>CM072809.1:9002500-10202500 GCA_037013495.1 Hippophae tibetana | reverse complement strand
ATCTTTGGATAAATTTTATAAAACAATAAATGATATATTTTATAATGTAATGTATTAATTAACATAAATATTTTAATGTAAAAACATTTGCAGTGTATCTCACTTTTTTTAAAGGGTGAAAAGTTTAACTAACCTCATTTGTTTTTTCGTTTAGTTTATAAAAAAAATATCATTGAAGGATAATTTGACAATATGGCACAATATTTTATTATATAAAATATAATAAAAAAATATTTTAATGATATATGATCATTTAAAAAAGTTCCTTTCATCTCCAATCACTTTTTCCTTATTTTTTCAATTTTTTTCCTTCTAACTAATTTCATTATATTGGATTAGTTTTTCTATTTCTTTAATTAGTATCTCTCGCCCTCTAAATAGTCTTTAAATGTTAAAATAATTAAAAATTTAAGTTAAATTTATTATTTGACCACAATCAATACATGTGAAATATGAACATTCAATACCAACAATAATATTCATTGACAAAATATTTAATAATAATATCTTTAAAACCAACAACATCTTCATGGTGGATTGATCTACTTTGCTACAATCCTATATTTTATATATTACAAATATCTCAATTTATACTATTTAATTTTTTTTTCTTTTAAAATAGAACACATCGTAAATAAATTTTTATTTTTAAATTGAAAATAAAAGATTCAAATAGAGAAAAAAAATCAATAATAATATCAAGTTTAATAAAAAAATATTTTGTAACAAATCATTTATTAAAAAAAATAAGAAAGTAATACCAAATCTCTTGATCACAAAAAAAAAAAAAGCCAATGTAATGCTTAAAGTTTAGAAATCTAATAAGTTAACAATATAATCACAAAAATAGATGTTTGATGTTGTTGATTGATTGGGTTATTCAATTTATTCTCTTTCTTTCGAGGGATTGTGATCATGCTTATTCCTTTTAGGTGTATACATATTTTTTCTTTTATCATTAGATGTTCATACTTATTTTTATATATTGAATAATGTATAATGTGAAAATAAATATAGTAATGTTTATATTCCCTATACGCATTCTCTTTATTATAACTGAGATTATATACTTAGATTACAACTAACATCACAACTAGGATTCATATATATATGAGATTGATTATTGACATTAGCTTGGGTTCAATATTATCATTCACTATTTATAATACCGTGTTACTACAATTATCAATATGATATCAAATATTAAGAGTAATGTAAAGATTATTACATATATCTTTGTTTTAGTAGTAAATTGCTTAGTCTTTGTTGAAATTATCTTTTTCTTTTTGAATTTTTTTTAAAAATAAAATAATTTTATTATAATACCTATTTTATCTTTAACTAATCTCACACTTTTATCATATATTTTTTATATCTTAAAAAATTAAATTGTTTTCATTGCCTCGTTGTTCCTAAACAAAAGAACCTAGAAGCACATCTTATAAACAATGTTTCCAAACAACATTAATAAGCCTATACAAAAGAACTCCAAACAACATTAATAAGCCTATACAAAAGAACTGAGTGATCCTTCATTTTTTTAAAGAATAAATTTTTTTAAGGATAAAATATAATTTTTCTTGAAAGTAATTTTTTTATATTTTATATACTTTTAAAAATAACATTATATATATATTACACTTTTTATTTTCAAATAAAAATAATTTATCTATTCTACATGTCTCTTTCTCACCCTTAAAAAATATTAGTTTTCATCTATCATAATTTGTATATTTAAAAAAAATTTATAGTTAGCAATAAATATTGTATTACTTATATAAATGAATTACAAGAATACAAGAGATGAGAGAAATTGAGATAACAGATTAAGAGGACTAATAGACTAAGAGAGGAGAGATTGAGATGATAGAAGGAGAGAAAAATTATATTTTTTAAAGAGAGGAAGTTTTTTTTTTTTGGTTTTCATAAAAAAAAAAGAAATTCAATTTTACCCTTAAAAATATCATTTTAAAAAATTAAATTAGATTGATTCTATCTAAAAATTATTCGAATAAATTTACTCAATTTTTTAAAAAATAAAACTAAAGTACATTTATCGAGTAATTATATGACTAAAGAGACCGTGGTCCCGTTTAATTTGCTAATAAAATAATTTGATTCAATTTCTTGCCATAAGTTTTAGGGTAGATGATTGATAGCTTCAATAATATGTTTTACGTAATTTTTTGTATACTCATTGCTCATATTGATATTTATTAGGGATTGGAGCGAGAAGATTATCTATTTAGATCTTAATCACGGTGATATGATAATATAAAAAAGAAAATGTGAACATAAATATATTATATTTATTCTAAAAGTAATACTTAAGTTTTACTCTTATTTTTTTAATGGTTTAATTATATTATTATAAAAAATGACTTAACAAGGATAAATAACTATTTTTTATATTTTATATTCAATTATTTTAAATTATAATTTATTTAAGTTATAATATTATTTATCTATTATAATTGAAAAAATAAAAAAAACTAACTGTGTTCTTGTGTCATCTTTTTAATAATAATAGAATTAAATTCTTATAAAAAATAAATTTAAAACTTAAATGTTATTTTTGTACTAAGCAAAGGACACTAAAGATATTTTTCTTTATAAAAAATTAAGTTAAATTATAGCTACTGATTGTATCTAGTTTTTTATTATTTAATTTACACCAGTAAAAAATATAAAAGAATGGTCAGTATCTATGTTATATGACATGCATCATAACCCATTTAGTACAACACATCACGTAAATTTTGATTTATTACGGATGTGTTTGATAAGATTTTTTATTTTTATTTTTTTAAAAAATAAATTTTCAATGATATAATGATTTTTTATTTTAATTTTCACATTTTTAAGGAATTACTATTAAAAATAAAGTGATTCATAAATATTTAAAAATAAGATTTTTTTATTTTCACTTAAAAATTTTTGAGAGATTAAATAAGTCTTATAGCTTTTGAATGTATAAATATCGAAAGAAAACGATTTAAAACTTAAATTTGTAAATAATAACTAAAAACATTATTGATTTTAATTTTTTTTTTAGACGAAGGATAGTAATGGTTCACCAATTTTGACAAAAGTGCACACATGTCTACTAAGCTTTGGGTTTATGTGAATTAACATCTAACATTTTAAAAAAGGATAATATTTGTTTTTTTAAAAGAACATATAATGTTTGAAAATTGAGGATAATGATATTTATACTATAAAAATATATAAATTATATTTATTTAAAATGTAAAGAAGAATTTAAGAATCATGATAAAGGTTTTTGGTGTCTCTTTATTATATAAAATGGATAAATTTAATAATTTTATTTATAGGGTTGGTTAATTTAGTTTTTTAATATATGAAATTTGGTTAATTTATATTTTTTTAGTGTAAAAGTATACTTTAATCTTTGAATTAAAATGCATGATTTTAAAATACTTATTTTTAATAATTAAAAAATTAATTATATTTATTTTTATAATAATAAAACTTATAATTTTTGATAAAAAATAGAGCTAAATTGACGCATCTAATTCGGTTATAATTGACGCATCTAAATAGACATGGACTACCGCTCACCCTTTGATAATCACTCATCAAATTCGTTTATAATGCTTTAGCCGTTACCATTACGGAAGCATATTTCTCAATACAATTCCGGTAGTGCCCCTAACAACCAAACGCGTATAAAGGATATTTGGTCTTGAGATCTGTTAATCGAACTCTCGGAAGAAACAAGTAATAGAAATTGAAAGAGGGTTCCTCGTGTTCCTGTCTTTCGCTCTTAACAATTTTCTCTGTTATACTCTCTCTCGCTCCTTTTCTAAGGTAAGACTGCCTCTAATGATAAATTTCTTTAATTTTGTCCCCGATCTGAATTGTAATAGCGTTATACACTTTTTACTCTGGCGGTTTTTTGTTTGGATACTGAGAAAAAAGGAGGGAAGGTTTGCAAATGAAGTTTTAAATTCTTTTTGGCTGAATTTGGCTTCAAACAGCAAAAATAAAAGCATTATGTTATTTTTCTGTATTTGTTGGGCGGTTATTGTCCGAATTTTCAGCTTGCATTCTTTATTTCTTTGATCTGTATGGCTATTCCATTGATCTCCTTTTTCCTGGGTAAAAGAGGAAAATAGTAGGTACATAAATAATTTGTGATGTCTAGAACCTGTGATGTACGACAAAATGCCTCAGTTACCCATTGATTGTACTCTCGAGTTCCTCTGCTTGGACGTACATACATGTATGCACGTTTGTTGTTGGCTTGTTTGAAACCAAACAGACATCTTTTGTTTGTTAGATCTGGGGAAAATTGAGCCCTTGATGAACTTGCATAAAAAATCTTTGACCTATCTATATGGAACGTCTCAATTATGAATAAATCTCTGGATCTGTTTGTTAGTTGTGCCTAAATCCAAGGATCTTACGTAGAAAGCTGTTTTGTGATCCAAAAAAATTATTCAAAAAATTGTTTACTGATATAATTTGCAGGTAATAGTGGAAACAATAAATGATAATGAACAGTTCTATATAACCTGGGTAAATGATTTCGAAACTGTTTACCGCCTTTATACATTTTTTTATTTATTTACTTACTACCAAGGATAACAAAAGAATAAAAAAAATAAGCTATGGCATGGTTATGAAAACTGTGGTAAGAAGCCTTATCCCTAAATATGGTGATAGATTCTCATGAAATATATACGGGTTGAAGTTGTAAACATATTTAGCTGATGATCTGTTGAATTGAGCTTTAAGTTTGAGCTTGACTATCATTGTTAAGGGCATCTGACATTTGGTGATTTTAGTTTATACAGTAAAAACATAGCAAAGAGATGATGAATTCTCAAATATATTTACTATCTTTTTAGTTAGTATGCAAATAATAAAAGATTATTTATGCATTTAATGTAGTAATTACACCCATGTATCTGTACCACTGTCCATCAATGCAAGTATTCACAGTATATATGGAAATTATTTGTTTCTCATGGTCTGGGATGAAAATGACCCAGTGATCTCTGTGCCAGTCAAGTGGCATTGCTCTTATAGACTAGATATTGGCCGTAGGAACTGCTTCGATGTCTTGTATTACTTACTCATAAGCATTGACGCATGTTTTTAAATGGCCAAGTGTTTTGCTGTATTTTTTCTACTATTTATTTTCTTTTCTATTCCAATTTTTAAGACTTTTATTTTAAGCAGATAGCATATTAAAGGTATTTTAGTTGGTGATCATGGGAACATTTGTTGGAGCTGCACACAAGGTATGCATTTAAGTTTTTGTTTTTCGGTTTGCACATTTGATTTGGGATGTCAATAAACCTAACTTTGATGAACCACTACCAATACACTGTTATCTAATTATTAGTTGCGTTATTATTAAAAATTAAAAATTGAATTAAATAAATATTTGTGCTTTAGGTATAATTTCTTTATTTTCCATTTAATTCAGTTTTCAGCTTTGCATTATGTTTGCTACATCCGAAGCTTACTTGTAGCTAAAGTTGATAAGTCTCTGCTCAAGTCCCACCTTAATATCCCAAGCCATTGACAGTAAAGAACGGAAATCCAAATTGTAATTTTACTACTGAAAGTTTGTCTCTCATTATTGCTTGTAACATAAAGTAAATGACTGCAGGATGTTGATGGAAGTGTAGCTGAGAAGAAGCCAACAGTTGTTTTTGTTTTGGGTAAGCACTTTGTTCCTATGTTTAGTAATTAATAAATACTATTTGACTATAATTTTTATTATTGTCCGTGAAAAAATGCTATCAAATTTGGTTGACCTTATTTTTGAATTATGTTGAATAATTGAAGGAAAAGTGGTAGCAGAAATTCAATGACTTTTCTACTTAAGATCTGTCTCCCTCCCTGTCGATTACTTTATACAAAGCATTTTGTTGAAGACTTTACTCTTACATGCTCATATCTAATGGTTTATCTAAGTCTTGGTTTCATCTTAACCAGACCTTGTTATGCTACACATAATGATCGCTGGATTTGTTTCTTCTTGACCGAAGAGAATCGTGACTTTGAAATTCTCATGTCTTTTTTTTGCTTGGTGTTTTGACCATAGCTATAAGAGGCTTGCTAAGAAGTTAAACCATTCTAAAAGGTTTAAACTTTCAAAGAATCTGTTGATGGTTTTTAGGAATTTGTACGATCAATTTTATTTACATTACCTTAATACTACTAATGAAGCCATAAGGGATGTCTGCCATGCTTATTTCTTGTATAGGGATTTCCAATAAGTTTTATTGCTAGGATTGCAAATCTTTTCCTTCTGTCAACATTTACATTTTAGATCTTTCTGAATTTTCTATAATGCTATTGATTGACAGGTGGCCCAGGTAGTGGTAAGGGTACACAATGTACAAATATTGTGGACCACTTTGGGTTTACCCACCTTAGCGCCGGTGATCTTCTGCGAGCAGAAATCAAATCCGGTTCTGAAAATGGGTATCTTACATTTTCTCATAAACGTTCTGCATTTCACCTAAACTAGAGGGAGCACTGTTTTCATCAATATAAATGTGAAGAAGAAAGTTCTAGGAAAATTTGAAAGAAGACCTTTCTGTTTAACAAAGAAAATGCTTAGGTGCTAGATTTATTTGACAGTGCTTTTGGCTGGGTTACTAGAATGTAGTCATTTCCCTGTGCTTTACTGGATTCATCGAGTATTGGCAGAATGTATCTACATTTTATGCAATCATGCATTGAACATTCAGGCATGTGCATGCATATTTTTGTTATGATGATACTGGAGTTATTGATACACTATTCTTTCATTGTCTAAAGCACCATGATTCAAACAATGATTAAAGAAGGCAAGATTGTTCCTTCAGAGGTAACAATTAAGCTTCTCCAACGAGCGATGCAGGAAAATGGGAATGATAAGTTTCTCATTGATGGTTTCCCTCGCAATGAGGAAAATCGTGCAGCATTTGAGGCAGTTGTAAGCCTTTTAAACATCTATTCTAATTTCGTATTTTCTATTTAATCATCAAAGTGATAGAAATCCTCCATTGGCCTAATTCTTTTTGAACCAATTCTATTTTAGTGAAAGCTTATCAATGTCAGATTGTCAATTGCAATATCATGTAAAGCAGTAACCAGATTTAGGAGTTGCTGCCCCTCAAAATAAGTAGTTTCTCTTTGGGGATTCCATTTATTAAACTTTGAACATATATATTTTTGATGATTATATAGACTGGAATTGAACCGGCATTTGTCTTGTTCTTTGATTGTTCTGAGGAAGAGATGGAGAGTCGCCTTTTGAGCAGAAATCAGGTTCGAATAATGTGGCTCCCCTTAATGAATCTAAGTTTGTGCTCGTATGTAACATGTTCATTTCTAGACGCGTGCAAGTTTTCATTGGAAACTTGCTTTGCAATATTATCTAAATGCTTCATTTTTATTTTTTTGTTTTTCTGGTGACTAAGGGAAGAGAAGATGACAATATGGAAACAATTAGGAAGAGATTCAAGGTTTACATGGAGTCCAGTCTCCCCGTGATAGAGCATTACAACTCTAGGGGGAAAGTTCGCAAGGTATATATTTTATTTATTTAATAGATTACACTTATCCTGACTATATGTTTTTGCGTGAGCATTTCTGCATACAATTAGTGCATTTTAATTATGTTTTCACGTTTACCCTCTTAGATTGATGCTGGAAGACCTATTGAAGAGGTTTTTGAGTCGGTAAAAGCTATATTTGCTCCCAAAAGTGAGAAGGTAAAGGGCCATATTTGTCTTTGAAGAGATATATATTATGTTTCAGATGTAAATAAGTAAAATAAAATGGCAATAGGAAGTTCCATAAGTGAAGTTAACTGGAGAGTTTGTTTTGTCTATGATTATGTTCATGTAGACAGAATGACAAAGATGACTGCTTCTTGTTGGAATCAATATAGGATTTGCATTATGGAAACCACTTACAGGCCCGGGGAAAAAGGGAGGTGGGAGGAGTTGGGATAAAAATATGTTAAAATCATGAGAGCAACCCAAGCTTCAATAGCTATTCTGACCTATCTTTCCTTATTGCATAATTTGGAGCAACAACTTTTACAAGCAAAATGTCAATTTAAATTAGTGCAACCACGCAGAGAGAATCCATTTGTCATATGCATAGCCTGAAACACACAATGCTTGAGTTTAAACTTTCCATTTTTATATTTAGAAGCTAGAATGTTCCAGTGCCATTGGGATGCCAGAACATTGAATAGGGATTTTTTCTTTTTCTTGAAGCAATTTAATTTGGATTTAAAGTGCTTCTGGAATACCTGTGAGAAATAATCAGTTACACTAAAAGAACTATCCATGGAATACTAAAAAAAATGTGATTTTATATTAACTGCTGAGAGGGACAAGTCTGAGGATGCTAAACTTGGTTGAAATTCTCTCCATCATTGACACTGATGTGCAAAGTGCTTAAATATTTTATGTTTATTAACGAACTTTCATGGTGTTGTAGGCTGACTAGTGGCTGCAATTGTGGTGGGGTTTCAGAGCCATTTTCTATGAGGTAAAACCACAAATATACTGTAGGAGTCACTGGTTATTCGATGTCATTGTTATGAGAAATTGATTCTGTGGACCCAGAGTGACATTTAAGTCTGTTTCATGCCTACAGAATCTATCCTGGCCACTTATAGAATTTTTAATATTTTGGAGATAGTAGTTAAAACAAGCTACCATTAATTCTTGAGTCCAATTTTTATGTCCCACTAAAAGGGGTGCCAATGCTTTTGCCACCAATCATCGGCACATACATGAGCATAAGTGATTAGGACATTTAGCAAAGTGACATAAAAAGTGGAAAGAAAAAATTAAAATTGCTTAGTTGTTATGATCTTATCAGTGACACTTATAGTGACACAGAAAAAATGACAAATAAATTTGGTCTTGAATTCTTTTGCAATGGATGATTTAAAATTAGTTCTGGCATCAATTTATGGTAATAGGTTTTTTTTTTTGGGATCATTTGGAAAGTTTTTCAAGTAGTGGATAATCTCTGGAGAATTTTTATTTTTATTTTTAAAATTGATTACTGGCATGCCTTAAATAGATTGTCTTCTATTTCTCCCTTGTAAACGTAACTGACTCTGACTATATCTTTGACTAGCTTAGATGCATGACAGGCTTGTTGAAGAGTATTTTTTTTCCTTTTTCAGTTTATTTTATTAAACCTTCAATGATATGCTTCTAAAGGCATACAAGACCTAGGAATTTTCTATTGCACACAAGTCTTATTATGTTATCTGCGTCAATTGTTTTGGGTGTTAAATTTTTTGAACTAAGTTTGTCTTTTTTAAAGTTCCAAGCCTCTTTGCCAGAGGGTGGCCGTTGTAAACTTCATCCTTCAATATTTATGATGTATATTCTGTTTTATTTGCCTAAAGAAGAATTAGAAGATTGCTATAGTTTGAGGGGGTTATCTTTGCTTTGAATAACTGCGATGTGGAATTTTTTCCATTGAAGCAACTCTTAGGCTTTAGACAGTCTCGGCACATGTAAATCTTTTACTGTATTTTTAAGAGTTTATTTGCTTATTTGCTTAGACTAACCGATAATATCCTTTTCTCTTTCAGGCAGTGTTACTGTTGACTGCATATACTTTGTATTATATAAGCAAGGTTTCTGGCTTTTATACGCCCTAAAGACTATCGTATTCCATATTCTAGGTCTGCATTATTGTTACTGTATTCTAATAACACCACCTGGTCAGAAGCTTTATTGAGTTAGTCTGTATCATGTCTTCCTACCTTTTTGTAGTTATGTTTCGCAATATTATTATTATTCTATCAACTCCACAGAATGTGATAACTATATTATTATTATTAATGATATTTGTTCTAAGAAAACTCCCGTTCCTTTATCTTACTTGCTTTCTGTTAAAAATATCGATTGAAATCAATTTTGGCCTTAGTACTGGCAGAGTTTGTTGATGGATTGGAGGTGTAATGACTTGCATAACAAATTCTGGTGGATGTAATGGACTTTAACGAGAAAATGCTGTCAGGATGGCTGTAACACATCACATTTTTATTTTATTTTATAGATTTAACTATCTTAGCTTGGTTCGAACATGACTTGATTTGAAACCGAAGGAAAGAAGTCTTGTATGCTGACCACTAGCTAGTAAATGTGAAGGTTTTTAGTTACTGAATAGAGTGAGTGGATAATTAATTAATGGAATTATGTACAAATAATTTTTTTATAATTAATCATATATATAATCGCATGTAAATAAAATAATATAAAAATAAATAAATAGTTGATACATGATAATCAAGTAAAAATAATCTAAGTTATAATAATGATTTGAGAAAAATTATCGGTTAATCGGATCAATTAATTATTCATTATGAAGATTAATGTTCAATTACAATGTTAGAATTTAAATTATTTCTAAAATAATGTCTCTAATTAATTTACTTATAAGTCGTCATTTTTTTCACAATTTTCACAATATGAATCTAGATCAACATCAACGTTCTGAAATTTGAGTTATACGAGCAATCGAACCCATTCAACTAGCACATAAAAAGTTAACATAATGACAAATGCATAGTGTGTTATAGAACATATTCAATAATGAAAAATACTAACTAGATGATTTAATAAATAATCAATTAAATCAAAACCAACTAGCAAAATCTAAAACAAAAATTGAAGCACATTATCATAAAATAAATATTTTAAAAATAACTATATAATGTTTGACATATCAGTTCAAGAAAATGCTTAAATAAATAAAATATTGTTTTTGCAAAACATTTCAAGAGAAAACACAAAAATAATTATAAAATTATAATAAATATAGTTTATTAAAATATGGGGTATTAGGTTCTTTAAGTAGGAAATATGAAACTCTAATGCTATGTTAATTCATAGACTAATAATTAATAATAACAATATGGTAAAAGAACAAAGTGGCTTGTTTAAACAATCAGATTTTAAGTTGAAGCTTTAGTCGCTCCATCGATCCAATTCAAGTTCGATTGATCAAACCAATAAGATAGATCGATGACAACCCTTTTTGATCGATACAACAACAATTAAAATAAACTTGAGATCACGTAGATCATATTCGATCATATCTCGAACGATTGAACCAATACTCGAACGATCGATTAATGTATATACCAAAAATTCCTAAGTGTATAACATATATTTTAACGTGTATAAGGACGAGTATATATCTTAAATATGTTGACTTGAAGCTCAAAAGTTTCTTCGATCTTGAACAATAGTCATAATGTTTTGTTCATGAAGCAAATAAATTTCTTTTAAATTGAGGATAATATGCTTATCTAAACATGACTAGAATAGAACACTTAATTGATGAAAATAATCTTGTTCAAGGTGAGACTTCACATTGGTAGCATAAATATATAGACAAAACATACAAATATACTCACACATACAATGACATATCGATAATTACCAAAAATAAGATACATGTTTGAACTGCAACGTATGTCAATTTGTTCATTGATGGTTAGTCATGAAAGATTTAAAGAAAAAAGTATCACGTATTATGAAAAACTGTAGTTGAATCCTTACTTTCACAAAATAAAATTATGTACCAAGAGAAAACTTAAAGTATTTATTCCCCCTTGGATTGGTTATTTATTTAGTATTTTTTTTTTGTAAACCACTTATGACTCTTTATTTTTGTGCATACAATTACTTTGTATTTTTCTTTTTTTATTATTAATTTAATTTTTGTGTTAAGAAAATATGCACGAGCCAAAATCCTAGTATAATGAATTTCACACTAATTGTGAGATATCTCTCTTTGCTCATTTCGGTAGCTTCACACATCATAGTATGTAGTCATCTCAAAACTAAGTGTCTCTCTATAGTATCATTTTTACAAAGTGAAATATAGATCTTAAGCACAAATTTGCAATCAAGGTTATTTCAACTCATATAATCTCACAAAAGCAATCATAAACTTCAAACATGATATACATATGTGTCCAGTGAGTATACGAGTAAGTTCTTATTAACATCGATCACTAAATGTGAAGAAGTATGTAAATACAAAAGTTCTATTTACGCAATGTAAAGTAAATTAGAAGAATTGAAGTAGTATGAGAAGAGTATGTAAAGTTCATATCAATATTACAATAGGTCTATTCCTATCTTTCCTTTTTTTATAATTTTTTTAGTGAAGCAAAAGAACAATAAATCAAAACAAAAAGAAATTTAAAAAAATTATAACAAATTAATCAATAGTATAGATCCTTGAGGTACTTCTAAGAGTACAAATCTATGTTAATGAGTAACTTAGGAAAATATCTTCATTACTTCTAGAGTCAAATTTGCGTAGATTCTCAGCATCTTTAAGAATGTAACATTACTAACAAACATATATAGATGCTTAAGATTAAGTTTCTTACCTTTTTATATCTCATAGGGAGTTTGGCATGTAGTAGACTCTTTCCATCTCTTGTAACACATAATTCTTCCTTTCAGCTATGCCATTTTATTATGGGGTGATTGGTGCAGAGAACTCATGAGCTATTTGATACTTTTTGCAAAATTTAGCACATCTTGAGTTCTCAAACTCCTTGTCATGATCAGTCCTTAGTGTCATTATATTGATTATTCTATTACCTGCTTCATTCTGTATTTTGAGACAAAATGAACTAAAGAAATCAAATGTATTAGAATTTTCTTTTAGAAAGCTTACACACGTAAAATGAGAAAAATCATTAACAGTAACAATGACATATTTCTTGCCACTTAAACACTCAGTCCTCATATGACCCAAGAGGTCGATGTGAATTAAATCAAGTATTATAATTGTGTTAACTCTTTTAATTTTCTTATAAGAAGAGCGATTTTGTTTGCCAAGTTGGCATAGTCCATAAAATGTTTTTCAGTTTCAAAAAGTGTAGGTAGACTATGCACAATTTATTTTTTGCTAGAGTTTAAAAGATCTTTAAAATTGGTATATCCTATCTTTTGATACCACAATGAAGCAAAATAATTATTGACTAAGTTGTAAGTAATATTAGGACCTATATCAATGCAGTAAACAATTGTTATGAGACCTATATCACGACCTTAAATTTCAAATAACGATCACGTGACACTTAGCACGGTCCGTAGCACTAAGTCTGCCTTTTAACTCGAATGAAACACTCCAAAGAGATTAGAAAGGGACTTAGAGTGAAAGTTTATAAATTATGAACCTAATTGACATAGAGAGGGGTGAATAGGTTATTTTTAATTTTTACCAATTTATAATTTAATACCTAAACAAAGCAGTCAAACATGCAATCGTGTGTAAAAATAAGTGCGAAAATAAAATAATAACACACGATATTTTTAGGTGGAAACAACCTAGGCCACAACCATGGCCTAAGAGGAACACCACTGGTCCACCAGACCACCTAACTTTTCACTATAAAAATCAAATGTTCAAGTACAAACTCGGTCTTATGCTACCCTCCTTAGGATACTGCCCCAATGTACTTTACTACGAGCCTCTGCTCTATTTTCACAGTTTCCAATATTAGCGTGAACGGTTTCCAGACCAATGTTCCAATAAGCTTCCCGCCAATCAGATACGTTCTCGAAGTAATTGCAAAATAGTTAGCACAAAAACACAAGTACCCGTGTGTGTTCTAGAACGGATTTAATAATGAATAATCCTAACTAGATGATTCAAAACATATGTCATTTAAATTAAATCAACTAGCAAATCCTAGAGCAAAAATATCAAATACAAGTTCAGTAAAAATAGCTTCTTTAAAGATTAATAATCAAATCAAATAATTATGATATGACAAAAATAATTATTTGATCTAAAAATTTTAAAAACAAAAATAAAGAAGAAGCCATAAGAACATATTATCAAAATATCATAAAATAATTAGGCTTATTAATCAATCAAACATAACAAGAAATATTTGATAGATTAACTAAATAAAGAAGCCTAAAGAATTATGATCTTATATTTGCAAAATAAGAGAGAGAAATTAAGAAGATTAAAATAATACTCTTGTATGGTTAATTGAAATAATGAGCAATGAGTTTTATTTATAGAAAAAATTAAAACCCTTAATCCTATGTAATTGATAAATATCTTTTCTATTACAAATAGAATTAGTAATTTTCATTAATTAAGATAACTCTCATTTAAAATATATTTCTTTTAAAATAGATTTTATGTTGTATTTTATAATAAAGATTTCAGTTATAATTTAAAATATATCTTATCTAATATCTTTTAAATTAGATTTTATGCTTTATTTTATGCTAAAGATTTCAACTATAATTTAAAGTATATTTTATCTAATATCTTTTAAAAATAAATTTTATGATATCTTTTATGATAAGGATTTCAAATATAATTTAAAGTATATATTATCTAATATCTTTTAGCATATCTTATTTTAGAGTATATATATCTTATCTAATATCTTATTTTAGAGTATATATTATTTAATATCTTTTAGCATATCTTAGTCCATATTTTAGCACTCAAAATAATTTTAGATTTATAAGCATGTGCTATTAAATCCATAAATATAATCCTATGTGTCATAGTTATCAAAGATATACTTGAAGTACAATTATCTAAAACTCGAGCATTTGTTTGGTTTTTCTTGATAAATTTGATAGTAGGCCTAAAAATAAATTTACAGATAAATATTTTGTCTACAAAAATAGCCAACACTCATAGTTCTTATCAAATAGTGATAGTCCATAAAATGTTTTTCAGTTTCAAAAAGTGTAGGTAGATTATGCATAATTTCTTTTTTGCTAGAGTTTACAAGATCTTTAAAATTGGTATGTCCTATCTTTCGATACCACAATGAAGCAAAATGATTATTGACTAAGTTGTAAGTAATACTAGGACCTATATCAATGCAAAAATAATTGTTATGAGACTTATATCACGACCTTAAATTTCAAATAACGATCGTGCGACACTTAGCACGGTCCGTTGCACTAAGTCTGCCTTTTAACTTGAACAAAATACTCTAAAGAGATTAGAAAGAGACTTAGAGATTGAGATGATTCAAGAGCAAAGAGAGAACTAGAGAAAGAGTTTGTAAAGAATGCCTTGTATTGCTCTAAAGAGAGATTATCTTACAATTTCTCAAGATTTCCCAAGATGAATACAAATGAAGACCAATGAGTCTATTTATAGTGTGGCTCCAAGCTTAAGGCTATGGCACAACTTTCTAGATCATTCTAAGTCTAGAATGTACAAGATTGTTCTAGTTTTATCTACAATATGCAACGAGGTTCTAGGACCTTCTAGGCAACGCTAGAGTCTTTTAGGAGTGTCTAGTTCTTTCATACTAGTTCTAGGATGTTCCTTAAGCTTCTAGAGACTTCCACATCCTTCATGAACCATCAAACATGTTCTAGAATATTCCAACTCATTCTAGCACCTTCAAGAACATGCTAGTATACTTTGAAACATTCTAGAGTCTTCAAGGCTTGAGTTGAGTTCGTCTATCTCTAGCCCTTTCTAGACCTCTCTAGGCCACTCTAGAACTTTCTCATATAGAAAAGTCTAGATCCTTTAGGCAACCACCATTTTTTTGGATTTTGCGGGACAAATTGAGTGGGACGTAACACCTAGCTTCTTTAAACATACACTTACCCTTTGGATCAGTTATAATACAATGACTATTGATAAAATTTACACTATAGTTTTTGTCAAAATTGTAATTAGATAGACTTTAAGTCGATCAACATATATAACATCATCTAACTTAGGTATACCATTAACCTGAATTTTACCTTTACCCATAATCCTATATTTGTTTCCATCACCAAAAGTAATAATCCCTTCTTTATACTCTACATAAGTTTTAAAAAGAAAACGATCACCAGTTATATGTCTAGAGAACCCACCGTAAAAGTACTAAGCAATAATAGATTTAGCTTTAAATGCAATGTTAGCTACAAAATAATATAAGTCAAACTCCTTGACTTAACCTTTCTTAGGTTTCAAACTCATGTAATTATTTTTAAAGGCATAAGACTTGTTTACGTAGTCATGATTATTGATTCTTGAATAGGGTGCATGCATGTTATGATCAACACAATTAGAAGACAACAAAAATCTATATCTAGGTCTAATATATCCATTTCTACAACAATTATGACATATAGGAATAATTTAGAAGTAAATGCATGAGATGTGTGTGCAGTATGTGAAGAAGAAAGATTAAGGGGTTTTATAAACAATGTTTTTTTAAGATGATGACATAGTGTGCTTATCTACATAGTCTAGTCCTCTCTTGTCTCCATAAGGTTTTTCATAATTAAAATTTTGTTTAGTCTTTCAATTCCAATGGTTAATCTTTTCATAACTTTTTTTGATTGTTCAAGTTTCTCCATAAGATTCTTGTTTTCCTGTTTTAGACATGCAAGACTTGAATTCAAATCATCAATACGTTTAGACAGCTCAAGTTTTTTTCCTAACATGGAGGAATTTGCTTCATATGATTTTAGTTTACCATTTAATTTGGTTACTTCTATAAGTAACCTATCATTTTCTTTCTTAAAACCTACTAAATCTATAAACATTTCATCAAGGCTATAAGCATTAAATTTATTTAGTAGGAATTTAGATTCACTTTTCTCATAATCTGAATTAATGTCAAATTTATTTGTGTCTTGATGAGTGCTTAAAAAGTATTAAAATTATCATGATTTAATGTACTTTAATTGATTAAAAATATTTATTTTTGTATGATTTTATCATATTTTTATATAAATTTATATTGTCAGAATAACAAGTATTTTTATTGTTTTTCAAGTATTTTTGCTTTAAAAAATAATTTAAATATTCAAGGAAAAATACTGGAGGCGATATATCACAAATATGTCGAGAAAAAAATAAGGACAAGTAAAAAAATAAAAAAATAAAAATGAAAAAATGGACAAAACTGTTGAGTTGCACACACATCATGTCTTTCCTGTGCTCAATAGTGCCCATTCAAGCCACAATTCTACGTGTAGTCGCACCCACTCATGCCACAATTTTGTACACATATGCGCACGCATCATGCCAAAATCTTGTGCGCATCAGCGTCTATGTTAGTACCTATCCATTCCACGAACCACTACACGTCAACGCATTTTCGACTGTGAATCCCCCTTAATCGTGCGCCTTAGCGTCCTACTCATATGCCAACATGTATAATACGTGTCCAAGATCATTTTTTAGAATATTCTTTTCACCTTTTTAGTCCTTTTTAACCTATAAAAGGACACTTTATCACATTGTAAAAACACATAATTTTCTTAACTCTTTCTCTCTAGAAAACTTTTTTTTTAGTTTTAAAGTTTTTCTTTTTTTGAGAAGAAATAGTTATCCTTTTATAGATTTTTAGTTTTTGATTCAATAAATGAGAATATAAATCCGTTTGGAGGTTTTCTAATAACAGAATTAACATTAAAGTTCTGTAAGGATTTTTTTGAGCTATAATTTTAAAATGAATTCTTTATAGTTTTTTTAATGTTTTATTTTTATATATTATGTTTAATTTATCTGTGATTGAATTTAACATAACTGACTGTTTGTAAATATGATATAATAATAAAATTATTATGTTTGTGAAATATTAAATAAGTAAAACATTTACATAAAATAAATTGATTTTATTTTTATTCAAGATTTTATATTAAGGATATTAGAGAGAAATATATTATTTTTCATTAAAAACTTAAATCTAAAAATTACATCTACTACTACAAAAAGGGGTATTAAAGTCGGTTCGATGAACCAACTTTAAATGAGATGAATTAAAATTTAAAGTCGATTTAACGCGTGAACCGATTTTAAATTTTAAATTTTAAATTTTTACAAAATTTACTCATTTTCTATTATACTTAAATTAAAACTTGTATTTGATCACTAAATAATAGCATAAAAAAAAATAAAACCTGTTTAACAAATAATTTAAATAATACAAATAATTGAAAAATAAAATATTAATTAATAGTAGAAAACTTTCTATGATGTTGTTCTATGTTATTCAAGATCATCATATTATTCTCACGATGTTATAATACAAACCTACATATATAATACAAAAATTTATACACATAAATAATAGAAAAAATATGAATAATAAATACGTATGATTAATAGAAATACTTACAAGACTAAATGAAGTGACAAAATGAAAGAAATGAAGAAAAAATGGTATTATGTAAGTGAGAAATGTGTATAATATTTTTGAGTATTTTGCTCAAAACAAAATTGGGGATCTAAAAGATTAGTTAGAGAGGAAGAAAACTTACTAAACGGTGTTGGAATTGGTGGTCGTAGGTGACCGAAAAATGAGAAATAATGGGGGAGAAGTAGAGGAGGTTTTGAGTTTTTGAGAGTTATGCAACGCTTGGAATAGTTTCTATCTGGGGAAGAAAGAAGAGAATTTTTTTTATCCACGTGTGTAGCGTCGGTTCTACGTGTCAACCGACGCTATCCACAGTGGACGTAGCATCGGTTCCAGGTGTCAACCGACGCTATGCTACATGGATAGCGTCAGTTGACACCTGAAACTGACGTTATGTCTTATGTGGATAGCGTCGGTTCTACACCGAACCGAATTTAAATACCCTTTTTGTAGTAGTGATTATAAGATTTAATTATCCGGTCTAATTTATAGTAATGCTCATTTATTTGTTGGTAAAATCGCCCAGTAGTTAAAGTTAAATTCTATTTCAAAAGTTTTTTTATAAAAGCTATTATTCGAAAATGTATTGACAATATATTTTCATTAATAATTTTAAAACTTAAAAGTTAATATTCGAATAATTAATTTCTTAGGTTTAATTTAGATACTTTGAATAAAGTTTAATTAATTGACTTCGCTTAAAATTATGATTAGATGATTTGTTATTTTCTTAAAAATAAAACTGAAATTTAATACTTAATTAATTAATAGAAACTAATTAAAGATATTAGTTAATTAATATTAAAGAAAAAGAATTTGGACCCCACCTAAGTACACTTTCATACCAAAAAGAGAAAATAAAAAAAATATTAATTTATATATTTAATAACTTAAATAATATGAGTAACATAATTAACTTAATTATTATATTTATAAATATTTTAATGTTATGAATGATAAAAATTTGTATTATTTTTTATTGAATCAAATCTATGTTTATTTTTTATTAGATTAGTAAACAAAAATCAAAATATCGTGAAAGAATATTTATGATTTAATTTTGTTATTAAAAATTTAAATAATAAATTAAAAAATCACGTATTTTTTTCTTTGATGGATATTGTGAGTATACTTATCATTATAAAATGATTCATATATTTGCATGAATTTTACAAATATAAAATAAAAGTATTTGAAAGATTGGTAAATTAAATAATAAATAAAAGTTTTATGGTTGTACTAGTTTATTTTAGTCTTTTTTTCAAGAAACATTTTTTTATCAATGATATAAATTTATATTTATATCAATTATGATTAAATTTTATTAATTTTAAAATTTATTTAACTGCTTATCATATTAAATATAGATTTAATTGAATCTTACTTTTATATAGAAACTATAATTTTCTTTCTAATAAATATAACGAGACGGCCGGACGGGAGAGGTAAAATTCTAGTCGACTATACCGATAACATTTCTTTGTTTCTCTACGGAAAAAGAAAGCACCAGAATAATTGGAGTCTGAGACTTGAAGATCTGGAATCTCAATTTATGATTCTGTAAAGCACTTCTTCGCGTTCATACTTCCGATGAAGCACTTTTGAGAATCACTTTCGATTCCGAGTTTAGGGTCCAATGAAGCCAGGATCCATGCAATCATTGCAACACTGACCCTGCCGGGTGGAATATACAAAGAAGAGTGCGTATAATTGGATCCGAGGCTGCAAATGTTGGGCTCAAGACTTTCCTCCTTATTCAGAGGAGGCAGTATTGGTGGTGGATTGGATGCGAAGGTTTTGAAGACCGAAGTTTTTCCTACTTTGAAGCTACAAACCGATAAGCAAGTGTATCGTCCTGGTGATCCGATCTTTGTGACAATTGAGATCAGCAATCCTCATGGAGCTGGCAATGGCGACTCGGCTTTGTCGCTTTTGGTCGAACGCCTCAGTTTCGAGATCAAAGGCATTGAGAAGTTGGATACACAATGGTTTGCCACTCAGAAGCCCTTGTCCGGATCTAAGCAAAGAAGAGGTTGGTTTGAACTTTTGAGCTTATAGCTTAATACGAAGCAATGTTGTAATTGGTTTGGTTGTATTTTCAGTTTGAATTATATGTTATTTGTTTTGTCCTTGAGCTTTTTAGGTGAGCATGTGTTTTTGGAGGGTTCAGCACCAGTGCTGGTCTCCAATCAGATAGTTTCAGCTAGGGCAACTAAATCATGTAAGTTTGGTTTTGTGGGATTTTTGATATTTTTTCCCTTAACTTCGATTTAACAGCTTACAATGTTACGGTTCTGCTTTTTATTTTGGATGCGTGGTTAAAGAGACTTCTCTGTTTCCGGGTTCACATCTTGCCTTTTGGGCTATCTATGGATTAATGGATCTCATTCTTAATTGTTTTATAAGATTTTGATTGATTATTTTTGATGGGTTCCTTGTAGGCTTGTTCCCTTGTGAGCTGTCCACTTGCTCATTTTTGCTTGAGCACAGATGTATATATGTAGATGGTGTAAACCATGGAATCATTCGGTGACCTGGCTTCTAGTAGTTTTTTTATTTTTGTGATTAGGGCAATGGAGGTTTACATAGGTGGAATGGACAAACAAAGGCAGTGCATGTTAGGGACAAGGAATATAAAATCATGTCAATATTGAATTTTCTGCTATTTCTGAATTGTGAAGAAATCGAAAATCAATTTTTTGCCAGACAAAAGGTTATAGTTATAGATACGTCTGATCAAGATTTTTTTTTGTCTAGGTGGGGGGGGGGGGGGGGGGGGGGATCATCAATGCATTACAAGACTGGAATCTGATCTTTTCAGTTAGGAAAGAATCTGGCAGCATTGTCCAAGTCAATTGTCAGACTGTTTTTAGCTTCCATGAATAGGTGGCTAGACAACCTTTGGAAACATATGACATAATATAGAGAAAAGTACTCCAAGAGTTTAGAGTCCCTTAACTTTCAATGGGCATACACTTTAGTCATTTATTTATTATGGTACACTTATAGTCATATATTTAATTTCGATATAATTTAGTCATCTAGCTTTTGGGAAAAAAAATGGGAACATTTTTATAATTTTGTCAAATGGGTACCTAGAAGTCCCTTACCTTTTAGTAAAAATCGGATAGATTAGTAATTTTTTTTTGACAAAGTTAGAAAACTAAAGTGTAACTTTTTAACAAAGTTTACAAAGCATAACAAAAAATTGACAAGAATAAAATGTCCCATGGTTTTAATTTTGGACCAAAGCATTGCAAACTAAAGGGTAATCTGCCCTAAAATATCTATAAAAAATAGCATATAATCGCCACTATTCTCTTTTATGGTCTCCCTTTAAGAATAGATGTTATTACTCTAGCATATATAGCTTTAAGCTTAACTTCCTGAATAACCACCATTGCAAGAATGAACCTTTACTAGTAACCTTATCATATCATTAGCTCATTAGAGGTCTTGGTCGGTCTCTAGATCTTCTGCTCATTAGGAAACAACGGAATCTTTTGGCATAAAGTTATGCACCCAAAGGTAGATTGAGCTTGTTCCTTTTATTTTAATAATCCTAACCATATTTGGTAGCAAGAGTCCCCAATTGAGCCTGTTTCTTTTATTCTTAAAAAAACTTATTGTCGTCTTTTATAGATGTCAAGAATTTTGTTCTCACATAAATAATCTTTTGAGGTCACCTAATTTTTCATGGTGATTTAAGCCTATTAATTTCTCTAAAATAATTAAGTTTTCAGATGTGGTGCGAGCTATGCTGCCAAGTATTATACCGCCATCTTACAAAGGTGTTACTATTCGCTATTTGTACTATGTTAGAAGTGCAATATATGGGCAATGGTTAAGGTTGGGGGATGCCTATTCTCATGGAGAGTCGGTGAAAGATATTTCTGAACTGGTTGGTTTTCTCTGGCTTGAGCTGATTGTTGCTGGATTTATTTTTGTTTAATATTTTTTGCTTCTGCAATATATTGGGTTCTACTGCTTCTAATATATAACAATTAAAATAGTTTTGGATCTTTGTTATACATACATACATACATACAGTTATATATATACACACACACACATACACTTATGTTTACAGTTTGCTTATGCCACTTTTCTGCTTTTCCGATGGATTTTCATGCATTTTGGATCCCATGACAAGAAATTATAAGTTTTATTCCAATCTTCATGCTGAAAATTAGAACATCATTTTAGTCAAAATTGTAGTGCCTTTAGGTCACAATTTACTGAGGATTTGATTTTGTTCTTCTTATGAATCTTATTCTTTGGATAAGAACTATGTCAAATATTTAACCATTACACCACTTAGAGAAGAAGGCTCTGTTAAAAATTGGGATAGGAGGTTTGATTGTAATGATTCCCATGATTTTGACATATATATTTTGTATATTTTGGTTTTGTACTGTTGTATGACACTATGGCTGGGTGCATTTGCACGTTTGATGGTGGTCATTGGTGAAATGAGTATCCCTTTCATACAACTCTAGAAATACTCACAAAAGAAAAAACTCTTGTAGTAAGAGCTGTTACTAAAAAGCTGTGCAATGTTCTTCCATATGTTCAAAAGTCTTTATGACTAGGACAAAAGTTGGTCTTTTAATAGCATAAATTTTCTGAAAAGGAAATTATTTTGTAACAAATGCCTTTTACTTTTTCTTTTCTTCTGCCTTACAACTTGTTTAAGTTTGTATTAAAATACATTTCATAACCAGCCTTAAAAAGAATACAATCAGAGATGAGTTGTAATTACTTTGGACAAGAAGGGACGCAGTTTACAAAATAAAATAAATTGTTTCAGTATTTCAAACTTTTCATTTTGATGAGGATTGTCTACTGCAGGTTTTCTCTTTTGAAAAGTTTCTTGTAACTTCTATGGAATTAAAAGAAGCTACAAAGAAATAATATTAAGTGCAGCAATAATAATTTAGTGATGGTAATGTCGAACCTTCTTGAAAGCTAAAACCTGCACAATTTAAGCAGCAAACCTTTTTTCTTCATTGGAATCTCCCCAAACAACAAAATAATGGGGAAAAAACTTCTAAATGACATTGATCCACATTAAATCTTGGTTATTTGGAGAAATATTGTAGTTCAAGTGCACTGTTCTATGGGTCTGACTAAACCTTGCAAAGTTATTATCTAAATCTCTCTCTCTCTTTCTCTATTTAGGTGAACAGTTAATTTTTCTTGATGTCAATTTCACTGCATTGCTTTTATATCTTCCCTTTTGGATTTATGGATTTCAACAACTTCAACCATTCAGGAAGCTCGTATTCCTTTACAAATATGGGTCACACAGAAAAACAGCGGCTTACTGACGGCAGAATGTCAAAGTAATGGTAAGTTTTTGCATCAGATTTTTATAATTTACAATTTATTTTTCTCCTGTTTTCTTTTCTTGTGATCTCTTGGTTAGAATTTGTTTTTGTTGTCCTGTCACAGTTCTTCCCGCATGTATATATAATATCTTAAAACTTTCCGGCTATATTATATTTTGTTTCAGATGCATGGAGAAAACTATTGGAAGATAAATTATGGAGAAAATTTCAGGGGAACCCCTGAGGTTTTTCAAAACATCAAAAAAGCCCATTAATTTTAGAAAATAGACAACAATGATTGAGTTATTGCTATATTACATTATCTTTCCTTGAGTATCTTCATTCTGTTAATTTTTCTTGCAAATAGCTTGCATACAAATTCTAAAAAGCCACTAAAGGAGATATAATTGTTATTTCATTAAACACGGAGTAAGGTCTTTGTAATTAACCCTAAATTCTATCCCAAATTGGGTTCTTTCCCCTAGCAGAAGGGGAGTAATTTGCTTCAAGAATATTGTTCCCACAGGACCAACATGGTTGTCTGTGTCTTTTTGGGATGCATTGTTAGTTCAGATATGTAGCATTACTTTGCCCTTCTGAATGAGGCATTTCTATCATAATCAAATTCAGTTTGAAGTGAAAGCTTGGGAGCAATTGATGTTTTATGATCTAACGTTTTGTTTCTTTCCTTTGCAATATAGTCAAATTTATTAGAAAATTTAAGTGATTAGCCCGAGCCTTTATTAAGTTTTGGCTTGGTGTGATTAAATGTTAACAAAAATATTCTGCGCTACTAGTTTATCCATGAGGTTCATGACTAAATGGAAAACATTCATTGAATACTAGTTAGCAGAGGCTTTTCATCTTAGTACAATTAGATGTTTATAAAAGGCAATATTGATATTTGGCAGAGTCATAATATCTGCATATGCATATCACAAGAAAGCTATTTCACAGATTCATTATCCTCAGTTTAGCATCTTGTTTTTCTTTATTGTATTTTTTTCCTATCTCAAGCATGAGCACTCATGTTACACATTTATTTGGCAGTGAAGACTGGATTTAATTGGAACTCACTAGAAAAGACTGGATTTATTATGAAATTGTTAACTTTTTCTGCTGTTGGTTTTTGTCTTTGCGGTATAGATCAGGATTGCAGATTAAATAACTTTCATCATTCTTTAAGCATTAATTTGTTTGTCCATATAGCAATTGCTATTATTTTTTTTAGCTACAAATTTTTTGGGTAGAAAAAGGTAGGTTTAAGTTCAGCATGTTGCATCATCTTCCTATCAGTTCAATATAATCTTTTTTTTCTTTTGGTTGCTGAAACTATTATTATTTAACTACTCTGTAACTTCTATAATTGGCTCAAAATGCTGACCTAATTATCCATGCTTGTTAGAATTTTAGTTTGTGTTGGTTCTTATGCGATGAAACAATAGCCTTAAAGTAACCTGTTACTTTATGCTTTCAGGGATCGTGCCTTCAACAACTATCCTGATGGATTTATTTTGGAAAGACACAGATGGTGATTCTGATTGGGTAGGCTAATATCAATGCATTATTTTTCCATTTTCTAGTATTTATTTATTTTTTCTCTTTATTTTCTTGTTAGAGCATTCCAGAGTGTTTGTCATCGACATCTGGAAATAAGGCATAATTCAGCCACTTGAAACATTTTTTTTTAAATAATAAACTTGTTATAGATATAAAAAATGAAAATACAAATTGCGGACAAATAATTCACTCAAAAGGAAATTTAATTTTAAGGTACCCTATTCTTTACAAAAAAAAGTCATTTGAATATTATGATGTAAATTAGAGTTGCTTACTGACAGGTTAGAACTAATGATATATATGATGGAATTGAAGAAGGATACGAAAGCCCTAGGGACGAAATTTCATCTGTTTCTTCCTTCAACCAACCAAGAGAAAGTATGAACAAAACTTTTGGGAGTTCTCTATCCTTGCAATCTTACGGGGCTAGGTCTCCATTCAAGGATGCCACATATTATGAGGGAGAACGTGCAAGTTTATCTTCCAATCTACAAATCCCTCGGCTCTCTGTGGCTGAGGTCTTGTATGATCCTGCTGTTGGTGAGTCTTGTGGGATAGAAATCCCAAGGGAAACTAGGGCTCACTTTTGAATAACATCAGTAGCTAAATTAAATTCTTTTATGAAGCAAATCCAATTACTTCTTTGGTGGAATGCTTACCTTCTTTTCCTTTGGGTGAGGTGAGGGGTACGAATGGTCCCATTTTTGTTTTTTTTTTAAAATGCACTTTAGTCTCGTAATTTATAGGTTAGACACTATTAATCTTATTTTATGAAAAATGAGTACATAGTCCCATAATTATTAAAAATGAGTACATAGTCCCATAATTATTAAAAATGAGTACTTCACCTCCCATAATTATTCAAAAAAATGTACTAGTTCAATTAGGCTTGAGGTACCAATTTTTACACCAAAGTGCCCAACTTTCGTAAATAACGGGACTATAAGTGCTTAATAATTGTTAATGAGTCAGAAGAGCAGTTTTTTCTGAGTGAGATTTTTGTTACAAACAGATATTTCATCACTTCATAAGTCATCAGCCATAGACTCTCCAAGTGAACAGCAGAGACCCAGAAAGCAGTTTCCTGCATATGATGAAAAAAATGCATCACCTTCACGAGTAGCTGCAACCAAGGAAACTCTAGCATGTAACTTTATGCACTTTTCTCTTCTCCAGATCTTTATCCCTTTTTTGGGATCGAAGATGTTTGCATATCCTAAACAAGTTTTTTTTATGCTCAAAGTCTTGAAAAATTTCCTGCAAACATTTTTCGCAGCAGAAGGCTTTATTCGAGGAAGGTCTTATAACATCTGGACGGATGACCATATTCTGCTTAGGTTTTCCCCAAAAAATTTGGACTCAACATATTTTTTCAGTGATGTGGTGCTTTTCTCTTTATAAATATGTATTATGCCTGTCTTGCTTGACTTACCGTTCCATACACAAGTTTTCTTTTACAATTTTGACAAACTGTTTTCTAACAGATTGGCGGAACTCTTACATTCTTCCATGAGGAAGGAACTAGAAGATGCCTCGAGGTAGTGATGTTAGTGTTGGAAGTGACATTACATATATCAATAACGATTTTTTTCAACCATGCTTTACTTAAGGATTGCTTCTTCTTTTTTGTTTTTTTGCAGGTTTCAATAACATTGGAGACTTCTGAGACAATCGGTAGACGATTTGTCCATCCCTCCAGGAGAAATTCTCCTACAATAACAAAGGTAAATTGAAACTTTCTGATTAAATAAAAAAGATTAAACTATCCAAATGGTTGCTAAATTTTTCTACAAATTCTACACTTTGATCTCCTTACATTTTTTCTCTCATGATTTAATCCTTTTTTTTTTAATTTTACACTTTAGTGTATTTACTTTTTTATAGTTTTGAAGTTTATTTTCAAATTGGTCTCAAATTTTGGACGAAATGTGTGAAAATTAAAAAGTAAAGGGCCAAATTGTAAGAAAAAATAAAGGGATCAAATCATAAGAAAAAATAATTAGAGAACTAAAATGTAGAATATGAAAAATTTTAGGGACCATTTGTGTGGTTCAGCCAATAAAAAAACCTAAAAATGTTTTAGGACTAATTGATGATTGATGGATTCCTCTTTTGAAGTTCTAGATTACATTCAGCAAATGTTGTCCCATTTCATTTATTGTTTTTGCATATGAAGTTTAATGTGGGGGAAATCAAATTTCTTCAAGATCTCGGTTGCATTCCTGTCCCAGAATGTGGGTGATCATGTAAATCCTCTAACTTGTGATAGGTCTTTTGCTATTAAAGGCCTCTGACTAGAAGAATTTAAAGATTGGAGATCCATGACTAGTATATTTAGTTTGGCATCAGAGGTTGCCAGAGGAAGAGCTGTCGTGCATTGCTGTGAATCCTAAGGACTTTTACTTTTTCCGACAGCAACAAAAAATCTTCGCCAATCAGCCTGATAGATTACTGCTTATAGCTGTTTTAATTATTCTGATCAATGTCATGCTTATCTGATCTTTTTCGTTCTATAGGCTCAGAGTGATCATTATGAGGTTGTTGCCGACTTGATGCAGACAAGTTTTCTTTTCTCCATTCCTATGGATGGCCCTATGTCCTTTTCTACCCCTCATGTATCTGTGCAATGGGCCCTCCGATTTGAATTTTTTACCACTTTGAATAATGTCAACTGGACCAGGTAAGATTATGTTGAAATGTTGCTATAGTTTCTATTATATATATATATATATATTTATGCTCTTGCTTATTTACATATTACATGTTCAGAAAATTCTGCATGATAAGAAACGATTAAATTTCATTGAAGAAGAACAAACGAAAACATTGATACAGCATTGACAGTATTAGAGAGTGGGGTAATTTTTCATTTAGTCAAAAGCACCAGCACCCTTTAAAAAATGTCTTGTAGGTTTAACGAACTTCATGAAGAGCAGCATTTAGAATAGGTGTCTCCAAGCAGAATTATACGGCTCCTCTTCCCTTTCTTTTTCATTTTATTCTCTTCTGTTTGGTTTCATATTAGCTTATTTCTCTTATATTTTTGCACATTTGGGAGTTCTATATATGTCTTATGCTTTGTTTATAAACATATTGTCATCCTATAATTGAGTGCTTAATCGTTTTTGAAATAGTGCTCCAATGTGTAATCTCACTACAGATATGATCACCCTCTCCTCATGGAGAGAAGAGACAAATGTGAGTGGGTACTCCCTATCACCGTGCATGCACCTCCACCTGAGTCTCCCAGTCCTTATGACCGAGATGAGAAGTTTTTCTCCTCACAACCTGTATGGGTGCATCATTGAAGGTAAATTGTTTGATATATATAGTTTGAGCCATTGAGCATCTCTAAGTTCCCATCATGCGGATATTTGAAAGTGTTTTTTTTAGCAGAGATGATATGGAAGTATGAAATTATCGAATTCTTTTCTCTTGTTTTTTTGATATCAATAGATGATTTCAAGCGTTATTTTTTACTTATAATTTTGCTTCGCTCCAGTCAATCTATATAAGCTTGTGACTAGATATCTCCAGTTTAAAATTGCTAGGAAGAGAATGCGGAGCTGTTAGTAATATCAGAGTATATTATAAGTCATGGGAGAAAGTCAAGTGAAATATCATTTAAGCTATTGGGAGAAAGTCAACGATATTTTTGTACATTTTTTACACTTTTAAAGTGTTTACTTTATGCATCATACAAGCTAAACAATTGCAATTTTAACTATTAGGGTTACTCCCTAATATCATGTTATAAATTGTTAGGAAGTTAATTCTCTTGAAAACTTAAGCTATTAGAAGAAAGGTTAACGATTTATACATCTATTAACGATATTTTATGCACCATGTATGTTAAACAATTGTAATTTTAACTATTGGAGTTATTCTCTAATATCATATTATAAATTATTAGAAAATCAAGATACTTTAAGTTATGGAAAGTATCCACTAAATGCCGATTCAAGTGAAATATCATAGTTACGAGGGTAGAGAGACGATTGACCTTATAGGTAAAGTGTAATGCTGTTTTGTCTCGACTCCCAAATGCAGTATGTTTTGTTAGGCTGCTTCTTGTTGTACCACATTGATTCAGATTATTATTATTTTTCACAATGAACAGTTTTTTGAGTTGAAATGCTCTGTACATCATCCATAAATAAATAAGCATTTAGTTGGATGATTGTTTGAAAAAATAAATCAAGCGGACGAAGATGAGACCATACCCACTTTGTGAATCTGTGACCATCCCATTATCTCCTCCCAAATGTTTTTTCCCCCTCTCCTATTGTTATTACTACGAGGTGTCAAACGGCATACCCACCCCCCATACGATTACCATTTAATTTGTTCTTAATGGTTTTAGACGCAAGTATTCATTTCATTTAAAAGCCACTTCATCTTACTAGAATCCAAATAGGATATGGATTACCATATAAGTTAAAATTCAATTTAAATGAATTTTGTTATTTTATTTTGCTCTTAATTTATTTTATGTAAGTTACGCTGCTTTTTATAAACAACTTGAATCTTCTTGTTATTTTTTTTTGACAAATAATGTGCTTTTTTAATAAGATGACATGAATAAGAACTTCACTTTTCAAAAATATTTTTAAGATTTTCCTTTGTAATACAACATGTTTTTTTTAATAGCCTCACTCTTTTTTTTTTTTTGACAAACATTATGTACGAGTTCTTTTAATTATATGATATTGATTTTATTTTTTAAATAACATGTATGATAAGATAAGCTTAAATAATACTTAGCAACCAAAAAAATTATTTGTAAAATGATTATAATTTTCTATAGAAAACTTAAAATTAGAATTTGTGATTTTTTTAAAAACTAAATTTCTAGAGTTTTTTAATAGTATACAAAATGAATCATAATCATAATATTTTATTAATTTCTTAATTCAAAGTGTCTTTATTTGTCAATATATCTAACTATAAAGTTTGATGCATTTTTCTTAAAAATAAAAATGGAAAAATAATTAAGAATGGATTAAATAGATAATGAACAATTTGAAAATAAGATTATAAAAAATGAATTAATTTATATTTTTAATACTAATTATTATAAAGTATAATATGTTTTATTTATTTATTTTTATCGATTTACTTTTATTTTTAAAAGAACGAAAAATGATCTATTTGGAAACCATGTGAGCAAATGGGATATGTGATCACTCACGTCAATATTTTTCAAATTTAAATGATACAAGATAAGATAATTTTTTAAATATAATAAGTTTAATCCATGTGTCAAATGGAATTAATTCTATTTTACATCTCTATTGGGTGAGATTTTATGAGTTGAGCCAGTTTAGAGAGATTTTATCAGTTGAGTCAGTTCATCCGTATACTACACCCTTTTTTAGATTTGGTGCATTTTACAAAGTAGCGAAGTATACATGAATTTATGGCAGCCAAAGTTGCCGAAACAAGGAGCAAATGAAATCAATATGCAAGTAAAAAAAAGTATAACATAAATAAATGTTCTGTTTCGTATGTAATTTAACTGTTATTATTTTTAAACTAAATATATATATATATTTAATACATTTATGAAGATGTATTAAACATATATCTATAAAAATGAATATACGTTTAATATTTAAAATATAATTAAAAATTAAATATTATCTAAAAAAAATTATACCATATATTTAAACCTTAAAACACACACATATATATATATTTGTGTGCATTTAGTGTTTGAATTAGCGAATGAACATGTATAATTCACTCATTTCTGAACCAAAACTGAAAGTCTTCGACTACGAGGTGGTTAGGTTGCTTGTAGTTTTGAGTAAAATTGCTTGTGAACCACACAATTGACACAACCAGCATTGTTATTTTATTCTTTAATAATTAATGGTAATTAATTGCATAACAGCCGTTGATTGTATTGCTTTTAGAATGCCGATCAAAGAAATTATTTATTATTTTTAAAATATATAATTAGATTAATAAAATCTAAAATCAATACTTGACAAGTAAAAAATAATATCATTAATAAAAAATATATTTTAAAAGTAATAAATAAATCTTCAATAGCCTGTAAATGCCATCTATCACAAGCAGTCTAGTGACAAAGTTTCACACAGTCCAGCGATAAGGTTTCATAGCCATATCTATGGTTTAATGCCTCATAACAAGAAATGAACTACTTAGACATGGTTAATGAAGCTATAAAATTATGTGTAGTAGACTTCCATGAGATAACTCCTTTAACCAACATAAAGATATATCTTGATATGGAGCGCCTGCTATCCTAGCATCCCACAAAACTAGAGTTAGAGAACCCGATGATCTCTAAACTGATTGATCTTTGATAAGTGAGCATGTAGTCTTTTGTTCTCATAAAATAATGCATCATGCATTTGGCTGCCTTCTAGTGTTGTATACTTGAATCACTCAAATATTTATCCAAAAATCCCGTTATAAATGCTATTGAGATGAGTACAAGCTTGAGTATATATTAGACTCTATATTGTTGACGCATATGGAATCTTATGCATCTCTTTCCTTTCAAGATCATTATGGGGCACGATTTGAGACCAAACTTTTCTTCTTTAGATATAGACGGGTCTCTTGGTTTACAATCTTTAATGCCAAATCTACTCAGAATCTTATCAATATAACTCTCTTATGACAACTTAAGGATACCTCAAGAATGATCTCTCAATATCTAAATACCTAATACAAAAGAGGCATTGCCAAGATATTGCATCTCAAATTTCTTTGTCAAAAATTTCTTGGTTTCATGCAATAAACCTATATCACTGCTAGTGAGCACAATGTGATCGACATTTAATACTAGGAAAATATGTTTACTCCTATTGAACTTGTGATATACACAATCATCAATGATATTTCTCTCAAAACCATATGAGTTGATAATTTGATGGAACTTGTGATACTATTGACTAAAAGCTTGTTTGAGATTAGAGATGGATTTCTTTAACTCGCAGACCATATACTTTGGATCTTCCAATACAAAGTTTCCTAGTTGTACCATATAAATAATCTCGTCAATATCTTCATTGAGAACACAATCTTGACATCCATTTGATGCAGCTTTAGAAAAAAATGAGCCATTAGTTCCATAAAAGTTATAATCTCATCCTTTATGAGCGTTAAAATTGCGTATGGTTTGATAGAAGTCGATTGGATCATCCTCAGTTAAACCAACATCATCCTCATGTTCTTAGAGAAAGACGATATAATCATATGGAATTGAACTTCCTTTCTCTCTAGTGGATCTTCTTAATAGAACTTTTGAGGTTGTTGAGTTTGTTCTATAGGTGGTTCTTATGGAAGAATCTCATTGTTGCCTTGGTTTATCAGGAATATGAATCTGAATAGTATCTAATGTTTGAACTATGTGTTAAACAGTGATAGGTATAGAGACCTAATCACTGTTTTAACATATTCTTCTTCAAAAACAACATTCTTTATATTTTCTTCCCCCCAAACTCAACATCCTTAAGAAATCTCGCATTTTTCATTTTAAAGAAGGATTTTATTATGGTATTGTAAAACTTGTGGCCCCAAGAGAATTCAGTATAAATAACACAATAATAACTAACCATCCTTGAGTCTATTTTTCTTTCATATAACCTATAAGGCCATGATTTTGCTTGACAACCCAAAATATGCAAGTGCCTAATGCATTACTTCTTTCATGTCCAAAGCTCATAGGGAGTTTTGGAAACTATTTTGCTCGATACCTTATTAAGGATATACACTACTATCTTTAAAGTTTCTCCCCAAAGTGACTCTAGTAAGGAGGAATGATTAATCATACTCTTTACCATATCATTAAGTGTTCGATTTTGTTGCTCTACATCACTATTCATGCTAGGTTTTCCTGGCATGGTATATTCGTAAAAATTCCACGCTCATTGAGGAAAATTACAAAAGGGTCTTAACGTTGTTCTCCTGATATATTATAGCTCTTGTAGTACTCACCACCATAGTGTTATTTGACAACTTTAATTTTCTTTCTAAGTTGAAGTTCAACTTTGGCTTTGAAAGACTTGAAAACATCAAGGGATCGCGACTTTTCATGTATCAAATATAGGTAATCGTCCATAGATTAACAATCTATGAATGTAATGAAGTACTATTGTTCATTCCATGAAACCGTAGGAAATGGATCATAGATATCAATATGTATAAGTTTTAAGGCTGTGTAGCTTTCTAAACACCTAATTTTGTAAAGTCTGTTTGTTTCCCCTCAATGCACTCAACATGGACTTAAAAGTCTATCAAATCTAGGACTTCAAGAATTTCATCTCAATCAAGGCTCTAAATTCTTTGCTTAAAGATATAACAAAAAAACTTATGCCATAAGATGGCATAATTCTTACTTCATTTTCACTTTAAACCACGTGAACTTGTTTATAGTATTTTTTATAGCAATTAACAATATCAAGCATATACAGATTATCAATTAAAGAATTGGAACTAATAAAATTTAAATTTTGATAGAGACTAACTTTATTATTTTCAAAAGAATAAGAAAATCTTAGTTTGTCCAAACTAGAATTAGAAATTAAATTATGTCTAAAAGATGGTGTAATAAATATCTCAAACAAATCCAGTTTTCAATTGTAATCTAAAAGTCTTTATAGCTTCTACAATAACTTTATTATCATCGCCCTCAAAGATGAATCTTTTAACATCACTTAGCAATTGGCTCCACAGAAAACCTAACATCTACATACCTATACCTATGTGAGTAGTGGCTCAACCCACCAAGTATCCTTAGGTAATGAAGTTAAATTAACTTTAGAACAAACTAAAGCCAAAATCATACCCTTTTTTACATGCTAGACAACGTATTTGGAACACTCATTCTTCTAGTATCATGATTTTTTTGTAGAAATAGCAGGCCAACTCTTCATGGTGCTTCTTTTGTTTCTTATGTTTAGAAGAACCTTCTGTAGCAACCACAACCCTTTTCTTTTTCTTGTTCTGAAAGGTTAAGGCCAAGTGAACACTTTTAGTCTTATCCCACTATTGTCTCTTTTTTTTCTTGCACACACTGAGATATAAGCTCATTGAGGGAGCATTTGTCCTTTTGAGTGTTATAACTCACTTTTGCCTAAAGTATGCAAGAAGAGAAGTCAAAACCAAGTGCACGACCAAGTTCTCAAAAAGCTCCAACTTAAGTGACTTGAGTTTTGATGCCAGATGAGATATCTCTATGATGTATTCCCTTATGTTTCATTTGTCCTTATACTTCATTGCGATAAGTTTAGCCAAAAGGTTACTCGTCTCCAAATTTTTGTTCTTGACAAAATATTTCTCAATTTCTTACGAGAACTTCTTAGCGCTCATGCTTTTAATAATAGAGGCCTGAAATGTATTTGAAATGGAAAATTTCATGATCATGATGCATATTCGATTAGACCAATCCAAATTTTCAATTTTACCTTATTGAGGTTTTCTAGAATAGCAATGGGTCGATCCGATCGAAGTGTAAGATCCAAATCCATACAATTGAGGACAATCTGCACAATTTCTTTCTACATTTTAAAGTTCATCTCGTGCATTTAGATGTTGTTGGCTTAGGCAGAAACATTTGTAGTAGTAGAAATATAAATCGTATTAAAAACAAAATATACAAACATACTTACTTCTAACGAGCATGTCATATAAATAAATCAAAACATAAACAAATAATCTAAATTAGAGATTAATCTCAAGATACCTAACACAACATTAATTCTTAATCTTTGGACAGAGAAATTAACTAAAAATGGTACTCTCTATGCAATGATCAACTTTTGACAATTAATTTTGTCAAACAATAGTCTTTCTTTGAATAGACTTTTATTTGCATGAAAATAAATAAATAACTATCTTTATAATCATCACAGATTTATCATCATATGCGCATTGTTATTTGGTCGAACTGTATCTTCCTTTGGGCCTACACAATTTGCATAAATAATTCCGCAGAAAATATATGTATTTTTAGTTAAATTAATTTTCATAAAAGAGATTAATTTGACACCCTATCATTTTAATTAATTTAATTAAAAATATTATACAAACTAGACAAAATAATAAAACAACAAAAAAAGAAGAAGTTGTAGGCTTATATAGATATCAATAAAGAATCAAATGGTCTATCACTTAAAAAATTAATAATATTAAAACCATGATATATCAAACAAGATTTAAGATTTTGATTGCAAATAATTTTATTTTTTTAAAAAATAAATATTAAACTAATCAATGAAATATAGAAATCTAAGGAATATGCTTTAATTCGAAATTAAAAAACCCTAAAATCTTAAAATTTAAGAAATTTCACACAAGACATAAATATTATATTCTAGCATCATAAGTAAGTATTATATTCAAACACCATATGAATATAATATTCACAAAATCTTAATAATCTAACAATAATTATTGCTTTGAGACCACTTGTTAGAATTAAATTATATTGAAAGTCATAAGTAGATTCTTTATACAAACATCCTATAATAGAATGCTAAAATTATAGGATTTACACCATGTAAGATTATTAAAGATTTATTGATTCAAGTGACACACATGGATCCATTAAGAATAATCGCCTACTATTGTAAAAATATTACGATAATTGATCACGAATAGATGAATACAAATGGTGGATAGTTTGTGATATTTTTTAATTAAATTACCTTAGTTCCTCGATAAGATCGCCTAATATCTTCCAGATTAAGAGGAAAAATAATATTATAATTTAATGTATTGAAAACTATAACCAAAATGATATTTATATAATGTTCAATTAGGGTTTTTATAATCTCTTAATTAAGAAAAAAATCGTTAACTATTCAATCAAATCTATACCAATTTAAACAATTTAGTGACTTATCAAAATTATACCACTTAACTTCAACCCATAAAATTAAATAGATAATATAATTAAGAAAGAAAAATATATATTATCTAATTTAGTATAAAAAATGTGATTTTTCAACATTTAAGTCATGTATAAAATTAGTCCACCATGTAATGTTTTTGGCCATAAAATATTTTAAACATACTTTGAAGAATCTTTTTTTATACACTAAGTTTATATTTGGTTCACAGAATAAAAGATAACGAAAATATAACAACAATAAAGAAATTTAATGAAAATAATGTTAATATTATAATGTTTATTTGAATAATAGAATCAAAATAATTATATTATTGAAATAAAATTTACATAATTATTTATAAATAAAGTAAAGTGAAAAAAATTAATTTTTTTTACTTCTAAATGGGATAAGAATATTAAATTATTATATAAATGTACAAAAATGAAGAGTATTTTAATATATTTTTGAAAGGTACAGACAAAATTAATATTTTGTCTCTTTCGTAATTAATTATCATCAAATACTTATTAATTACGCATACAATTACTTATTAGGTATTAATTAATTTTTATTTTATTAAACTCATTTGCTTCATTTTGTGGAACGTATGGTTCTATCTGGTTTTATTTTGAATATACATTTTCATTCTTAATTATCTTATTCTTTTTTTTTTCTTTTCATTTCTATCTTTTTTAATTTTGTTGTTTGTTTCTTGGGGCAGATAATCATAATACATGTTGTTGGGATTTAATTTGGTAATATTATCGTTGGTTAGCTATGAATCTAAGAGCTTTTACGTAACAAGAGACAATAATATATTTTAACTCAAAAGTGAAATTTGGTTAGGTTTCGCTTCAAATGATCTTAACTAAGCATATTTTGGGCACTATTTAGGTAATTATTTTAGAAGTGCTTTTAAGTAAATACTTTAAGTATTCGTGATATAAATATGTTAGAAATAGTTTTGACTGTAAATTATTTATAAAATAAAACATATATCAAAACTATTCTCTTAAAAGTAATTATCGCTTAATTATATTTTAAAAACATGCATTAACTAATGGTTCTCGAGACTTTGGAAGCATTAATTATATATCTTGAATATGTTTGTCACTACACCTCCTTTTTTTTTTTTAATTTACTAATCTAACACTTCTTTTAAGCGTACGTGTGTTATGTATGTATTTGATCTATCACTTGAAATTTTATTTTAATCTTATTAATTGCATATGTGTCGTATAATCTTTAAACCATGTTAGTATTTGGAGATAAACGTCGCAGCAATCTCCTAGCTAGCGATAAGATTTGATTGATCACTGCTCCCATTAAAAAGGTTAACTCCACTGACTATCTTGTATATGCTATGGTTTACTATATTATCGTAAGATTGTTTTAAAAGCATTTCCTTTTAACTAGTATTAATTACATAACACCTAACATGAAAAATATAAGTAAAAACAAATTTATCAAAAACAAAAAAAAAAAAAAAGAGAAGACGAAGATTATAATTTTTTATTATTTTAGTTCACTTATTAATCTAATAATAAGATTCATAATCATTCATTTCAAGTCATGTATTCCAATATCAAATACTTTTTGGTTAAAAAAGAAAGAAAAAACTAATTTTTACCATATTTTGTGGTTATAATAAACTTTTCTTATAGGCAACCACTGTATACAGTAATTACTAAAAGTAGAAGGCTATACACGTTTACTCATTAATTACTTAATATTATTAGCTACCTTAGTTACACGCATATGTTTGTTTACACACAATTTTATATATATATATATAAAAAAGACCAACCAAATCCTTCTCTTTCAAATACTAATTTTGACTCTTCGTTTATAGACTGTTTGGTAAAGAAGAATGGAAAATCAAATAGAGTTGATGATGAGCAAGATAGCCAAATCCATAACCACACTAAATTGCAACAAAAATACTATATTAATCTTCATCACCATCATAATCTTCTTTGGTATTCATCTTTGTGCAAAGATATTACAAGATCATCACCTCTCAATCTTCACCTTCAATTCTAATGATAAATACTCTCTCAAAGAAGAAGGTAACTTATATTGTGCAGTCTGCTTACAAGAGGCGATTGAAGGAGAAAGGTTTAGAAAATTGCCGAAATGCAAACACCGATTTCATGATTCTTGTATAGAATTGTGGTTACATTTAAATTCAACATGCCCACTTTGTCGAAATGAGGTCTGCGTTATTTATTATAATAAGTACTGCTATTATGAGTACTATCATCATATTGTCTCCATTTTGTTTTCTTTATGGAACATTTGTACTTCTCTTAACTTCTTCAAAGTATATAATCAATTTAGCTCTGCTTGAAAATATTCTACTTTAGTTTTGTGTATTTAATTATGACTCACATTTATAAGACATACCTTATTTTGTGAATAAGTTATGTGAAATCTGTGAGAATTTGATTCCATGTGTCCTTTGTTAGCTACCAGAAGCAAAAAAAACCTTTCAGTTAATTAAGAGAAGTTGGTTAATCATTTGAGAAACTTTACACGGAAGCTTAATTAAAGAGCATTTTAATCGGTTAGTTGATCAATGAGCAGAGTTGTTCATCAAATGTTTCTGGAGATTGGTTAGACTTCTGGGATACGTAAGAAACTCTGTTTTCTTTCCTTTATTTTTTTTAATACTAATATTAGTTTGGGATTTTATTCCAAATATATATATATATATATATATATATATATATATATTAAGTTAAAGTGCTTTATTAGTACTTAAATTTTATCACCTAAACTTTTAAACCTTATAATTTGATATTCGAACTCTAAAAACTTTACTTATAAATATTTGAACTTTTAAATCATACTATTTAGTATTCAAATTTTGGAAACTTTACACATAAATTCTAAATTTTTAATTTATAAAAATATATTTTAGTAACCAATCAAGAATCTATATGTAATTTTTTTAATATTTAGGGATCAAATAATAAACTTATGTATGAAGTTTTAAAAGTTTGAGAATCAAATTGTATGTTTCAAAAATTTGAAGAATTATATGTAAATTTAATTAAAATTTAAAAATCAATGATATATGATAACTGCTTAAAAATTACTAAAATTACCATTATTTTATACACGTTAATTGATTAAAAATATATATATATTTATATGATTTTATCATATATTATCTATTGTAATAATACTATATAATTACTTAAAAACTAGGTCATTAACAAGGATTAATAACTTCCTAAGGTTCATAAATTGAGATAAAAAAATGTTTTGGGTTTTAAAACAAAATTATCACCATTCAAAGATCTACTTAGGATTTTACAATAATGCAAGACATCACTACCAAATGAGTAGTGACATGTAAAATTATAATTAGTTAAAGTATGTGAAAGTTTTTAGTTATAGATCTGATTAGCTAGAATACGGTAAATAGATAATTAACAAAAATATGATAAATTAAAATATTTGTAGATGACCAGACATAATATTACGTGTAAATAAAATAATACATAAGATTTTTAGGTAGAAACAACATAAACCACAATAATAATCAAAGAGAAAAACTACCGGTCTACCAGTTCATCGAATCACCTAACTATTCACCATAAAAATAATGTTCGACTACAAAGTAAAGACTTAAACTACCTACTAAGGTAATTCTCTCAAGTAATTATCTACTTACAAGTCTCTTGCTTTCTTTCATAGTTTTCACAAGCAAAGTGTTCGAATCTGAACCAATTTTTTGTTAAACTAGACTTACAAAAGTTATTAAATTTGTTCAGCTAGTACATGAAATGTTAGCATGTAAACAAAAGTATAATGTGTATCCTAAAGTGAATTAAACAATGAAAAATCCTATTTAAATGATTTAACACAATAACAGTTAAAACAAAATCACTAGCAACACTACAACATATGTTTAAACACAAAAACTTAAATATTATAGGTTTGTTAATCAATCAACTACAACCACAAAATATTTGATAAATTAACTAATGAAAAAAACCTAAAGAAATATTTTTACAAAAACAAATTTAGAGAAAAAACATAGAATACAAAAATTGATTCAATTATGGTTAAAAAGGTTGTATTTTGTTTAAACAGAATACGTTGAAGCATTAGGTCAAAGTAATATTACTATTCTATCCATAAAAAAGTTAAAATAATTTTAAGAAATGAGAAAAATATAGTAATAACCCAATTTGATTCGAGTAAGAATTATGTTTGAAGTTGAAACCCTAGTCATTTGATTGATTGATCGAGTCACAAAAGTCGATCGATCAAAAAATAGTTTCGATTGATTAACCTAAGATAAAAAAAATTCCGAGATAGGAAGATTGATCTACTTAATTATCGATTAATTCAAGGACTTTTTATTTAAGGTAGATCGATTCTCGATTGTTCTACTGACCTCAATTGATCTAGACATGTCTTAATTGATCAAGTGACATGTATATAAAATGTTCTTATATGTCTAATATGAATTCCAACCTGTATAATAACAAATATATACCGAAAATATGTTTTTTGGAGTTCGATAGTTTCTTTGGATTGAAAATTATTCTTGAAAGACTCACCTAGAAACTAAAATTATATTTAAATGTTTTATCGATTAATATCGTCAACAATTATGAACCTTACAATCTCTCTCTTTGGCATATTCGTGTAAAAAACCTCTTTCTCATTACATAACGCTCATAGAAAAAAAATATTTTACGCAATAAAACTATCCTATAATCTGGTGAAACCATCTTTGCTTAAATTTTGACAGCTCATGTTTACACAAAAAAAAACATAAATAACCAAACATCAAAAAAACCAAACAACATGATTACATTACTAGTTGTATGCGAAAATTTTATTTTGTCATATTTTTGTTAATTATTTATTCACCCTCTCTAGCTAATTAGATTTGTAACTAAAAAATTTCAATTTATATCAAAGTGGGTCACTAGATATACTTAGTGTGTCTAAGACCTTGTTATGGATTATCTTATTAAGGGTGATAGCACAAATGTTGAGGAATTTAAATCTTTTTTTCCTTTCTAAATGTAATGTTAAAAATTTTAAAGAATTATTTTGTAAATGTGTTAGATCCATAGAAAATAATACTAATTTAAAAGTTATATTAGAAAGTTAAACAAACAACTTGAGACACATGAAAACCTTTCAAATAAATTAAAAGAAGAGAAAAATATTTTACAAGAACAAAATAATTCTTTGAATTTAAGTCTTATATGTTTGAAAAAGGAAAATAACAAGTTTGATGTAGATAATAAACAATTGGTGCAAGAGCTTAAAGGATCATGTGAAGCTCTGAAGTGGTTAACCATTGGAACTGAAAAGCTAGACAAAGTTTTTGACTATAGAAAACCTTTTGGAGATAAGAAATGATTAGGATATGAAGATAAGCACATTACACCATCCTCTTCAAAATCTAATGTGTTTGTAAAACCTTATGATCCATATTCTTCACACACATCTCATGTATCTCCTTCTAAATTTATTCCTACATATCATAGTTGTGGTAGAAAGAGATATATTAGACCTAGATGTAGATTCTTGATGACCTATAACTATTTTGATAATATGTATGCATCTTATTCAAGAATCAACAATCATGTTTTCAAAAATAAACACATAATTTAAAAAACTAGAAAATGTTGGGTTAAAAGAATATAATTAAAATTGTTTTATAGCTCATATTTAATTTATTCACTAAAGCACTTAATATCCAAAGATTTGAATCTTTTAAAAATTCCTTCAGAATCTCAACTATGGATTAAATTCCCCTAGTAATTTTTTATTTTTTTATTTTTTATTCATTTGTTTCTCATAGAATAATAATAAAAAAAGGGAAAAGAAATTAGAATGCCTTAACATTGACATAGATATTACATATTACTTTCATATTTATTGATTATGTATTATACAAATAGATATTGTAACTTGTACACTTACATATCTTATGCATCTAGTGATCAATGTCAGCATGATCCTACTTACACACTCAACAGACATATAAGTATGTTATCTGTGAAGTTTATACTTAATAATGTAAGATTTTAGGACTTGAGATTATTAAATTGTGTTTGAGTTATATCTTACACTTTATAAAATATTGTTATAAAAAGAGCTAGTTTTAACAGGGCTACTTAGTGTGATGTATGAAGTTACCCTAGTGAGCGAAGAAGTCTACCTCACAACTAGTGAGAATGTCGTCATGTTAGATCTTTTCGATCGACTAAACATTAATTAATATGTCAATTGATATGGCTAAATTGAATATTAATTAAGAGATTTTTTGATTAAAATAGATTGATTCTCATCAATCTATACATGTCAATCGAGTGACATGTTTACCAAATATTCTTAAATATCTAATTTGAATTTTAACGTGCATAAGAACAAATATATACATGAGATATGTTTATTAAAGCTTGTTAATTTATTTGACTTGAAAAATATAATTGAAAGAATTACTTAAAAACTAAAATTATATTTAAATGTTTTGAATAATAACATTGCAATACTCATAAACCTTAAAGTATGTACGTCCAACAAACAAAACAATAAATATAACATGAATTCGAATCATATATTCAGTGACTATTTGTAACTACGCAGTGGCAGTCACTATCCTGGTTTTCAAGCAGGAGCAATAGGGCTCTATCTCTACTGTGTTCAAACTTCAAAGAATCAAGGTCATGGTTCTCCAACGTTAGTATCCAAAAGGTACCCACTATTGTGAAAACGTAGTAAGATAAAATGATAAAGTGGCTGCCAAAGTTATGGTTTAGTAGAATATGTAATTGACATTTTTGTTTAAGCACCACTGATCTGTCCAATACATAAAACCTGTTTAAGTACTTTTATATATATATATATATCTGTGTTGTCCATGCCAATAATACTGAGCTTACAATATATATTATATACTTGTATAGTCTTGGGACATAAAAGTTCCATAAATATTAAACAAACACATAAATTTCGCACACATGATCTTTGCATGCCTTTCCTTAAACATGAGTCATGTAAGGCTGAAACCCATGTTGGAGACTTGCTTCCCATATCTTCTCAATAGAGAATACTGTCTTGCCAGTCTCGTGCGTGTTCCATCCCTCTAAGCCATGTACTATCCCTGCTATGCGCCAAGCACTCATCACTCTTCTTGGTAGCCAATTCTGTTACATATTTCAAAATTAATGCTCAGATCTTTTCCAACTTTCATGTCTAAAGAATTAATGTTTTTAAAAATTAAACGATATTTGGTGTGATTACAATCTGTAACTTGAAACTGGAAAGGAATTAATTGATACTACAACAACAATTGAATTAAAGGTGAACTAACCTCACAAGAGTGCATATTCTTAAAAGAGTCAGGAATGATCATTGCTGGTGTGCTGTAGTAGACGCAATCTTTGCGCATTTTCTTTGGAGGGAATTGTGAGAAGGGAATGAATGTTGTTCCGTTTGTTGCTTTCATTTGCTCTTCTTCGTTCCATCTCTCTCCCACTAACCATATCTACAATATTCATTTAATTCAATTCCTAAATATGCCTCATAAATATAATATAGGACTTCTGTGATATGGGAAAGAAAAGCTATTAACACATTTAGTTCATTTTGGACAAATATTATAAAATTAAAAACATGGGGACCAAATCTAACAAAAACTACTTAGGTAAATAAAATTTAAAATTGGTAAAATTTAGGATATCATATGTGTCGTTTATCTAGGAAAAAAGGGTACCTTATGAGTATAAGCTTTGGAAATCACTAAGTTGCTTATCAACTGAGGGTCAACAATTAGTTTGAGCTTCTCATGTTCCTCCTTGTTCAATGTGGCAACCTGATACAATTTTTTTTCTTTTTAACAGCACAAGAGTAATTAAGAAGAGTTGGTTTATACTTACTTCATAAGAGAAATTTTATTCATATATATACCTTAATACCCCTTTCACATAAAGAATTGGCAACAACACAAGCCACCTTGGTAAGGTTACCCCGAAGAAGCACTTGTGTTGTCTCTTTTGGAATGTTGTTTAAAACAAGAGCAATTGCTAGGCTGCTACCATCCACCAGCTTGACTTTAAGGTTAGGCTGCTTTCTTATAAAAAGTTCACCGTATCCATTAATCTCTTCTCCCTGCATAATAAGAATTTTTTTTTTAATTTTTTTGTATGGGAACATCAATACATAGAAATGACTTAATGAATGAGGGAAATCAGGCCGGGTATGTTATGCTCCCCGGCCTAGTAGTTACACACCTATGCAATTGAGGTACATTGATTGTGTAGTAGTATTAGGAATTGGTACCTTTAAACTATATTTATTTTTATTTTAATATATTTTTTATTATTTTCAAGTAAAATACTCTTATTTAAGTTATTGATATTGATTAATTTTAACAATTATGGTATATTTTAACTATCTCAATTTAAATTACTATTGAAATTGACAAAAATGTGTATAAGTAACTTAAATACGAGTATTTAATGTATCTTTAACAATTATAATATCTTTAGGTTATTTTAATTTAGATTATTATTAAAATTGACAAAAATATATATCAGTAATTTATATTTGAATATTTTATATATCTGAATTGAAAATAAAATCATAAATTATATGGAAGTATTTATTAATTTACTTAGATACATATGTATGAGATTAAATGAGCAATTGTTCAAGGTAATTAAGGAAAATATTGGTTACCTGATTTTGAAGACCTAAGGTTAACACCTTAACTCCTTTGCTATCAGCATCTAATATGGCCCTTTCAATCATGCCGTTTATGGATTCCTTCCTCCATGGTAAAAGGTACTTATAACAATAACAACAAACTCAAGAGTTTAATAAAGAAGAGAGAAAAATTACTATCTAAACTTGAAGCAGTTCAAGTCCTAAATACATGGGATTTTGAGATTTAGTGAAAAATGTCCCAAAATCGCGTGCATGTACACCTTAAATGAGCGAGTTTGGTAAATTTTTCACTTAAGTTCAAAAACCTGCGATATTGGGACCTCAAACTCTGACTTGATGTGGCAGACGTTGACCGGAAGAAACTATTGGATCAACTTTTATTTCATATCATATTGACAAATTTAAGTTGAGATGAATATGGTGATCATAAAAGAAAGAAAATATAAATAATGAATGAGATGACACAATTCTCTTACTTGAATGTTATATCTAGGTACAACCCAGGTTTGTAATTTGAGGTTTTTGAAGGTGTTGCTTTCAGAAATAAAGGTACGACCATAAATCCAAGTGATGAAAACAGACCAAAGTGTGAAGGGCCAGAGCATCCAAAGGTACCAAGTGGAAGTAAAGGGTTTGGAAGCAACAGCAGCAAATCCAGATCTCAAGTGATAAACAGACTCAGGTGTTGTTAAATGTGTCAAATGGACAACATCAGGTGATTCTTCTCGTCTTTTTAATGAAGTTTCATAAACATTGTCTGTAGACTTATCTGTAGTGCCATAGAGGTAATCATACAATGGCATAAACAGGCAGTAATTTGTTCTGAATTGAGTGTGATGTAGTGAGTGAAACCTGCAATATTATTAATTATTAGACATGTTCAATTAATACACTCTATCATTATTTTATGGCTATGCATTATTACATGTTTGTCGATTTAATTAATTCAATAAGGATCAACAAGAATGTAAACTAAGGATTTGTTTTGGGAGGAATATTATTGTATAACATTAGATGGAGAAATATAATTGTTTTTTAAGGAAATGATATTAGTATGATTTAAATTTATGATTTGTATCGAATAATTATAAGATGAATTACAAGAAAAAAAACTTTAATATATTCGACGTTAATTGAGTGACTAAATACCTTTCTGTATTCTTAAGTAAAATTTATTGGGTGACTAAATACACATTTTAAAATTTCTAATAAATTTTTTTTATGTCTAATCACAAAGAGAAAGTTTAGATTAAATATTTCACATTGAATATTAATTATTTGAATATCATTCAATTTAAACTTTTTTAAATATTAAATTTCAACAAATTAAATAATATTTAATATTATTAAGATTTATTTTTGTTGGTATAAGTTTTAATATTATTATTTGAAATAATTTTCCTAAAAATACTTTTTTTTTTGATAAATTTTTTAAATATCAAACTAGTCATCATAATCCTAGTTAGCAATTTTATGTAATATACATATATTATCCCTATCTGTATGAATCAATAAAAAATATTCCTATTTTTTGAACAATTTTCAAACCTATGGAAAAACAATCATACTGTGAAACTAAAAAAATATTATACATGAATAATACTTTTCCTATATAATATAAATAAAAAAATACTTTCTACAATAAATTTTATTAAATATCTATTACTATTATTATTATTTTTATAATACAATAACATATAATAAAAATAATTACCAATTATATTTAAATCATAACTTCTATATTTTATTAAAATATTAAAAAATTTTATCGATTCATGGAAATAAATAACAATTTTTTATATAATTGTATCTAAATATTTAAATTAAGTATTTAATTATAAAATAACTAATTATAAAACACATATTAAAAAAATAAAGAAGTTAAATACAAATTTTTAATATAAAATTATAATAATTGATGTAGTTCAAACTGAACTTTATAAGTCTAGTCTTATTAGTTAAATCATTAGTAATAAATTTGAATTAATTTAATGTTAGCAACTAATTTATCTTTAAGTACATATATTTATATTAAATCTATTATTAATATTTTATATTATTAAAAAAATATCTGTATATATATACATATATCTTATTATTGTATTTTTAGTAACTTATATTTTAAAATTAAACAAATCATGGTATATTTATGTCTTTACCGTATTCATATTTTTTACTAAATTGTTACCATATTTTTATATAAAAAAACATATCATATTTATACATATGTTTATCTAAATAATATCTATTTTGTTCTTTATTAACTATGATCCTAATGTAGTATGTAAAAATTTGAAAAATTTGGTCCCTATAGCTTTTTAGTACCATACTTTACCATAAAAAAACTTACTACATTCAAATAGAATGGATGGGTTGATAATTTTATAATATTTATGGTTAATTTAATAACTTTTTTATAAATAGATCATATTTAAAAAGATTTTGTAATAATAAAAAAATTCTTATTTAATACTTATCATGTTTAAAAAAACTTTGATTTAATAATTTTTAAACAGTAATGGATAAAAACATTCATTTTGAACAATTTGGGTTGAACTAAAAGGATCATTATAAGCCATTTTAATCTTTTTTTTCTCTCTCTTCCAAATGCATTTAGCATGGTCTTAGAGTATTTTTATTTTCTTGAAAGGAATAGATGAGAGAATAATTAATCTATTTTTTAGAAAATAAAATATCCTAAAAGGACACTAAATGTAATTGGAAGGAAAGAGTGATAAATGATCAATTTATACCTACCTAAACTTTCAAAATGAAATGAGATAAAAAACAGTAAAGCAGCCGACCATATTTGCTTTCAATGTCAAACAAATAATTAATTTAGTGGACCTAGTTTCTTTTATTTCAAAAGGCATTTTCCTTTTTGGTGATTTAGCTTTAAGGAGACAGATCACAAGGGATACATGTGCTAATTTTTATATTTCTTTTCTTTTCTTTTTCTGAATTGAACAGTTATATTATATATTTAGGGTCAATCGAGTTTATGAGCTATCTAAAGTTGAAGTTGAGTTGTACTACATATTACGTAATGTTCTAACTACAAATTTATGTTGTTGAAGCTACTACATCTTGTATTTTTTTTAATTCATTAATCAATCAACTTATTTATCCATTTTTATATTTAAGAAAATATTATTCTAATAATTAAATATTAATCAATTTTAAACTCCGGAAAAATCATTAAAAATATTAAATAAATATACAAATTAAATTGAAGCAATTTTTTTAATGATTTAAAATTAACAAGCTAATGCATTCCCTTTTTGAGCTAATAATTAATAATATTGTTAAAGAAATTAGTCTCACATAAACTAAGAAACCAATAAAAAATTTGGTTATAAGCATGAATAATTTTTATCTTTACAAACGCGTTTTCAAAGAATAAGTTAGATTCAATTTTTTTTAACATAATATCATAATAAAACACTAAATGGTGAAGAAGCTATCTAGTATTATCCAAATATCCCACAACATATGACACGAATCGTTACTGATGTGAAGGATAGTGTTAAAAAAATATGTCACACATCGATCAAGGTATTAGTAGAAAAACTGTTTATAAACTCGTACAATTCTCACTCTTATAAACTTATTTTCAAAAGATAAATTAGGCTTTTTTTTAACAAATATGAAGAAAAAAAATATACTCCCTTAATTAAGAAACATGTCTCAAGGAATTGCATGCTATTATAACCGAGTAAAAAGTTGTGTTTTTTTTATATTTTAAATCAATTACTAAAAAAAGTTAATAACATTTTATGCTCAATTAAAAAAATAAAATAAAAAACATTGTAAAAACCATTTAGAAAACAATCAAATTAAAATATGTTTGACGTCAATTAAAAAAAACTGTAACAATCATAAAGTGAGCGACTTGTGCTACTCCATTATTGCACTTATTTTCTCAATTCATACTATCAATTAATTTTAGGATACACAAGCTAAAAAAAAGTGTCCTTAAAAGAAATTATTTCCAATCAATAGAATTTTTCTTAAAAAAAAAAAAAAGAGATGAGAGAAATTTAAGAAATTACAATTTCAAAAGCAATAAATATTATCGTTGAAATAAATTACTTCCTTTTCAAAATATTTATATTTAAAAATAAAAATTTTGCACTTGCAGTAACCTATTCTAAATTTATAAAGTACGAACCAAAAGCACTGACACATTGGAGATATCAACAAATCATAACTACGTAAAACTAAAACAAATGCTGGCACAGACCACAAAGCATGGATAAGACGGCAAACACTTTATAACGTTATTATTATATAATATTATTTATGCATTATAAATTCAAATTATAAATATATAAGTGTATTAGTTTTGATGTTATGTTATATAATATTACTCGATACTACCACGTTCCTTTACTAATTTGTCTAGTAGGAAGTATGAACTTGCATTATTTATGTTATAGCTAGTATACGATAAAGTTAATTTTAAAAAAATAATAATAATTTTAATATTTTTAAATAATTAATGTGAAAAATATGGTATAAAAATATTCATAATTTTATATATCTTTATCTTTTTTAATATAATTTTATAAATTCAATCATATTAACCAATTAAATTTATCTATTTAAAGTTTTGTTACCTCAAATAATCATTCATTAGTGTATAACGTGGTTGGCCTAATAGAATAACATTGAATACTTCAATTTAGTTAATAGAAATTAACTTCATGACAAGTAATTAATTAATCTCAAATAAGATTTAAGCAAGTTAATTAGGAAGGAAAAAAGAGGCAAGTTTGATATAACTTACGAGGGAGTGTACATGATGTACTTTAAAGGAGGAAAAACAGAAAAGAGCCATTTGGGAATGAGCTCAAAATTGCAATGACCCATGTTGTTCATGAAATCAATGTAAAAGATGTAGCCAGAAAAGGAAGCTATGGAGGCTGTTTTTGTCCATATTGTTGTCAACAAAGGTATTGCAAATAGTATGAAATACGCTATGTGTTCAGCAAATGGATGAATGACAGCTGCAACCAACATTAAAAAAGAAAAGAAATGAAATTAGTATTTAATATAAATTAAGAAAAAAGAAAAATAAAATAAATAGAGGTAGGTAGGTAGGTAGTTGAAGTATTTTGCTGACATGTAATAGGTTCAGTAATAATGGAGGAATGGTGGTGGGAATGATAGCGAGAATAAAGGAAATGATGATGAAGAGCTCTATGAAGCCAGTAGTAGAGAAACTCGACTGGACCAGAATGAAGCAAAATTGTGATAATCACACCATCTGTTCTCCAAATGGGCATATTTTTGGCATTGTCAAGAACTGTATAGCCTATGTAAAATAAGAGCCCATTGAACAATATTTGGTCATCCCTACAGTATTTTATCAAAGTCCATGTCAGAGTTCACTTAAATTAATTAATCAGTCATGTTTAATTATGCTAAAAACTAATAATCTATTAAGCGAGTGATTTTTATTTTTATTTTTGGTGTACATAACACTAGTAATCAACAAATTATTGAATAAAGAATTTGATTGTAATTTAAATAAATTTATAATAAATATTTTTTTTCATAGATAAAAGTAATTAAATAGTAGACAAACTTGCAATAAAAATATATATATATATCTATAGTGACTTTTGCAGTAGTTTTTCTTGTCGGTAACACATTATTAATTTTATTATTTAATTTTTTTCAATAATTAATTTTTATAGAATACGTAAAACTCTAAAATCATACTCCATAATATTACTAAGAAAAAAAGCATATATATTTTCAATGTTCTTATCAACTATCTACAGCATTCACAACATAAAATAGTACAGGATACGTGAACCGTCAAACAAAATGTTTTTTTTTTCTTTTCAAAATAAGATTACTATGTATCAATATGTCATAAATATAATTAATATAAAACTTTTTTATTAAATAAAATCACGTTTATTAATGAATTTGTAATTTCATTTAATATCTATCTTTTTATCATTTTTTTAACCGAAAATACATTTTAAAATAAGAAAACTAAATAATATCAACTTTATTATTTATGAAACTTCTACTACCCTCTCCTAATAACATTTAAAGTTAATAATCATCATTAACATATGATTAATATGATATGTATATTTGTGTTGTTGTTGAAAGAATACATATACAGTACGTAGTTAACTTATACTGACCAGTTACTTTCTCTGTCAACCTGTTCGAACTCAATACTCTTGTCGACAATCTTGTTGCTACCTTTGGCATTTCGGTAACGGGAGAGTGAAATCCAAATCTGATCGTGAAGCATTCTCACTAGAAGATACGGGAATATGAGAAAGTAGGTAAGGTCTCTCTCTTTTTCTCCTTTTGTTATGAATGTGTACGTACTGTGAATTGCCCATGGTGCTAAAACTATGTACTTCTCAAAGCCAAACCCCCCAAAAGAAGGGAATAAAAAAAATATCAGTATTAATTAATTAACTAAAAAAAATCATTACAAATTAAAGAAGAATAAAGTAGTTTGTCAACACAATAATAAGCTTTAAATGTTAATTTTAAATTTTAAATTACCTTATATATATAATTAATTACCTACATGTCTAATAATGTAGAACCATTAATTCTATATATATAGAAGAAAAGAGAAAGGGAGAGAGGTAGATAAAATATATATGAAGTAGCTTTACCTTGAAGCTGCCAAGAGGTGTCCATGGCCATTCGGTGAGGATTCCTGGTTTGGATGCCATAGTTGGAGATGGAAGTTGACGGTATGGAATTTGCAAGTAAATTGCTTTCTTCTATTGAGGCTATATATGTAGTGTGTGTGTATATATATATATATATATTTATGTGTGTTATATATAAAATATTAATGAGACTTAAAAACTTTCCAACGGCCTAATGTAATGTGTCATGCATTTATTGTTCGACTTTTTTGTGTATCATTTATTACTATTTTTCATTTCTATCTTACGTGTGCTATTCTACATCTCTTCCTTTATTAATTTTTTAATTATTATATTATTATTCAAAATTTACACATTTAAATAAATTATATGTAATCTTATATTATTTTTATAGATAAATAAATTACATCGATATAATATTCATTTTCATTTTCATAAAAATAATATTATATCACAAATCCAATATATGTGTTATAAGTGAGTTTTTACGTTAAGATGTTACATTTATTAATAATTAACGATTTAAATTTAAATTATTAATTTAAAAATTTATTAGATCAAATGTTACAAAATAATTAGAAAATTAAAATATAGAATGAGAAAACTAAGAAACAATGTCTATTATTATACAAATTTTTAATATTAGATGTTAGTTTAACTAAAAATTAAAGATTTAACTTAAAATTATTAAATTTAAAAAAAATTAAGGATACAAATATTATTAACTATAATTAATAAAATAAGTAAAAAAAAATAAGAAACATGCGTATTATTTAGCCTTAATTTATTTACTTTTAATGACGGTGATTCTACCCAAAGTTAAAGGTAATATTCACATGTTATCTAAGCAATAAAATAACATTTAAGAAAAAAATGGAATAAAGGAACAGAATTTTCTAACGTAAATATGTTTTGTATTTGTATTCAATTTTTTTACTTTGTTATTGAAAGAGATTAGTTTTTTATATTATTTTTGGCTGAATTTTTATTAAAAAATGAGCTATTAATGTTTATATATTATTATAAAAATAATTTATTAATAATAATAATATTATTATTATTAATATATAATTAATATTATAAATAAAATAAAAAATTAATACACATTATAATAAAAATTATTATAATAACATCATCATCCATAATGTCTTCAAAAATTTACTTTAACTGTGAGTTATTAGTGTTTTCACTTCTTATTGTGTAGTTTTTTGGGATGTCGATCAACCAATTTTTTTTGTGAAATTAATGACAGAACTGTATTTTATTTATTTATTATTTTGGTATATAACTGTATCATATAACTAAAACTTTTGTCATTTATTATGCTACGTCAATAGAAAAATATCTACTCTGCTTTAAGCATTACTTCTTATATGCTCTACCGGCACAACTTAGCCTTTTTGGCTAGTAATGAAATTGCTAGATTGTTTCATAAAAAAAAAAAAGATTGTTTTATAAAATACGAGAGAAGTTTAGATTTCAAAAAATAAAAAATTATATTTATTTATATTTTATTGATTTAAAATAAATATTACGCCACACTGATAATATTGAATGATTTCTCTCAAGAGAGAACGTTGTATTACACATAAAATCTCAATTATTATTAACTACAGTTATTTTGATAAAGATTTTATTTTTTATTTTTTTTAGTTTAACTTTTTTTAATCAATTGGATTTGACAACGATTTTCTTGTAGGTAAGATAATACAAGGAGATGATTAGAAATTATTTGATATTATACATATAACAGGTATGCGGTCTAACAAATTATGATACCTCGTTACTATATAACGAAGTGATGAAGATGTAGATTTGATAAAGATCAAGATCTAATAAGTCCAAAGGTACGTGACCTAACAAATTATGATACCTCACTACTATATAACGAGTTAATGAAGATGAAAACCTTAAGAAAATCAAGGTATGATGAGTCTAAAGCTCTACATCATAGAGCGGCCTTGACATCCCAACACTGTCCTCACAACTTGAGTGACCAATTTAGGAGTTTCAAGTAATTTATATATAAAGATCTATTTATGTAAACGCCTATGGAGACCTAATTAATATGAATTGTATTGTATGTATTTTATCATGTATTCTGACTACATGTATGAGAGCTCCTACCCTTGTAACACATACACATGTCTAGGTGTTATATTGTAACTATTTAATGAGGAGAATACATGATTTATTTATATATCAATATTTTCTACTTCTCACTAGAATCATTAGAATTCTTAATACATATAATTCTCTCCAAACAATTGACGACGTCTGTGAGAACTTAAATATTTGTAGTCCATAGTTAGCATTTGAGACTTGATATCATATCCTTAAGAAAATTAACTTATGCTTTGGGGAAAAACACACCGCGAAATGGATTTTCCGCTAGTAACTAGCAAACAGATTGATAATTTTTGCCTATCCTACTCAAGAATTTGACCTTAATGATCAGACATATATCTCCTCGCCCATTAAGTCATTGCCAGATCGTGACTTGGGGAATGCTCCCTCAATAAGTGAAAACCAACAAATCCCATTACAAAGTGCTTCCTTTTAAAGGAATACAACGATGAAGGATCTTCAAAGACAAATAAAAGAACAAAAGACTTTCACATAATATAAAAGAGAGAATAATAAGTTGAGATCCTATTTGAAACGGGAAGAGTATTCGAAAATAAAGAGTTCATTTTACACACCTAGACCCCTAATATTAAGTAAACCACCTAGGAAAGGTTACACATCTCATACTCCTAATCCCCGCCAACATGCAGGGGTTGTAGAACAATACTCACTTCTAATCCCCGTTTTATTCCAAGGACCTCTCAGGTGAATCCTTCAACCCACGAGCATACAATTCAGTCAGCATCCTTTCTAACTCCTTTATATGACTCAAGCGATGTTCTGGACAAAAGGCTTGAGAAATGTGGGCTAAAATGAATGATTGGCTTAAAGGGTAAGAAAAGCTAAGGCCTTGGAGTGATATAGAAATTGTTTGTAATAAGTTGTCAACATCGTATTTTTTAGATGTCATTGAGATGAAATTATTCCCTCTAAAATTCAATTCTCCTAAATGTCCTTCATATAAGAGGACGAAAGATCCAATGGCTCACGCTTTTTAGTTTAAGATGAATATGGTTGTCGTGAGCCTCCTAGAAGACAATCGAGAAATGATGTATTGCAAGTTGGTTGCTACCACCATTCAAGACATATCGCAACAATGGTTTATGGAGCTTCTTCCTAAAATCATAAACCAATTTGACACCTTGGTGAAGGTATTCGTCACTAATTATGCTTGTAACAAACCTATCGTAAAAAAATCTCACCGCCTATTTTCGATAATTCAAAAGGAAGATAACACAATTGAGGCTTATATGAGGAGATTTAAAACGAAAAAGATAGAAATTAATCAATTCCTTGACTCCATAGCTATTGAGGCTTTTTGAAAGAGAATCAAACGTGATACGAGCCAGTGCATCAAAATGGTTCGTTGACTAGACAATTGAAATATAGTATGGTTTTTTGATCATCGAACAACTATTATAGCTATAGTGACATTTATATTTTCAAATACATGTACAAAAAGAATACTGAACATATTTTTAAGAAGTTTTCATAGTTCACACCTTTTGTTCGGAGGCTAAAGGTGGTGTTCAAATAGTCTTTTTTACCAAAGTGCAGATGTTTGAAAATAACATCATAGTCTAAAACATTTATCTAAAGTCTCAACAAGTTACATAGATAGTATGATCACACTTTCTTGGCCAAGTTCAATGATATTTGAATACATGTAAAAAAAAGAGAAAAAACATCTAAACATCCGTTAAAAAAGGGTTGAAAAAAAAGTAACACCTTGAAAGACTTATGTCATGCAATATTCCCATAAAAATTTAACATCAAATTTATGAATAAAGGTAATCTAACACGCTTATGGAAATACAACTATATGTCTTGATTAAGTCATATATAAGAGGCAATGTAACCTATATATATATATATCTAAAACTTGATAGCACGTAGAACATTAATTTGGCTTATAATTAATTTATTTATAGAAATAATATGTAAATTAATCTATAGTGATTAATTATATTTGGATTGGGTAGAGATCACTAGAGGTTGAAAGCCATGTTGAAGACTGGCTTCCCAAACCTTGTTAAAGTCAGAGATGTTGTTACCACACTCATGCTCATTCCAACCTTCTATTGCATGCAATATTCCTGCTACACGCCAAGCACTCATAACCCTTCTTGGCAACCAATTCTGTCATTTCAAATATCAAATTTTCACCTATTAACTTATTACATGAAAACGATCATACGACAAAAGCAAACTATTATAAACATATGGCAATCTATATATTTTTGTTTATAAACGTTTTGTGCTACTGCATACCACATACATTAGGTTAATTTTTTATGAAACTTCAAATTAATTAACCATTTATATATAAGCCATTGATATGGCTTTGTCATATTGGTATAGTAGTTTATATATATGAACTAGTACTGCAATTTTGCAAAAAAAAAAAAAAATAGTTCGTCATCACGAAATCTTTGTGGAACTCGGGTGACTAGTATTTTGAAATTTGTCAAAAAAAAAAAATCTCTCTCTCTCTATCTATAAGTAATATTTGATGTGCACATGAAATAATTAATTGGTTAAAAAATTTAATTCAAATTATATTATTCACTTGGAATTATCAGATATTGAAATAATTATAGGTCTATTTACTAACATGAGTTAAATATATTGTTATATGTAAAATGATGTATGTATCAAGTTGTTATAAAAAAGAAAAAAAAAAGACAATGTATTATATTTTATCAAATCATATTGATTTATTGCTTTATTTTTATTTAATGTAACAACTCTGTCAAGGAGCTGTAAGATTGGATTGGATATTGAAAAAACAAAAAACAAAAAAAAAAGTTATTGAATAAATAGAAGCAATCTAACCAAAACCAACTCAATTTGTATATAATAAATAAAATAAAAATTAAATAAATATCATCTAAAATGGAGTAAATTGTATAAGAAATTACCTCACAAGAGTGAATGTTATCGAGTGACCGAGGAATTACCATAGCTGGCGTAAATTGGTAGAAGCAATCCTTGCGTACTTTCTTTGGAGGAAATTGAGAGAAAGGAATGAATAGAGTTCCCTTCAAACCCCTTAACTGTTCTTCTTCACTTAATCCATCTCCTACTAACCATACCTGTTGTCAAAATTTATTGCTTAAATCTATTAAATGTTTTGTATTAATTAGCCTCAAAAATTCAACAAACTTGTTTGAATTTTTCTTCTCTTTTAATATTAATATTAATACGTCATAATTAAGTGATTTTTTTTTTCTTAACTACCTAACAATTCTTTAATTAAAAATTGATGTATATTGTACTTTTGTTCCTCAAAGTTGAGTTATCGAAATAAGTCTTCTATATCATTTGAAAAACATTATATGTTAAAAACAAATGATAAGCGAGTCAGCTTGCAACTACTTTGTAGGATATGTTTTAATTTTGATTAGATTTTATTGATGTGAATTTCATATGATAATTAACTAATTCTATGGAAGAATTTAAATAAATAATATTTATGATATTATAATTTAAAATTTAAAATTAATTAATAACTTTTAAAATAAGGAAAATAATAAAATAACTTAAAATTATTTATTTATCATTAAATATAATTAATTCAACAATAAAGTATAACTGATTAAATTTATTTATTATAATAATTGATTTCCTCATCAAAACCCTTTACTAAAATACAATTAACTGTTAAAATTTACATCAAAATTAATTTTGAGTAATACTGTCATACTCTAAGGTTTTCAAGTTGTCAAAACCAAAATTTGTTTTCTATCGAATCTAACGACAAGGACTAGATGCTTAAAAATTAAAATTATTAATTTTTTTTTATCTAAAATTAACTAATGATTGACAGTTAAATATAAATTACAAAACAAAAAAAAATGATGATTGACAGTTAAATATAGTACTTGTAGTGTTATAAGTTATTCTATAAGGACAATTTATGTATAGGTACGGTAATTTCAACTATTTTTTTTAATCTATATAATTATATATAAGTTAATTTATTATTATACGAGAAGTTGCTGTAAACATTAATTACCTTTTGAGAGCAACTCTTTGAAAGAACCAAATTATCACTTGCAGAACCATTGTGTAATGAATTTTTAAGTTTCACGTACTCATTCTCATCCAATGTTGCGACCTGAAATTAATTTAATTTCATATTAATTAATTAATACAAGTGTATATACAACGTAAACCTGTTAATTAATTAGTACAAAAATATCACTTATGCTATTTAGTATTATGTAGTTCCTTTTCTTTTTTTGCCATAAAATTTATGATAGTTATATATTAATGTTTAGATTATATCAACTAATAACAAATTGAACATACCTGAATACCCTTTTGACACAAAGCAAAGACAATAGCATAAGCAACTTTAGTGACTTTTCCTCTGAAGAGAACCTGGGTTGTTCCTTCAGGTATGCTGTTTAATACTACAGCCACTGCTAGGCTACTTCCATCCACAACTTTTACTTTTAAATCCGGATTCCTCCTAACAAAAAGCCCACCATACTTATTCAGTTCTTCACCCTGCAAAACACAATAATAAAAATTATAAACTTTAATTTTAATTTAGAATTACAATAAAAAATAAAAAATAAACTTGCCTGATTCATGAGACCTAGAGTCAGAACTTTAGTACCCTTTTTCTCTGCTTCAAGTATGGCCGACTCAATCAATCTGTTAATTGATTGATTTTGCCATTGCAACTTGTACTACAATTATGTTTTGTCATATAGGATTATAAATATGATTAATAATAATAAGTAGAAGTTAATTTGAAACTAATATAATTATTACCTGTATGTTGTACTTGGGAATAACCCAAGTTTGTAAAATGAGTTTATTAAAGCGATGTCTCTCAACTGTAAAAGTGTGGCCATAAATCCAAGTTAACATCATGGACCACATTGTGACCGGCCACATCAAACACAGGTACCATTTTGTTGTGTAGGGTTTGGAGGCCAAAGAAGCAAATCCTAGTCGTAGATGATATATCGACTCTGGTGTCGTAAGATGAGTTAGATGTACGACATCTGGTGAGTCCTCTGTTTTCTTTAGTGAGATTTCGTATAGAGAATCAGTAGACTTGTCCATTGTTTTGTAGACATAATCGTAGAATGGCATGAATAAAGAGTAATTAGTTCTGAATTGAGTATGATGTAAAGAGTGAAATCTGTGTGGTACACGTAAAATAAATAAATAAATAAATAAATATATTTATATAATTTCATAAGAAAAAAATAAAGAAAATTAAACAATATGAAAATTGAACAGTTGTACTTACGAGGGAGTGTAAATAAGGTACTTTAATGGAGGAAAGAAGGAGAAAAGCCAATTGGGAATGAGCTCAAAATTGCAGTGACCCATGTTGTTCATGAAATCAATGTAGGTAAGGTAGCCAGCAACGGATGCTATTGAAGCAGTTCCAGTAAAAATTGTCGTCAACATTGGCATTGCGAATAGCATAAAGTATGATATATGCTCCGCAAATGGATGTATCACAGCTGCCATTTTTAGTATTATTTACATCATTATTATTTTCACAAAACCATAAACACAACAAACGGTGTAACTAATGATAATAAGTTAATATTTTTTACTCATACTTGTGCAAATGGCTGCATAGTTATTTAAGTTAATTTATTTGCTTCGGTTATTATTATTATTATTATTATTATTTTAGTTTATAATTAGCATTACATTATTTTTAAGAAAATTTTCTAATAAGAACAAAACCATTATTATTTTTTAATTAAACTTATCATATAATTTTGACATTACTTCGTTATCTGAGTATTGAAATTTTCATTTTAATAATTATTTATGTCATTTAAAACCACACTAAAATTTACTCTTTTCTAATTTTAATCATCATTTTATATCATCTAAATAATGATATTTTTAATTACATGTATAAAATAATAATAATAATTTATTATATATTTCACTTAAATTTAATTTAAAAAAAATCTATTTTAAGAACTAATGATCACTTAACCTAATCTAAAAATATTTAGGGCAATTTTCTTTTCATATTCATGTCATTTTCTCTAGTTACCATAATTTTGTCATACGATCCCCATATATAGGATTATAGAATTTTCAAATGGGAATGCATTGAAAGGGGTCAAATATTACGGTTTTGTCGAAGGAAAAAATTGATGATAATAAATAACATTTGAAAGGTTTTTTCAAATTAAGATTACACTTTTTTTTAGGGATAAATGATGATAATAATAATAATAATTAAGTAATAAATAAAGAGGCTTACAAGTGATAGGCTCGGTAATAATGGAGGAATGATGATGAGAATGGTAACGAGAGTAAAGAAAATGGTGATGAAGTGCTCTGTGAAGCCAATAATAAATGAACTCCACTGGCCCCGCATGTATTAGTATTGTTAATATCACTCCATCTGTTCTCCATATTGGTAATTTTGATGCATATGGAAGGTACTTATTCCCCAAATAGAACAGTATTGCATTGAAAAGTATCTGATCATCCCTATATACCACAAATTAATAATTAATTAATTAAAACAAGATATAAAATTAATTAAATTTGAATTAATTAATTAACTAACCAATTTCTTTCTCGATCAACTTGTTCAAATTCAAGGCCTTTATCGACAATTCGGTTATTGCCTTTTGCAGTTATAAAACGAGAAAGACTGATCCATATTTGATTATGAAACATTCTCCATAACATAAGTGGGAAAATGAGAAAATGAGTCATATCTCTCCCTTTTTCTTCTTTCGTATTCAGATATGAATACGTAGCTTGAATCACCCATGGAGTTATCACAACGTACTGCATTATCATAATCCCACATACCATTATTAGTACAACTCGCTAAGTTTACAAGTTCTTTTGTAATTAATTAAATTATTAAAACCTCTATTTATATATCTTGAATATTTATGTACAATTTGTTTTTGAAAGAGATAGATTATATATAATAATGTTAATTCATTCAAACTAAACATTAAAATAATTTGAAATCCATAATTAACAAGGGTTAATTACCAGTATTTTTTAAATCAAAGTGTAGTTACCACTCTATATATGTGTGCGTACGTGTGAATAAATGCAAATTATATTAGACTATAATTAATACAAATAAATAACAATATATATATATATATATAATATTCCTCCATAAAAAAATTATATTAGCTAAGATGATTAAAAAAACGGAGAGAGATAGAGATGGAAAGGGTTATGTAAGAGAAAACCTTAAAACTTCCGAGAGGTGTCCATGGCCAGTCAGTGAGAAAGCCAGGCTTAGAAGCCATAATATAATATATTCCTAATCAACTTTTTTACTTTGTGATCGACTCTCGACTATGGAACCTTATCAGAAGGTCGCACCTCTTTATATAGCATTTCTTTAGACCTTATTATTTTTTTCATTTTGCATTTTTTCTTAAAAATAAATTTTTTTTTTTTTTGAAAAGGAATTTTGCATTGATTTAAATTGTATTATATCGGAATATTTAATTACAAGTCACAAATAAATAAAAATTAAAAAAAAATAATAATATAATAATATCCAAAACATTATTTTTCATTATTTCAGTTATAGAATTACCAATAATCGTTTCTTGTATGGGTTATTATTTTTCTGTTTGGATTGTTCCTAACTATATTTTTATCTTTTCAATCAATCTATTTGAGTCTATGTATTTAAATTCTAAAATAACAATAACTTCAATAAAAAATATTTAAAAAATGATGAAAATTAATCAAAAACATAACAAAAATTGCAATAGAATAAATTTATACGATAATAAAATTTGAATAAAATAAGACTTATACATAATTACACTACAAGTTATAGTAATTTTATTAAACATAATGTAAAAAAAAAAAAAAACTTATTCAAAGAAAGAAAGAAAAAACCCTATCAGTGGATCGCTTTTTTCGTAGATTGATATGTACGTATAGGGTGAGGCATGTCTTCTTTTATAATTTTTAGTTGTAATATTTATAAAATTATAAATAAGTTAAAACTCTATGCCTTTTAAAATTTAAAATTTATTTTTATTTAATTTAAACATATTATATTTAAATGATATATATACACATAAGGTTAGGATTTTTAATCTGCTATGATGGATTTCTTACGTTATACATTTGTACGTGGAAGTCTAATATGTGTGGTTGAAATAAATGCATGTGCGGCAACGGCAATGCATAAGGTATGACTCATTAATTGGAGAATAATTTTGTTTGTCACTAATTTGTGACAATATGATATGTTAGTTAAAATTAAAAGAAAAAAATAAAAATAATACTTTTAAAATTTTCAATCATAAAAATAATATTTATTATAAAAAATGTTAATTTAAAGTTATATTATTATGAAAAATAATTATTTTTAATCTCATAATTATTAAAATTAAAAACTTCTAATTTATTAAAAATAAATTTTTTATTAAAGTAATTATTTTTCTTAACAAGAATATTAAGAGCATCAAACCAAAACATAGCATACTTTTTCAAATAATAACTGTAATGTTTCTTTCCAATAAAAGAGTAACAAGAACGAATTGTAGGTATACTTGAAATGGAATATATATATTATGTTTTCTTTGATTTCACGTCGTTCAAGAGTTCAACAACATATTAATTCTTTTTTATCGCATAATTGATTCTCGGTGTCCACAAAATGGTTAATAAAGTAGACGGGGGTGCCTTCAATTTGGTATCATTAAATTCTTGGAGCAAAGCAAAGCACCACAACAACAAATGCGCAACTTCCAACTTCTTCAATTATAAAGAGCAGTAAACTACTTTGCTACCTTTTTCCTCTGTATCTTTGCTTTAATCTTGACACTTATGTAGATATTTATTTAAAGAAATAAAAAATGATAAGAAAATATAAATCTATATTCATTTTTGCATTCTGTACCAATAAATAATCCCTTTTTGGGAAGGTTGCGTCTAGAATAAGACTTTCTTAAATGCTACTCCACATTCCATTATATCCAGTGCACCTAACATGTAATGCTTTACCAATTGCCTTGTTCCATGTCACCATTTTTTGAGTGCTACAATTGGTTGTCGATGGCTAATTGCATGTATAGATTTAATAAGAAAACATGTGATATATACATATATATATACTGAAGACAACATGCCATTGCAAACTCTCCATACAAACATATATATAATCTGGGATTAGCAGCGATTGTAACTATGAATTACAATATCATTCAATCATTTAACCTGGAAAGTTGAATGTTAACATCTAAAAGTAGGGATGCTACAGATTTCTCAAAACCCTTACAGATGAGAGAATGCTACAAGTACGTAACTTGTTATGCGTCGTAGCATTACTCCACCAGTAATATTGAATAATTTCTCTTCAGAGTAAATGATTATAAAACAACAATTATTATTAACTAAGGTTATTTTAATAACGATTTTATTTTTTTAATTAGATGCGTTTGAAAACGATTTTGGATTTTAATTTTTCTTTTTTAAGAAATTACTTACAAAAGTTGAGACCATTGATAAATATTTTTTTCATTTTTTCTTTTTATTAAACATTTTTGGTCACCAATAATCCTTTTTCTTGTAGTGAGTATATTATGGAAGATGATTAGAAATCATTTATAAGGCTTTTGAAATAACTTTAAAAATTTAAAAGTATTGTCAAATAGTTTATACATATTTTTTATTTTATTTTTAAATCATTAAATAAAAATTATTATCAAACATATTATTAATTATTTTTATAAAAAATCAAAATTATTGTGGCATAAATTAACTAAGTGGTGTTTTAATAATTAGGTTAAATTGCAAAAAAAAAAAAAGTGTTAGTTTTTCGTTTTATTAATACAAAGTTGAAAAAAAAAACTAGATGTAACATCAAAAAATTTATTGTAACTTAGAGTAAGGGTCAACTTTAGGTGCTACTAATTAATTACTTTACCTAAAACAATTACGGCTGGTCGTGAACTCGTTATCAAGATTCAAGATTCAAGAGTCAAGAGTCAAGCCATAGCCCAATGTTCGTACCTACTGTTAAATGTATCTATTAAATGTATAAATTTAGGTTTATTTATTAAGACGATTTTATATTAATTAAAAACCATATATAATTTCATATTATATAAAAATATTAGTCAAACATTCGTATATTTCTAACTTGTTTAATTTAAAAATAGACGAGTCTTTAACTAATTTAAATTTAATCGATTGTACATTTTAATCGTAATAACTGAATCAGATATATGTCTAATTAAATTAACAATTATCTATCTTGTTGGATTTTGATTAATTCGTAATCATATTCATTAGAACAAAATTAGATATATGATTAACAAATTAAATTTTAATCAAAATTTGATTGTAATCGTATTAATATGTATTTAGATAATTAATTATATATATTATCTCTATATTTTCTCATATACTTGGTTGGAGAATCATAACTCTTGTTATATACAATTGGACATTAGTCTCCGTAATAATATCTTTTGTTTTTAATTAGATATATGTTATGTATTATATCTAATTGAATATATGTTATGTATTCATAAATCAATCATATATAGAGACACGTTGAAGGATCAAGGAAGAAGAAGATGAACGAACATTCAAGAAAGGTCGTGAGAAAGATGCTGAAAAATACATTTATTGTTACAATCATTAGTGTACCCAATGGGTATCTTGTATTGTAGTATTTGTAACAGAAAATACAGCTTGCACAAGTTGTAACAGAATTCTGGTATTGAGACCACCTAATACACACAATATTTTATTAGTTATACCGCATCCACAACATTACACCATACAATTCTATAAACACTATTATAGATACACTAGGTTATACATTGGATTATCATCATTATTGCATACTTTATAATATAATGTAATTATTTTTATTACACTAAAAATAATAATTCATATAATTAATAATTATTTATTTAATGAGTATTCGATTAATTCACTTATAAGCGTATCATATCGGTCACTTTACAAGTCACTTGTAAGTGTATCATATTTTTCTTGAATTTTCATATAATATATACATTTTTATAAATAGTAATTTTGTATACTATAATTATTTTTATAACATTAAGGGTGACAGTTCATATAATTAATGGTTATTCATTTAACGTGTATTCGATCAATGCATTTATGAGCAGATCATTTTTATTGAATTAATAATTTTATGTCAAGATAATATCATATATCATATTAATTAAAAATAATCAACTAATATAAATTAATTTTAACCAAAAATTCTTATTAAATTCAATGAAGTCATATATATCATTGGTAAAATTAACTTTTTATATAGTAAAAATATTAATTAAATAAATTCATATGTTTTCTATTAAATTTGACTTATTTATTAAATAAAATAATATTACAATCAATATTGTAATAAATTACTCATTTTTATATTATATTTGAATTATATTATTAATAAAATATTTAATATTATAAATTAATTCTTATTAATTAAATATTTAAAAATGTATTAATTAATCTTTTTATTTATAAAAAATATGCTCCTTAATTATTTTACTTATAAAAATTTACTCATTAGTTATTTTTCTTATAAAAAGAGTCACTTATAGATTTTTATTGATAAAAAAATTAAATAAATATTAATGAGGATATTTTTGTGAGTTATTTTCATTCTATCAAACCAAAGAAATTACAAACATAATTGGTAAAAATATTGTAGTCTTTTACCTTTATTATATGATTAGAATACCTTGATAATTTTTATTTATTTTTAAACAAATTTATAATTATTAAATTTTTTTAGTATTATTTTTATAAGTAAAGAAATTAAAGATAAATTTTTAAAATTAAAATTAAAATTTAATTTTTATATAAATAAATGATTTAATATAATCGTCCATTATATTTATCTACGCTTATTACATTCATTTTATGAACTGACGATATGAATCGATTTTATAATAGTGATAAAAATGAATGAAATATTATCGAAAAAATATGAAAATTTTAGTATTGAAAAGTTGAAATAAAATCAAAATTAATATAATAAAAAGTGATATAATATAATATTAGATTAAATTAAAATTTAGAGTTAAACAAAATATGAAATTTTTGATAATATAAATGAAAAGGCTTAAAAGCTTAAACTTTTATCATGATTATTTTTTTATTTAATTTTTGTAATGGTTGATGCTTATATTTTGTTATCATGAATTAGATTTAAATACATAAAATATTTTTAAATTTTACGATATTAACTTAAGAAATATTTTTATATAACATATATTATTATAATTCGATTTGTATAATTAATTAATATTTATCAAATATGTGATCAAAAATGATTATGGTTAACCATTTTTCTCACAAGTATGTCACATTTGTTTACATTTGATAAATATTGTTGATACATACAACGATATACCAAATTATGCACACAAAAACTAGACAAAATATGTTATTATTAATAAAATATTTATTTAATATTAAAAATATATAGTTACAATGATACTCTACTCCTATGCACGTATATGATCCAAATAATTGGTTTCAAATTAGCATGTTAGTTGTATGTATAATATATGTACATGAAATACATAAATTACATATATATACATTCTACGTACATATATACTAACATTTTATTTCGTGATGGGGCTCAAACAAATAAGGAGACTTACAAATGATAGGCTCAGTAACGATGGAGGAATGATGACGAGAATGGTAACGAGAGTACGTAAAGAAAATAGTTATGAAGTGCTCTGTGAAGCCAATAATAAAGGAGTTCCACTGGCCCGCATGTATTAATAGTGTTAATATTACTCCATCTGTTCTCTATATTAATTGGCAATTTTGATGCACATGGAAGGTACTTATTTCCCAAAATAGAACAATATTGCATTGAAAAGTATCTGATCATCCCTATTTATATATATACCACAAATCAATAATTAATTAATTAATTAATTAAAACAAGTTATAAAATTAAATAAATTTGAATTAATTAACTAATCAATTTCTTGATCCGTCGGTGGATCTATCATCCATCATTAATATTGCAGATTAAAAGTAAAAGAATCAAAATGTAAAGAAAGATAGAGAGATGACGGGGTAAGGATTTTTGATCTTCAATGATGGATATTGATGGGTTTTTCTTCAAAATAGTTGTGTTTGTCCCTATGCGATTGTACGTAATAGGGATTTTATATGTGTGGCTGAAATAAATGTATATATATTTGACAACGCCAATATATTAGGCGTGATACACGCAAAATTATTAATTGGAGAATAATTTTGTTTGTCAATAGCGTCGGTTGTTAGTTAAAATTTAAATTATATGGAATCCAAAATAATAATAATAATAATAATAATAACAGTAACTCTACAAATATAGAATTGAATTACTGTAGTTATATTATTTATAGTATTAAATTAAATTTCGTTTTATTTATATTAATAAATTAAAAAAAAATACATTTATATTACTTTATCCATTTTCTTTTCATTAAACAGTTAAATATAAAATCTACAAAATTTTACGAATCAGAACTGGTAAGGTTTAGAATGCTCTATATTATGTATTTTTCTTAATATATGGCATACAAATAATGCATAATAGATGTTAGAATAAAATAACTTTTAGTAAAAATCATGGCTAAAAAAATAAATTAAAAATATTCATGTTATATCATCAAAATTTAAAAATAAATATACAAAAATGTATCTAAATTTATCACCATTAATTAATTTTATAACTAAGTGATGAATGTTCTAGATCTACACATTTACTTATAACATTTAGTATCGCTACTCCTTAAATAAAAATAAGATAGAATGGTATTTTGGTCATTTTATTTTAATAAATTAGATAAATTAATTATATTTCTTAAAATTTGAATGTTTTAGTCACTTTATTTTTGTAAATTTGGACATTTTAATTATTTCTTGATAATTTTGATTTTTTTTAATTATTATTTTAGTGAGAAATTTAAATTTGATTTAATTAAACTTGAGAAGCACTTACAGATTAAGTTTCGAGGTTTGGTGTTTATACACATATGAAAGAAAAGGTAAGCATGATATTTTCAAGATTTAGGCCCACGGATGTCCTAAGAGAAAGTTGTATGTTTCGGGGATTCTCTTTCTTAAAAATCCGCACTTTTCCACCTCGGAGAATAGTTAATAGTTAACACTCATAAAAAATCAATACTCCATGAGCTTAGGAAGTGAAGGGGTAAAAAAATAAAGATAAAATTATCAATTTAAAATTAATACATATAATATTAAAATAATTAAGATAAAGTAATTGAAATGAGTAAAAGTAAATTTTTTCCCCATAAATTAACCTAACTCAGGAAATCACCAATCACACACCATTAGTAAAAATAATTGAAACAACTGATCAATGACATCTGTATAAGGAGAAAAGTGGAATGATTATAAAATTAATATATTTATTAATAATAATTACAAAAATTCTAATAATTTTTTCTCATAAAACTTTTTCTAATGGGGTAACTTGTTCCTCAGTATTGTTGTAAAAGATTTTTGGGAAATCAATTTAATATCATTAAATTCTTGAGCAAAGGAAAAGAAACACAACAACAAATAGGCAACTGCCAACGTCTTCAATGATAAAGAGCAGTAAATTTCTTTCCTAGCTTTTTCCTCTTCATCTTTGCCTTGATCTTGACACTTATCTGAATATTAATAATTTAGAGAAATAAAAAAATACTAAAAATATTTAAATTTCCCTATAAGCATATTTTCATTAATTGGTTTTTACCAAGCAATTGAAAGGGAAGGAGGAACATGTGACATGAGGAACATCACAAATTTATGTGTAGTTCGGTCCAAACTATGAGCCTCTCCATCAAAACCCCAAATGATACAAAAAGCTAATAGAAAGGCCTACTTTTTGGTATTGAAATTCTTGTATCCGACAAGATAGCTAAATTGCAGTCTAGGAAGTTTGGAGGAGTACGTCACCAACATGATAGAATCAATCAATGCCCAAGGTGGAATAAGACTCAAAACCACCCTGAAAAAAAAATCAGAATGAAGAAACTCTCAGAACTATCTTCATTAATGTTAAAACCACATAAAAACTGACCTCAATTCTCTAGACTGATGATTGATGAATGGGATTTATGTACTTTCTTTTTTAATATCAAACGATAATTGGGTGAGATTTGAACCAGGTATATTGAGCCGTTGCCACTCAACTAGAGGGCCGGTTGATTGAGAAGTTGGGAGCATGAAATGATTGGACATGATAGAATTTTTTTTAATCCTGAAAACCTTGCACTACCACAGACAAGATAGCTTTTTAGATTTTATTCACCCAAAGTTTTCCCTTTTATTGGTTCATTTCTGATTACCATTTAGAATTTTTAACTCCAAGCATCATCTTATATATTCTTGTAGTGGAATGGTATGGCTATCAAATTGGAGATCACATCCACATGTGAAACAAAAAATTCATGTGTGAGTTTTTGAGAGTTATGTAATGTTTGGAATAATTTATGTCTGGAGAAAAAAGAATGAGAAAAGAATTTATGCACGTGTGTAGCGTCGGTTCAATACGTCAACCGACACTACATCCTACGTGGATAACATTGATCATACACCAAATCGACTTTAAATTCATTAAAATTCAATTTTTTTTTCTAAAAACCAACTTTATATCAACTTAAATACTTTTTTTTTTTAGTAGTGAAAACATTACAGGTGAGAGAATGCTCCAAGTAAGAAACTCGTTATGTGTCGATAACGTTTGAAAGCTCGAGTGAAAAGGAAGAGGGAAAATCATTTGTATTGCATGCTAATTTATAATTCAACTCCAAGATCGTCAAATATGGAAACTATGAGAAAATAATAATGATCATCAAAATCCATTTGAACCTAAAGTGGCAGCTTCTGATAGAAATATCTTTACTGATATGCGATAGGAAAATACTTGAAGGAACTATAGAATAAATGGAACCCATGTACCTAAACACAGCATGTGTAGTGCAAGCATAGACTTCCCTAGCACCCTCTTGATGTAACAAAGCAGCACCTTTAGCTATAGTCCCTATAATCCACGTACCAGCCAAGCATTATTGTTAGTATGAGATTACCAAGCATTCAGTTCTAACAAGGGACAAGAATATCACAAACAAGGGCGGGTAATCAACACATTTGTTGATATGTAAGGATACAATGATGCATAATTGACAGTGTGCTGCTAAGATTGTCAGAATAATGAAGAATGTTGTATCTGCAAACTTGGCTAAAGAATACCATAATTACCGATTATATTTAAATTATAACTTCTATACTAATTAAAATATTAAAATTTTCTTTTATCAATTTATAAAAATAAATAACAATTTTTTTATATGTTTGTATCTAGATATTTAAATTAAGTATTTAATAATAAAATAGTTAATTATAAAACATATATTAAAAAAATAAAGAAGTTAATTACGAATTCTTGATATAAAATTACAATGATTAATGTAGTTCATAGAATTTATTAGTCTCATTATTCAAATCATTTATATTAAAATTGAATTAATTTAATGTTAGCTGTTAAATTATGTTTAAGTATGATATATTTATATTAATTCTATTATTGATATTTTATATTATGCTTGTATTTATATATTGTTTTATGTCTTTGCGGCATCCATATTTTATACTAAATTTTTAACATATTTCTATATAAAAGAAACATATCATAACTATTATAATTTTATCTAAATAATATCCATTTCGTACTTTAGTAACTATGATCAGAATGTAATATGTAAAAATTTGAAAATTTTGGTCCCTATCTTTAGCTTTTTAGCCAATCTGACAACATAAGTAACTTTATCATCCAAAAACTTACTACATCCAAATAGAATCGACGGGATGGTAATTTTATAATATTTATGTTTTAATAAAAGTTTTATAAATGGATCATATTTTTAAAAAGTTTTTATTTAGTATTCATGATATAATTAATTACCTACATGTCTAATAGTGTAGAAGCATTAATTATATATATATATAAGAAGAGAGAAAGGGAGAGAGGGAGATAAAATATATATGAAGTAGCTTTACCTTGAAGCTGCCAAGAGGTGCCCATGGCCATTCGGTGAGGATTCCTGGTTTGGATGCCATAGTTGGAGATGGAAGTTGACAGTATGGAATTTGCAAGTAAATTGATTTCTTTTATTGCATGATTTGTAAAAAAATCACAACTTATAAGAGTGCTGTAACTCTTCGTGTATGGTTGCATAATAATCTATAAATAGGCTTTTAGTTTAAACCATTTATAAGTGAAATTTGAGATCAACAACAATGCAAATTTGAAAAAAGAATAATAAATGTTCTTTAACTCATTCCATCACCATTTATATATAAATAAAATTAGTGTTCTAAATACTACGTATTTAAAATATTAATTATCTTGAGTGTTTTTAAAAATCAAATATATTTTTGGGTTATCTTTCTCAATATTTAGATACATATTTATTAAACCTTAATACATCACCGAATTGATGAGAACAAATAACATTTTAACGACAAGCAAAAACCAAAAACTATATTATTTAACATAATTTTGCATTATTATAATTATAAACCTTAAGGATTTACTTGAAGATTACGAAAATTAATAATCAACGATAAATTCAAAAACGTTTCCTTAACATTGTCTACCCAAAATTTTACAAATACTAAAATAGCCTGGGACGAATATTAACCATTGGGTATCAGGTGGGGATGGGTATAAAAAATAACCAATAAAAACTCATTTTGCACGTAATTTTTCAAAAATCATAAATATTACTAAATTCATTTATAAAACCAAAACATAATTATTCATCATAATTAAACATATAAAATCCAACCAATACATCAACAAATGTAAACTTAATAAATATATAAATAAATAAATTTATATACTTAAAGAAATCATGAATAACAAATAGTATAGTGGGTAGTAACAAACGTGCTGGAAATTAGAATCAAATTTTGAATCCTAAAGATTTTTTATATATTTAAAATAAACTATAAATATATTTTAAAAATTTGAGTATAGGCAAAGACGTTTTTAGGTATAATTGTATAAGAATATTTGAAAACCACACTTTGAGTGGAAAGAGCCTTTCATATTTATAATAGTATAGCTTAAACAATTTTTTTATAATTGAGCCTTAAATTAAGGAGGAGACAAGCATTTATAAATGAACCTTAAATTAAGGCATAATATCCTCAACACCCCATAAAAACCAAGCGTCGAATTTGAGCAAACGTGAAGTTTGGAGCGAAAAAATTGAAAAAGAGACCAAGGTACAATACTTTTGGTGAAGGTATCAACAACATGTAAGTGAGATGGTATATACTGAGTGCAAAGTTTGTCAGCAACAACAAGTTCCCGAAGAAAATGGTAATCTAACTTGATATGCTTGGCGCACTTGTGAGAGATGGGGTTAGAACTCAAAAAAATTGCATTTTTGTTGTCATAGAGAAGACGAGGCTGGGTTGGAAGAGAAATTATAAGGTCACAAAGAAGATGCGTGAGCCAAAGAAGTTCAACGATAGTAAGAGCAAGAGCATGATACTCAGACTCACAACTTAAACGAAAAACAATAGGTTGCTTCTCGGCACTTTAAGAAACCAAGTTGTTGCACAGGTAAATAGAATAACTAGAAGTAGAGTGATGAGTGCCAGGACATCCTACCCAGTTGGCATCAAAGTAAGCAACTAAAACACTAGGAGCAGTAGATGGACGAAACATGAGAAAATGGTGTTCAATCGGAGAGTGTAGAAATTGACTGACAAAATATGAAATATCGGGACGTGTGATAGTCAAATACTAGAGAGCACCAACAAGAGAGCGGTAAAGAGTGGGATCCAAAAATAGTGGACTATTAGAAGATATGTGCTGAGAGACAACCATATGGGTGTGAACATGCTTGCTATCAAGTAACTGAGCTAGTGTGAGAATGTCTCGTGCATATTTAAGTTGACTGATAAATAGACCATGAGTGGTGGATGTAGCTTCTAGACCAAGAAAATAACTGAGAGAACCTAAATCCTCAATAGCGAACTTAGAATTAAGCTTACGAGTAAAATTGTCAAGAAGAGAAAAATTATTGCCTGTAATAATGATATCATCAACATAAAGGAGCAAATAAATAGTGTTAGACAGGTTATGAAAGACAAAAAGTGATATGTCAGCATGACTGCAATAAAAACCAAGTTCAATGAGAAAGGTTCTGAATCATTGAAATGAGGCACGAGGAGCCTGTTTTAGTCTATAAAGAGCTTTCTTCAATTGATAAACATTATTGGGAAAACAAAGGTCAATATACCTGGGAGGTTGTTCCATAAATACAGGTTCAGGAAGATGACCATTAAGAAACACATTTTTCACATCAAGTTGGTGGAGAAGCCATTTGTTGGTTACAACAAGAGAGAGTACAACACGAACATTAGTAGCCTTGATAACTGGGCTAAAGGTATCATTGTAGTCAAGACCAAGTACATGTGTGTAGCTTTTGGAAACACAGCGGGCTTTGAGGCTTACAAAGGATCCATCAGATAAATATTTGGTTCAAAACACCCATTAGGAGCCTACAATATTGGTGTTAGCATGTCTAGGGACCAAAATCCAAGTACAATTATTTTGCAGGGCCTAAAATTCTTCATCTATAGTGGTAAGCCAAGCAGGATTCTTGGCAGTAGATTTGAATCCTTTGGATTCATTGGAGGCAAGAAGAGTAGAGAGAAGACCATAGAAGCCTAAGAGAGCAAGATTCGTTAGGTGGTAAGGTTTAAAAATACCAGTTTTGGCTCGTGTGAGCATGGAATGAGAAGCCATCGGAGTAGCCATAATAGGAGCAGAAATAGACGACTCAATGATGAGCTTAAGAGAAGTGAAGGGTGGCAAAGATGAACCTACAAGCGAATCATTGTCTTGTAAAAACTCAACCAATGGATCAGTATAAAGACCACACGAGTTAGATTCGGATTGTGTAATATGTTGGGAATTTGGTGCAGGGAAAGATGCGAGTATGACTGTAGGGGAAGACTGGGTTCTAGAAAATTTGAAAATTGAAGTAATGATATGGGTTAAGCATGAGAGGTATCGAGGAAAGGAAAGTGAGTCTCATCAAATTGAGCATGTCGGGTGAAATATATCCTAGAGGTGGTGGGGTTAAGACAATGGAACCCTTTGTAAGATGGGTTATAACCCATAAAAATACAAGGAATACTATGGGGAGAAATTTTGGTAGGCATATAATCACGTAAACAAGGATAAACACGGCAACCAAATGGATGAAATTTTTCATAATTTAGAGAGGAACCATATAAAAGCTCAAAGGGGGACTTACCTCCGAGAAGTGGTGTTGGAAAACGGTTGATAATGTAGGCAGTAGTGCTAAAGGCATCAACCCATAAGCGAGGAGAAGTGTGAGTGAAAAAGTAGTGCCAAACCAGTTTCAGTCACATGGTGATGTTTTCTTTCTACGCGACTGTTTTGGGCAGAAGTATATGGACAAGAGAGTTGATGATGAATGCGAGAAATAGGAAGATGAGTTTTAAAGCAATTGCTAGTAAATTCTACACCACTGTCACTTTGAAAAAAATTATACAAGAAGAATGTTGATTTTCCACAAATTTTTGAAATTGGATAAAGGTATCGTAAAAGTCACATTTGAATTTTAATGGATAAATCCAAGTGAACCGAAAATAATCATTGATGAATAAAACATAGTAGATAAAACCAAAATTTGATTTTACAGGGGAATGACCCTATATATCACAATGAATAAGATCTAAAACATTAGATGATCGACGGTCATTATGAGAATAAGGAGAACGATGAATTTTTGCAAGTTGACATGTATCACATAATATATGAGACGTTAATAAAGATGTAAGATAAATTTGTCTTTTTTTATTTAAAAAAGAGATAACATGATGGTTTACATGTCCAAGGAGAGCTTTCCATTAATCATACTAAGCATGAAGGGATTTGTTTTTAAGGACAGAAATAAAAGCAAAATGACCTCGCTCTAGCACATATAAGCCTCCATCTCGTTAACCGGTTGCCACCACCCTTCCCGTTTGGCGATTCTAAATAGTGAAAAAATCATTAGTAAAAGTAATGAATAATGAAAAATCATTTGTTAATTTACTAATGGACAAAAGATTTTTTGTGAGGTGAGGTACAACTAAAACATCTAACAGATGAAGATTCGGGGAAGGAGAAATTTTATCGGTGTGGGTAATGGGTAGTGACGCATCATTCCCTACAATCATACAATCCTTACACATGTAATGTGTGGATTGGGATGGAGTCATATGGGCCAAAGCTCATGAATCCAAAAACCAGTTTGAAGCTTCATTTTCAGACACGGAGTAGGAAGCATTGAAGGCTTCAGCAAGATGTGTCGACTGGGTATGGGTTTTTCGATCATAGCGTTGCCAACACCGATCAATATAGTGACCTTCTAGGCGACAGATTTGGCATCGTGGTGGGCAGCGACCTTGAGTGGGTTGGGCATGACTTTGGCTAAACTTGAACGAATCATAGCTGGGGTCATTTCCTCGGCCATGTTTGAAGCGAGAGAATCCACCCCCACGTTAAGAAGATCCACAATGAGCGGTGAACGCTGCAATTGAAGGCACTGTAGTCTCTAGAGATTTTTGAAATATTTCAAAACTCTCAACCCTGGACACAAGATTTGGGAAGAAGGGGAGAATGTGTTTGGGCCATTTGAGCAGTGGAGAAACTGGAAAATCGTGTCCGAGTCCACGAAGAAACCAGTGAACTTTTTTCGGTGCCATCAACAGGACGACCAATGGCATGAAGCTTATCGCAGATGGTCTTGAAAGCATGAGCATAAGCAGTGATTGGATGGGTCCTATGCTTCATCAATTGGAAGTCATCTCTAAGATGTATTTCACGGGCTTTGGATCGGTGGCTAAAAGTATTTTCAAGAGTGATCCAGACCTCGCGGTATGTGGAGAGGTTGACGGATTTAGCCATGGATTCCTCTATGAGAGATGAGAGAAGGAGGCTTAGTAGTCATTGATCAATGGATTTCCATGCCAAGTGTTTGGAATTTGGTGTTGAAGAGGTAGGAGGATCAAATAGAGGTGGCGGCTCAAGGGTACCATCCACATGACCCAGTAGACCTTGACTCTTAAGAAGGGGAAGAAGTTGGCTCTTCCATAAGAGATAATTGGAGAAAGAGAGTTTGATTGTGATCATGTGAATCATGGTGTTGAAGGGAAGAAGGGTGGGACAAGAATTAGAGACCATTGGAGATTGTGAGATATTAATCCAATTAAGCTCTGATAGGTGAGAATATTTGAAAACCACACTTTAAGTGGTAATAGCTTTTCATATTTATAATAGTGTAGCTTAGGTAAATTCCTATAATTGAACCTTAAATTAAGGAGAAGCCAAGCATCTATAAATGAGTCTTAAAGTAAGACATAATATTATTTTTTTTAACTTAATCAATGAATTTACAACACTATCATCACCCATTCTCGAAAATTTTCTTATGATTTTTCTCTAAAATCATCATCGTCTCAAAATATTATCATTGACATTTTAATTCCAAACCAAAAAAAAAAATGAAGTCATAATTAAGGACAAAAAAAATTAGACACTCATGGGTTTTTCTTAATATTACAAACTCAAAATTTTAAGACATCTATAATATGTAAGGTGTATTATATTGAATAAATTAAATGAAATTATATCATATAAAATTATATTATAATTATTTTATATAATGTTTAATGATCATAATTTATATAATATAGTTGAATAAAATTTATGATAAATACTTTAATAAATAATTTGTATTTAAAATATTATTTAATTTATTTGATGTAGTTTTGTTAAAAATCCAAAATAATTTTATCATAAAAAATTATTTAAATTAATATTTAATTTATTTTCTTATTATCTTACATTTTAAAATTAAAAAATATTTTTAATTTTAGATGAAAGAAAAAAATCAAGACACGTAATTTTAAAATTAATATTTTAGATAAGTCAATTGAAATACCGAATATGATTTAGACTCGCAACCGCCGATGATATTAAATTTCTACATAATTGAATAATTTTTTATTTTGTACAATAATATTTTAATTTATAATCAAACATATGATTATAAAAAATATATAATTATGATGTTTATTGTCAAATTTTAAAGAAACATTTTGGAAAAAAATTAACAGAATGCCATAATTGTAAGAAAAAAGAATAATTTAAATTATGATTAATTTTTAAAAATTAGATGAACATTAAAAGTAAGGAAAATGGGAAAAAAGGAGAGATGATAAAAATATCCACATTTAAAAAAAAAAAAGAGAGAAACGATGGAGCGAGAAAACTCTTAATTCACTTCTTTCTCCTTTTATCATTATTCTTTGAGCATTTACTAACCTGAAATTGAAAATACATTGAAAACAATGGAGTCTAAATGAGGAGAAAAAAAATGAAAAACATGAATAATATTTTTCATTATTTAGAATACATCAAATTATATTGCTTAAGTATGTAATAAAAATTTGAAGTTAATTTAATGTTACTAAAATATTATCATATTGCGAGGGTAAATATCTTATTTAAATAATTTAATAATCATAACTAGAGTAATTTTGGATTAAGATAAAGTTATTAATTTATTAATCCATGATTAAGTTGCCAAAACACATGTCAAAATATGTGTATGATTTACACGCGCAGGGATATTGCAATGCCACTATATGATTCCTCAATCCGATAAAAATGATGCATATTTTAACTCCTTGTCTATTGTTGGTTTTTTATTTTTATTTTTAAGTTAGAGTTCCATAATTTTCATAAATTAAATTTTTTAATTTTATTATTTTAATTAAAATGGTTTATTTCTATAATTTTTAAAAATGTGTAATTTAGTCTAAAAAATTCAAAATTAATTGAACTTATGTGTACTATTTTTAGTATTAAAGTATACCAGTTGAAATATACATGATTATATCATTTTAGATGAAATCTATCGAACTAAAGCATTTGTGTTTAAAGTTACAGTATTAAAGTTCTCTGATACAAAATTATAGAATTAAATTACTCTCATTAAAAACTATGGAACAAAAGGCTTATTTACCTAAATATAAAACCATTGATGTCGTTCCCTTCTACTTCTATCCTTTTTAGTCTTGTTCTAAATTAAACATGTGTTTAAAAATTAAGTTAATTTGAACACACACTAAATAACAGTGTACATACTTCATGACACTTTTTTTTTTTAAAATATAGCATGGTTAGCTGATCGTCCAACCACTATATCTAGTAAGAGTTGTTGGAGTTCTAGTAACATTTATATTTTTGAATACATGTACAAAAAGAACACTGATAGTATTTTTAAGAAGTTTACATATTTCACACGTTTTGTTTGGAGGTTAAAGGTGGTGATCAAATAATTTATTTATTTTTACTTTTAGGAAGTTTCCATAGTTCACACCTTTTGTTTGGAGGCTTTAAGGTGGTGATCAAATAGTCTTTTTTACCAAAACTATGACGTGAACAGATGTTTGAAAATAACATCATAGTCCAAAACATCCATCTAAAGTTTCAACAAGGTATATAGATAGTATGATTACACTTACTTATGAAAGTTCAATGATATTTGAATACATGTAAAAAAATGAGAAAAAATATATCTAAACATACGTTAAAGAAGGGTTGAAAAAGAAGTAACACCTTGAAAGACTTATGTAATTTAACATCAAATTTATGAATAAAGGTAATCTAACACGCTTATGGAAATACAACTATATGTCTTGATTAAGTCATATATAAGAGGCAATGTAACCTATATATATATATATCTAAAACTAGATAGCACGTAGAACATTAATTTGGCTTATAATTAATTAATTTATAGAAATAATATGTAAATTAATCTATAGTGATTAATTATATTTGGATTGGGTAGAGATCACTAGAGGTTGAAAGCCATGTTGAAGACTGGCTTCCCAAACCTTGTTAAAGTCAGAGATGTTGTTACCACACTCATGCTCATTCCAACCTTCTATTGCATGCAATATTCCTGCTACACGCCAAGCACTCATAACCCTTCTTGGCAACCAATTCTGTCATTTCAAATATCAAATTTTCACCTATTAACTTATTACATGAAAACGATCATACGACAAAAGCAAACTATTATAAACATATGGCAATCTATATATTTTTGTTTATAAACGTTTTGTGCTACTGCATACCACATACATTAGGTTAATTTTTTATGAAACTTCAAATTAATTAACCATTTATATATAAGCCATTGATATGGCTTTGTCATATTGGTATAGTAGTTTATATATATGAACTAGTACTGCAATTTTGCAAAAAAAAAAAAAAAAAAAATAGTTCGTCATCACGAAATCTTTGTGGAACTCGAGTGACTAGTATTTTGAAATTTGTCAAAAATAAATAAATATCTCTCTCTCTCTATCTAAGTAATATTTGATGTGCGCATGAAATGAAATAATTAATTGGCTAAAAAATTTAATTCAAATTATATTATTCAATTATTTCATACTACAATAATTGTTGCTAAGCAACAATTTAAAGCAAAGGAAGTACTTAGTTCTCTTTTTATTTTTGAATAATGTTATATATACATCAAGTGATATATCAATATTGAATTTAACCTTAAATTATCTGAAATAATTATATAATTACTTAATAACATGAGTTAATTACATTGTTATATATAAGCTCATGTATGTATAAAGTTGTTATAAAAATATTTTATTTTATTTTTAAATTCATGTGTTTATTTTTATTTTTATTTCTAAACCTTAAATTTTTTGCTCTTTAAAAAAGAAAAAAAAACATGATGTATAATATTTTATCGAATCATATTGCTTTATGGGTTTTCTTGATGATATAAAAATAATAATATTATATACTATAAGTGTTATTTAGCGTAACAACTCTTCCTAGTAGATGTAATATTGGATTGGATATTAAAAACAAAACAAAAAACAAAAGTTGTTGAATAAATCAAATAAATAGCATATGAAATGGAGTAAATTGCATAAGAAATTACCTCACAAGAGTGAATGTTCTCAAATGATCGAGGAATTATCATAGCTGGCGTAAAGTAGTAGAAGCAATCCTTGCGTATTTTCTTTGGAGGAAATTGAGAGAAAGGAATGAATAGAGTTCCACTCAAACCCTTTAATTGTTCTTCTTCACTTAATCCATCTCCTACTAACCATACCTGTTGTCAAAATTTATTGCTTAAATCTATTAAATGTTTTGTATTAATTAGCCTCAAAAATTCAATAAATTTGTTTGAATTTTTCTTCTCTTTTAATATTAATATTAATACGTCATAATTAAGTGATTTTTTTTTCTTAACTACCTAACAATTCTTTAATTAAAAATTGATGTATATTGTAATTTTGTTACTCAAAGTTAAGTTATCCAAATAAGTCTTCTATATCATTTGAAAAAAAAAATCATATAAAAAATCATAAGTTAACAACTTAGCGGGACCCACTTCTTACAAATCTTTAAGAAACAACATCATATAGTTTTTTTTTTTAAACAAGAGGGTTTTATTTTTGTTGCTTAGAGTTTTAATTATGATTATTTGTGCAAAAACAAATGATAAGCGAGTCTTGCAATTCTTGTGTATTTAAAAGAAAAAAATATGTTTAAACTAATTTGTAGGATATAATTTAATTATTGATTAGATTTTATTTATGCGAATTTGATATAATAATAATTAATTAATTTCATCAATAATTTTAACTATAGAATAATTTAAATAAATAATATTTATGATATTATAATTTAAAATTTAAAATTAATTAATAAATTTTAAAATAAGGAAAATAATAAAGTAACCTACAATTATTTATTTATCATTAAATATAACTAATTCAATAATAAAATATAATCGATTAAATTTATTGATTATAATCATTGATTTCCTCAACAAAACCATTTATTAAAATACAATTAACTGTTAAATTTACATCACAATTAATTTTGAGTGATACTGTCCTACTCTAAGGTTTTCACATTGTAAAAACCAAAGTTGTTTTCTATCGAATCTAACGACAATGCTTAAAAATATAAAATTATTAAATTATTAAAAATTTGATTTAACATTAACTAATGATTGACACTTAAATATAAAGTACAAAAAAAAAAACTAATGATTAATGTATCATCTATCAAAAAGTACGGTAATTTCATCTATTTTTTTTTATTCTATATAATTATATATAAGTTAATTTATTATTATACGAGAAGTTGCTGTAAACATTAATTACCTTTTGAGAGCAACTCTTTGAAAGAACCAAATTATCACTTGCAGAACCATTGTGTAAAGAATTTTTAAGTTTCACGTACTCATTCTCATCCAATGTTGCGACCTGAAATTAATTTAATTTCATTTTAATTAATTAATACAAGTGTATATACAACGTAAACCTGTTAATTAATTAGTACAAAAATATCACTTATGCTATTTAGTATTATGTAGTTCCTTTTTCTTTTTTTTTGCCATAAAATTTATGATAGTTATATATTAATGTTTAGATTATATCAACTAATAACAAATTGAACATACCTGAATACCCTTTTGACACAAAGCAAAGACAATAGCATAAGCAACTTTAGTGACTTTTCCTCTGAAGAGAACCTGGGTTGTTCCTTCAGGTATGCTGTTTAATACTACAGCCACTGCTAGGCTACTTCCATCCACAACTTTTACTTTTAAATCCGGATTCCTCCTAACAAAAAGCCCACCATACTTATTCAGTTCTTCACCCTGCAAAACAAAATAATAAAAATTATAAACTTTAATTTTAATTTAGCATTACAATAAAAAATAAAAAATAAACTTGCCTGATTCATGAGACCTAGAGTCAGAACTTTAGTACCCTTTTTCTCTGCTTCAAGTATGGCCGACTCAATCAATCTGTTAATTGATTGATTTTGCCATTGCAACTTGTACTACAATTATGTGTCGACATATAGGATTATAAATATGATTAATAATAATAAGTAGAAGTTAATTTGAAACTAATATAATTATTACCTGTATGTTGTACTTGGGGATAACCCAAGTTTGTAAAATGAGTTTATTAAAGCGATGTCTCTCAACTGTAAAAGTGTGGCCATAAATCCAAGTTAACATCATGGACCACATTGTGACCGGCCACATCAAACACAGGTACCATTTTGTTGTGTAGGGTTTGGAGGCCAAAGAAGCAAATCCTAGTCGTAGATGATATATCGACTCTGGTGTCGTAAGATGAGTTAGATGTACGACATCTGGTGAGTCCTCTGTTTTCTTTAGTGAGATTTCGTATAGAGAATCAGTAGACTTGTCCATTGTTTTGTAGACATAATCGTAGAATGGCATGAATAAAGAGTAATTAGTTCTGAATTGAGTATGATGTAAAGAGTGAAATCTGTGTGGTACACGTAAAATAAATAAATAAATAAATAAATATATTTATATAATTTCATAAGAAAAAAATAAAGAAAATTAAACAATATGAAAATTGAACAGTTGTACTTACGAGGGAGTGTAAATAAGGTACTTTAATGGAGGAAAGAAGGAGAAAAGCCAATTGGGAATGAACTCAAAATTGCAGTGACCCATGTTGTTCATGAAATCAATGTAGGTAAGGTAGCCAGCAACGGATGCTATTGAAGCAGTTCCAGTAAAAATTGTCGTCAACATTGGCATTGCGAATAGCATAAAGTATGATATATGCTCCGCAAATGGATGTATCACAGCTGCCATTTTTAGTATTATTTACATCATTATTATTTTCACAAAACCATAAACACAACAAACGGTGTAACTAATGATAATAAGTTAATATTTTTTACTCATACTTGTGCAAATGGCTGCATAGTTATTTAAGTTAATTTATTTGCTTCGGTTATTATTATTATTATTATTTTAGCTTATAATTAGAATTTTTTTAATCATCTTAATTTTAAGAAAATTGTGTAATTCATTATTAAGATTTAAAGTTATCATTTTTATCATTATTTTTATCATTTAACAACGATCACAATATCTCAATGTGTCATTTTCTCAAAGATTTATTCTTTTTTTAATTTTAATAATCATTTTACATCACTTAAATAATAATATTTTTAATTACATGTATTAAATAATAATAATTTATTATAAATTTCATTTAAATTTATTTTTTTTAACTTTTATAGTCCTTTCCCAATAACAAAATAATAAAAAAATCAATTTTCTATTTCAAAACTAATGATCACTTAAACCTAATTTTCATATTCACATCATTTTCTCTATTTATCATAATTTTGTCAATTGATACCATATATAAGATTATAGAATTTTCAATTTAATCAAATATAATAATCTATTAAATCGTCAAATATTTTAAATAATCGATCAGATTGCTAAGTTACGTCGAATGATCCGATCTTTCACACCCTAACAACAATAATTAATGTCTAAATAAGAAGACATATGAAATAAAAAGAGATTTTAATTTTTAAATGGAGTATTAGTTTCAAAGAAAAAATAATTTAAAAATTATGATTAAAAAATAGCACATTTTGTATTTAATTTATATATTTTATTATTATTAAAAAAAATTAATATATTATTTTATATTAAACGTAATTTAATTAGATAATATTTAAATTAAATTATGATTATTTAGACTCATTTAATATTAAATATAATCTAATTAAATCACCTTTAATAAAATACATAAATGAAAAAAAAGTGTAGATATGTTATTATATACTACATATCTTCTTATTATATAATAAAAGTTTTGATAATAAATTTTTTTAATATGGAATGCATTGAAAGGGATCAAATATTACGGTTTTGTCGAACGAAAAATTTGATGATAATAAATAACATTTGAAATATTTTTTCAAGTTAATATTACACTTTTTTAGTGATAAAAGATGATTATTATTATTAATAATAATTAATTAAGTAATAAATAAAGAGGCTTACAAGTGATAGGCTCGGTAATAATGGAGGAATGATGATGAGAATGGTAACGAGAGTAAAGAAAATGGTGATGAAGTGCTCTGTGAAGCCAATAATAAATGAACTCCACTGGCCCCGCATGTATTAGTATTGTTAATATCACTCCATCTGTTCTCCATATTGGTAATTTTGATGCATATGGAAGGTACTTATTCCCCAAATAGAACAGTATTGCATTGAAAAGTATCTGATCATCCCTATATACCACAAATTAATAATTAATTAATTAAAACAAGATATAAAATTAATTAAATTTGAATTAATTAATTAACTAACCAATTTCTTTCTCGATCAACTTGTTCAAATTCAAGGCCTTTATCGACAATTCGGTTATTGCCTTTTGCAGTTATAAAACGAGAAAGACTGATCCATATTTGATTATGAAACATTCTCCATAACATAAGTGGGAAAATTAGAAACTGAAACATGTCTCTCTCTTTTTCTTCTTTCGTATTCAGATACGAATACGTAGCTTGAATCACCCATGGAGTTATCACAATGTACTGCATCATCATAATCCCACGTAACATACATGCACGTACCATTATTAGTACAACTTGCTATATGTACAAGTTCTTTTGTAATTAATTAAATTATTAAAAATATCGAGGATATCTCAAAATATTTTGTGATTTCATTGAACATTTGATTAAAACAATTATAACTATTTTTTTGATTTAAAAGTGTAGTTACCACTCTACTAAGTGCGAAGAAATGTAAATTATATTAAACTATAATTAATATAAATATATATATATATATATATATATATATATATAATACTACTCCATAAAAAAATTATATAATATTACCGATTTTGAGTGTCTAGACTCTAGCTAAGATGATTAAAAAAACGGAGAGAGAGAGATTGAGATAGAGATAGAGATAGAGTAGTTGGAAAGGATTAGGTAATAGAAAACCTTAAAACTTCCGAGAGGTGTCCATGGCCAGTCAGTGAGAAAGCCAGGCTTAGAGGCCATAATATATGTATTCCAAATCAACTTTTTTAATTTGTGATCGACTCTCGACTATGGAACCTTATCAGAAGGTCGCACCTCTTTATATAGCATTTCTTTAGACCTTATTATTTTTTCATTTTGCATTTTTTCTTAAAAAAAATTTATTTTTTTTGAAAAGGAAATTTGCATTGATTTAAATTATACTATATCGAAATATTGAATTACAAGACACAAATAAATAAAAATTAACAAAGATAATAATATACAAAACATCATTTTTCATCACTGATAGAATTACCAATAATCGCTTCTTGTATGGGTTGTTATTTTTCTATTTGAATTGTTCATAACTATATTTTTATGTCTTCAATCAATGTAATTGAGTCTATGTATTTAACTTTGTTAGGAAAAATATTATCGGATCGAAGTTAACATATAACTAAAATGAAATTGAAAATAATAAAAATAAATATTTTACGTGAAAAACCTCCCGAATAAATTGAGGTAAAAAAATCACAAACAAATGTAGAAAGATTTCACTATTATAAAATAGGGATTACAACATTTTCTCCCTAGTTACAGTGAAATAACAATTTTAATCTTTATTATAATAGGAGAAATAACTCTCTCATAAAATAGGAAAAATATTACTTATAAAGAAAGAATTTTTTTTTTCTTTCTAAGTAGTAACTCACAAGATAACTCTCACAAAGAATTTTACTATCTTTCTTATGGATGCTCTCTAATTCATTTGTTCTTATATTTTGCACAAATGAAACAAGTTATTTATAGGCAACATCCTTGAAAAACTTGTGGTAGCAAAGATTCCATGTTCATCTCCACATTGAATGGATAAGAATTAGTGCTCCACATTGAATGAACAAGAAATTAGTGCTCCACATTAAATGAACAAGAAATTAGTGCTCTACATTGAATGCACAAAAAATTAGTGCTCTAATAGCATCCTTAATTAAATGTCTCATGTTTCCTACTTCATCCATTAGCAAAATAGAACATTAAACCAAATAAGTGGCTTAACCACTAAACAAGGCTATCAATTATCACATTCTCCCACTTAAAGTCACTTGCGTAATCCTTCCATCCTTCCTCACTTGCCAAATCCATGCTTGCTTATGTTTCCGCTAGACCACATGAGGATCTACACCATTTAAACTTATCAGCGTTGATTGGCTTGGTCATAACATCTGCTAGGCTCTCGTCAGTGTGAATCTTTTGCATATGCACACTACCTTTTTCCACTACTTCTCGAACAAAGTGATATTGAGCCCTTATTTTGTTCGTGAATGAAAATCTGAATTCCTTGCAATGTGCAAAACACCCTGACTATCACAAAACAGAAAAATCTTCTCTTGTTTGTGCTCGAGTTCCTCCAATAATCTATGTATCCAAAATGCTTTCTTGCAAGCTTGTGTAACCGCCATGTATTCTGCTTCCGTTGTAGATAAAGCTACAACCGATTGTAGTTTAGATACCTAGCTTACAACTCCTTCTGCAAGTGTAAACACATAACCTATAATAGTCTTGCTTTTATTGAGATCCCTTGAAAAATCTGAATCAACATAACCTTTGATAATAAAATCTTATCCTTCGTAAAATAATGCAGCATTTGAGGTTTCTCTAATGTATCTCAGAACCCTCTTCACGGTATTTCAATACTCTCCTCCAGGATTTTCCATAAACCGACTAAGTACTCCCACTACTTGTGCAATGTCTGTTCTTGTACATATCATGAGAAACATTAAACTTACCACGGTTGATGTATATGGTACTCGAAACATCTCTCTCCTATCTACTTCATTGTTAGGACACATACTTGAGGATAACTTGAAATTAATAAGAAATGGGGTAGAAATTGGCTTACTATATTGCATATTGAAGCGTCGCAAGATCTTGTTGAAATAGTTCTTCTGAGAAAGCTATATCTTCCTGTTATTTCTATCTCGATGAATCTTCATCTCTAGAATCTTATTTGTTGGTCCTAAGTCCTTCATATCAAACTTCCTAGCCAACTGTACCTTCAATTCTTGGATTTGATCTTTGTTTAACACACAAATCTTAACTTACAAAAAAAAACATTATTTTTATTTTTGTTTGTTTAGTTTATTCTTCAATTTTTTCGTGAGTTGAGATTTTGTTTGACACACAAATCTTAATTCACATAAAGAAAAAAAAACAAAAAAATTGTTATTTATTGTTTTTATTGTTGGCTTAATTTATTTTTCAATTTTCTCGTAAGTTGAGATTTTGTTGACGCATAAATCTTAACTAACAAAAAGAAAAATAATTGAGAAGTCAAACTGACGACTATAAATCAAGCGCTTCTTGGGAGGCAACCCATGTGTTTTATTTTATTATTATTTTTTTTTCGCATTTATTAGTTTTTATATTTTGTTATGTTATTTTATTTATTTTCTCGTAGGTGCAATTTGGAAGAAATGAAGCTATTTTGAATTAATCATTCAAACAAACCATGAAGTTTCTTTAAAACATTCTCATATGTTCTTTAACTTTCACACATTGAGGAAAATGTGTATATTAAGTTTGGGGGTGGTAGATATATTAAACTTAATTGAAATATTTTCTGGATGTTATTGCTCGTGAAATTTTTTTTTGTTTGGTTGATTGAAGATATTATGCGATGAATAGTGATTTAATTTTATTTCTTTTTTTTAAATGATGCATAGCTCCTTGAAAAATTTAAATATTGTCTAAGCAATGACTAATCTTTACGTATGTTTCATTTTTACAAATTAAAATATTTATTATCACTTGTCTTGAATTTTGAATCGCTATGGTAATTTAGAAAATGTTTATGTGAGTATGGAATTTGACTAATATTTGTGGTATCACAGTGCTTAGAAGTTGTTTGATTTTCTCTCGAGGCGAAATTATAGATAACATTTAACTAAGAAAATAATTTAGGTCATCTTTGGATCGTTTGAGCCTTTCTATCTACCTTCACATGCTTTATCCATAGTATACCCCTTTGAGCTTAAATATATATATATATATATATATATATATATATATATATATATATATATATATGTGTGTGTGTGTGTGTGTGTGTGTGTGTGTGTGTGTGTGAAGATATATCTATTTTTCTTATCGAACTAACATGTGACAATTGTTAGTAAATATTTAATGATATATCGGAGAAAAAAAGAGGATAAAAAAATATATTCTGAAAAGAAAAAGAAAAGAAAAACAGAAAAGGAAAAAAAATAGAAATGAAAAAAAAGGGTTATTGTATGTGATGTTAAATCCCAAATTGGGAAGTATTTATTGTGATGATAGAAGATCTCTTGTTTCAATTCTAAAATGTTGTTTAGGAAAAATTGAGCTAAATATATCTTTTATCCTACTTTTACCTAAGCCATACATTACAAGCTTAATAAAGTCCTATTGATTTTAGGTTGTTTTTTGTCTACATTAGTGAAGAGAGAAATGAAAAATAAACGTATGAGATTTGTGATTTCATTAAAATCTGTTTGATTTTATATTTGCATAACCTGATCTGGATTGCATGCGCCTAAAAATGAAAAGACTTCACACACACACTACAATTCATTGTGAAAATGGAATATATTTTTAAATTGATTTTGATACTTAGATAAAATTCTTTTATTTCTTTGAGTTATGTAATTTGGAATGACTAAAAAAAATATTTTGAAAATTATTATTTTAAATGCAGTTATCTTTGTTTTATTTCTTTTCTTTTGCTCGAGAACTAGTAAAAACTTAAGTTTGGGAGTGTTGATAACTGTATTTTATATAGTTATTTTCACTTATTTTATTAATTATAATTGTTATGTTCTTAATGTTTTTAATTAATTTTAGTTTAATAAATTAGTATTTACTGTTTTTTATATTTTTTAATAAAAATTAAATAATTTGTATCAAAAACGTACTTAATTGCAAATTTGTGTCCAAAAATATAATTTCAAATAAAAGAGTGTTTAATTGCAATTTATAAAAGTTGAAAATATAATTTAAATTTAAGTCGGACTTAATTTTAATTATTAAAAGTTTAAAAATTTAATTTAAATTAGAAAAGGGCTAAACTGTAATTAGAGAAAGTTGAAAATGTAATTTGAAATAAATTTGTGGGTCAAAATGCAATTAAGAAAGTTTAATTTTCTGCGCAGGTGAGAAGAACCACGCGCCATGAACCATGCGCGAAACGTGGACCGTCCGATCAAAAAAGAAACGGTTGAGATTCGCGCGTCCAGATCACGCCCGACCAAATTGCGTGGGTGCAGATTCTGTTTCACGTAGCTCGGCGCCCCGAGTGGGGCCCACATGCTGCATAGGCCGGTATGCAGTGGGACCCACATGTCTAACACATCCAGCCGTTGTCCCCCACGTTACGCATGCCTCTGATCCCGTGCCCTGATCTCTACGTGCAACCGGATCTTTAGCTAATCAGGCGCTGCCACGTGTTCGCTTTAAATCCTTGAGCGAATCAGAAGATGCCACGTGTTCCACTCTATTTTTAAACCAATCCTGTTATGACACGTGTTAGGTTACGATGAGCGTGAAAGCGTAGGATCACGCCCGCGTGCAGCCGTTGTATCCCGTGCGACAATCCATCGTGCGTCCGTTTCCCGCAGCCAATGAAATGCTGCCACGTGTCCGCATTAATTCTTTTCAGCGAATCAAACGCTGACACGTGGCATGCATAATGAATTAAAAAAATACAGAAACGGTGCCCTGTCTCACATGTGAATTAAAAGAAGGTTTCGATATCGAATTTCGATATACGTCGATTTTAGTTTCGATACAAATTTTTACGCGTTTTTATAAAAAATAAAATAAAAAAATGTAATATTTTAGATGTATTATTTTTAGCTATAAATAGGAGATAAGATGATAGAATAAAAAAGTTTTTGGAGTTTTGGAGTGTTTAGTTTTGGAGATTATTTTATGTTGTTCGGTTTTGGACTACAGGACACGCAGAAGCTATTTTTTGGCTTTTGTTGTGTTCTGCGTGTACCAAATATTTGTGTTTTAATTTTCTTTCTTCTTCATCTAATCTTTCTGTATCTGCTGTAATTTTTATTTTAAATTTATGAAGTAATTTAATTTTTCTAGGGTTGCATTTGAGCTAAATTTATGATGCTTTTATTTTAATTATTTTTGAACGTTTTATAAGACGTTTGAGTTGTTTATTCTATTTTTTGTTTAATGCTTTTGATTATTTACGAATTTTATGAAATGATCTGTGGCACAAAAATAAACTTAGAGGAGGCATTTTTGTGTATATTGCTCATAGATAGAATGACATGTATGATGAAGGATAGGAATATACCCTAATTGTATGTGTGGCCATTTGAGAACTTAGAACGTAATGAATCTTGGTGAATTTAATTCTCATAAGAATATAGTGAATTAATTCAACGATGTGTGTTTGTACGGAGCTCGGAAGAGATGTATGAATAAAATTAGGAGTTTTCGGTTGACAAATTAAATGTACTAAAAAATATAAATCAAAAGAAAATAATATGATTTGAGTTGATGAATTTAGTGAAAAATTGTAATCCTAGATTTCTTTTATTTTGTTTTTAAACTCTTTTCTTAAATTTGTTACAATAAACGAGTGTTTTGAATAAAATCAAAGAGAGATAATTTTAGTACTCAACAAACTATAGTAACAAATCTTCGTGGGAACGATAACTTACTTATCAAATATTATTACTTGTGACCGTGTATGCTTGCACGTTTTTATCTGTTAAAAAACACACAACAATGGGTCTTACATCCAAGACTGTCCATTTAACCCAAAGATAATAGATTCTTCCTCAAGCCTTTCACATGTCGTACCTCCTGAATAGTGCAAATTGTACCATTCAAGTATCTTTATCTTGATAGTACCAATAGCAGCGATCTCCAAAGCATGATCATCACCCATGTGTACAGAACCTCCTAAGATTGGTTCATATTTGTGAAACCATTCTCTCTGAGATGTCATGTGTCATATTGCTCCTAAGTCTAATACCAGATATCAATGAACTATTTTCTGCCTCCAACTATCATTGTTGCCTCGATGTATAGAAATTCACCATCATCTGAGGTATTTGCCACATTCCCTTGAGCATTTGATGATTCGAGGACTCCACTCTTCTTTTTGAACCAACAATCCTTCTTGACATGCCCTTTCTTGCCACAGTTATAGCACTTGAAATGCTTCTTATTTCTTGATTTTGATCTACCATGATTTTGACTCCCACTAGGGCCATGTTCCGTTGATCTTCCTCTCGTCATCGTCAAAGCTTCTGCTTGTTGCGAACCTACCTGTCTATCTTCCTTGTTTTTACGCCTAGTTTCTTCCTCCAAAATAGCGGAAGTAATTTCGTCGAAGACTAGATAGTCCGTGAGGTTGTTATTCATCAGGTTGAGGATGAGTTGATCATACGAGTTAGGTAGACTTTGTAATAGAAGCTTCGCACATTCAGATGTCTCTATTGTGTAACCCATTGATGTAAGTTGCGAAAATAAAATATTCAAAATGTTGATATGGTCGGTCACCGATGTGGATTCCGACATTCGAATAGTGTACAATCTCCTCTTTAAGAAGATCTTATTGTGTAGTGACTTGGCCTCGTATAGTCTTGTTAGAGTATCCCAAATCTCCTTTATAGTCTTCTTTTTTGCCACACTAGATAACACTTCATCGGCTAGTGCTAAGTGTAAATCGGCAATTGCATTGTCATCCATCTCGTTCTATTTGTTGTCATCAGTGATATCTGTGGGCCTTTTTCCAATTGCTGCCAAACAATTGTCTTTCCTTAAAATTGCCTTAATTTTCATTTTTCACAACGAGAAATTACTCTTGTTGAACTTCTCAACATCGAACTTTTTCGTAATCGACATCTCGTTCACAACAATCTCCTTCACACCCCTCAATCAATTACTTTGATACCACTGTTAGAAAAAATATTATCGGGTCACAAATATTTTACGTGAAAAAACCCGTGAACAAATTGGGGTAAAAAAACACGGGTAAGTATAGTAGGATTTCACTATTGTAAAATAGGGATTACAACATCTTCTCTCTAGTTACAATGAGATAACAATTCTAATCTTTATTATAATAGGAGAAATAACTCTCTCACAAAATAAGAAAAATATTACTTACAAAGAAGGAACAAAATTTTCCTTTTTAAGTAGTAACTCACAAGATAACTCTCACAAAGACTTTTACTATCTTTCTTATGGATGTTCTCTAATTCATTTGTTCTTATATTTTGCACAAATGAAACAAGATATTTATAAGCAATATACTTGAAGAACTTGTGGTAGCAAAGACTCCATGTTCATCTCCACATTGAATGGACAGGAAATCAGTGATTTACATTGAATGGACAATAAATTAGTGCTCTACATTGAATGGACAAGAAATTAGTCCTCCATATTGAATGGACAAAAAATTAGTGTTCCACATTGAATGCACAATAAATTATTCTCCACATTGAATGCACAAGAAATTAGTACTCCACATTAAATGCACAAAAAATTAGTGCTCTAATAGCATCCTTAATTAAATATTTTTCATGTTTACTACATTAAACCAATTAAGTAGCTTTACCACTAAACAAGATCATCACAATAACTTAAATCAAAAATATTTAAAAACATGATAAAAATTGCAATAGAATAAATATATACGATAATCAAATTTGAATAAATCAAGACTTATATATAATTACACCATATATTATAGTGATTTTATTAAACATAATGGAAAAAATAAAGTAAAAAAAAAACTTGTCCAAAGAAAGAAAAAATAACCCAAGAATAGCTTTTATCATAGGTTGACGTGTATATGGGTGAGGAATGGCATATCTCTTCTTTTATAAATTTTAGTTATAATATTTATAAAATTATAAATAAATTGAAATTTTACGCCTTTTAAATTTTAAATTTTAGGATTTTGTTTAATTTAAACATATTATATTTAAATGATATATATATATCATGAGGTGAGGATTTTTAATCTGCTATGATGGATATCTTACGTTATACATTTGTACGTGGAAGTCTAATATGTGTGGCTGAAATAAATGCATGTGCGGCAACGGCAATGCATAAGGCATGACTCATTAATCGGAGAATAATTTTGTTTGTCACTAATTTGTGACAATTTGATATGTTGTTAGTTAAAATTAAAAGAAAAAAATAATACTTTTAAAATCATAAAAATAATATTTATTATAAAAAAATGTTAACTTAAAGTTATATTATTATAAAAAAAATAAGTATTTTTAGTTTCATAATCGTATTTTTAATATCATAATTATTAAAATTAAAAACTTTTAATTTATTAAAAATAAAATTTTTATTAGAGTAATTATTTTCCTAACTAACTATATTAAAAGTATCAAATCAAAACATTGCATACTCATTTTTCAAATAATAAATGCATGTACTGATTTTTTTCCGATAAAAGAGTAACAAGAGAAAGATATACTGCACATATATGACGTATGTTGACAAAATGGTTAATAAAGTAGATGAGGTTACCTTCAATTTGGTATCATTAAATTCTTGGAGCAGAGCAAAGCACCTCAACAACAAATGCGCAACTTCCAACTTCTTCAATGATAAAGAGCAGTAAATATATAATCCCTTTTTGGGAAGGTTGCGTCTAGAATAAGACTTTCTTAAAAGCTACTCTACATTCCATTATATCCTGTGCACCTAACATGTAATGCTTTGCCAATTGCCTTGTTCCATGTCACCATCCTTTGAGTGCTACAATTGGTTGTCGATGGCTAACGTGGAATGGTGTTTATCTTCAATACAAAAAAGCTAATAGAAATTGCATGTATAGATTTAATAAGAAAACATGTGATATATATACTGAAGACAACGTGCCTTTGCAAAAATGTTAATTTTAACCAAAAATTCTTATTAAATTCAATGAAATCATATATATCATTCATATAGGTAAAATTAACTTATTATATAGTAAAAATATTAATTAAATAAATTCATATGTTTTTACCTTAAATTTGACTTATTTATTAAATAAAATAATATTATAATCAATATTGTAATAAAATACTCATTTTTATATTATATTTGAATTATATTATTAATAAAATATTTAATATTATAAATTAATTCTTACTAATTAAATATTTATTTTATGAGCATCTTTACAAACTATCTCATAAAACATTTTAACATCAATTTTTCAATTATAATAAAATTAATTTAAATATTTATATTCAAAAACTTCATTTTTTTTATTTTATTTTATAAAATAAAGAATTTAGAACAATAATAATTATTTCTCAATTAATATTATTATATATTTATCAAATTTAAATTTTAAATACATGCATGCATTTATACGCATTCAAAAACTAATATACATAAAACATGAAGTAAATTGCATAGGAAATTAAATCACAAGAGTGAATGTTCTCGAGTAACCGAGGAATTACCATAGTTGACTTAAAGTGTTAGAAGTAATCCTCGCGTACTTTCTTCGGAGGAAATTAAGAGAAAAGAATAGATACAGTTTTCTTCGCTTAATCCATCTCCTACTGATCGTAATTGTTTTCAAAATTTATAGTCTCTATTAAATGCTTTGTAATTAGCCTCAAAAATTCAACGAACTTGTTTGAATTTTTCTTCTCTTTTAATATTAATCATCATAATTAATTGATTTTTTTTTGTTGGCGCTACCTAACAATTCTTTATAGAAGAATTTATGTTCCTCAAAGCTAGGGATGGGCAAAAAAACCGCGGGTTCGGTTATCCGCGGTTATCTGAATCGGCGGTTCGGTTATCCGCGGTTATCCGAACCGGCGGTTCGGTTTTTAACCGGTAAAATTCGGGGACGGGGACAGTTTCGGGTAAAAACCGAATATGAAACAACGGTTACGGTTCGGTTACGGTTATATTAAAAATCGTACTCGCCCGTACCCGAAATTAATTATATTTAATTAATTAAATTATATATTAAATTATAAATAAAAAATTAATTATATATATTTAATAAATTAAATTATATATATATTTCGGGTTTTTTTCGGGGGTTTTTTCATAACCGTTCCGAACCGTTACCCGCGGGTAAAAAACCGTCCCCGAATCGTAACGGTTTTCGGGCGGTTTCGGTTATAGGTTTTATTATTCGGTTCGGGGACGGTTATATCAAAAACCGTCCCCGTCCGTCCCGTGCCCATTCCTACTCAAAGCCAAGTTATCGAAATAATTCTTCTATATCATTTGAAAAAAAAAATCATATAAGGCATCATAGTTCATAATTTAGCGGGACCCACTCCTAAAAATCTTAAAGAAACTTGACTTAGTTTTTTAAAACATATCTAACTCACTTGAATTTTATAATAACATATTTTATATTAATTTATATCTCTTTCAATAGAATAAAAATGACTATTTTTATTGCTTAGAGTTTTACACGTGATTATTTGTATAATTTTTTTTTTCTACAATATAACATTTTATAGCTAAAAACAAAGGATAAGCTAGCTTGTCTTGCGACTCTTGTATATTTAAAAGAAAATAATTTGTGTTTAAACTACTACCTTTTATATACGTTAACCTATAATTTTAACCATATAATAATTTAAATAAATAATATAAATATATTATAATTTAAATTTTAAAAGAAGGAAAAAACAAGCATCACAAAATTATATTTTTCCTCTGAAGTGAACCTGGGTTGTTCCTTCAAGTATGCTGTTTAGTGAAATTTGTGGTGTATAAATAAAAAATATATAATTTCATATTAAAAATAAGATTTAATTTCATATTTCTTTATGGATACAATTTTATTTTTAACCCAGTATATATTGTGCACATAATTACATTGTGTGAAGTATAAAAACTTATATTTTTTTTCATGTTTAAAAATGGGGTACATATTTTTTTATCATGAAAAAACATTTTTTTAAGAGAAGTGGTTAAAAATGAAATCACTTGTTAATAATTTTTAATTGCTTAACATAATCTCTTTTAAAAATCCAGTAAAAGTTGTTGTCAATATTGGCATTACAAATAGTATATACAGTATGATATAAGCTCTCCAAATGGACGTACCAGTACCACAGCTGCCAATATTTTCTATTTACATAGTTATTATTTTCAAAAAATCATTAAAACAACAAACACACCTAACAAATTACCACTAACATATATAATAAATTAAAGTTTTGCTAATTTATATTCGGCGAAAAGCTGCCATACTCATATTTCTGTCATTTAAGAAATAACATTTTTATCTTATTAGTTTTAAATAAAATATAGATGAATAATAAAATTAATTTTTAAATTTTTTTATTTAAATTTATCATGTGACTTACATATATTTTTGCCATCATCTGTACCTCTTAAATTATAGAATTTTCAATGAAACCGAATATAGGCATAGGTTCAATACTGTTAAATATTCGACAGTAAATTCCAGTTTGGTCTGCTACATGGGATTTTTCACACCACTAACATCAATAACTACTGCCTAAACAGAGATGCATAGAAATATTAAATGAAATATTATATTTCAAAAAATTAAAAATAATCCTTTTAAAATTTATTAATATTTATTATATTCAATTTATATATTTTATTATTAAAAAAGTTTAATCAATTATTTTACATCTAATAACTCTCAAGTTAAAATACGATTATTTAAACTCATTTAATATTAAATAAGTAAAAAAATATCATATCTAATAACTCTCAAATTAAAATATAATTATTTAAACTCATTTAATATTAAATAAGCAAAAAAATATCTTAAAGGTCATTTTAAAAAAAATCAAAACATTGTTTAACTCTCTAATTTTAAAAATGTATTAATTAATCCTTTTACACATAAAAAATATGCTCATTAATCATTTTACTCATAAAAAGTTACTTATTAGTTATTTTTTTTATAAAAAGAGTCACAGATATTAACTTAAGAAATATTTCTATATAACTTATATTATTATAATTCGATTTGTATAATTAATTAATATTTGTCTAAGCTTAACCCTTTTTACTCACAAGTTATGCATGTCACATTTGTTTACATTTGATAAATATTACTGATACATATAAAAATATATCAAATTATACACACAAAAATTAGACACAATATGTTATTGCAAATAAAATATTTATTTAATGTTAAAAATATGTAAGTCCAATGATACTCTACTCCTATGCACTTACATGATCGAAATAATTGGTTTCAAATTAGCATTAGCTGTATATATAATGTATGTATAATATATATACATGAAATACATAAATTAAATATATATACATTCTATGTACATACTAACATTTTATTTTATGATGGGGTGGGGCTCTAACAAATAAGGAGACTTACAAGTGATAGGCTCAGTAACGAACGAGAGTACGTAATTAAAGAAAATGGTGATGAAGTGCTCTGTGAAGCCAATAATAAAGGAGTTCCACTGGCCCCGCATGTATTAATAGTGTTAATATTACTCCATCTGTTCTCTATATTAATTGGCAATTTTGATGCACATGGAAGGTACTTATTTCCCAAATAGAACAATATTGCATTGAAAAGTATCTGATCATCCCTATTTATATATATACCACAAATCAATAATTAATTAATTAATTAATTAAAACAAGTTATAAAATTAAATAAATTTGAATTAATTAACTAATCAATTTCTTGATCCGTCGGTGGATCTATCATCCATCATTAATATTGCAGATTAAAAGTAAAAGAATCAAAATGTAAAGAAAGATAGAGAGATGACGGGGTAAGGATTTTTGATCTTCAATGATGGATATTGATGGGTTTTTCTTCAAAATAGTTGTGTTTGTCCCTATGCGATTGTACGTAATAGGGATTTTATATGTGTGGCTGAAATAAATGTATATATATTTGACAACGCCAATATATTAGGCGTGATACACGCAAGATTATTAATTGGAGAATAATTTTGTTTGTCAATAGCGTCGGTTGTTAGTTAAAATTTAAATTATATGGAATCCAAAATAATAATAATAATAATAATAACAGTAACTCTACAAATATAGAATTGAATTACTGTAGTTGTATTATTTATAGTATTAAATTAAATTTCGTTTTATTTATATTAATAAATTAAAAAAAATACATTTATATTACTTTATCCATTTTCTTTTCATTAAACAGTTAAATATAAAATCTACAAAATTTTACGAATTAGAACTGGTAAGGTTTAGAATGCTCTATATTATGGATTTTTCTGGCATACTAATAATGGATAATCGATGTTAGAATAAAATAACTTTTAGTAAAAATTATCGCTAAAAAAATAAATTAAAAATATTCATGTTATATCATCAAAATTTAAAAATAAATATACAAAAATGTATCTAAATTTATCAACATTAATTAATTTTATAACTAAGTGATTAATGTTCTAGATGTACACATTTACTTATAATCTTTACTATCCCTACTCCCTAAATAAAAATAGGATAGAATGATATTTTGATCATTTTATTTTAATAAATTAGATAAATTAATTATATTTCTTAAAATTTGTATGTTTTAGTCACTTTATTTTTGTAAATTTGGACATTTTAATTATTTCTTGATAATTTTGATTTTTTTAATTATTGTTTTAGTGAGAAATTTAAATTTGATTTAATTAAATTTGAGATTTGGTAAAGATGATATAATACACGTTATAAGCATATTTTCATTAATTGGTTTTTACCAAGCAATTGAAAGGGAAGGAGGAACATGTGACATGAGGAACATCACAAATTTATGTGTAGTTCGGTCCAAACTATGAGCCTCTCCATCAAAACCCCAAATGGTACAAAAAGCTAATAGAAAGGCCCACTTTTTGGTATTGAAATTCTTGTATCCGACAAGATAGCTAAATTGCAGTCTAGGAAGTTTGGAGGAGTACGTCACCAACATGATAGAATCAATCAATGCCCAAGGTGGAATAAGGCTCAAAACCACCCTGAAAAAAAATCAGAATGAAGAAACTCTCAGAACTATCTTCATTAATGTTAAAACCACATAAAAACTGACCTCAATTCTCTAGACTGATGATTGATGAATGGGATTTATGTACTTTCTTTTTTAATATCAAACGATAATTGGGTGAGATTTGAACCAGGTATATTGAGCCGTTGCCACTCAACTAGAGGGCCGGTTGATTGAGAAGTTGGGAGCATGAAATGATTGGACATGATAGAATTTTTTTTAATCCTGAAAACCTTGCACTACCACAGACAAGATAGCTTTTTAGATTTTATTCACCCAAAGTTTTCCCTTTTATTGGTTCATTTCTGATTACCATTTAGAATTTTTAACTCCAAGCATCATCTTATATATTCTTGTAGTGGAATGGTATGGCTATCAAGTTGGAGATCACATCCACATGTGAAAAAAAAAATTCATGTGTGAAAGATGAACTATTGCATTTTTATAATTATTCAGAATGAACTGATTTCATCAATAATCTAATCAGCTTAATGTTATTGATGAAACATACTACTTACAGAACAGTCGTCATGAACACGCCATATGGTCTCCCCAAGAAGGTTTGCCACTGAAAGTACAGTTAGCTGGGGAAAATAGTTCTGCTCTGACACAGGAATGGTATTTGTTATGATAACCTCTTGAAACAAACCACTTGACAACCTCTCTATCGCAGGAGGACTGCACAAAACAAAGAAAATAATATCATTTATACAGCAAGAAATTGCATGAATAGATTTAATAAGAAAACATGTGATATCCCGAAGACAACATGTCTTGGCAAACTCTCCATACAAACATATAATCGGGGATTAGCAGCGATCGTAACTATGAACTACAATATCATTCAATCATTTGTCCTTAAAAGTTGAATGTTTGCATCTGAAAGTAGGGATGTTATAACTTTCTCAAAACACTTACAGGTGAGAGAATGCTCCAAGTATGAAACTCGTTATGCGTCGATAACATTTGAAAGCTCAAGTGAAAAGGAAGGGGGGAAAATCTTTTGTTTTGCATGCTAATTTATAATTCAACTCCAAGATAGTCAAATATGGAAACTATGAGAAAATAATAATGATCATCAAAATCCATTTGAACCTAAAGTGACTGCTTCTGATAGAAATATTTTTACTGATATGCGATAGGAAAATACTTGAAGGAACTATAGAATATATGGAACCCATGTACCTAAACACAGCATGTGTAGTGCAAGCATAGACTTCCCTAGCACCCTCTTGATGTAACAAAGCAGCACCTTTAGCAATAGTCCCTATAATCCACCAGCCAAGCATTATTGTTAGTATGAGATTACCAAGCATTCAGTTCTAACAAGGGACAAGAATATCACAAACAAGGGCAGGCAATCAACACATTTGTTGATATGTAAGGATACAATGATGCATAATTGACAGTGTGCTGCTAAGATTGTCAGAATAATGAAGAATGTTGTATCTGCAAACTTGGCTAAAGAATACCATAATTAAAGACAAAGATGGGGTTTGGAAATATTTAAGTTATGTAATTATAGCTTTTATATACTTTCATACTGTCAAAATTTTCAAAAATTGTGATTTTTTTTAAGCATAAAATATGATTTATATATTTTATTTAAAAAAATTAAAAAAGAAAAAGGGAAAGAGCGAGCGGGAGAGAGAGAGAGAGAGAACAAGGGAAAGAAAGAAGATAGAGAAAAAGTGAGTGGGAGAAGGACAGAAGCGAGAAAGGGAGGACAAGGAGGGGGCTGGGCTTTTTACCCATTTTCTTAATTTTTTTATTAATAAAATATATAAACCTCATTTTACTCCTTAAAAAAATCCCAATTTTGAAAATTTTAACTTAATTGACCATATTTTTAAATTACAAGAATAAATGAATTTATCCCAATAATCACAAGATGAAAGTTATAGTTACATAACCTAAACGACTTGATTCCAACAAAAATCATCATCTGCAGCAAAATCAGCTACTAGTTCTCAATTTTTTTCATGGTGCTTCATCTCTTTCATTTTTTTCATTATTTTTTCCACTTAGTTGATCATGAATTCTCTAGACCAAAGTTTGTGCACAGACTTACTAAGAACCAATTGTAACTTTCAGAAAGGGATTATCAATGCTTATATTCATTGATAAAAACAGATAAAGCCTGGAAACGAACCAGCTGTGTCAATCATGTCATCCACCATTACAGCAACTTTTCCCTTGACATCACCAATCAAATTCATAACCTGCAAGATGAAACTGAACAGTTTTGAAGACCTAGGAAATTTGTAACAGCACAGAAACAAACAAAATAAAGTGCGAACCAAACTTACATATGTCAATGTTATTGCTAATAAGTACACTAAAGCGCCCCCACCCCCAATCCACTATATAAATAAATAAAGAACATAACAAAATCAAAGGATTAAAGCATGTAGAGCCAAGCAAGCTCGGTTTATGCTGAACAAAATAGAGGCCCTCAAGGGTTGCACAGAGACATTGGCCATTTGACAGAGCACTTAGAAAAGGTTTCTGACAATCCAAAGCAACAAATAATACCATGGCATCTGTAATATACAAGTAAAAAAAGTAATGCAATGGCCACATAAACAGGATCAACTGTCTCCACTGAAGAAAGCTTCCAACCCAAGAAATATTTTTTTGGAATTACAATTTGGGAGTCACGGTAACTCTTCACAAAAGAAGAGCTAACTCTTGTTTATTGAAGAAAGCAAAAACAAATAAATAAGTTGTTAACAATTATGCTAATATTAGCATTTCTTACTGGAAAAGGTCCATCTACCAATGATTACTGGTTATTAAAAATTTGTCACTAAGACTAGAAGATTCCAAAAGATTGAAACAGAATGCTTGTTGACATAGATATGATGAAAAAATATGCAAAGAGGTAATCAGAAAATCAAAGCATATCCTGTAATTACCTATGGAAATTGCTAAAAGCCTAAAATTAGCAAGTTAGAAGACAATAAAGAAGATTACAACAAGAGTTCACCCCATTCCAAGGAACCTACCTCTGCAACATTGTGCCCTTGACGTCTTTTATCCACAATGGCTAAGGGAGCATCGGATAACTTTTTGGCAAAAGCACGTGCTCTAGCAACACCCCCAACGTCCGGGGATACAACCACCAAATCATCAGAGCATATAGTTTTGCTAGCGAGGTAATCAAGTATTACTGGCTGGTTATGCATAAAGAAGCATAAATTAGAATTCAGTAAGCCCCTCAACTGTGTCTAGTTCAGAGATGTAAGTGCAACTAATGCTCTTGAGAGATGTGCAACCAACAAACGTGAAGAGTAATTTCATAATTCATAGCTGTGATAATCATGATACATGTATGAGAACAAAGTAGCTAATATTGAAATCATACTGAAACTGACCCAGCAATTCCCTTCATTAGATAACTTGCTAGACTCATTTCATCAATCAACATAAATAAAATTCAATTGATAGTACTAGTTTCTTACCTGACCATATACATGATCCACAGGAATATCAAAATAGCCCATGGATTGTCCAGAATGAAGATCACATGCAAGTACACGATTTGCTCCTGCTTCTGTTATCAAATTAGCAACAAGTTTGGCAGCAATGGATTCACGTCCTTGGGTCTGAAATAGAGATATTTAGAGATAATAAACTGCAATGAAACTCGAAATTGATATGAATTGAACTCTCAAGTAATAACCACACTCCCTTACTAAGGTGAAAACTTCACTAAAATACAAAGTTATTTGTTAGAGGAGAGTTAGCAATCAACTATTTTAAAAGCTCAAGCTATTAAGTGGTGGACTAACTATCATCTTATATGTTATTTGGGTCTTAATACTCTCCCTCATTTGATGAGTTTTTTTTTTATATTCACCCTGAATTAATGAGCTCTTATTTGTAGGTTATGTAAACAATTGTGATGGGCTCGCACATGTGAGCTGATAAGATAGTTTTGAAGACTCATCAAGTGGATTTAGATAAAATGAGTCCATTAAGTAGAGATAATCAGATAGACTTTAAAATTGAATAAAATTGAAAGAAAGAATTTTGGAAGTGGGGAGGTTTGAATTCTGATATCATGTTAAAGGAGAGTTAGCAATCAATTCTCCTAAAAACCCAAGCTAATTAAGAGTTAGACTAACCATCCACTTATATGTTATTTTGGTCTTAACAAAATTATTAGTTATGTGAGGATTTTAGACTTGCAATGATTTATTAGTTCAAAATCATCTACTTGCTATTCAAAATTCTTTTTTGTTTCCTGTAAGCTTTTGTACCAAAAAAACAAAATTTGATTTCAGGCACCTAACTGAACTAATGGCTACATACTACTATATCAGTATCTGCAGCTCATGTAAAATCTCGTGGCAATAAATGAACAGCCAAAAGGGAACGGGGTGATGACTTATTTTCTTCTTTTTTTAGAAAGGGATGATGACTCATTAATTGCAATAAATTACTTGTACAAATTATGCACTTATGTTATAAATAAAAGACCCTACCCAAAAAATCATTCTAGATCCATGATACTGGGGTAAAATGTGATCAAGATTGTCAATGCCATCACTCTTGCTTCATAGAAACTAACCTTCCTATCAGCCCTGGCATATCCAAAATAGGGGATTACTGCAGTAATATTTTTTGCTGATGCCCTCATGCAAGCATCAATCATAATTAGAAGCTCCATAAGATTCTCATTTGCAGGAGGGCATGTAGGCTGCACAAGAAATACATCACATCCTCTGACGCTCTCTTGCAACTGAACATATATCTCTCCATCAGCAAAGCGTTTGATCTTGATCTTTCCAAGTTCCAGACCCATGTAGGATGCAATTTCCTAAACAATGATAGATGAGACTTTATGTTCATAACTCATTCTGATAGCCACAGCATTATTTAAAACTTACAGAAACTAAGCGACGATCTATCAAAAGCCAAACTCTTAAAGAAAAAGCCATTATTTTGTGAAATAAATATTGGAATTGAAAACAGCCAAACATCAGCAAATGTTGCAAATAAAAAGTGGTTATCTGATTTATGAGTCACATGCGATATATATGTAAGTGTAAGCACTCACAATAGGAAACTCGAGACTAGATTCATAGTAAAAGCATTTGCAACAAGATTAATTGACTCATCGTCGATTAGTTATGGAAAAAAAAGACTCAACGTCGATTAGCTCCTCTGTCTAAATATCTAGTACCTCATGCTTACAGCCTAGCAGAAATCTCACTTACTCCATAAATTATGAAAAAAGTAAGCTCCAAATTTTCAGTGAAAGCATGTGTTTATTCTTTGAAGTCTATTACCACATATCGTCAGTATGGTATCCAACAAAAAGGCAGATCATAGAATTCATATAACTGTGCAAATGCAGTATTTTTATAGCATTATGACTATATATATCATCTGTACTGTACAGCATACACCTAAAACAACAGTCAGAAGCACTGCATTCATATTGAAGCAATTAGATGCCACAGTATAAAGAAACAATCAGTAGACGGATATTTACAAGCAGCTTTGTGGAATTGTAGTTTCACCTGAGCAAGCGCAGGGTTAGCGGTACCAGAGAATATTCGAAGCCTTGTATCGTTCTTGTTCACCGTAGCATCTTCCGAACACGTTGTCTGTCCAAACATATTTGGCAGCATTGTTGCTTGGCCGCCGAGGATAGGATCCGGTGGCTTTCCGTTATAAAACTTCAACGGTTCCAACACATTACACCTCTACAAAGAAAAGACCGATCAAAAATATAACAATTGAAAATTTGATATTGGAATATAAAAGAAACTAAATCCTCCGATAGATGGTGCTTGGAGCTTACGACGGCGTTTTGAGCAGGGGTTAGAGTCAAAGAGCGAGAGGGATTAATTGGTAGGAAACTCCAAGAGGAGCGAGAAGCAAAGGATAAAGAAGAAAGGGGTGAAGATTGAAGATGAGACGCCATTGTTTGAAAGCCTCTGTGGTTAGTAATTATGGATTAGGGTTTTTCAAAGTCTCAGATGCTCCGAACATCCATTTCTGAGAACATTGAGAGCTTTCACTTATCAGTCAGATTTTCGAAGGGCGGAGCAAATGGCGGACTGGGGCAACCGGATTAATCCTCTATCAAGTCTTACAGTTGACTAGTATTACTATAGATTTTTTCGACTTGAATATGAGTCCCAATATCAATCTTACTCAAAAAAAAAAAATCAATAAACGTTAAAATGTTACTATTTTTTTTTAATAAAAAATGTCTCAATATAAAGGATATTATAAATAAAAAAATTACAAATGAGAAATTAAATCCTATTTTATAAGAGAAATGCACATAATTAAAACACCAATACAATGACAACGATTTATTCTTGCAGTTAAAGGCAATTCAATCTGCTATTTTATTGACATCACATTAAATATATTATATTTATATATCGAAAAGTTGTACATACTTCTTCTTAAGTTAAAGTTAAAATTAGATATTTATTAATGTACCCAAAAATCTTCTTCGTGAAATTGATTGACAACATTATTTGTGAAATAAAAATGATAACTTCATGGTTCCTTCTTACTATCTCAACTTTTCCTCGTATTAACCTTGTAATCTACTCCCCTTTAATGATAATATAATTATTCAAAGATACATCTCCGTACTAATATTATGTTTATATGACAAGTATGAATGAAATAATGAACCTATATAAATAATACAAAAAAATATAAGTATATCTAACTGTGTTAATTAATAATAATAACCGATGATGATGATAAGGAAAGTAAAAATACAAAAAAAACACTTATCTAAATATATCAATTTATAATAACAATAATAATATTTACTAATATAAGTATTTATCAAAAATAATTAAAAATTAAGAGTAAAAATTACTTTGATAACAACAATAACAATGATATTTTAAAAATAATAATAATAATAAAGAGATTTATTAATGGAAGTAATTATCAAAAATTATTAAAAATTAAGAGTAAAAACTATTTTAGAAGAGAGAATCAATTGTTCTAATATAAGTCAAAATGATACGTTTAACTTATTTTAACGACAAATTTGGAAGCATATTATTTGTGTTCTGTTTTCGTAAATTTTTCATGATTTTCTCTATATTTATAGAATAATTTATTTTTATTTGTTAATTTCCTGGCTGAAAAAGGAACTTTTGTCCCTTCTTTAAACCCATGGTATAGTAACATATGTAAAATACTTTTAAATTTCTTTTTTTATGAAAATAATTATAAAAAGTATATTTTGTAATTTATTTTTGTAAAAAAAGAAACCGATCCACAAAGGAACAAAAATGTAAAAAAAGAAAAAAAGAATAATACGTAGAATATATTTTTATTTATTATTAAATTTTAAAATATTAAAATATAAAATTATTTTTACTAACAGTCAAAGTTGAATTGAGGACCTAAGTGATAATTTCTAAAATATGGGGAATAATCTGATAGTTCCTCAAAGGTGGATCTCTCGTCCGCTTTTTATGTTTTGGCGATGCCGGGGTATTGGTCAACGATGTAATTGTAAATTTGTAAAGGATTATCTCTTCGATCTTCGATCATCTCTGCCACTTTTGTTTGAGTTCCGCTTGGGGCTTGCTGTAGTAAACGATCATGTGGAGGAACTCACTGAGTTTCTCTTCCAAACTCATAATCTCCCACTCCCCCGTCTCCTCTTCGGCCGCAAACGTCGTCGTTCGGCCTCTTTTTCTCTCTCAAGCAGAGTCCTTCCTCAACTATTCATCATCCGCCCCCTCACCTTCTCTTTCTGATTCCATCAAAGTTGGTCTTCAACGATCCCAAGATGGAGTTCGAGCAGTTTCAGCGTCTTCTGTTGATATATCTTCCTTGGCGGCCTATTCAGTTAAGAAAGCTTCGGACTTGGCTCGCCATTTTGGACAATGCTATTGGGAGCTCTCTAAAGCTCGCCTCAGGTATGCTTTTAACCTTTTATTTTCATATGTAAAATTACCTTCTTGTGATTTTTTTATTTCTTGTTTTTCTGTTACTGATTATGAGATCTGTTTGTTCTAATGGATAGTATTCATGTTAAAGTTCACCTAGAAATATTACAAGGAAAGGAAAATAGGGAATCTCCTTTATGATTCCGAATGTAATTGTAGTTGATTGTGGTTTATTCTGTATGCTGAAATTTGCTGTCTTTTTTAGACGAAGTTCGTGAGGTTGATCTAGGGTTCAATCTGAAATGGGTAATTGTCATGTTGGACTGTAGATTTTCTTGGATCTTTATTCAGGTCTACTGAAAGCAGTTTCAGTTCATTGTTTAAACCTTTTTGCTTTCGTGTTTGGGTTACGTGCACATTTAAGATTTAGAGTTCTGTCTTCTTCTTCATAATACAACTTTCTCAATCGTGTTAAATGTCTTATCACATGTTATTCAGCATGTTAGTTGTTGCAACGTCCGGGACTGGATTTGTTCTTGGCAGTGGTGGTCTGGTAGATTTTTCCGGACTTTGTTGGACTTGCGCTGGCACTATGATGGTTGCAGCATCTGCTAATTCCTTAAATCAGGTTTCCTCTTGACCAAGGGCTAATTCTAACATCTTTATTGTTTTCAAAACGATTTAAGGTTTCCGCGTTCAGTTTATTTGTTTGATCTCCATTCATCCTAATTTTTAGATATTTACTTTGCCATTACGGTGTTTCCTGGTAGTTACCATGGAGCTTAGAATATTGTGATATTATTTCAACCTGAATCCTAGTCCAGCACCGCGGTTGCATTATTCCACTGTCCGAATTTGTTTCTCATCAATTTTAATAAGTATATATAGAGGCATTTTACCCATGATTGTCAGAGCTATTAGATATTTAGATACGCGACTAGAGAGAAAAATGGTTCATATAGTGGCTATAAGTTATATAATGTTGTTGTTTTATAACGAATAATTTTGTTATTTTATCAATTTGTATTACTTTTTTGCTATGTTACTCAGATTCTTTTAGGACACCGAGAATCGTAAGTTTTGGATATAATCCAAGTGTCGGATACGTCAATTTTTCTATTTTTTTGTAAATTTATGTCAAATTGGAGTGTCCGAATATCCACTCATATTTATGTCATATCGCTTATACACTATCACACGGATCGGGTACTTCATGGAATATGAAGAATCCAAATAACATAGTTTTTTTATACTAAACTTTGAATTTAAAGATGGATTTTGTATTTCTGATAGCATCCTCCTCTTGTTTTTCTCCACAATGTAATTGCTAGGTCTGATAAAGTTAATGCTGAGTGATCCGTGAGAGTTTTTGTTTTTAGGTATTTGAAAAAAATAATGATGCCAAAATGAAAAGAACAATGCAAAGACCACTACCTTCGGGACGCATTACAAGATCTCATGCAGTCACCTGGGCATCTTCAGTTGGTTTAGGTGGCACTCTTTTGCTAGCAAGCAAGGTGGGGCTATAAATTCATTCCCTTCTCATCTCATCTCATCTCATCTCTCTCTCTCTCTCTCTCTCTCTAATGAACAAAGAGAGCATTTTTTCTCATATTTCTGACAGCAAAAATTTTAAAAGTTAAAATGTTTGATTGGCCATGGCCATGGGGTGGGGGACTAATGTTGCAGCTCTTACAACAAGGTTATTGCAGGCTAATATGTTGGCAGCTGGTCTTGCAGCTTCAAATTTGATTCTTTATGCATTTGTTTATACTCCGCTGAAGCAGATTCACCCAGTAAATACATGGGTTGGGGCTGTTGTTGGTGCTATTCCACCACTTCTGGGGTAATTATTATTAGTTTCTTTTGCTTGATGTCGTTCTCCTTGTTATTCCTCCACTTGCTCTAAATTCTTTGTTGGACTTGCATTTTCCTTCAAATTTTTGGGATAACTGTAATTTTGCCTACCTGTCCAAAGTTGATCAGGGTTTCTCCAGTTCCCTTCAAATAAATAAATTACTTTATGTGATCCTACTTTACTATCCCTTGTCTAATCAAATTTAGTTAAAATAAAAAGTTTCCTTTTTAATGCTTTGAGTTCTGCATGTCAGGTGGGCTGCCTCTGCTGGTGAGATTTCACTTAACGGATTTCTTCTACCAGCTGCTCTCTACTTCTGGCAAATACCTCATTTTATGGCCCTTGCATACTTGTGCCGTGATGATTATGCAGCTGGAGGGTATGATATGTAGTCACATGAGAATTCTATGCGTAGTAAATGATTGCATACATATAATTCAATAGTTGGTTACTCTGGCAATGGCTTGTTTTGGCATCAGTGCAACAGATCTATTTGTTGCATCAGGATAATGTTGACTGCTGTGCATTTTACGGTGTGATAAATTGCTTTATTAAGGTTGCATCTTTACATGAAAGAGTATTATTATACTTTAGACTTTTGAGTTGTATGTAGATACATAAATTTGATTTTATGACTTGATTTCCAAACTTTACAATCAAATTAGCTTGATTTTGAATACCTTGCATTCTTTTCTAATAAAATAGTTGGGACAACGCGATCCTCTTGAATCCATAGAAATGTTAAAAAAAAAATTGCTCTGACTCTAGAAAGGTAGTTGTTAACATGTTAATGTCATATAATTTATACTTTTTCATTTGTTACTTCTGCAGGTTTAGGATGTTTTCCCTTGCTGACGCTTCTGGTCAGAGAACTGCCTTTGTGGCTTTAAGGAACTGCCTCTACCTGGTTCCCTTGGGGTACTTGGCTTATGACTGTGAGTTAAAATACTTATATTTATTTATTATTGCTGCAATTTTGAGTTACTCGTGCATAATCACTTGGTATAACTTAAAAAAAAATCTCTACGTTGGTAATATCATTTGTTAATCCAGTCATTTCAGCTGGAATAATTCTAACCAAATTTTAGCAGTCACATGTCCCTTCAAGGACATTTGATTACAATATCTTTTAGACGTCACATGATTCACACATGGTCCTTCTACATGCTGCTTCTAAATTTGTGGATGAATGCTTAATATATCCTTTTTACAATTTGAAGAAATACTTTATCATTTACTTTACATGCGTCAGAAATTTATATACTATTCAGATGATTTCACTTTCTATCTTCTAAGTTATCCAACATCAATCTGTGTTGGATAATTTGTATGGATTTGATACCTTGTTTATTGATTGAACTAATCTTCACCGTCATAGAAGCTGTAATTATTGGTTCAGTATATATCATTACTATTATGATGATGCATTTGAATTTGGTTGTAGGGGGCCTCACTTCTGGATGGTTCTGTCTTGAGTCTACACTGCTTACCTTTGCAATAAGTGCTACGGCTTTTTCCTTCTATCGTGACCGTACGAGACATAAAGCTAGGAGGATGTTTCATGCCAGTCTTCTGTATCTTCCAGTTTTTATGTCAGGAATTTTGTTTCACCGCATTTCTGACAACCAACAGTGCATTACAGACAAGTTCGATAACGCTGTTGATATGGAACTGAGTGGAAATGATGAAAAGAAGAAGAAAATAACACAAGTCCGTCCACCTGTTGCATATGCCTCTGTAGCACCATTTCCTTTTCTCCCTGCTCCCGTATATGCAGCTCCGCAATAAGTCCCCTAATGAGCAATTAATATTTACATCTAGTTACTGCAGATGATGGGTGCACAGGACATTTTGACCCACTTTTTTCTTCCTGTTTAGCGATCTGAGATGAAGAGACTTTTCATACTGTACAATAAAAAATGCCCTCGGAAATATTGGGACGTTAGCTCATACACAAGAATGATGTGCACAGACCGTTTTTTTTTTCTTTGAAAAAAGGGATTATGGAGTGCCAGAGGGACGCTTTGCACAATCCCAATATTTAGAGATTATCAGTAGATATTGCATACTATGGCTTGCACCTGAATGGGGGAGGGGGAATCCACACACCCCTCTGGATATTGGCATTGAGCTTTTCAACCCACGTTTCCAACTGTGCTGCCCTCACAACGCACTAGTATTGGGATTTGTCTTTGAGATCAATTTGTTTTGGAGATTGTTATTATTGTTGTTTTTGTTGGTGGTGCTGCTGCTGCTGCTTGCTCTTGTTCTTCTTATTGTTCTTGAATGGATTATAAGCTTTATTATAACATTCATAAAGTAGTTGATTATTCTTGTTTCTGGTAGTAAAGTTAATGAGTCAAAATCAATTTTTTAAAGAGTTTTCCATTAATGGTGGTAATTACAGAGTAATACACCACCCCAAAAACACAAACTAAACAAATTATATCGCTAATGTTAATCCAAGGAGAGTAAGAGGATAAATCATTGTACACTGAAACACTAGCTAACCAAATCTTCCACAATGGAGAGAGAATAATTAAAGAACAGGTGTAACAGACAAAATTTGATGGGGATGAGTTTGTTATATGGATCAAGGGAACTATTGTAGTATACCAAATGGTAATATAGCGTTGCATTGAAAAAATTTAGATGAAATCAAGAGTGAACAATTAAAAACTGAAAATAAATTGAATAAAAAAAAGTACATATATAAACTTAAGAAGTTGCCCTCAGTTCAAGTACCAAATACATGGAAATTTGCATTAAAATCTACAAAATACAATTTCACAACTTCTGTAATTTGCTCTACCTAAAGCATTGCATAAAAGCACTTCTCTAGTTTCATTGCAAATACTTTTAACAAACTCACATGAAACTACAACATATATATTCCCCCATCCACTTTTTTATTATATCCTACATACACCACCATCCATCAACATCAAGTTAAGAACATAAAATTGAACACAACTTATTAAACCTTTATTAACTCATCATCATTCCCATTTTCATTTTCATGATCTTCGAGATCTCTTCCTTCAAACTTGGTACACTTGTACCATTTAGCACACACAACATAGATGATAAGATCAGCTGTTGTCAAAGCAGCCAAAAGAAAATAAAACCTATCCAAATGACCTTTGTTGAGATTTCCTGGTATCCAACCAGGCATTTTATCTCTAGTAGAAATTTTCATCACAATTGTTACCAACAAACTACTAACATAGTTACCAAGTGATATTGATGTCATACAAAGTGCACTCCCAAAGCTCTTCAACCCATCTGGTGTTTGTGCATTAAAAAATTCTAACTGTCCAACATACATGAATACTTCTGAGGCTCCAATTAGTACATACTGTGGTATTTGCCAAAATATGCTTAAACTGCTTGGACTTCCACAATTGTTACAATCCTGTATTGCATATTTTAACCTAAAACACTCTACTATTCCTGCTGAAACCATTGCTATTATTGCTATAACAAGACCAATCCCCATTCTTTGTAGCTCTGTGAGTCCTTTGTTGTTTCTTAGTCTAGCAATGACAGGGTCAACAACTCTTCTGTATATGAAAATGAAAGCTGCCACACTTAGAATGTCGAAACTTGACATACTTGCTGGTGGAATATGGAAACCTGAGATTGTAGTTTTCATTGCAGAACCTTGTTCTACAAAGAGTGATGCCATTTGTGTGAACACTACTGAATAGAGTATTGTGCAAATCCAAATTGGGAGTAGTCTTAGTATGCATTTCACCTCCTCAACTTGTGTAACTGTGCAAATATGCCATGGATTATGAACACCCTTTTGGATATTGTTTACCGCTTTTGTTGTTACTACAGCTGCTCTATCCAAGAACCTGGTATCATTAACACAATTGTATTAACTTCTTTTGACCAATTTAGTACCTAGATATCTAGATTTTTCAAATTGAAGAAGTTATAGTACCAAAATAGTCAAATTAAAGAAGTTGATGACCAAATTGGTCAAAATTTTATGGGAACGAGTCACGAAAATTATAGAAGTAAAATGCAATGTTCTAAAGACTATGGACCACATCAAATTTAATCAATTAAGTAATATATTCAACTTACTTGAAGCCATCAGTATGGAGAATCTTTCTAGAACCATTTTGAGAACAATCTTTTCCATCTTCCTCAAATAAATTTTCTCCACTTGGCAACACCTCAACCTTCCATTTTCTTGCTGCAACAACCATAACTTGACAAAACCTAGAAAGAGGGTTACCCTTTGATTTGAAGTGTCTATATCTTGGTGTTCCACAAAGAAACAAAATCAATGCTATTGTAGCAGAGCCAGCAGATGCCCAGAAACCCAATGTCCACATCCCTTTATCCTCAAAATATCCCAAGATTGTGTTTGAAAATAGAGATCCTAAATTCAAAGCAAGGTAAAAGTAGCTGAAAAATGCAATTTTAGAGTACCCTTCTTTTGGATTTTCTTCATCAAATTGATCTGCCCCAAATGTGGCTATGTTAGGTTGGTAACCTCCATTTCCTAAAGCAACCAAGTATATTGAGATATAGAAAAGTGCAATCTCTATTGCTGAATGATCTCCACAATGAGATTGTTCATCACCACAACCTCTAGGCTTGAGTAAAAATATATATGTTGATAATGATAGTAAAGCTAAACCCTGTAATGACAGTTTAAAGAGAAAATATATCAATTATTATATTATTTTCAGTAAATTTACTAACTTATTAATATTTAAACATTTTAAAAAAAAATCATATAGTGACTTACTATGACAAAGATGACTTGGAAGATAGCACAAGTTTTGTATCTTCCCCAGTAGGAGTCACTGAGAAAAGCACCCAAAAGAGAGAAAATATAGACAGTTCCTGTCCATTTACTGACACTATTTGCAGCCTCTGCATTGTCTTGACCCAATACCCTTGTCAAGAACAACACCAAGTTTACTCCTACTCCAAAGAATGCCAATGTTGCCAACCCTTGGTTCACTGGAAAAGTTCAAAAAAGCATTATTTTTATCATCTATTTTTGAAGTTTAATTAAAATAAGATTGGTTTTTCATTAGTTTTCAGAGTTTTTCTGTTGTTTATATGTTTTGTCTTTTGGTTAAATCAATTTTGAGATAAACACTATGTTGTGAGGGACTATGTGGTGCTGAGTTTACTGGTATCTTTTCATGGTTCTTTAATAGATAGGAAAGGAGTGCATCTTATTAGTTTTGAAAGAAGTCTCATTTACTCTTTCATTTTATTAGTCTTAAAATTTTTCATTTCAATAATTTAATCTATAATCTTTATAATTTAGTCAAAAACCTTTTAATTTATCCAGTTTAGGGTTTCAGAAAATTAATATGGATCAAGTTTTGAAAATATTATGAATTAAATTGGTCAAATTAATTTTTTTTTGAAATAGATTGCTCAAATTTGCAAAGGTTATAGATTAAATCAGTTGATCTAAAAGTAATCCTAAATTGGTAGAAAGTAAAAAAGAGTTTTGGAAAACAATGCTGTTAACCAATCTTAATAATATAATAATTTAAATTAATGATATATATAATATCATAATTTAAAATTTGATATTAATTAATAATTTTTAGAATCAATTCAAAAATAAAATAATCAAATATTCATCATTAAATGTGAGTAATTCAACTATCATATATGATTTATTAAATTTATTATTTATTCATCTAGTCACGTAACAATTTTGTTATACCGTGCATGTTAGAGTTAATTCAATTTCAATTGACTTAATTTCATATATATATATATATATAACTAGTTAAAAATTAAAATAATTAAATGTTATTTACATGTATATATAACGTAAAAATAAAATGTCTTTATTGTTCCTCTAACACCAACTTGATAACAAACGATGAACTATAAAGTTTCAAAATAATGTGACAAAATATGATAAATATAGTCCTAGCTAGCTACCAAATGGTTATCATCAATAACAGTAACAAGTAGATTATAATATGCTTTTAAGAATAGAACTTGAATGCATGAGACTTGATTTGTCTAATATTTCCATCAAAATAATTTATTAATTTTAATCTACTTATAAATCATCTTATTTTCTTTGTTTATAATAAAAATTAAGTAAATTGATTAACTTAGACAAAAAATACTGTCTAAATTAATTAAAAATTAAAACTGGTAGAGTAAAAAATAGCAGAGTTATTGTACCTAATATGAGAATTCCAGCAAACCATGAACCAGTTGTGCTTCTTATGGCTGGGTGACCATACCGATCAACGGTTCCATCAAGGGTAAACACTAGTTGCTTCTTTTCCTCATCATCTTCATAGTCCTGCATGCATCAGATTAATTAAGTTTTAACATTTGGTGAGATATATATATTTCTCACAATATAAGTTCAGAAGTACTACTACAACGTACAATTTCACAATCTAATATATATTTAATAAAATTTGATTAAATACTATTTATTAATATTACATATTTAAGTTATTTGAATTTGCTTCTGATTTTATTTAAAAACAATTAATAAACAATTGGGAAGATTATATTTATTTTTCTAACTTTATGTATTTTCGATTCATTCAATCATTAGTTCATGATACGTACATGTCATATATAACTTATATACTATAAACTCCTATGTATTCGTTGAAGATACGTTTCTGCTCACGTTTTTACAAATTAAAAACAATCTTTGATTTTAGTAACAAAAAACAAGTTTTTGTTATACACGAATATTTATAGATTAAGTAAAAAATAGATTATTATGTTAACCAATAGTTTATATACCATTATGTAACAATATACAATAACGTGATATATAAAAAAAATGCTCCTTTTTGTAAGGTGAAAATGAGTATTTGATCCATTAGTTCTCTTAATATCGTCAAATTTAAGTTTATGTATTCACGCATCATATTCATGTTGTATTCTAACTAAATAAATTGTAATACAATATCAAATTAAGATATTATTATTTTTATTTTTCATATATATATATTACAGTATTATTTTATATTTGAATGATAGAAAAAAACTAATAATAATAATAATTGAGTATTATTATTTATTGATATTAATTTGTATTAGATCAATGATTTTAAAAAAAGTAAAGTTTTATTAAGAGATGATATATATATCATTCTAAAATGTACACTAATTAATTCTAGTGAATATTCAAAACTTTTATTTAACATCAACAATATATTTAGTTTGTTACTTCATTTTAACAATCAAAAGTTAAGTAAATAAAAAAAATATTTATTTCTCATTAAAATGATGTCACTGGCTTTTAAGTATTTATTTAATCTGGGATAAGATTCTATTAATTTTATGGATGAATTAATGTACTAAAAGTATAGGATAAGAGATTGTTTGTGATAAATATTGAAATATAGCGTAAATCAAACAAAAGAAAGAATATAAAACTAACCGGCTTCAAATAAAACTTTAAGCAAGCCATCGTTGAATTACTATGTAGTAATATATCATTTGCTAGAACAACAATTAGAGAAAAATGGTGTAGGAAATAAGTGCAAATTAAGCAGAACTAATTAGAGAGTTTGAACTTAATTATTTGCAGATAATTAATATATAGTAGTAGTTAGGGATGAAGGAAGAGGATCGAAGCTAGCTAGATTTAAATGTTTGAAGTGTATTGAGGACTACTGGCCTGGGATAAAAAAAATAATCTCTCATTGGGATATATATATATATATAGATGATTTGCAAGATCAATTAGACGGCTAGGATTACACGTGAAAGCTAAAGAGAAAAGAGACCACGCCACGTAAGAGTCTAAAGTCCTTATCACAGGAAAAGTGGGAGATGTTAGAAAGTAATTGAAATGAGGAAATGAAGTGGACAGCATTTGGAATACATTTATTTAATAAGACAACTCTTGTCAGGATTTTAAGGCTTTTGGTAAGTAAGAGGCGTGATGTTATGGGATACTGATTTATAAAATAATGGTCATGAATCTTTATTTTTTGATTTTTATAAAAAAAAAATAGTTATGAATGTACATATATACTACATTCATTATTTATCATCTCCATATATATATATATATATATATATATATTTCATGGATGAGGTGTAAAATATATTTATTTATTTACATATATTTTTTTAACAATTTAACTCAATTATTTTTAACAAGTAATTAAAACATAATTTTATTTACCTAGGCAATGTCTTTTTTTTTTCAGAAATTGTATTTTGGACTAGTAAAGAATGTTTGTTGCTAATTATACTTTTTTAAATATGTTGTTAAGAACTTATACATCATACTTTAGCACATACAAATAGAAATTAGATATTAAAACATAAATAGGAATTAACTTTTTAGATAATGAAAAATTATTCATAAGAGTAAAGTAGCTAAGATTTTAAATATAACAATTTTTTAATATAAAAAATTCGTTATATGTTTTCAATTGGGTTCATTGATGATTCATAACATGTATGTTGTAATTAAAATTTTAATTTTTTCAAACCATTAGATTAATTAAAAATGCTAAATTGATTTTGATGTTTATAGTGCTTATTTAGATGTGCATTGTGAAAACTCTCAAAGAGCTTTAGTAAGTTTTCTTAATGAGTAAATACATTTTTATCTTCATAAGTTAATTTTTTATTCCTTTCAAAATTTGAGATGAAATGTAGAGGAAAAATTTATAATTATTTTAAAAAATAAAGATATTTCTGTTGGTAAAATTTGAAGTGTAATTTAATTTTTTTAAAATATCTTAATGAAAAATGAATAAAATACTATTTTAATCGGATTTGAAAAATTATAATACTAAATCAATTAAATTAAAAAATATATAAATAATTCTATCAAGAAATATTGAGCACAAAAATTTGTATTGAAATCAATATGTTGTTGCATTAATTGCACTAAAATGCACATCAATTTCCATGATTTACAAGATATTTTTTTCATTAATTTATATATTTAAATTACATTACATCTTTAAAGAGAACAATTTATAATTTTTTAATTATACTCATATACACTTATACAATAATCTTTTACTTTTATTTTTATATGATTTAATTAGTTAATTAATTTAATTTTTTATATAACTCTATGTTTGGTATGTTATTAGGAAGAAAAAAAATATTTACAAACACGTAGATAAATAAAATTAAAGTTTTATCTATAAAAAAGTTACTTATTTTATTTCATTTTTTAATCTCTTTCATTTGGACAGACTAATTGTGATCTACCAAGATTTGATTTTGACATGTTTTTAAACCCGTGCTGATTTCTATCGGTGTTCTGTTTTTTTTTTCCTATTAAATTTCTAAAAAAAAAAATATGAAAAAAAAATATAAAATTAATACTTTTAAAAATTATAAAAATAAAAATAATATTTTTAATATAAATTTATATATTTATATATTTATTAATTTAAAAAAATATTATCTTTATTGTTTTAAATGTTAAGATATTATTTTAGATAATTTTCAAATCTATTTAAATAAGGATACGTAGTAGTATCTATTGAAAGTTGGGGCGATTTTGTCTTATTACTTTATAAGTTCTTTGGTATAAAAATATACACACGCGTGTATATTCTTATTTTGTCCTTATCTTAGTTTCATATTATATGAGGGAGGTTCTTTCGATTGTGTATTTAAACGGCAGACTCCTGATACCGAATTACATAATAAAATATAACTGGGTACGCCATAGAAATTATATAAAATAATATTTTGAAAGAATTTTAATATTAAAGGAATCTTAATAATTAGAGTTTTTAAAATGAAATAATATGTTTAAAAAAATTTATAATAAAAATATATGAAGTAAAAATAAATAATAGTATTTTTATAATTACTTAATTTTATTGTTTTTTTCAATATTATAATCATATTAGTAGTATATAAACCAGTGGTCTGAAATGATGAAAATTACGCCATTAATAATATTCAACAATTATTCAATTATATATAGATGTTTATAATTAAGTACTTTCGTAAATAAAATCCTAATATTATTCTAGTACAAAATAATTTCCTGAAAAATTGTAAATGAAGATACTTAAAGACCAAATTAAAAGAAGATACTGTGTGGTACAAACAAAGCAATATTTGATAATTTGGAGGAATGTTAAAGATACTTTTTATACACTTTTTATATATATTTTTAGTTGACAACGTGTTAGTATTTATTTAAAATAAATTTTAATTTAAAAATCTATATGTCATATAATAAATAAGTTTATTATAAATTTAATATTAATTTTATAGAGTAGACATTTTCAAATAAATACTAATAAAAATTATGATTAAATAGTAGAAAGCAAACTACCCGCTAATACCGAATAATTTTTCCTTGAAACTTTACAAAACTGATGTAGGACTGGTTTGATTATAAGTATAAATGTTCTCACCCCACATCACAACCATAGCTGGATTGGATCCTCTATTTGGCAAGTATCATACTTGCCTTAATTTACATCTCCGTTCTTCTCTATTTAGAATAAAATTTGATAATTTATATTTTAATATGCCACCAAAATTTAAATAACTTTTTGTTTCATTTCAGTTGAAATAATTTATATAAATAAGTATGAAACTTGTTAAGTATTGGATATAAATACACTTCACCGAACCCATATATATGAGCAAACTTTCTTCAGAATCGTCTATTTGTAGTTTGTTCTATCTAAAATGTGTAAATATAAGATTTATTTTTATTTAAGTGTCACAAAATACCACTATTTAATTTTTAGAGTGAGTAAAATTAATAATTATTTATAATATTAAATAATATATTTATTTATCAAATAAATATTCTTGTAGGAGAAATATATTTGTTAATCAAATAAAAAAATTTAATATATTTTTGTTAATCAAATAAAAACTTTTAGTCAAGTGATATATTTGTTCTCTTTTAAGTTAATTAGAAGCCATCCTTTAACTATATGTGCTCTTTTTTTTTATCATCTATTATTAGAATGTAATTTGTTTCTTTTTTCATAAGATTTTTTGTTGTATTCTTGCTTTGTATTCTTACATATATTGAGATTTTAGTTTTGAATGGCTTTTAAATATTGATATTTGTATTATTCTTTTAATTATTAATAATTTTTTATATATTTTTAATCAATAGAACTGACTTTTAATATTGAAAAGTGAAATCATTTAAATTTTTGCGTCAAATTTATTTTATAATTGTTTATTACTAATCAAGTTTTCTCTTTTGGATTATTATTTTTGTTAAGCTTTGGTTATTTGATTTGTTTCCAAATTTTGAGATTATGTTTATGTTGATTTAATATGGGTTTTTTTTGTCATGACGATAAAATATGAAATTGAGAAATTCAATGACAAGAATGAATTTAATCTTTAACTTTTAAAAATGCAGGCTTTATTAGTTAAATATAGCTCGTTAGGGCACTTAAAAGTAAGAATAAATTATCAAAAAATTAACTAATGAAGAAAAATATGTATCGATAGAAAATCATCTCAGTTCAATTCAATTATTATTATCTTATGAAGTTTTATGTAAGATTGGTGATGAGAAATCTATTGTTAGTTTGCAGCTTAAATTGAAGAGTTTATATATGGCCAAGTTTTTGATAAGTTAATTATATTTGAAGCAATGCTTCTACACATTTATAATGTGAGAAGGTACTTTTCTACACGACCAACTTAATGAATTCACTAAAATTATTCTTGATTTGAGAAACATTGGTGTTAAAATTGATGATGAAGATCATGTTTTGATTCTTTTATGTTCTTTACCTTTTATTTTGAATATTTTATTGAAACCATGCTATAAGGCTGAGACAATTTATTTTATGATGTTAAAGTAGCTTTAAATTCCAGAGAGTTGAAAAAGAAAATGTTTACAAGTAACAACGATAATAGCAGTGATTTATTTGTCAGAGGTAGAATTTAAAAAAAAAAGCTTAAGCAATGATAGAGGCAAATTTAGATTCAAGAAAAATGATAAATGCAAATATTGTCGTCAAAAATGGCATTGAAAATCAAATTGTTCTAAACTTAAAGATAAGTCTGACATAATATCGCATGCTTCTAATGATGTTGCTACTGTTGTAGATAGCTCTAGTTTTTATGATGATATTGTTCAAACAATATCTATTAGATGTTTAGATTCTTGATTTGGGTTGTACTTATCATATATGCTCTAATAAGGATTGGTTTTCTACTTGTTAATTTCTTGATAGAGGTGTTATCTTGATCGAAAATAATCTGTCATATAAAGTTGTTGGTATTGGTACAATTTAAATTAAGATGCACGATAGTATTATTAAAACTTTAGAAAAAGTTAGTCATATGCCTGATTTGAAAAGAAACTTAATATGTTTTGAGTATTCTTGACTTACAATACTATCGGTATTTAGCTAAAGGTAGAGTATTAACAGTTTGTAAGAAGTCTTTCGTGTTATGAAAAGACAGTTACTTCGTGACTTCTACGAGCTTCAGGTAACACAATTGTTAATGGTGCTTTAGTTTCATCCTTATTTTATTCAGTGTTAGCTATTGCTCACTTTTGCCTTATGAGTGAGGTATTGATGCCTATTTTGAAAATACAGGGTTTGTTTAATAGTCAAAAATTCAAGTATTTTAAGAATGATAATGATTTGATATTTTTGAAAAGTTAGATTGTTGAATTATGTCAAAGAAGTGGTGTAATGAGACATCGCACTATATGTAGTATACAACATTAATATGGAGTTATAGAACATTTGAGTTTGACTATTTTAGAAAGAGCGTGTTGCATGCTCTTTCAAGCTATTTTGGATAGATCTTTTTAGATTAAAGTTTATAATTCATGTTATTTGGTAAATTAGTTTTTGTCAAATGTATTAGTGTTGAATACTTCATTTGAGAAAAAATCTGTTAGTAAAGTGCAAGTATGCACTTATGTTCAACCTTTAGTGAAAAAATTAGGTTATTTTGCTAATTATTTAGTAGAGGATTAACATGAGAAACCACGTTGTATTTTCTTTGACAATAAACAATTTTTATTAGCTTCGTATTGGTTTATTTGTTGCTTTTTAGTTATAACATTTCATATGTTAATGTCGTTAAAATTTTTCTGTATGATATGGTTTGTATTTTTCATGATATTTCACATGTGTTCTGTGTTTCCATTTGTTTTATGTGCAAATTTTGCAAGGATCCTTTGTTAAATGTAAAATGGAATTTGATTGACGCTTTTAATTTTTTCTTGGTTTTTGTTGGGATTTCCAACACAAGCTATGGTGTTATTGGTTTTATGGACTTCGTTTGTGCTAAAAAAATTATTTTAAGTTTTTTGAAAAATTGTGTCCTTACTTCTTATTGTGTTATTAGTTAGTAGAATACCTTACAATCTACAGTTGGTTTGTTTATTATAGAAGTAAAGTATATATATAATACTAGCCGAAGTAGTGAATGAAATTGTTTTATTAAGTTTATTGGTTTGTAACCTGGGTTTACAATAAAATATTTATGTTCTATTTTATGATAACCATAGTTTGATACATTTGATTATAGAATGTATCTTAAGAAGACCAAGTACTTTGTTATCAAATATTACTTCGTTAGTTATATTATATCTTATTGTGACATTGTTGTCCAAAAGATAATCACTTCAGAAATTCCAACAATTGTGTTGACCAAGCATATTCTTATTAATAAGTTTAAATATTATTTGAACTTAGTTGGTGTACGCAGTAGGTAATTTCTCTTTGGGACTTTGAACAATGATCGTTTTTGTTTTTAGAAATTTTTTATTTAAAGAACTTGGTTATATTTTGTGTCAAGATGGTAATTTATTATTTGAGTGTCACAAAATACCATCACTTAACTTTTGGTGCAAGCTAAATTGATAATTATTATAATATTAAGTGATATACTTGTTTGTCAAGTAAATATCTTTGTATAAGAAATATACTTGGTCCATTAAGGATTTTTAGTGATATATTTGATTGTTATGTAAAGACTCTTATTCAAGTAATATACTTGTTAATCAAGTTTGAAAAAATGCCAATATATATATATTAGTCTTTTCTTTAATTTGAAAGAAAATTACCATAAATTGATTAGCCATAATTTTGAATTCATATTAGTGAATCAAATTATTCTTTTCATTTATTATTGGAATGCAATTTTTCACAAGATTTGTTAACATATCTTTGCTTTGTATTTCTATCTTTGTTGAAAGACATTTGAGTGTATATGTGGTTTTAGTTTTAAGTGACTTTTAGATATTGGTATTTATATTTTTCTTTTGATTATTACTAAAAAATGTTCAGTGTATCATTGTGAGTAAAATTAAGCATTTTACATTAAAAGATCAAATTATTTAAATATTTGTGTATTATTTATTTATTTTATCTTAATTCTTTATTATTTATTTATACAATCAAATTAAATCTTCATTTCTGTTTCTACGGTCAATATGTAACATTTACATTTATACTTCATGTCTCGTATGATTAAACATTTTAAGTATTATTTTTTTATTTAAATATAATATGATTTTGATAAATTCATGCATATATGATAAAATGTTAATCAATAATACATATAATTAATTGATGGATTGATAGTTCAGTTAGTTGATTAGGGTACATGTGATGAGTTAATATGATTTTTTGGATAAAAAAATTTGTAGTTTGAATTTTGGATGGCATATAACTTTAATTTTAAATTGTAAATTTTTAAGTACGAACGGTGTGTATATATATATAGCGTGAGATTATTATAATAAAAATAACTTAGTTGGATTTAAAAAAAATACATATAATTATCAAGAAATTGTATTCCTTGTATGTCCATTGAGAATATTTATTATGGCCGTCGGTAGAAACTTTTCATGGTCTTGATCAAATCATTGTCAGTTTTCACAATTTTTCAAAACATGCTAAATTTGTTAGATACGACATTTAGCATGGGTAATTAAAATGTGTGATTACTAATATAATAAAAACCATAAAACGTTTAATTTTTAAGATTATGGAATTAATTTCTAATTTAATGGTATCACATTTTATTTTATAAAAAATCTTTTATCATAAATTATAAATAATATAATATAATAATATTATTAAATACAATCGAGTAAATATAACTTTATTTAATAAAAAAACTTTGACTTAATTATATTTTTAATATATTTATAATATATAAAAGTATTTTTTTATTTTAAGTACTTTTTTATCTTTATTTTTCAGATAGTAATTTAGTGATACTTAATTTTAATAAAAAGTATCAATTTAATATAATTTTTTTATTTTATTAAGTATTTTTCATAAGTATATTATATTTGCATTTAATTAAAACATTTATGGCTTTTTTAATTCTCTCAAATAGAACATTAATGATTTTTTTCACCATTTTTAAGTCCTTAAATATTTTTAACTTATTTTATATTTTTCAACCTCTCTTCTTACTTTATCTCTAAGAGTTCAACAAATTTACTTAATGTTTATTCAAATTTTGTACAAGTTACCTAGGTTTTGTTTTAATGAATATTTTTTTTATTTTTTTTGAATTTTGTATATGGAAAAATATGAAAATAATAAGTAGTATGTAATTGTATAATTTATATAAAAAAAAAAGTTAAATTGAGTCAATAGTAAAAATTGTTTGTATATATATTGATCCAATATAATCGAATATTTTGTTTGAAACTTATATAAATTTTAATATTTTTATCATTATTAGAATCATAAAAGAAAAAAAGAACAACAAGGTAAAAAATCTTAGTTTAAGTTAATCAATAGAAAAAGTATATAAATTAAGTTGAATTTTTAGATGATAGAAAAATGAGAGATGTTGAAGAAAGGGTATAATAAACAAAAAAAAAAATTAAAATATATATTTAAAGATTTTAAAATATAATAATATAAAAAAAATTGAGTGAAAGGAATAATAAAACAATTTAAAATAAAATTATGTTATTCATGAATCACTTATTATTCATTGTTACTTGTAAAATACTTTTCCAATTGAGCAAGCTGGCTTAGGTCAAGTAATAGATATCCACAGAAATGACAGCCAGCAACCAACAAGCAAACATGTTTGAAAAACTGCAAATTGCTGACACAGCTAGCAAAAAGAAAACAATCATGACTTCATAAGCCGATTTCAATCAGATATATCATTGTGCTTATATGTTTGATTTGTACGTTAATAAAATTATTAGTGGTCCTTAAAAAAAGTGATAAGCCGTGTGCTACTTGAATAGGAGCAATTGCTTTTCACTTCAATATCACTTTCTTTGATATTATTTTTGTACTTTTTATTTTTATAATCACAGGTATAACTAAAACTTAAATTTTAAATTTTTTATACTTTCAAATTGTCTTATTTATTTAATTTTTTATAGGGAATTTGAACTCCAAGTCAAAGTTTTAACCTACCATTTTGGAATTTTGTTACTTGGAAATGACTTAATTGCTATCTTAATTAATTTTAATTTAGGATATAGTATTTACACATCTATTACTCAATTACTTATTTACTTTAACTTCAAGCATGGCATGAGTTGTGTCCAACTGAGTTATTGTATTTTACTGTTTAAACTTTTGTCACGTTGATGCATCAAATAATTGCAACTTGCTGTAAATGGAATTTAGTTTTGTCACACTCATTTTTTTACACAAAGGTTAAAAATGTGTATAGCATATTGTTGTTATTATTATTTTAAGAATGAGATCAGCATGGGAATTGGATGTGTGTTTGATGTTGCACAGTGTGACACTCTCTACTTTAAGAATGGGAATTGATTACTCTTTGTTGCTATTTTCCCCTTCTTAATCATTTCTTTTAAATTTTAATATTTTAATTTTATGAATCACAATCTAAAGGTGAAAATTTTACCATCTTTATATAAATCTAAAATAACAACTAAACACCTATTTTTAAAGATTCATCACATTTTCCAAACAAAAGATATAAATAAACAAAATAAGTCACTAACTCATACGTTTATAGAGATATTAATCAAATTAGATTGGTTAAACTCGCTAAATTTAACTTATCTTAAAAGTGAGATATAATTTAATTCAATTTATCTAATTTTTAAATATAACGAGCTAAGTTGAGTTCATTTATACGTGAATTGAACTTGACAATTCATTACATGTTTTTATTAAACTCTTTTAAATTATTTAATCATTTAGGTCATGTTTGATAATCATTTTAATTTTTAATTTTTAATTCTTAAATTTTAGAATTAAATTTTTAATTTTAAAATATTTTGAAAAAAAGGTTAGTTGATAACTATTTTCAAGTTTCAATTTTAAAAAGTATAAATAAAAAATTAGATATTTTTTATTTGATAACTAATTTCTAATTTTCAATTTCTAACCCTTTAAGCTTATCATAACTTTCTATAAATAAAAAAAATTGAAATCACAAACGGTAGATCTTTTAAAAAACTAAACTTTTTGAATTTTTTAATGATATATAAAATGATTCATAATATTTTAAGAGATAATATCTTTTATATTTCAATAATGAGTCAAAAATAATATACCAAATTTAAACAATCATTGTTAAAATGAACATAACTTTTTATATAAAATTTAAAATCATAAACAGTAAAATTTATTAGAAAATAAGCTTTTTGAGCTTTCTAATGGTATATGAAATGAATCATAATATTTTATGAATTAGAATATTTTATATTTCAAAAATATTTAATAGAATATGAGCAATATTTAATAAAATGAGCATAATTTTTTAAAAAAACTTAAAATTTTAAAATGTAACATTTATTATAAAATAGACTATTTATTTTTTCAATTGTATATAAATTTATATAATTTAAATTTTAAATTTGAGTAAATAATCATCTATTTAACTTCAATCATATTGTATGTTTTTAAAATTATTATTTTTTTTGGAATTCTATACTTATTAGAATATTCTAATATAAATTTAATTTAATTTAATTTTTTATTTTATTTTCAAAAATTAGTTGGTATTTTTATATTTATTAATTTGATTAATATTAGTATTTTTTTCAATTTTATAGTAATGATTAAAAATTATATTTTGATAACTTTTTTCATTTTCTATCTTATTTATTAACTTTTTAATTTAATAATTTTTGTTAAATGGGTTACTAAGTCGATTATTAACTCATGTGAGCTTCTTATTTACGTTCATAAGTTAGAATTTTTAAACTTATGAACTTAATGTGTAATTTTTAAATGAATTAAGTTAGTTTAAATATCTCGTTTCACACCTATACATGCTTATAAACTATTTTTCTTTATCTCTCTAGTCATATCATTGTTAGGCTTTTTAGAAGACTTCTTTCATTTGAGATCCTAAATAACACATAGAATATATATATATATATATATATATATATAATCGAATTAATCTCAAAATAATAGCGATAGTTATATATAATTTACACAAATTATATAAATTAAATATATATACTATATACAAATCACTATGCTATTTTGTGACTAATATAATTATATATAAATTAACACGGTGGTTTCAAATCAACTTTTCTTTTTTCATTTAGTTTGGGAACAATCGTAATAACTAAAGTTCTTATGCAAAATCAATGGTTTGTGTGCATATTTAATTTTAGATCCAAAACTATATACTTCATCTATCTAAAAAAAACTACATTGATATAACATTACTACAAAAATAGACATTAAAGTCGGTTTTTAACTAACTTTAAATTTAGCGACTTAAAATGTAAAGTCGGTTCATCGTGTGAATCGACTTTACTTGTAAAGTCAGTTCATGGCGTACATCAACTTTATCCGTACATTTTATGATTTGTTTTTATTTTTATTTTTTGTATTATTTAATATATATATATATATATATATACTATAAAAAGCTAAAATATAAATAATAATACAAATAATTAAAAATTTAAATATATTTAATTACTTGATAATTAAATTTATTACAGAAACAAATAATGTATATATAATACATATAGTTAACTTAAATTACAAATAAAATAATATAGTTAAAGTGTAATTATGCGATCGAGTAAGCTTGGTTGGCTTAGAATCTTGATTGGCCTTCACAAGTATTATGACAAAAAAACAACTGATCCATATAACAATTCATATTCCACTACATACATGAGCACGTAAACACATCCATCAAAAAAATAGTTTAAACTTTAGACATACGAATGAAGAAATTAAATCATTATAAATATTACCATCAAAAAGAGATTACCACGTATAGCGACATTCGATGAACTCATATTAGCATTTTATTAATCATTTGTCTATATATATGAAGTTATCTGGAATCTCTACTAGTATTTTTTTAATGTTATATATAATGAACTCTAAATATGAAATCAAGTATAACTTCGATTTCTTACTTGGCTTGTGTGAGTTTTGGTGCCCTTAAACATATGGAACACGTTCATGGGCACCAAAACTCATACAAACCAAGAAACAAATCGGAGTTACGTACAACTGATTTGTCCATTTAGAGTTCATTATAACATTAAAAATACTAACAGAGATTCCAGATAAATTCATATTTATAAATAAATGATTAATAAAGTATTAATATGAGTTCGTGAGGAAAGTAAGAAAGAGAGATGAGATGTAGTTTGGACCAAAAATAGGTCCATAAAACAATACATTCCTCTAAATACATGAGCATATGATTAATCATCCATCAAACAAGTGATTTCAGACACAAGAATATATAGAGAAATTAAATCATTAAAAATGTACTGTTATGTTGTCATATGCTATTCAAGATCATCAGAATCTTTTCCTGATTCTTCTTGTGATGATATAATTTGAACCATGTGTTTTGCCCATTCCTCTCATAAATCATCAAAAATTTGCTGGTCGTAGCCTGCCTTGTTCCAACCAAAGAACTACATGTATTTAAAATCAAAATAAGAATATAATTTCATTTATTTACAAAAACAAACTCAAATATGTTAAAAACTTTTATGTATATGGGTAAAAGATATTACCACATCATCAATTGGAATTTTTATATTTGTGATGATTTCGCTCATAAACTTCATGACATAATAACCACACATGACTCCATTATTTTGTTGTGGAATCTACAAAAAAAGTGTACATGAATTTTCATATTCGAACATCCTTATTATTCAATTGTAAAATTAATAAAATTATTAATATTGACTTGTACATACCATAACTTTTGTCCATATAAGCTTATGAGATTTTGTAAGGGCAATGCCATGCCCTATCAAGGTTTAAAACAATTAGTTTTTATTAAATATTACAAAAAATAATAGAAGAAACTAATATGTAACTATAACTCTTACATTTCAACAACTGTTTTTGTATCTTTACTCAGTTCTATGGAAGTTTAGTCACAGTACCAAGCATGATTATTGAACAGATCAATGATTACCAACATCCAATGATTTTGGCCTTGTTCAAACCTTAATGCCTAAGGGATTATCAACTTTTGATTTCGGTTAAGCGTTAATGCTCTATCACATAATTGTTTAGCTTTGATGCTAACATCATTCTCTTGATATTGATTGACATATGAAGAATCATAGAACATTGCTAAATATGATGAGTGATTATGTTGAAGTCGATAATAGCACACCCTATATAAAAGATATATATATATATATATAATTAGATAATATAAATATAATTATATATGTTCTGCATAAATAAAAGAAAAATAAATAGATTGAAGACTCACATTGTCCACACTTGAATTATACTTAAATCGATCATTTGATATTCAAATAGTTACAATAAGCACTCGATCGATATATATGTTCTGCATAAATAAAAGAAAAATAAATAGATTGAAGACTCACATTGTCCACACTTGAATTATACTTAAATCGATCATTTGATATTCAAATAGTTACAATAAGCACTCGATCGATATATAAGTTTGGCCAAGGTCTACACCAAAAATTTCTATAGGAAGTGGCACAGTCCATCCATCATTTATGCTAGATGCCCTCCCAACAATAGTCATCAAAGTGTCAAGATTTCTGCGGAAGTTTAACGCATAAATATGACTATACTTTTTCCAAGGCTTCTTCTTGAATGACTTGGTGCGCGATGATTGGCCACTAGACATAGATTTAGCACGAGATACTTGCTTTGTATCTCTTAAATGTGTCATATTTAAGAGTTATGGTATAATAGACTAAAAAAAAGTATTATATATGTTTTTTTAGTAACAATATAAGATATAATAAAATAATAGTAGTAAACGAGTGTTATCTTTTAAGTTAAAAAATAGTACCATGTCAAAATTTAGAACAACTTGAATCGACGATCAAGCCACATACTGTCCAACCGCCTCTTGGACTGTGGTAGCATCAGAAGGCACAGGTAGTAGACAATCATGAAACAATAATTGATCAATTACTATTCGCTAATGATTAGGCAATATTAATTATGAATCATCCGATCATCGCTCAATTGTTGTACCGTTCCAATAACAACATAGTCCGTTGACGAAGGATGTTTCAACAAACCTTTCATATTCTGTAAAAAGTTTAAGTGTTATATATAAAAAATAAAACATATAATAAGAATTTAAAAATAATAGATTATATACACCAGAAATTAAAATCTTACCACATATGATTCATCAAATAGAAGAGGACTCTCATGTAGGGTAGCTATTAGATGTATATTCTCACCAAAATGTTCATCTTGGTTTGATTTATGGTAAGAATGTGCAGATTGCATTGGAGAAAATGAACCACTACTTGATTACATATGCATTCCTGGCATATAGTGAGGACCAATAGGATGGCTATATCCCATACTCGATGTAGTTTGAGCGCAATGAGATTGTGTGGGTGGCATGTCTGACATGGATGGTGGCCTACCTATCATGTATGGTGGCATTCTTGGCATGGATTGTGGCATGTCTGGCATGGATGGTTGCATGCTTGGCCAATATGGCATGCTCTGGTTGTAGCATGATGTCATGGTTGACATTTGTTGCGATTGATGTTCTTTTAGAGTGACAATCTCACTTATCACTGAGGTCTTAAAGGAGTTGAATTCTTCTTCAATTTTAGTGTACTTCTCCTTACTTATCGTCTGAGGCTTTTGTTTTAGAATGTTAAAATACTCCATAGAACCATCATATTGGCTACCTCCCCTAACACGACCAGGATGCTCGCATTCGAATGCATGATATAAAGCATCTCTCCCAGGCTCTTCGATTATTTCACCCCTGAATATTTTTTCTTGAACAACTCTCTACAAATAATAAAGCACACAAACATATCATTCATTATTACATCAATTATTAAATATCATTAAGACTTTTTATCAACCAAAATTACTAACCAACTTATTTAATTGTTCTTCTCCTCGCTTAGTCATCGGTCTTGAATTCTTCATTTTGGGAGTCTTTGTTTCTATGTACAATTCAATTCGGGTAACAGGTCTACCCAATTCAGCTTCCTACATAAATTATGAAAAATTTATTAACAATGACATGAAATTAAATTGAGGAAAATAAATATAAAAATATTTATAAATTAAGACAAATTAATAATACCATTCTATATCTAACTTCAGTATTTGAAGACCTCCGAGTATGGTTAGGAAGAATGTTATGCATTTGTACATTCTGATGATCTTCTCTAATAATTTAAAATTCATCTGAACGTCTATAATCCACAAAGTCTTTCCAAACTTGAGGTGTAATCCAGGGGTGTCCTTCAAGGATTTTGTAGATCTCATTCTCATCAAGTGTTTCCAAATATGGAAACACATAATTTCTTGCCAATCTGGAAGTCTTGTATTCCTTCAACGCTTTATTTGCAATCTTATAACACTTATCCTTCCAACTGTCATCGACTTTGTAACGATTCTGTAAAAACACAGTACAAAATATTAGATATAATACACCTAATATAATACATATATTGATTATAAAATATAAGAGACTTACACAAATGGTTATCCATATTTTGAACTTTTCTGCATCGTCAACCTTAGACCAATCATTTATATTGATTGGTATACTGGACTTTGTCAGTCGACCAATATAGGATTTCAATTGTTGACCATTTTCCCCTATTGGATTACCAGTAGCATCAAATAGAACAGGTATTCTATCATCTGGGTTAAGTAGAGCATCAGGTATATTCGTCCAATCCCTTCTTTTCAAATACCCCAATGGATCATTTGGATCTACAAGCTCTGTTATCCGAATATCCATGAAATATCTGCAAACAATGAAGAAATATAAATTAATTGACAATTTTAGGAACATACATATATATAAGAGTTATTACAACAATATAGAACATACGTTATGTTTAATTAGGTTATTGATCGTATATATATATTCCTTCACAATCACTTCAAGTCCATGACGAAGAATCATCATCATCAATTATATCATCACATACATTAGACAATTTATTTGAGAAATTACTAATATTGGTTAATGTATCAAGCATAGAGTCATCATCTTCTACAACATCACAATGGTAAAACTCTTTTTGTGGAGGCGTTAACACAACAGACCATCTTGGATCAATTTGATCACTCACGTAAAATACTTGTTTTGCATGAAGTGCTAACTTGGAAGGATCATCAGAAACCATTTCTATACAAATTCCATGAAACTTTCAACTCTAGAAATATAGTCTCGCTCAATTCTACACTTTGACATCCAAGATTTATCTATTTTCTATTAATGACATTAATTAAACATATTACTTAATTATGTATACAATGAATATATTTCAAATATTATTATATATAAATTTCCTAATTATTAGAATATATATCAAAACATACATAATACAAAACAATTATCATTTTAATCATTTTACAAAATCATTTCTATACAAATTAAAAAATAAGCAACATGTTAGCATGAATATATAAAAACCAATAACGCACTTTGGTTGGTTCTAATTTCTAAGCATGTTACTATATTATAATTAAAAATTAATATTAATTATACGTATATAAATAAATTTGTCCATGCATAGTAAACCACAACATTTTAGATATTATTTCCACATAAAATAAGTCAAACATAATAACAAACAAAATAAAAATTATACAAAATATAAAACAAACTGAATAATAAACTGCAAAATTCTACTTAATAAAATATAAATAAATTTATCCACGCATAATAAATATATATAATACATCAAACCCACAACATTTCAAATATTATTTCCACATAAAATAAGTCAAACATAATAACAAACAAAATCAAAAATATACCTAAATCAAAAATTTATACAAAATATAAAACAAATTGAATAATAAGGTACAAAATTCTACTTAATAAAATATAATTATTTATAATATATAAATAAATTTATCCACACACAGTAAATATATATAATCCATCAAACCCACAACATTTCAGATATTATTTTCACGTAAAATAAGTCAAACATAATAACAAACAAAATAAAAAACATACCTAAATCAAGAATTTATATAGAAAATGGGTATAATTTTTTTTAATATTTCGCTCGAAAAAATAGTAGATTTGAAAGATAATGAGAAGAGGAATATAACTTACAAAACGACGTTACAAATGGTGGTCGGAAATTTAGAAAGAAGGTGGCGCACGGTGTAGATTTTGGAAGAAAATTGAGGAGAGTGAGTAAGAAAATGGAGGAAAGAGATGAAGAAAATTGAATTCTGCGTAAAAAAAAAAGACCCGAATTTGGATATATTAGATGGATAGCGTCAGTTTACCACGTCAATCGATGCTACGTCACTTAGATAACGTCGATTCTACACCGAATCGACTTTACACAGAATTAAATACCACTTTTTATAGTAGTGTAATATATATAGTATGCATTATTATTGTATTAACTATATATGTCTATAGACATATTTCTATTGCTTTTTTCAATGCTAGAAAACATAGATTTCGCTAATTATATTGAACGAATGTACAAAGTTCAGAAAGTTCACCAAATTTTCTCTGATTGTGAATTTCTATACATACATGTGATTTTTATTGTAAAATATTTTAATTTTTCTCTACCCAAAAATAAAAAAAATTAACTCATTCATTCTTACATTTGAAAGCTCTTGCACAGCTCACATCTCTGTTCTGACATACATATATAGTACATCATTGTCGTCTCTTCATAGTCGAGCTGTATCCAACTATCGTCCTCTCGTCGACATTTGCAACGATTTCGTCGTCTTTTGCAGCCATCTTTGTGTCTCCTCTAAAGCGTTATTTCTCCATCATCGTCTTGGGCTAAGTGAGCAATACATGACATTTTTTTTTTTTGAAGTAGCATACATGTATGCATTTATAAATGCATTGGAAATACATTCAAAGATGATATATATCTATAAACCTAAATTATTTATTTATGACTAATTCTCAGCTATATGACTGTAAAATATTAATATGTATTATTAAAATATAACGTGAAGAGTCGAATTAATCAATTTGATTAAATAAAAAATATCCTTTAGTCCCAAAGATTTCAAGAATGATTTGCAATCAATTTGATGGACTTATGTGTACTGAATTGAGAATTTGGATGGTAATTATTTTTAGAATTTTGTGATGTGAGTTTTTATTTATATATGAATTAATAATATATGAAATGATCTATATCTATAATTATTAAAAAGAAATTCATACATATAGAACTGTCATTAGTGGTTTTTGAAAATATATATGGTGGTTGTTATACATATAAAATGGTAATTGATGGCGTTGTTATATTTTTATAAGAAGGTATCAAAAATATAATAGGATAATCAATGATTGACTTATATATTTAATTTATATGATGGTCAGTGATCATTTTATATTTTTTTATACGATGGCTGATATTAGTGATTGCATTATCTTTTTAATTATTTTAATACACATGATTATCTTAAAACGTATTGAAATATAATATAGAATTGTCATTTACTGCCTTATATTGAATTTCTTTTGTTGTAGTGCTCTTTCCTCTCACCATCTTCACCACAGACACCCACAATGACCATCTTTGTCGCTATCATTTTCACATCTGTAGCTGTTGTAGCAACCCAGCTTTGGCGCCACTGTCGTCATCAAGATTTGCCACCATTAAGCAAATGTACCATTGGTTGTCGGTTGATCCCTTCACCACTGTCAAACCTATTGTTGAAAATATCAATACCAATAGAAATAGACTTCAATTTTGAGGATATTACCGATGTTAATGGATATTAGAAATTTTTTTTATAGAAATTGTAAAAATTGTTATAATTTTTTAAAATTTCAATAAATATTAAAATAAATAATAATATACTAATTTAGTTATTTTTTCATTTTAATGACATATACAACACACGTAATATACATATAATACTAGTGAAATATAAATAAAATCTTTATTTAACAAATATAAATATAAATTATATAACACAACAAAAAATGCATTAAGTTATTACCTTGTTAGCATAAATCCTAAAACTATGAAAACATCAACATTAATAAAAGACATAGTTATCCATGTTTCATGTATAAATTGTCTCATATATCTCAATATAGAAAAAAAATTGAATTAATCCAACTCTTATAATACCATGAATATTCATTTCAAAATAAACGTTGATCATGTTGTGAAAATCATCATGTATAGTTCATTTGTATGATGACAAATTCTAATAGTAATGTCCATAATTAGATTCTTGTCAAAAATAAATACTTTCGTTACAAACAAACAAAAAAGAATCATGCTATTTCACATGGGTTGCTATATTTTTTTTCTAAATTTTAATTGATATTTACCAATATTATTATCAAAGTTTTCGATGACATTTTAGAAAATAAAAAATCAAGATAAATGAAATTGATATTCTAATATTTTTATTGATATTGATTGATATTTCGAATATTTTGAACAAAATCAATTTTTATCTCATATTAATTAATATTCATTGTAAATTTACCAAAATTTTGAACCATATATAGGATATATACCACCATTAGTTTCCATAAGTTCTCCTTTAACATAACTTTTCTTTTAGAGCTACTGTTCTCCTTAAAATGATCTAGTTGATATTTGTTAGTTTTGATTGGTTTTGTTTTATATTTTGGACAAATTTGACATAAAGAACGATGAAAATGATAATCATGACTCCATTATATTCAACCTTGAGGGATTGCAATACCCTATAGTTTTGATGGGCATCATCATTTTGTGATATCCTTTGTAATTTTAGGTTATTTTTAAATTTTTTTGTCTATGTATTGTAGGAATGGGCACGAGGACGGGCGGGGACGGTTTTTGATATAATCGTCCCCGAACCGAATTATAAAACCTATAATCGAAACCGCCCGAAAACCGTTACGGTTCGGGACGGTTATGAAAAAAACCCCGAAAAAAAACCGAAACATATATATATAATTTAATTTATTAAATATATATAATTAATTTTTTATTTATAATTTAATTAATTAAATATAATTAATTTCTAGTACGGACGGGTACGGTTTTTAATATAATCGTAACCGAACCGTAACCGTTGTTTCATATTCGGTTTTTACCCGAAACCGTCCCCGTCCCCGTCCCCGAATTTTACCGGTTTAAAACCAAACCGCCGGTTCGGATAACCGAACCCGCGGTTTTTTTGCACATCCCTAATGTATTGTAATGATGGTTTGTAATTTGGTGTTTATAGTGATATGTCTTGATCTTTTGTTAATGTCAAGATTACGATACTCTTATGTTATATGGACATGTGAATTCACTCTAGAGGTATTGCGCTTGATTTAGTTGTACATTAGATGATTTTGGTATATAGAATTAGATTCGGATTTAAAAAATAATCTACACGATAATTATTTTATATTTGTTCTAATTTATAGTTATTGAAAATGTCATTTTTAAAATTTTATAAATATGATGCAATGTTAACGAAAACACATATAACCATCACTTGGAACGTAAATATAGAGCAATATACACACCATTTGGGTGACAGCTTCATACAGCTCGCATATTCAGCTTGATATTATTATAATTATTGTAACGTATGATGTACGTGTATATAATACCTTTAAATTTAATCTATATTTTAAATAATTATTTAATAAATATAATATAATTGATAAAAATATAAAATTTACAATAAAATTATAAATTTTGACTAATGATTTTTGTCTAATAAACTTATTTTAATATTTATTTTATTAACATGATTATAACATGTCATTAAAAAAATCTTTTAAATTTCAAGGAATTCTACATTATGGATAATATTTTAAATGATGTGTCACGTTCTTGTCAATAGGATATAGATTAAGATAATATTTAAGATAGAGGATTGAAGTCATAATTTTTTTTATATAATTTATTTTTTTAATTATAATTTTAAAGTGTGTATAAATATAAGGAGTATAAGTAAATAAAAAATTAAATAATACCCAAAACATTAAACCACTCATTTATAATGAAAATATCGAATTAAATAATAATATTATAAAAACAAGGACAAACTAATTTTATACCAAATTATATTATGTCTAATTTTATTATTTTTATATTTTAAATATTACATTTTAGCTATATAAATTGACAAAGAATACTGTATTTTAATGTGATTGAATTTAAAATAATGAAGTCTTTAAATTAATAATTTTAATATACTTATTTAAAAAACATGTGTATTTATTATAATCTTTTTAGATGTTAATTAATATTTATGTATTTATTTTTAATTAAAAAATATTTTATACTCTTACAAAGTTGAATTAGAAATTTTTTTTAAGTTATTTTTATTTGTTTACATGCCTTTGCACCGACATTATCAGTCTTCATAAGACTTAAATAATGAATTAAAATATGTTCGATAAGATGACTGTGTTGGTTAGCTCAATACAAGAACGAGATACAAACTTCGGTACGAACTGTTACAGTTATAAGTATTATCCTTAACATTGTGATACTTAATTTATATAATAGAAATGAAAATTTATTTAGTTAGTGAATATTAAAAAAAATTATTTATGTATAATTTAATTCATATATTGAAAAAAAACAAACAAAGGACATAGTCATGACCCCATGTGAAATTATATTTTTATTTGTTTGTGCTATTTTTTAACATTTTCAATTATCTTGGGTTTCAAAACTAAAAAAATGAATGACACAACTTTTACATTAATTAAGCCATGATTGAAGGAATAACATGTGAAGTTATTGCAAGCGTAAATATTTTTTTTTTCGAATTATGTTAATTGATTTTTATAATTGAAATAAAACTTATTTAACAAGTTTATAAATAAATAAAAATTATTTACTTGTAATTTAACTCATGAATGAGAACTAGATAAAAGAAATAGATATAATTTAAGAACTAAGTAGTAAGTGTAAAGTGTCTCTTATAAAAAAACAAAAATTTACTTCTTGATATTGTAATGATAAAAATAAAATTTATTTAAGAAGTTAATAAATAATAAATTTATTTAATATATTATAATTCATATATAAATTAAATAAATGACATAATTATAATTTTATACTCAAGTGTTAAGTTTACTTTGATAGAAAAATAAAATATATTTGAAAAAAAAGAGATAAAGAAGAAATAAAGGTTAGAGATTGAAAAATTAAGCTGAGAGAATTGAGAAAAATAAGAGAGGGGGAGAGATAATTTAAGGAGAATTAATGTTCAAAATTTTGGGCATTCAACTTAGAATGAGAGCTCATATTTATTGTACTTAAAAATAAAATAATAATTTAAAATTTAAATTAATAATCTTGATATATTTAAATGTAAAATTATAAATTATTTTAATTTTTAAAATCTTTATTTATTTATAATAATATCTAAATATAAATAGATATATTAATTATTTATTATTGATCTACATGTCAATTTTATTTATAAATTTTATAATCAAAGTGATAAATGTAAAATAAATTATATAAGTTATAAATTTTAATTTTAATAACGTTATTATATATATTTTTTCAATTAAAAAGGATACAGAAACAAAAAGAATAAAAGGAACAATGAATATCGAATTTATATAAATTTCCTTTAAAAAGATAATTGAATCGAAAAAGGAAGACAAATTGAATAATGGTAAGAAAGTTTGAATCCTTTAATTTTTATACAAAATTAGTTTTTAACCCGTACATTCACCAATACAAAAAGTTCTATTTTACTATAGAATTTGGATATCAAAAAGATTATCCCATACAATACAAAATTTCTCAATCAATTCGTTCTAATCGAATCTCTCGATCTATTATTATATCCTTATAAGTTAAAAGTATTACAATTCTCATTCCACTCATAATTTTAAAAAATTATTGATAGTTCAAATAGATTCGTAGATCGAATCGATTGATTCGTTTTAAATGTAAAAGAGTTATATATAGACCTTTTTATGTTTTTTCGTGTTTTCAATAAAACCTTATTGTAAAAGGATTTTAACAATGTATACACTAATTAAAAAAATTATTTTATTTTATAAAATAAAAAATAATTTCAAATATAAATTTTTAATTTATTTTTATTATGATTGAAAAAATAATGTTAAAATATTTTATAAAGTTGTTTGTATAAATACTATTAGAATAAATAAATAATTTATTTATTACTTTATTGTTGAATAAATATATAATAGTAATTATTTTATGAGTAATAAAATCCAAATATAATATAAATATAAGTGTCATAATATTGGTAATAATTATATAACTTTATTTAATAAATAAATTAAATAAGATAGAATAATATACGAATTTATTTAATTAAGACACTTGAATAATTTATATTAACTGACTGTAATTCTTTTAATTTACATGATATATAATATGATCTTTACATAAAAATTATTAGTACAATAAAAATATAATATGCTAATAAGTGTATTAATTAAATACTCATTAAATGGGTAATTATTAATTGTATGAATTTTCATCCTTAATATAATAAAAATAACTACGTTATGAAAATAAATATTCATAAAAAATATAGTTATTACATGACATTCAACAAAAATATGATATGTTCATAAGTGAATTGATTAAACATTCATTAAATAAGTAATCATTAATTGAATGAATTTTCACCATTAATGTAATAAAATAATTGTATTATACAAAAGAACTACTCATAAAAAATATATTTATTATATATATATTTTGATATTTATTGATGTAAAAAAATAAAAAAATATATTTATTATATAGATATTTTGGTATTTATTGGTATAAAAGAAAAAAAAACACTTCTCGATCAAAGATTTACTCTTTTTATTTATTATATGGACATTCAAAAAATATGATATGTTTATAAGTGAACTGATCGAATAATCATTAAATAAGTAATTATTAATTTTATAAATTATCATCTTTAACATAATAATATATTTATTATAGAAATATTTTGATATTCACACTTTCTATATATAAATAAAATAAAGGATAGAATTAATTCATTTGAATAAGAAGTTTAAATTGCATTAATAACTTTTTAATCTAATTTTATATGTATTTGTATTATTATATATAAAATTTAAATTATATTTTATAATTTTTTTATAAAATTATCTATATATATTTTAGAATAATTTTTATTTTCTTCATTATAGTATAATTTATTAATAATTTTTATTTTTTATTAATCAAATATGAACTATTAATATTTAAAATAATGATAATTATTTTAAAATCTATTTAAAGTATTAATTAAATGCTCAATATTTTAATAGTAATAATAATGTTATAGTTGTAATTAAAATAAAATTTAAAAATTTATTTATTCTGATTAAATAATTGTACTACCTAACTTAAGGCCTTACTTTTAAAGTAATAATGGATCTCTTTGGGCTCATCCTGTCAGCTATAAGAGTCATTAGGCCCATATGGTAGCTGCCCGAGTCTTTAAATGTTTGTTGAGCACACTTTTCGGGAATATTGTTTTTATATCCTAATAACTTTTTTTAAAATTAGTAAAAACTTAACCCAAAATTCATAATTTTATGGATATAAATACTAAAATATTTTTAACACGTAATTTAATAAAATAAAAACAAGATTAAATTTAATAAGATATATTGTGATTTATTGAGGTGATGATCAATTGGATGTAACATATTATATTCATCTATATCTTTATATATAACATATTACATTTATATTTATTTTTGTATATAATATGTTATATCTACATTTAGCAAGTTATTGAAACTTTAATAAAGATGTAACATATTATACATCAAATTTTATCTTTGGATTACATCCACCTCCCAATATCTTTTTTTCCTTTCTCACTCTATAATGTGATTTTTGGGATGAAAAATTACAATTTTATCCTTTGTTAATATTTAGGTTCTTTTAATCATCACTCTTATTTTCGTTGGTTTTGCCAAAGTTATTTTCTCACTAAACGTGACTTTTTGTTTTTTCTAAATCACCATAAGGATGTGGCAATCAAATTTCATCAATAAAGTTGAAAATAACAATGTTGGATACCAATGTTTTACTAATTATTCCAAACATAATAATGAAATTGAAAATGGGTTCACTAAATATGAAACTTGTAATTCATTATTAAGTCAAGCTTATCTAATTTGATTAGAGATTAAGTATAAGTGTAATGTGATTAATATATTTTAAGTGATTTTCTTAATTAGTGTGTTGATAAAATAGTAAATTTTTCGATGGGAATCTAAGTAGTTAATATATGTAATTATAGTAACTATTATTATTGAATTACTTAATTATCTTCCATCTTCGCATATTTTTTATACCAAGTGTCATTATGTGTTTGAACAAATACTAGAGTGAGTGCATGTTAAGAATTTTGAATATGTGATCATTAAAATTAATCAATAAAGTTACATAATATGTAACATGTCATATCTAAGTGTTATGTAATTTGTTACATTTATTGTAATGTCGATAATCCAATAAATATAACATCTTATATTCATATGTATCTTTATATATAATATATTATATTTATATGTATTTTTATATGTAATATGTTATATATAACACACTGTTACATGTAATTCAAAAATTAATTTGATTATAATATAAAAAAATTAGTGACTAAGTTATTGTTATTCTAAAATTAAGTTATTCATTTTAAGAACTTTATTATGATGCTAGAAAAAATAATCCACAAAATATAATCGACTATGCACATTTAAAACAATAACATACTCCCCAGAACAAAAAGGTAGCACACATGACATCTACGTTATTCTAAGACTTGATATTGAGGTCAATTGTATTCCAAACAAAGAGTGCAAAGTCTGACCTAAAGGTATTAATGCTAAATATAAATTTCATTGTCAGTACTAACCTCCCATCATGCCCCAAAACAAAGAGAATATTCAATACCTCAAAAAACCCTCGCCACGTCCCAGAAGGAGAGACACTTGCCTTACCACCAAACAAGAAACCAAGGCGAAAATGCTTCTTTTAAAAAACTTAGGTGAAGAGCAAATTTGAAAACTTACCAATATTGCTTCACCAACATTGTCAAATTAAAAGTTCTTAAGTCCTTCAAACCCAACTCACTATCCTAGTTTTTGACTATATAACTTCATCTAGGAAAATCGTTAAATCTTTCTTGAATTCTCCTTTATTTTTCATCAAAAATGCTGCATAAACTTCTTAATATCAAAGCACAATTTAAAAGATAATAAAATATTGAATGGTAAAATTAGACATAACACATACTAAATCCTTCTTTTTCAAAGAAAGAAATTGACCTAACAAAGTTTGTTATATGTAGCTTAGCCCTGCTAAGGATGTAAAATTGGTTTTAAGAGGTTAAGAATGTAATTTAATTGCATCATTTAATAATTTTATTCTTTAAAAGTGGATGTGGGTATAAATAGATCATGTTGTTTGATTATATATTAAATTAAAATTGAAGGCTTTTTTTCTTTAAAAAAGAAAATAAAGAAAGAAAGACATACATATAAGGCTTTGTAATATATATAGATATATATACGTGTATTGTAATAATTTCAAAATAATTTATAGTGTATACTCTTTAATTCATGCTATATTACTCCTAAACCTAAAAAAAATAAAATTTGTAAACTGTAAGTACATATGGTATGATTGCAATTTGTAAGAGCATATAACAAAAGTGATTTAAAAATAATTATTTTAATAGAGGTAAATGGACTTATTTAAAAAAAAATACATTTATGATATAAATGTATGCCTTATAGGCTTATAGATATTAAGAATACTTTAATTTTATTGTCAAAAGCATAAAAAACATTTACATTTAAAAACACGTTAAATTTGAGGGTAAATTATAATAGATAATATATATAAAAATTTAAATTTAAAACTGATAAATTTTCGAAGAAATTTACTAATATATTTTAAAACATTGATTATTATTATTTTTAGACTCATAATTAAAATAAAAATTATTTTATTTTTATGACTAGTTTGTGTAATAAGTTTGTTCTCTTATGCAGCCCACGTGCTTACTGTCAGTATATCATGTGATATTGTTCCTCTCTTAACTCTTGGTCTCTTGTTCACGGAGTCCACCCTCTCGTAGTCGTAGCCTCTCCCCCACTCCGGCAATTCCCTCTTTGACTTTGCTTCTTCTTTTCATACTCTTCCAGTCTCTCTTCTTTCCACTTCCACACATTCTATTTCCATTATTACTCTCTTGTCTTTCTCTCTCCTCAATCTCTCTGTCTTTTTGTTTGGTATGTAGCACACAGTCATGGGCTGCTTCCAGTCCAAAACAACCCACCATACTTCCCCAGACCAAGACCCTCCTATCTCAGATCCAGGTTTATTCTCCTCTTTTTTACTTGCTTGCTCACTCTTCTTTCTACTCTTTTCTTTTTTGTGTTTGCAACATTATTTTACTCTTTTTTTAACCAAAACTATTTGAAATTGATTGGTAAAATTGAAACAATTAATGTATTTTTGAAGCTAAAGTGGAAGAAGAAGATGAACATGCAGTGCCTACATTCAAGGAGTACGGGCTAGCGGACCTCCGAGCTGCCACAAATGGGTTTAGCTCCGAACTCATCGTCTCTGAGAGTGGAGAGAAAGCTCCCAATGTGGTTTATAGAGGGAAGCTTCGTAACAATCGCTTGGTTGCCATTAAGCGCTTCTCCTCCCAGGCTTGGCCCGACCCACGTCAGTTTTTGGTATGTTTTGTGTCACTTTTTTTTTGTTGTTGCTCAAATTGTTTTGTCACTTCTTAGTTTGTAGTGCACTTTAGTACATAAATGGTTTGGGTGGATAATTTTAGGTCTCTGTAAATTAATGTGGTTGTTTTTAGACGGAGGCTGCTGGGGTTGGGAAGGTCAGGCACAAGAGGTTAGTGAATTTGATTGGTTGTTGTGCTGAAGGAGACGAGCGGTTATTGGTAGCAGAGTACATGCCTAATGATACTCTATCAAAACATCTATTTCACTGTATGTTTCTTTCTGACCTTGGCCTTCCAGTTGGGATTCATTTCTTTAATTGAATCATATTGCACGCGCACACAAGAAAAATCTTCGATTGAATCAGTTTTATTAAGTTGATACATTAGGGTTCTTGATTTGGTCGCTGCTACATTTTGATTATTGCTATGATTTGAAATTGTTGAACCTAGGAGTTTATGTTGAATGAAAATTGTTTAATATATGATAATGTTAAGCATTAATAGGTGCTAGTGACGTGTTATTGTGTTCTACGTTGCTTTTATCATCTGCAGTGTGGAAGAAGGAAAATGCTTTTTATTACAGATTTTAACTCAATCACAAGTTCACATCTGACTTATGTGGCATGTTTCTGTTGATTCTAAATCAAATATACATCAAGTCATGTATCCCTGTACTGTACATAAGAGCCAATATCACTTGTGAGATGAATAACTTTGCTCATGTTTAATTATGCAGCAGCTGGATTGACTATTGATCTGATTTTGTGTGCTTTACGAAATAACACATTATGAGTTTTGATGATTTATTTCTTCTTTATTTTATTTCCATACACATTATGTGGTACCAAGATGAATTTATTCTATGGAAAGGGTTATGCCAACTCTCAAACTTTTTGTTGCTGAAAGTCTTTGTGATATATGGAATCCGTCATTTGTGTTGCGAGAATATTTTGACTTTATTGAGTTTGTATTTGATAATTTATTTATGTGCATGGAACTGATATTTGTACTTTGGCTCTATGACTTGCGTGAATCAAGTAGATCATCTTTGTGCTTTCTTATATTCTAGGTGCAGAACTTGATTATTTATTCTTTTACCCTTTCCTTCTATTTTCCTCCCTTTTGGTCTAAGTTATTGTTCATGTTGTTTGCATTTCAAACTGTCCAATGATCAATTCCTAGGTTCAGGTTAACATCTTCTTCTTATTAGCATTTTGGTTGAATTCTTAATTTTATGATGCTCCTTTTTCAGGTTTAATTAATAATATGTTTGTGTTCTAGGGGAAAAACAGCCATTGCCTTGGGAAATGCGGGTTAGAGTTGCATACTATATAGCTGAAGCTCTTGACCATTGCAATACAGAAAACCGAAAAATCTACCATGATCTGAATGCATATCGAGTTCTCTTCGACGAGGTATGCATTAAGTTTGTGCAACCAGTACTTCAGAAACATTAGCTCTTTGAAACCTCAGTATTACATTGAGTCGATCAGTTGGACACCTAAATATAATAGATGAATGAAGAATGACCAATTTGGGAGGCTTAACTAGTTTACATGCCTTATGCACCTTTTATATGCAAGGTTGCTTGGGTGTTTATATCCTAAATTTGAGGCAACTTATGTGAATTAAGGAGGAAAACTAATTGTATAAACATTGAAAAATGTTTTACCCTGATCAAGTTATCCTTTCTAAAAGGACATTAACTGCACCAGATTGCAAGAATCAGGAAGTGCATAAAAAGAAGGTTTATAGTGAGGAAAGGTTAGAGATATGTGATGGTAATTTAGTCTAGTTGCATTTACTAAACACTTGTGGCAGACACTTTTTTATACTTTATATGACATTTTAATTCTTAGGTTAGCTAATGGCCTCCACAATGTGTACCCACAATTTATCCGGTTACAAGTCTTGTTCTTGGCTCAATTGCTTATATTGATGGTTTCTTTTTGGGATCTATGCTCAAGTTAGATCTTACAAAATCCAACTTTAGTAAGGGTTTGGAAGTTCAATCTTATCATCTCATGTAAATGTTGGCTAAAATATAACCTTTTAAAAGTTTCATATGCTGCTGTTTTGTTTCTTCCAAACTTTTTTATACCTGATGATCGATTGCTTCATCCATTTTGAAAGAACGTATTCTGGAGTAATTATGATCATTATAGTTGAAATATTAGATATTTAATATAATTTGTATTAGAATATTAGATATTAGAGAATTATCAATATGTTTCCTTATTAGTTTAGAAGTCTTATTTAGTTCTATTAGCATTAGTGTTTTAGTATCATTAGTTTTATAAATACACATGTAATATTTCAATATTATAATGAATGAAAATTATAATGTATATGTATGATTTTCTAGTTCTTCTCTATACCTATTTTGATTCCTTATTATTTTTACTTTCGCGTTCTTTTATTCATCTATTTTAAATTTCTACTATTATGACTATTCTTTATAGTTTTTGTTTTTCGTATTTCAGGATGGTGACCCCCGGTTGTCTTGCTTTGGTCTTATGAAGAATAGTCGAGATGGGAAAAGCTATAGTACAAACTTGGCTTACACTCCACCTGAGTTTCTCCGTACAGGTGCATATTCTATCATGGAAAAAAATGCACTTGGGGAAAAAGGCAAAAAAATGACTTAAGTGTCCCACTTGTTAAAACTAAAGGCACGTGTACAATTTATAGTATGGTGATTATAGTTGCCAAAAGGCTGAGTAAAGTGACCATAGGGTACCCTCCTATTATATTTATCAATTAACTATGTTAAGAATCATAGCTTGCAAAATCTCAATTTCATTTTTATTGAAGAAAATTAATCAAAGCAAAAAGGGAAAATAAAATAAAATAGGAGATTGGTAAAGGATGAAGAGATTTTTTCTTAAACCATGGAGAGAAAGTATTAAGTCAGTTTTGAGCCATTAAATGTAAATTTACTCCTTAGTTTTGTTACTATGCAAACTTGGTACCCTTTTTGAGTGAGAATGTCAAAGAATCTGGACATTTGTCATTATTTATTCTGACTGATCATTTATGAACAATTATGATCCTGAGGTTGTAAAGAAAATCCTAGTTATCGGTGACCCTGCCATATCACTAGGGGGGAGGGCGTTGGAGAAGACAAAAAATCTCCTTGCTGTGAAGCAATATAACTCTCTGGTCTGAGCTTTGTCAACTTTTATGCAATAGGTTTTATATTATTCATTATTCCTTCTAATTCTTGTAAGTTAGTTAAATGAGACAGGCCATAAGAAGGATGTGCGTCGGGTACTAAACAGCTTGATGTTCTATTCTGATTTAACTTTTTAACGTTACCCAAGCAGCATAATCTCTGGTAAAAACTAGATCCCAATTTATTAAAAATTTAGCTGTACTTTGTGTGTTCTAGTGGTTTGAACTATGGTGATCGTTCAAAATATTCTAGGAACATCATGTACCAAATCTTTGTTATTATAGTGAGAGATAGTATATTCTTAAAATATTGAGTGTTGAATGTTAAGTGGACATTTGATGCAAGGTAAGGTAAGGGGAAGGAAACCATTAGACTTATTGCACAGTAGAAGTTTAAGCTAACCATCAAAGAATTGACTTGATATTGAGCTATGAAGAGAAAAACTTTATATTGTTGCAATCCTTAATTTCTTGGTACATTGAAGAAATATTTAATCTTTATTTTGTAATATAGAATTATTTCTACGATTTGAGATCTGTAAATGTTTGTTGGATATTGTGATCCTTTAAATTTTCATATATGTAACATAGTGGGGAAGTTTTATAATGCCCTTTTTATATTTTAAACAAGCACCAATTGAAATCAGGATCTTACTGTCTATTGTGGCCTATCATTTGTGCCACCTCCCCCTTTTTATATATTTTAACTCTGAATTCAGGCTCAGCACTTTACGCTCATGACTTGTGATATTTTATAGTGGTTGGAGAACGTTAAGATTTACGAAATTGATTTGGTACTCAATTTTATCAGGTAGAGTCATCCCAGAAAGTGTGATTTACAGTTATGGAACTGTTCTGCTGGACCTTTTGAGCGGGAAGCATATCCCTCCAAGCCATGTACGATACATTCTTCACAAATTATATCTTTTGTTGCACTCTAATTTATTAATCTTCTTGATTTTCAATGTAAGCACAATCATCTACATGTATTGCAAAACCATGCTGGGTAATGATGATTTCATCGGGACACTGTTAGGGATTTGATCTATAGATAATTCCTAGGCTCAGACTAGAGATACCTTTGACCCTCAAATCTTGCTGCACATTTTGGATAGGTATTTTGCAAATTGCCCTGCCAACTTTTGAGTCCCTCTCTGATTTCTCTCTGGTTTGACAAAAAATAGAACTGGTTTAAATGTACGAGAAGAGATAATTTCTTATTTGGTGATTGAACTGGGTTTAAATGTACAAGAAGAGAGAATTTTTTATTTGGTGATTGAGCTGGGTACAAGGAGGTTTGCTTTCAACTCATCTAGTTAAGCTGAAAAGAGAAAACATGAGATTAGGTGTATCATATATGATGTGATTGTAGCCTCTATGTGGAATTAACTGCACTTTCTTTCCTATGTGACAAGAGTTTACATAATAAAAAAGAAGAAGATAAAAGATGGTTAACTTTAGGTGTTCTTCTAAACTTGTGTGTTTCAAAATTTACCTTTTAGTTACTAGGACTCTTAGAAAACGGACATCTTTAGTCTATACTGTTAAGTCAGTCAGGTGCATAATTTTTCATCAATTAAAAACCCAAATTTTGCTTCTATCCCTTTTTTTTATTTTTGTAACTCTTGTTATGTATTGTATTATTTTCTTATAAAAAATGAATATACTTTCTATGTAGGCTCTGATTCAGTGAGGGTTGTGGAAGAGGAGAGTTAAAACCTAGCATAGTTGGGGCTCAGTTGGAATTGCTTTTCTGTTGTGTTGGAAGAATTTCAAATTGAACCAATGTATTTTATTAGTTGGTTTTTGGAAATCATTATGAGTGGCACTTTCTAAATGTTCAGGAAGTACTTTTAGTCCTTTTAGGAGAAGAAAACTAGAAAAGTAATCCTTAATTATGATTGTGAGAAGTGGTTTTGGATAAATTCTACGTTCGTAACATGAAATACCACCAAAATCAACAACATTTTCATGACAAAAACCTTAATACTTCTGTTGAAACTACGTTTGGCTAAACCACTTGTAAAAATTAAAACAATCACATCAAAACAGGCCTTTAGCTACAGTCAGTTTTCTTTTCTGTTTTCTTATTTGTTTTCAATTTTGTTTATATTAGATAGTGAGATAAGATACATTTGATGCAAATACATCTTTCATGGTGGTGTTCCATCCTTTTCCTCGCATGATATTTCACTAAGCTCCAGTTTTGTAATTTGTATCTAGCCTACTTTCAATCAGCACATCACCTGTGCACACTATGTTGATATAGCTTAACCAAATATTCACTGTTTTCCTAGGCCTTGGACTTGATAAGGGGGAAAAATTTGTTGTTGTTGATGGATTCATCCTTAGAAGGGCAATATGCCAATGATGATGCGATTACATTGGTTGAATTGGCGTCAAAATGTCTCGCATATGAGGCAAAGGATCGGCCTGATATAAAATTTCTTCTTTCAGATGTTGCTCCCCTCCAAAAGCAGAAAGAGGTGAGCATTTTAAGTGCTTAGTTAGTCTAGCTGTTGGGTTGCCTTCAGGAGGCTTATTTATATATCCAAGCCCCACCAATATTCCTCTTTATCTTTATTTGTATTTACCTTTTAGGTTGCATCACTTGTCCTAATGGGTTTGACGAAAACTCCAGTGGTGCTGCCTACCATGCTTTCTCCTCTTGGGAAGGCTTGTGCTCGGATGGATCTTACTGCAGTGCATGATAATCTGCTTAAAACTGGTTATAAAGATGAAGAGGGTGCAGAAAATGAAGTGAGTTTCTTTGTTTTTGAGCTTTTATTGTGGCTTTTTCCCCTTATTCAGTTTATGGACTTGTCAACTAAAGAAGCTTGATATTGTATTGAAAGTTACAGAAAGGAAATCTTACAAGAGGTTAAATTTCAGCTTTAGTCTACATAGTCTTACATTAATTGTAATTTTGTGACCCAACTTTCAAATGCTGAACTTAACTCATTAAACTATTTAAAATGTTGCCGTATCAGGTATAGACCCAATAAATGTAGACCTCAAAATATCTAACGTGTATTTCACATGCTTCTAATTAAAGGAAACATGACAAATTTGAGTTACATTTGTTCTTGCCAAAGAGATGTTTTATTATGTAGAGCTCATGAACTTTATTAGGAATCTATAAACAACTACGAGTTACATTCGTCCCAAGACTGCAATAATTTAAATAGTTAGATTATTCCAGTGTACCATTTGAAAGTTGGGCAACCAAATTGCAACTAATGTAATGGTTTGAGGAGTACTGTTGAACTTTAGGCTAGAAGAAAGAAAAATTTAGGATCAATATCTCATTAGATAATGTTCTTAAATTAACCCTAGTTTTAGGTACACGAAGTGTATTGTGTTTGGGAATACTGCCTATTTAATATGTAAATATACAAATATCTTCTGAAACATAGTTCTCTTTAGTAATTTGATTAGTATTTTTCTTCTTTTTTCCCCCTAGTTTCAACTTTTAATATTTGTAGTTTTAATCATAAATATGCATTTTCCATACGAGCATAAACGGTAAAGATATTTAAGCATTTTTAAAGTCATGTTTGTGGAGTTTCTGATGTATTTGTTGGAAATGTGTTCCTTGTGAAGCTGTCATTTCAAGAATGGACGCAACAAGTGCAAGATATGATCAATACAAAGAAATTTGGGGATATTGCATTTAGAGACAAGGATTTTGAAAATGCTATTGATTATTACTCAAAGGTATTCCTTCTTCGTATTTACCCTTTTCTTTTACCAGCCAGTTTGTGTCTCAAAACATGTTGGGATCTTGCACGGATTAATATCTATAAAAGTCACAATCACATGTAGTTGCTTATGACCTTAGTTATTGGCACACACACTCTGTCTTTGTTTAATTTGCATAGTACAATGTCTTTTAGTATTTGTCAAGTCATTTTTTGCATTATACAGCTGGTAACAATAATGTCTGTGTCTTCTGGTACTGTATTCGTGAGACGAGCTCTGTCCTACTTGATGGTTGGACAGCCAGAACTAGCTCTGAGGGATGCGATGCAAGCTCAGGTTTGCTTGCCAGAATGGCCTACTTCCTTCTACATGCAAGCCCTTGCACTTTCCAAGCTAGGAATGGAGACTGATGCTCAAGACATGCTTAACGACGGAGCTTCTTTTGAAGCAAAGAAGCAAAATAGTTGGTGTGGTTAGAATTTGATAAAATATGGATTGATGCCTCAATTTTCTGCTCCATTTCACCTTCAGGCTGCCTAGGAGTACCGTCCTGGAGGATCAATGAGAGCAAATTTGAAGGGTTGGAGGGTTTATTATTTTCTGTTAAAACCCCCATCCTTCAAAGGCACAAAGTAGAAGAGTATAAAACATTGGTTTGACAACGAAAAGTATAATAGTAAGAGGTTAAAAAGAAATGTTTAAATATTGCTTTGACTAGTTCTAGTTTTTCTACTTTGTACTTTTAATATTGCCAGTTGAATTAGAGACCTATTTTAAATGTATGACTTCATATTATTAATGCCTACCAGCAATGAAGTTCGTTTTTGAATTTGGATACTTTATCCACGTACTGTGTTTTTTTTTTTTTTTTTGGGTTTATCCAATTCCAAACACCCAAGGCTTCTTTTTCTTTTAATAGAAATTCAAACACCAAATGCTAATCAGCGAAAATGCATGCACTTTAATAGAGAAAGTGTATGCCATGTCACAACGTATAAGAATTGAATTTAATGGAAATAATAATATTGTTATTATAATTAAAATAATAATAATAATAAATATTTATGTGAAATTAAAAAATAATTTCACATAAATGAGTTAAAACTATAAATAATTATATAATATAATATGTGAGACATATATATAGAATATTTTAATGTATTAGTGAGCACTTTTTATTATTATTGGTGGAATGATTTACGTCAGATTCCAGAACAAGTGATTTTATCATTATCAACCAAGCATCACGATTTGGAATTGACGTCATATATGCCAACGAATGCCGTAAAAGACCGGCCAAAACATAAACAGTAAGTACGCCTTATATCAAAGGTTAACGTCTATCTAAATATATACGTAAATAGTATTAAAAATCAAATTTAAAATCTAAACTAGTTTGGCCCTACACGCAGTCTACTTATCCTTGCACTTTTTTGCTGACAGTTTGAGTTGTGTAGGAAACAAATACAAACAACACTAGTCTAAACATTTTGGTGGGTAAATTTTTGGCTTATTAAATTAATAAAAGAAAAATTATTATTTAGATTTTAATCACTATTTATTTATTTTTTTGTTCAATTTACTGTTTTAATTGGGAAAAGGTCTCACATAAAACCCATTATCTTATCATTATTTTTGTATGATTTTTGATGATTTAAATTTAATAAATATATAATAGTGTTCTTTTTATAAAAAGATATGAAAGAATACTTTTAAAATAAATAATTAATTCATTTTTTATTTTAATGAATAATAAATATATAATAACAAATTCTTTATAAATATTGTGTTTGATAATTTGTAATGGTATCATATAAACATGATTAATTTTTGATAATATTGATAAGATTTATATACTTTTATTTAATAAATAAGTCAAATATATTTATTAACTTATTTAATTATTATTATTTAAGAGATTAATCCAAACAACTGGAACACAACTTGATTAAACTCGATAATCATTTTATAAGTATTTTTTGGTTCAAAATAATCTATATTTTTAAATTATATAAAATATAAAATATAAAAATAATTAATTTAATATCAATATGATATATCGATAAATAAATTGATCGGATTTGATTCATTTATTAAATGATAACCATGAACTAAATTGTTATCATTAATTGGATTAAAATAACTTCATATATAAATTCAATACTAAATACAATTATTCATAATAAATATATATTACAAGGATTTTTTTTTATATTTATTAATATACGAAACAAATTAATAAAAAAAATAACATTCACTATTTTTATACATAATATAATAAAGAAAAAAATTAGATTATCGTAAACAATGTAACAATCAAATTTATCTTAAACAATGTATCAATCATCGGAAAACTTCTCCTTAAGTAAAAAGTCTCCAAATAGAAATAAAAAAATAAAATAAAATAAATTTTGTTATTTTGAAGCGACAAGCAAGTTTAAAAAATTAAAAATATATCCCCCCCTACTATTTTCTCTGATATAGTAAGAATCTGATACAATAAGAACAATGTTAGAAGAAAATATGGAGGTGGATGAATTATTGAAGATATTATCAACTTAATTTTGTCAATAAAAAATATTATAAGCTTTGTAGATTTAAAAAAATTGATATTTCAGAAAATAAAAAAAAATAAAAATTATTAAACAAAATGGTTGAAAAAAAAACACATCAACTTTTTTTTTTTTATGTATAGTAATAATAGAGGTGTTAAATGAGATGTATTTTCATTTAACTCATGATATAATCTATTATGTTTAAGAGTTTATTTTATCTTATACTATTTATAGTTTTAATGGGTTTGGATTTTTGTGTGTGGAAGAAGGTGGTACATTTCATTTATTTTAAATAGTTCTTAAATACATCAATTTTCTTTCTTTTTAAAATAGAAGTAAATAAATAAAAAAATTGTATAAAACATGACACTTTGTAATAATTAGTATCATATATATACTTTAATTCACTCTTTTTTTTTATCAATTATCTATTTAAATATTTTTTATCTTATAGTTTGAGTAATCATTTTGAAATAAAATAGAAGATAAAATTATTTCAATAATTATATAATTTTAAGATAAATTTTAACTTCAAAAAACATACAATACATAATTGATACTAAAAATATGATCATTGACTAAAGAAATGTAAATTATATTAATTTATAATCATTTATTATTGAATCCATATATCAATAAAAATATAAAGGAATCTATTTTACAAAAAAATGTTATAATTTAAATTTTAGCATTGTAAAAAAGTTATACTTATTTTATTAAAACAATTTTAGATTCTTTTGAACATTTTTGAAATATAAATTGTACTAACTCTCAAAATATTATTATTTATTTCATATGAAAATAGAAAGATCTATAATTTTAATTCTTAAGAAATATTACAAATTATGATTTGAAGTTTTCTATAGAAAGGTATACTAATTTAGTAATTATTGTTAATATTATATTCATTATTTTGACTTATTTTTAAAATATATTTTTTACTAACTCACAAAATACAATGAATAATTTCATATACCATTAAAAATCTCTAAAAAAATTAGTTTTAAATTTTTTTACAATTTATGATTTGAAGTTTTTTATATAAAATTAGGTAAATTTTTTTAAAGATTATTTAATTTTTTCTAAATATATTTGACTCATTTTTTAAATATAATTATTATTAATTTACAAAAAATATAACTAATTTATAACTTTGAATTTCAAATAGATATTTAAACTTATTTTATTAAAGATTTTTCATATTCTACTACATTTTAAAATTCTCAATTTAGTTTTTTAATATTTTTTTTAGTATGATTCATTATTTTCTCTTCAATCTTACCATGCTTTATAAGCTTTATATTAACTTTTAGAATGTTTACTCATAATATATATATATATATATATATATATATATATATATATATATATATATATATATATATTTAGACTATCATATAAACCGTTAAATTTGTAGCTCAACTTTTATTTTAGGTTGCTAAAAATTATTTGAGATCATTTAACTATGTAAGTTATTTAAAAAAAAAACCTTCGTGTTATTAAAAAAAGTCTAAACTATTTGTAAAAAGAGAATGATGTTATTGAAAAATCATGTTACGTTTCTTAATTTTTTTAATTGAGGTTATTAAAAAAACTCATATAATGTTATTAAAATAATATTTATATATTATTTTTCAATGTTTTTTTAAAGAAGGCCCATTATTAAAAATTTATGTACTTTGTTAAGAAAAAAAATCATCTCATCATAAACAATTAAGGAGTAAAATGAAATAAGAATTTTTTTTATAGTTAAATTGGATATCAATATATATGTTAATTCATATTTCATTGAATTGAGGTGGATGCCTGATTTTTAAATGGTATAAATTATGTTTAAATAAAATTATTAAAAATAAATTAAATAAAAATGGTATGCCATTGATTTCCGTTTGACATTAATATAAATAGTGCGCTAGCTTTAGTTTTTTTTTTTTTTTTAACACGATCAAATTAGTTCTTTTGCTTTAAGACAAAGACATACAGTATAATTAATAATTTTTTAAAATATATATTTAAATAAAGTTAAATTTATTTTATTTATTGAATGCTAAATTTTTTAAACCATTTTATTTATATAATTAAGATATTTTAGTCATATAATTTTCATAAAAAAAATATAAATTATTTGATTTTTAAAATTGTGATACTTTAGTTATTACATAATTATATAATTAAAGTCTTAATTTTTTACAATAAAAAAGAAAAAAACTTAGTTACATAAATATAAAATTATATTATCAAAATATATTAATTTTAAAAATTAAATGATTTATAATTTTTATAAAATTATATAATTAAAATATTCAAATAATATATTTTTTAATAAAATTAGGGTAATTTTTTCTTCCCTATTTATCTTAATATATTGGAAAGATGACTCACATTGATTATTTTATTAATTTTAACTTCTGAATTAAAGGACGTTAGATTAATTTCCCTTTTGTAAATTTCCGTTAAATAAATGAAGGAATTAATATAGTTGTGTGGTCGCCTTCACTAAAAATGAACCAAAGTGATCCGCTTGAATAATAAATCGATTTGTGGTGACGTAAAGGATGAAAGTGAAAATATCGATACAAACATCTTCTATAATAATATTTAATTTTTTTATCGATATTTCAGTGCAAATATATTTAAAAAAATTCTACATTTTGTAATTTTTAAAATTTTAATAATTTTTTTATAAATATAAAAAATATCGGATATATCATAAAATATCAATTTTTTAATTTTTTTTAATTTTTTTAAATTATATATATATATGCATAACTTAGTGTTTGTATTATAAATTAAGCTAATATTTATACAGAGTTAATGAATTTTATTTTTTAAAAAAATTTCATATTTATTTAAATAATAAATATTTAATTATTAATTATAATTTATTAAAATATGTATCATTTGTAGACAATTAGTTACATAACTTTTTTAATTATCTTTGTCTTATTCTCTTTTATACTAATTTTTTATTTATATATATCATGTACGTAATTTTTATTTTAAAAAAAAATTGTATTTATCTTTGCTTTTTTATTAATTTCAACATAATATATTTAGATATCACCAAATTAAAAATAATCTTTTTTTAATACAAAAATAATATTAATTATAACGTATATTTATCTTATTTCGTATTTGAGTTATATATATAATATATTATATTGATTTTTGTAAATATGGATGATTGATGGTACATCACCTGGATTTGCAAACATATAATATAATATTAGGATCTTGGCTTAATATAGGATGTGATGGCCTTTCCATGACCATATCACGCTTATAAAATTTAGGATAGTTGTTGATGTAAAAAGAGGAGATTAATATATATATATATCTCATTGTGCTATAAATAGACGAACTTAAAAAGATAATATTTAATTATTGATGATCTTTACTGTAATAATAGGCTTATTTTAATATTGAAATTATTTTTTTATTTTAATATCTCTTCGCCGAATAATATGAAGATTATTGATAGGTGATTTATCCCATTGAATTTATATTCAATAAAGATACTTATTTACTGATTCGTAACCTAATGGATTGATACGTGAGTCTTGTTAATTGAAATCTTTCATATTATGTCAATATTGTGAGTTAATTTACGATCAACATAATGTTTAAATGAAAAAATTAATTTATTATTTTTTAATATTTTAAAAATTCATATGAACTTTTAAAAATAATTAAAATTTTATTAATTTTATAACATTATTCAAATATTTATTAATATTTTTTTATATGTTAACAAAATTAAAATCTTAATATTTGAATGTAGGTTATCATTCACCCTTTTTATACAAAAGTGGTTGATAAATGTAAAGTTCACTAATTAATTATTATTTTTACTTAATGATACTAAAAAGGCATAAGTGTAAAATATGTAAAGAAGTACTTAGTAAATAATTTGATTAATTTATTTAAATTAAAAAATTTGATATGATTCATAGAATTCAAATTAGATTAGATTAGATTAATAAATTTTATTCGTTTGAATTTAGATCAGATTTAGATTAATAGATTTTATTATACTCTGTATCTGATTTGAAATAAATTATCATTAAATTATAAATAAATACATATTTTATTTTATATTATGTTATATTTAAATATTTTACATACTATAATTATATTATATTATTATTTTAACTTAAAAAAATAAATATAAATATTTATAATAATTTAATAATTATACAAATATTTTTTAATTTTTTTAATTGTAAGTATAAATAATAATATTTTTTTTATAAAAATTTAAATTCATGTATATCATGTTTAATACATAATAATAATTTATAAATAAATTTTAATATCAATACGTAACTATCTAATATGAAAAATCCGATCTATTCGGATTAATTATATCATTGAATTATATTCATATTGAAAATTTTAAAATCCATTGGATGAGATCAAATGATGATTGATTAAAAAAAGATAATTTTGATCCGATATTCATCCTAATACATGATAAATACCTTTACTTTATAAATAGTTAAAGGAACAATTACAATTATTAAAAAAATAGTTTAAATTATTTATCTTTAATTAAAATATATTTTAATTATGTATCTATTAGAATATTAATTTTTTTAAAAAGATAATAAAAATATATTAATATTACAAAAATAAGATAATATAAGTCTTATTATCTTTACAAAATAAAATTATTTTTTATAAAGATAATGTACTTATATTAATTTACTTAATAAATAAGAATCTTAAAAATACTTTTATTAAAATTAAAAGGAATTAAACGACTCTACATACATTATTACAATGTTGTTGCATTAAATTTGATGTATAATTTGGTATGGCATATTTACCAAATGTAAGTAAAAATTACATTAACTAATCATGCTAAAACACTTGAACTTAAATATTAATAATTTAAATACAATATTGCATTGATTTAACTTGTGAAAATTTTAGAAGCGGTAAGTATAGCATTTTTTTTAATTTATTTAAAAATTTAAGAAAAAATATAAATGTTATTTTGTGGCAAGAGAATCTTTCATAAAAGAGCACAGAAACGTAGTAGAATGAACCATCTTAAATTTTAATTTTTATAAAAATAAAAAAATATAAATAAAAATAAACTATTAATATTAATATAATATATTCTGTACACGAGATTTTTTCCGTAGGTAAGACGGTGAAGGGTCAACTTGAAATTTCTAAAATAATTCGAAAATTGAGTAAAGATAGGATGAAGAATCTAGATTTAGGTTTAAGCTGAGAGTCGACGGCAACAACTTGCGTGGATGGTCCATTGATAAAAAAACTTCTTGCGTGGAAACGACGTGGAATGCAAATCACGTGGGGTTAATAGAAAGAAAAACAAAAACAAAAAACAAAAAACAAAAATAAAAATAAAAATAAAAATAAAAAAAACGAGAAAAGAAAAGGCTATAAAAAAAGTAAACGTTGGTGAGTTTTTGAAGGCGAAACAGCGTTTAGCGAATCACGGTCTTAGCCAAAAGAGTTAACAGAAGTAAAGCTCTTGGTCGCTTACTTTCTTTGAATTTCAATTGAATCAAAAAAATTGAAAAGAAAAAGAAAATACGCACGAAATATAAAAGAAAGGTAGCGAAGTTAAAGATCAAATTCACCAAACACCTTCTTTCGCGTTAAACTACCGTTCTGGTAACCCTACTCTTCTTTTATCTGATTATTTTGCATTTGATTTCTTTATTATTATTTTTTTTTTGAAGAAAAACTCTTAATTATTTGTGTTGTTGTTGATTCTGAAAATGTTGATTGAATTTTCTGCTGTGGATTTCTTCTCTTTTTTTTTGTTGCAATTAGTTTGGAAACCTTGTTAATCAGTTTTCTAATATAGATTGGCCCGTTTTCTTAAATGGTTTTCAGCTTATCTCTATCATTTCGAGCTGTTCGGTTTATTAGTTTTTCTTCCCTCTCTTTTTTGATAATTTCAGCATTGGAATTTGATTTTAGTTTTCGTTTGATTCGTAAGTGGTTCGTTTCAAAGGAACATGAGTAATTCTACCAAATTGTGAGAAATCAATGGATTTGCAAACTCTCAAAGATGGCAAATTCTTAATTTCGTCTTCTTCTTTGTTTCTGCTCTTTTGATGGGGATTTATTTTTTGGTTCAACGGTGTTCAAGCACTAGAGTCTAGACTGGTAACTTTTGCGGTGATCAATTCCTGATTCAAACTGAATGAGAATTTGTTTATTGATTGGACTTGCCTGATATTGGGTTTGGCATTCATGTAATGTGAAGATTTCTAACCACAATGTGTCATTATTGCTGTGCAATTTGGAGAAGGGTGACTAAAAACGAGTCAATGTCATCTGTACGATGCAAATGAGAGAAATGATTAGTTTCCCTAACATTTGGGTACCACTTTTATGTAATTCATAAATTTTTTTTTTTTGGGGGGGTAAAACTAAGATAGAAATATGAATCTCATTAAATTCAATACAAAATAGAACCAGCTTCTAAAGCAGTATGACATTTTTTGGGTAAAAAATAGAAGCAAAAGCAGTATGACTTGACGGTTGCCACCCAAGTATTGGCAACAAGGTAGAGATGCATAAATTGAGTAGACATTAGTTGATCAATATGATTTATGGGTTCTGGAATCTGGATTAATGATTATATATGCTGGGATACAGGTACTTTTGGTCATGCCTTAACTCTATAATGGTTGGATAGTTGAAAGCGGACAGCTTATGCTGTAAAGTGGAAATAAGGCATTTTTTTTTAATGGTGAGTTGGGGTTTTAGAAGGTTTATAGTACAGAAACTCAGAATGTTATTTCAAATCTGAAGCAGAAAACTTTAGAGTGGAATAGTTCTGAAAATCATTAAGAACTTTGTTGAAATATCATTTTAAATGCGTTTGTGGTGTTGGAGGAGCAATATTTTCTACATTCAACTAGTTATTCAGTATAATTACTTTCTCTGTACAAGAATATGAATTTCTGATTGGCCCTGTTACTATCCATTTGAGTGTTAAGCTTTTAAAATCTTTACATAATTTACCTTCTAAACATGTAGTTCAGCTCCGGCTCTAGAGTTATTTAGTCACAGGGAGGGCGTAAAAGATTGAAATGACATAGAACAAATATGAAGGCCACCTTGTTACTTTTAGGTTTAAGGATTGAAGAAGAGTGCTTGGATATAGTGTCTTAAAGAATCTTATATAATCTGAGCATGATGGTTCCAGTTGTTTTTTCTTTGAGAAAGCTTTCATTTTGGAATATGATTCAAAGATGCTAAAATTGAATAATATGTTAAATTGGGATCAAAGTGTGTGGAATTTTAAAATGACATTTAGCTGTGGCTGTAAACTTTATACAATAGGTTATAACATGAGGAGAGGAGATATCTAAAACTTGCTTCATCAGATGCATTGATAATTATTAGCTTATATAACTTTGTGAGTAACCTACTAGGCTGCTATGACATCTTCGTGGGAATCATTCCAAAAACAGAGACAAGTTATTATTGGTGAGTTTTAGCCTATAATGTCTTAACTTTTGTTGAGGGGTCCAGATTGTAAGAGTTGTTTTGAGTTGGAATGCTTTAAGGTTAAGATTCACATTCCTTGAAGTTTCTGCTGCTAATTTCTAAGGACTTTGAGAATCAATTGTCCATTATTTTCTAAATTATGTGGTTAGAAGTGGTCATGATTAGCTGCAAGGGGCTCTGACACTTGTGTTCATGTTCTTTTGGATAACTGGTTAGATATTTTTGGTACTAAAACCATTTGGAAGAAAGGATTAAAAAAGAAAATTCTCTGAAGAACTGTGTTAATGTGATTGTCAACTCTTGTTAGATACTTTCTTAGGATGCAACTTCTTGTTAAATTGAGAATATTGTTAGATGCTTGCCACAGATAGGCTTTGTGAATCTGCATGGGATGAGTGTGATTCTCTTTTATCTCCATTCAACACAAATAATAATAATCTATAAAAAAAGATGATTGTAGTTTATATTAAACTATAATATAGTGTGGTTTTTAAATATTCATGTATTATGTACTGGTTCTGCATGGAATGGTGACTGTTTGAGATTACATGCCCAGTTACTTTTTTGTTTATGCGATTTTCTTTTGTAAATTGGGTGTGCCGCATATGTCTCGTTAAGCACATTCCTTTCATTTTTTAATATTATTTTGTAAAACATTTCTGGTCTTTTATCTTTTTTGGCATACCATGGATCTCAATGTTCTATAGTAGGTTTATATGTATTTATCTTTGTAGCTGTCATCTTCATTTTAGTTTTTATTCAAACATGGCTTTTACTCATCTTGTATCTCCTTGAATTCCTTTTATGCTACTGTAAAAAGATGAAGGTAGTTGAAAGCAGTTTTTTTCTCCATTCTCCTAATGAGGTTAGCTGACATGTGCATTCATTTTATTAATTTTTTTGAGCATATGAAGAGAACTGTTCATTCCTTTAATTAAAAAGGAAGGAAAGAGGTTTAGTTAGTTTTGCACGACCTTCCATGTGTTATGGAATGGTGGAGGAAGGAGCAAGGAGCAAGGGGATTTATAATATAATTATCCGGCTACTTTTGTATGTGTTTTTTATTTGAAAAATGCTTTTTATCATAACTTGATGCATGTCACAGTTGGCTCCTTTTAGTAAGTGATCCTACGATCATTTTAGCATAACTTGATGTAACAGTACTTTTTAAATTTATACTCGTTAGTCCTGTATAACTTAATCTACAAACTTTTGTTTGTAATGAAGATTTATTATAAACAACCTTGACAGATTTTGGCATAATAGGAAGTCAAACTTTTGATGTTACACTGAACACTTGTCAGTAGCTACATTTTTTTCATCATGGGGAATCTCCATAATCAGTGTTCCCATCTCAAGTATTCTGCATGATTTTACTTTCTTATGTAGTCATAAATTTTTGGAGCTTCCAGCTATTGACCAGACAAAGGCTCAGAAACATCTTGCTGAAGATGAATTCGTGTCTGGGAGCTTTGAATTATGAACAATATGATAGCTCATTAGCACAGGTCATTTGACAGGCACTCTTGTGCTACACTACTTCTATTGCAGAAGTATTTTGAACCAATGCAGTGTTTTGCTAAATGTGATATCACTTATATGAGATGTTTATTCTGCAATATGTCGAACTTATAGAACTTGATGTTACCTGAAAAGAGTGATCTGCTTTCCCCCTTTTCTAATTGTGTCAATGATGTGTTTGGTGTTTGGATAATGGCAGATAAAGTAGATTGTCATTTTATGGATAAGGCAGAACCTGGCAAGAAGGTTTCTGAGGAAGTGGCTCGAGAGTCGCTTATTTCCATCTCTTACTGTTTACCAGATCAGGTGTTCACTTCGAAACCCTGTTTTGAAAAGGTGAACGGTGAGATTCTGGTAGCAGACGTAGATTCTGAAACTGATGAAGATAAGTTTAGGTCTGAGTTGATCTCTATTTCCGAACTTCAGTCACCAGAAATAGGAAGCTTGCCTGTTGCCAAGTAGACTTTTAACGGTTAGCCTTGAAGCCTGCCTATGTTACTATCAATTGTTTGTTGTGATGTAAAATTAAAGTAAATGTATGTGTTTGGACCTTTTCCTGTTGTCTATGGAATCTGATGCTGTGTATTTAATATTTAACTTAGATATCTTCACTTTACAAGTGAGATGAGGTTCTGTGTAACAATGAATGAAAGTATGGAGCTCATCATCCATGTCTTTGCCATATTATTGGGGTCTCTTCCATTTATTTCTTGGCAACCAAAAAGATACCAGTGATATGAGATATACTAATAAAAGACAAATTTGTATACGTTTTGGTATACAAATAACTTATATAATGATATGTATTAGAATTATTTTTGAAAATGGAGAAAATATTTATTTTTCTAGATTCTAACGCGTGGAAAGATAAGAATTAAATTTACCTGTAGTTGACATTTTGATATTTTATCTTTATAGTATAAGGGAATTTAAATGAAAATTTTATCCTCAATAAATATTATATTATTTTTTTTCTTAAATTTTTATTAATAAATAATTTTGTATAGTTAAAAGTAGGGGTGGGCAAAATATCCGATCAATCCGAAAAATCCGATCAAATCCGATCAAATTAAGTGGTTTCTATCCGAAGTCGGATCGGATTCGGATTCGGATTAGAAATATTCAAATCCGTATAATCCGATCCGATCTGATATATTTAATATATTATTTAAAAATATATTTATATATATTTATATATATATATATATATATAATTATTTAACCTAACCTATATCTCCAAAACCTAACCTAATATATTTTTCATAATTTTTTTATTTATGTAATTTTTTTAATAGATTTAAATTAAAATTTTGGATTTAATAATTTTCGAATTGGATCGGATTCGGATTGACTTAAAATTAGCAAATTCAGAATTGTTCGGATTGGCATGTACAACGAATTGGTTTCGGATTGAATAATTTTTGGTTTAAATAATTTTCGGATCGGATTCGGATTCGGATTGACTTAAAATTGGCGGTTTCAGATTTGTTCGGATTGACATGTACAGCGAATCGGATTCGGATTGAATAATTCATAATTTGCTTCGAATCGGATTCAGATTGACCTAAAATTTACGGTTTCGAACCGATGCTCACCCCTAGTTAAAAGTGACCAACCTGTATCGTATGTAACTAAGAGAGTTACTTAAATATACATATCCAAACAAAGTGATTAAAATATCTTGGTGATATAAACGTGACTTTTAAAATAATATTTAATCTAATAAATAATTATCACCATAGGAAGTTAGTTACTCGTTTGTCCCATAATTATTTATTTTAAATGATTTAGCTTTATAATTATTGTATTTGACATCAGATGTAATTTTTGAAACAAATATCACAATAATTTTAATACTTTTAATAGAATATAAATGATGTTTTAATGATTTATAAGATTAAAAATACTTAATTTTTATAATAATAATAATATTGATATTATTTAACTCATAAATTTTAAAATCAATCATACACTTTAATCAATTTCATATTAAGTTATTTTTTTCCAACTACACTTTAATCAATTTCGTTGATTTTTTTCCAACTATATATTCTTAAGTTCATTGATAAAGAAAAACTAACACAAATCGTGGCTGTAATACGACCAACCAGCATTTAAATAATAGGTAAAAGAGTTAGTGATCATTAATTTGTTATTAAAAACAGATTTTTTTTCTTACGTTGTTACAAAAGGTTATAGAATAATAAAAAGATAAATTTTAGTAAATTTTATAAAAAAATATTATTATTTAATACTTATCATTAAAATATTATTATTTACTTGATAAAAAAAATTAAAATTAAATATGAATAAGACAGAAAAAATAATATATTAAAGTGTTAGATTATAGTAAATTATGTGAATAGTTTTAATATTATTATTTTAAATTAATTTTTAATTAAAATTTATTTTTTAATATGAGGTCCTTGTGTCATGAGAATTATTTAATCTTATTCTTAACATCAGATATAAATACATATTAGATGCTGTGCTAATAATATGACAGATTGGGTTGCTCGAATCCCTATTGTAAATCTCTTACTACAAATAATATATTTTTTTGTTTTGTATTTACATTTGAACATTTTATTATCATCAACGGAAGGATTCCATATTGTAGTATAAAAAATCATCTGAATATGTTACACTTTTACTTTATTCTTTTCTTTTCTTTTCTCTATTAACACGATTTTTGTTTTTATTTATTGATTGAATTAAAAATTTAATAAAATATTTAGTGATTTAAGACCACGAGGTTATAAGATAAAGATAGAGGCTGAGGAGTTGATTTGTTTGAAATAACACGTGATATAACGAGATAAATATACGTAGATATTATATTTATATAGTAATAACTTTAAATCCTTTAGTTAATCACTCAATAACAAATAATTGATTAATTAATAAAATAATTATAATTATTAAAGAAATAAATCCATTATTAAACAATTTACTAATTTAATTTTTTGAAAGAGTTTTAATAAATCTTTTGAATTAATTAAACAATTAATGATAGGGTATATTTGTAGTAATCTGTTAGTGACCTTGACGACTATCTCGTCGTCTACTTTAACATTATGACGAATGTGGCTATTAAGTAACATGTGGAAGGATCTTGTTTACGAGATCTCTTTCAAAATAAAACAAGATTTTTTTTCTCAAAATTCAAGATAAATCTTTGAAAAATAGTGAATTAGAAGTTATGATTTGACTTTTAAATCTTATGGTCACTTAAATGTTAGGATGATATGATTTTTAGAGAAAAATAATTAAATAAAAATTAAAGAATTGAAAATAAATTGTGTAGATCTCATATTAGAACTATATATAGAATATTATATGTATAAATTATTTTGAAAAAAATATATTATTTAGATTCACATAATTTTTTAAAATGATGATAAAATAATTATTAAATATATTATTTAGAAGAAAAAACATTTATATAAATTTTAGGTTATTTTGGTAGCATGATTTGCCGTATGAGTTCCATTAAGGAAGTGAGCCGTGATGATTACTTTCTTTAATAGGTAAAGCACTCAAAATTCAAAGTCAAACAATAGCAATAATTGATTTCTTTCAAAGAAAGAATATTTAAAAATATTGAATGAAATGCTGCATATAACTTATTTAAGTATATAAGATTTTATAACTTCAAATTGTTCTTACAGATCGGTCAATGGTGTAGGTATTTTAAAAATAAAAATGGAATCAAATTAGAAAATTTACTGTAAAAATATGATATGATAATTATTGGCAACAAATAATCTGTAAATCATCTTTAAGAGTCCAAGGTTTCCAAGTTTTTTTTTTCTTTTTCAAAACTCCAAATTCAAGTTTGATGGTGATCCCGTTTTCATATTTTTCATAGAGATATTTTGATAAATATTTAATATATATAATATTAAATATTCCTGGGGTTTAGTTTACAGACATTTGGCAGTTAAAGGGAAGTGGTATGTACTAGTAGCCACTGAAAAAAGGGTCAGATGAATGAAATGGAATGGAATAACCAACCCTATAATTCAAAAGACTACAGCTTGACAAGTATGTGGTTGGGTAGCAAATCAATCAAATTCATCACCAATGAAGTGCAATCTGAATATATAATAAGAAAAAATATTATATAAATACTTTAAATTAAATAATTTATATTATTTAATTGTTTAAATTAAAAATATTATTATTTTTCTATCATATAAATAAATGAATAAATTTACAAAATATTTATTTTTTTAATTAATACTATTTTATTTCAATATAAATAATTTAATGTAAGGTACTCCGCGAGCCTATATATTATTCAATGAAATATCTTAAACTAGTATCCTATGAACTTGCATTTATGTTCTATCTTTAGGGAACATTTTATAAATGCCTTTTTCTAATGGCCTTCTCATTTTTTCAAGTGCTTTATAACTTTGTAACCACTAGTACTAGCACAAAGAATTATCCTATTTCTCTATTCTACGTTTTTTTTGGGTCAAGGGTTCATGAGTGCTGCTTGTCCAACAAGTGCTTCAAATTTGTGCTACATAAAACCCCCTTAATCAAAAACATTAATTATAGGACAAATATTAATTTAAATATTAATATTGCATGAAAAAGTTTAATTTATTATTTTTAAATATTTTTTTAATTGATTATTTGTATAATTTTTTCAATCAACTATTCAAAAATTAAAATAATATGCATTATTATCTTATTCAAGAAATATCCATTAAGTTTTACATCTATTTTAATTAAATTAATTATCCAATTTTAATAAAAAAAATATTAAAATTAATGAATTAAAATTTTGATATTCATTATTAACTAAATTGAGTGTACGCTGTTAACTAAAACATACATTCTCTTTGCTAAATAAATATGAATTACTAATGAGCAACATGTCATTATATACTATTAACTATTTATTAAGATAAAATAGGATAGGTTAATCGTGATATATTGAGTAATATTTAAAATATATAAATTAAAATTTATTAATATTATATCTAAATAAGTAAACAAATTACTTGTATTATTTATAATAAAAGATGATAACATATTTTAAAGACAACTCGCAAATTAAAAAGAAATACAAACATTCAAAGATTTTTTTTTAACTCACACTCAAATTAATAATACAAAAACTTATTTGTTTTTGATGAGATTATTAAACAAAATGCAAGATAATCTATTTATAGTCCTAACCATGCAACACATATAACAAAAATATAAAACTAAGAAATAATTTTAAGTATACAAATATTATCACATTCTACACATTTTTTTTCTACATCCTTCAATCACTCTATTTATTTTTTTACATCCTTCAACTATTCTATTTATTAATTGAATTGATATTGATTTTCAACAACTATCTTAGATCATTTTATTTCATTTATTTAATGGTAATTTTCAACATGATATGATAGTTATAATGAATTATTTTTGTAAATATTTGACTTATGTGCTTTGTCTTCTATAGGAGAAACACCTTCCTGTAAATTATGCTCTTATTTTCTTGGAAATAATTTAGATAAAGGTTTTTAAGATTTCCTTATTACTTGCTATTTATTTTGGTTCATTATTGTCTTCAACAAGTGCCATGAATAATGCTAAGATAGTTTTTCATAACATGTTCGACAAAAATCCTTCCATGAAATGTCATCTTCTTTGTTTGACTCCTCTGTCTATTTTAAAAAAAAAATTATGAAATAACTAATTAAATAAAAAGAATTAATTTTTTCAAGAGGTTTCAAAATAAAAGCTTTTTAATTTAGCAAAAATAAATGGTGCTTTGGGAAGGACGAGCCATAAAAAAACTAATTAAATGAAAGAATTTATAATCAGATCACAATTTCTAACTCATCATGTAAAGAAGATAAGAAAAAATAAAGAATAAAAGTTAGAAAGAGAAGCTTTCACTTCTCTCTAAAAAGCCCTGCCGACTTGATTGCCATTGGTAAAGATATAGATTTGATATTCGAATACTAATAAACTATTTATTTAAATTAGTCATTGAGTGCATAAAATTGTTTCAGAAATGACTAAATCACTAATGACCACATAATTCATCGAAGTAGCTTACCTACATTTATGGATGGATGATATATACATAAAAATATTTTAATTTAAATATATTTACAAACACAACTTATATGTAAGAATTTTACTTAACACAATTTAAGTGCTGAATAATACCATTCGGTAGCATTAGATAAATATATTAATTATTATTAAAGTGTATAAAAATTCACTAATTTTTAGGCTTAACATTATAAGTTTATTAATTATTAAAAAGTGAATTAGAAGTTAAATTTTTTAAAAAATATTAAAAATAAAATATGAGTATGTATTATTTTGAATTTTTATATATTCTTTAAATCAATTACAACTTAAAAAAATATAAATTTAAATACATATCAATTCAAAAGATTACACATATTTATGTTCATGCTCTATTTTTTATTTTATTTTTTAAGTTTTTGACTTGTAATTTATTTTTCAATAATTAGTATACTTATATAATACTATTACATGAAAAGTTATAAGATTTTTACATATTTCAATCATAATTAGTGAATTATTACGAGCACTCTCATTTCTAACCTTTCACAATCTCCCGAAGCATTTAGCCACTAACTATTTCCATCAACCATTCTCATCACCCTTTGTAAATTTTTCATTCGATGCTAGAATCTTGATATCACTAAAGACTCTAATGCTTACTTTTCAACTAACTTACCATATGTCGATTTACTTTTAAAAAAATAAATTACAAAACATGCAATATGTAATTGGGATAGAAGTGATGTGAATAAGGACTTGCCTCCATCTATAATTAAAGAAAGTATGAAGCCTTTATTACTTTATTTAAGGATGACTTCTATCTGACACACTCATAATTTTATTTTTTTCAGATTTGTGTGGTGCATGCACACTGAGCGAACTTTTTTCTTTTTTTTACGTTCGATTCCAGGTCTACCTTGCAGTTTTATTTCTTAAAGAATATAAATGCATGGCTAATCATATCTCCCATCACCTTTAATTTAAAAAAAAAACTTAATATCTGATATTTATTTTATGATACCGGAATAACAATTAAGGATGCATGTGCATAAGATCAATTTTTTTGGAAACCTTAAATTAAATTAATTAAAATTTCTAAATCTTAAGAAAAGATAGGAAGAAACTAACGTACAATTTAAGAAAGTTCGAGTCTAATTACATTAACAAAATAGTTTATCCTTGAAGGAGATCTAGTGTTAAAAATTATGAATAAATTAATTGATCAACGTTACATTACATGCATATAATTAAATTTTTAGATGAATAAATTAACGCATGTTATTATTATTTTTTATAATAAACTAAAAGCAGTTTTTGAAATAATTATATATAAAAAAATTATTTGAACCCTTTTTCTTATATATTATTAAAGATTATTTTAAATAATTAAAAGTAATTTTAAATTTAATTGTTTGACAATAATGAAATCAATATGTTTTCAAAATTTTAAGATGTAACGGGTTTGTCTTTAAATGAAGTGATTGGTATTTATTTTAAGGAGGAAAATTTTGGATGAATGCCCTTATCTTAAGATAAGAGGAGTGTTGGGCTGCTGGCATCGCCCAAATCTGTGCCTGGGCATGGATTCCAACCAAAACATTCACATATTAAGAATACTAATTCAACTTAATTATTTATCTAATTACTCTTTATATTCAATATATATAAGATTAGATCTACAACTAACAATTGTCTCTTAAATAAGAACACATTTAATCTTTTTAGACTTGAACATGTCTCCTATAATAAAGACCGATCTCATATTCAATTATATTCTTTTTTAATCTTAATTGAGTTTATCAACGTATTAAGAAACATATAATCTATATTAACTTAATCATATAGAATATTGATCTTAGGTCAAAAACATTATTATAGAATTTTTCATTTCATGGTCCAAAATTAAATTTATTATTTTTTTGGATTAGTGACACATGCTTTACTTATACCAATAAATTTTTATCTACAATACAAAAGTGTCCTAACCTAAATAACATTTGTCAAAAAAATATGCTCAAAATATAAAATTATGTAATCCTCGATTTTAAGTTTGCTAACAAAATGGACAATTTCTTACACTATAATAATGAGAATGTAAAGTAGTCTCCTAAAAATGTGAACAAACATTTTTATATCTAAATTAGATGAAGGTGTAAATTTAGATGTAATGTCCCATCATGATATAACATATAAATAGATAGCCAAAAGAAAAAAAAAACATATTTTTTAATAATTATATTATTTAGCATTTTTAATTGAAAATCAAAATCCAAATGTTTTATATGTTCAAATTACTTTATACTATTAAACGACAAGTCGTTAGGCTTTTTTTTTAATAACGATAATTAACGTAGGAAAAATAGTTTTTAAGCTCCGTTATGCGATGTTACTAATGGCTGTAATAATATCTAGGCATGATAATTAATTGATCAGTTGAAAAATGCTATATGCATTATATGCCTATGAGTTTATATAATAATTTTATGATTTTTAAAATATTTTATCACGTAAATTTATGTGTAGAGAATACGACATTATATGAACATTGTTCTCCTTTGTCACATACAAAGAAAGTGGTGTATATAGGATGGAATTTGCATAATTTTAACATATAATTTCATTCGTATAGATTATAAATTTTATAATTTATAATTTATATACATGTTATAATCATTTAAAATAATTCAATTTATTGTATATATAGATCTATTTGGATCAATCTTCTGTTTAATAATATTTTTCGTGACAACATAATTTTTATTATAAAAATTATATAAACTATAAATCCACGCAAAATTAAAAATTACAATATATTATATTTGTACATTAGCATTGTTAATTATCTTTAATAAATAACATATAACTTTGAAGTATAACAAATAAAAATGAAAAAATAAAAACTATTCATTAAGTAAATTCATTGAAGATATTAAAAAGAAAAAAATTAATTGAAATTAATAATCTATAATTATTTATGTGTAGTAGAGTATAAGTTTTGATTGAGTGTGTTAAAATTATTTTAAATTTTTATATTTTAATACGTATATCAAATCGTATTCTTACAAATTTTAAATTGTTAATTCATTATTCTATTTATACTTTACAAATTTTGAATTTTTTTTATCAAATTCAATCCAATAATTAAATAAAAATCATCCATAATTTTTAAAAAATATATAAATTTTATAGATTCATCGACGCATATTATAAGTTGACTTTATCTCACGTCTTTAAAAAGCTAAAATCTTAAGAGATTTATAAACTTCAAAAAATCACATTTAAGTTGAACTCCAATATTGATTTAAGGATCGTTTTTTACCTATAATTTTTATCAAAAAATTATTTATAATAGAACTAAGAACTCTTAACCTAATATATTTTTTATATTATTATTTAAAAATATTTAACTTTATTAAAAATTAAAATTACATACAAAAAGCTTTAAAATATGGACCATATATATCCCGTATTAATATAAAGTGAAAAAACAATAAAGATTATCTAAGTTGGAAGTTGAAAGCAAATAAGAAATAGAAAGGAATTAGACAAATAACATATTTATTTTAAAAATAACATTTAGATTATGTATTTATTATAATAATTTATTCTTATACAATAGTTTAAAAATAGGCATAAGTAGGATTTTTTCAAAAAATATGCAAGATCTTACCTTAAACTTAAAAGCAAAATTTTTAATCAATTTTATTTAAAAAAAAAGATATATTAGTTCTATTTCACAAAACATAATTATTATAAACATAAAAAAATATTAACATCTTATAAATTTATAATTAATTTTAAATACATAAATCTTTTTTATCATATCATATATTAAAAAATTTATTTTAAAAAACAAAAAATAATTTATTTTACAATAAAATAAATATAAATTTATACATATATTGAAAATGATATGCTAAATATTTTGATAATTCATAAATAATATAATACATTATTATTAAATATAATTATAATTAATAAATAATTATAATATTAATTATCATTATAATATAAAAAATAATATTTATAAAAATAATTAAATTATTAAAAAAATTGCAAAGCATCTATATCCAATTTTCTACGAGATATAATACAAATATAGAACATTATATCACAAATTTTGTGAAAAAATATTATATAATATAATATGATTATAATTATAATTATTTTTATTATTAATATAATAAAATATATAAATTATATTGAATTAATTATATTTTAATACTTAAATATAATTATTATTAATAAATATTTGTTATCTTAATAATAATTAAAATTATAATAATATTATAGATATTTGTTACAATGTAATCTATTTTTTAATTTTTTTAAAATGTCAATAATTTTTCATAAAAATTATTGTAACTATTTAGTAAAGTTTTTAATAATTTAAAATTTTATAATTTATTATTATTATTATTTTAAATTATTTTATAATAAAATTTTAATGAGTTATTTATTATAAAAATATATATTTTTATTATATAAATATAAATTATTTTATTGTTTTTTATTTGTAATAAAAATAAATTATTATTTATTAAAAATTGTTGAATGGATATATTTTTAAAAAATAAGGTTATGTAAATTAGTAAAAGAGAGAGAAGTAAAAGACAAAAATATTTATTTTTTTTAAAAACGTGATTAATGGGTTGCTAATTAAAAAAAAGGAGAGAGAAAATGTTTTGGGAGTTAGAAAAAACAAATGAAAAAGTTGATTGAGAAAATGTGATGTGAGTTAGAAAAAACAAATGACCGTCAAATTGTTTAGCAAGTTTGATTTTGGTTATTTTAAAAAAAATCCTACTTATGTCCATTTTTAAACTATTATCTAGGAGTTGGTTTCTATAGACAAAACCCCAAATATATTTGTGCAAAGAGTATAAGTATTTGTTATTTTTTTTACAAAACATTTGACTATAAACTTGTTTCTACGATTGTTATCAAGTCTATCAAAAAAAGTTAAAAAAATATTAAAGTTTTAGATAATCATATTTCATGTGTATCTTTTATAGTTATCACGCAGAAGATTACACTCATTCATTTGCTAACCCATATTCACAACATGAATCAAGATAACATGTAAAGTATATTAATCACAATGCTCAAATGGCTCATGTTTAAGTATTGTTACATACATATTTAAGTGTATTTAATATAGGCTTTTGGTTGAATCAATTCTGATGTTGTGTGATTGAGTTACAAGCCTTTTTAAAGATAAGGATTGATCCCCTTAATAGATGAATCGATACCAATTAGGATCGATCTATAAACGATCTTCAATTGATTGTATCAAACTTCAGAACTTTAAAAAAATGAGGTCTCGAGAGAGGGATTGATCTCCTATTACATTTTCCTAACTTTTCTCAAAATGATCTATCCTTCTCATAGAGGGAAAGATCCTCTTGATGGAAATTAATCGATTTATCTTGTTTTACACATTTTTTAATCTAAGTTAGTTATTAACTTTCTATTGTATTTTTTCATATCATATGAGTTATATTTTTTCATCTAGGTTTTCTTCAAATACATCACTTGTCTCTTATAATTTTTACACACAAAGAGTAATTTTTAAGAGCATAAGGTTTTTCTCTTCTTTATTTTATGCTGAACTTCAATGTCTCATCTTAGATATTTATATAATTATGCTAGCATAGATCTGATCATTTTCGTTGATAGTGAACCTTTGATTTTATATGATTATACTAGTATAGATCTAAGCCTATTTATTGAATTTATTTTTTATTGAAGTTCTAGAATTCACTAATTGATTTGATTTATTTATTATATGTTTTTGATCATCTAATTATAATTATTCATTATAAAATTCTTTCTTAAACACACACAAATATTTATGTTTTTTGTGCTAACTTTGGTTACAGGTTGATCCGTGAACATATATTATTGACAAACAGTTAATTAGAACGTTAGTTTGGATATTGTTCACACTAATCTTGAAAACTGTGAAAATAAAGTAATAATTCATAAATTAAATACATGGAGCCAGTATCAAAAAAAAAAATAGCATAAGATAATATTTGTACTTAAACGATTGATTTTCAAAGTGAATAGTTAGTTCGTTCGATGGACCATTGCTTTTCTTCTAAGATTGTGGCCAAATTATTTCTACTTAAAAATATCGTACATTATTTTTATTTTTCATACTTTACTATATACATGCAATTGCATGTCTAGTCGTTTTATTTATATTATGAAATCATAAATTTATAAAATTTAAAAATAATATATTCAACATCCTCTAGGTTTATTAAGTTTGTTTACAACTTTTAAAAAATGAAATGGAAAAATTAACTTTTTCATGATGTGATAATTTTTTTAATAATAATGTGATTAAATTGTTAAAAAAAAGTAAAAGACTTAAAAGTATTATTTTTGCATAAGTAATGAATGCTGATGGTATTTTTCTCTAAGAAATAAATTGTTAAAACATATTTATATTAAAAGAATGAAAAATATTTATTTTATATAGATATTAGAATTTATGAAAAATAATAAATATATTCATTAATTACATATAAATATTATAAATATAATAATATTAAACTTTTTAAAAAAGTAAATAGGTTTAGTTTTTGTTCGTTTTATAAAATAAAATTTTCCAACAGATTTGTCTAAATTTTAGAATCTACGTTAATAATAAAATTTTCTCTAAGCTTATACGTATTTTTTATTTTATTTTGATTAAAGGTAAATAGTATTATTTTGAAATATCAAAATATACTGTGTACTCTTATAACAGCTTCATATAAATTTTTTTCTAGGTGTGATATTATGGTCATTATTCATTATTAGGAGAAGGAGTAGTACTAAATGCACATTTATTTTACTAATTATAATATGATATGTAGCAGAAGGATCTATGAAAAATTAAAAACATTAATTATTTTAACACCTAATACAACTATAAATATTATAAGTACGTGTGTAAGTGTGCCTAACAAATAAGAAGAATATATTATAACACCTAATACTGTACATGTGCTTAACATATAAGAAAAATCCAAAAGTAAACAAATCTATAAGATATGTTGCACATGTTGATAATGATCTACGTATCAAAATTTTGAGTAGCAGTTTGTAGACTTTATTTTTAATATATAATTACTTTATTTTATATTGATATATTTTAATTATTTTATATTTGAGTATTTTTTTACCATTTTGAATTTTTTAAGCATTTTTTTGGAAAAAAAAACTTAAAATAATGTCCTAAAAATTGGAAAAACTTAGGAAAAAATTAAAATAGTTAAAAATAATTAAAGTATTTAATAGTGTTACAATAAATAAAGATATAAATTGGGAATTAAAAGGATAAAAGTTAGAATATTACGTTTACCTTAAATGGCTTTAAATAAAATAAATAAAAATACATTAAAATAAAAAAATGGAACATTAAATAAAAGAAGAAACATTATATTTAAATAGGGTGGCATATTACAATTACAATTTACATAAAATAATATTTAAATAAGAATAAATGGTAAAAAAAGTCTATTAACTATGTCAAAAGTTCACTTTAAATCTATTATTATTTGGTGGCATAATACAAATTTATTTATTTTTAAAAATATCATTGGAATCTATTTGATATTTTTATGTCAAATTTTAATAGATAAAATTGGTATTTTTAACATCTTCATGCCTCATTATATTTTTTTAATATCAATTTTTCTATTTATATATTATTTTTAATTACGTTATTTATATAATTTTTGATTATGTTATTTTTAAATATGATGGAATATTAGGTAAATTTTTTTATCAAAAATAAATAATTTATTGTTTGAAATAATATATAAATAAAAAAGTTATACTAAAAAATCTAAAGAGCTAATTGTTACAACTAGATTAATTATAATGAAGTTGTGAATAAAAATAATTATTTAAATATTTGTCGTTTTAATCTTTTTTTAAAATATATATTTTTAAAAAATTAATTTTATTTTTTCCAAAATTTAACATAAAATTAAGAAATATATTTCAATAATTTTTTATATGATGTAATAAATTTATATTATCTTATTAAATAATAATGGACATAAAATATACTTTTGATATTGATAAAATTTGAAAACTTTACATCATATATTAAATTAAATAAGACGAATGAATGAATGAATTGTGACGTTCCTATATATATTTAACAGTAAATTTCTACAATATATCGATTTAAAACAATAGTATTGATGTGTCTAATGAAAGTAAGGTGACACTGGTTGACTTTTACCAAAACGTGCATAGATATTTTTTGAAATGGAGGAGGCTAAGAGCGCAAACAATTGCATTAATATTAATACTTTAGTTAAAAAATAAAAAATTACATTAATATTAATAGCGTCCGCATTTTTTTAATAATATTATTAATTTGATACTTATTATTACTATTCAATTTTTTTAATAATAATTTAAAAGTATCTGTATTTTTAAAAATATTCATACGTTTAAAAATAATTTAATAATTTTAATTTTTTATTTTTCTTTCATCTGTTTCTTTTTTCTTCCATTTTTCATGTCTCTATTTAATGATGATTAAATAATTTGATCAATCCATTTAAAATGAGAAAATTAATTTAATTTATCGAATCAGATTCAGATTGGATTTGATTGAAATTTTTTATAGTAAGATCGGATTTGAATTAAAAAATATACAATTCGTTTGGATTTGGATTAAATTTAGATTAATAGATTTTATAATTTGTTATATCCGATCTAAATTGAATTACTATTAAATTATAAATAAATAAATATTTTATTTTATAATATATTATATTTAAATATTATACATATCATAATTATATAGATTACTATTTTAACTTAAAAAATATGTATAAATGTTTATAATAATTTAATACTTAAATAAGCATAGTTGTTTTTTTTTATTTTTCTTAATAGTGATTAAAAATACATCAATTTAAAATTTAAATATTACGTACGTGATATTTTATATATAACAATAATATATAAATAAATTTTAATATTAATATAACTTTATTCGATTCCAAAAAATTAATATATTAGATTTTAAATTAAGTCAGATTGATTACATCATCATATCATATTCAAATTGGTTAAAATAGACATTTTTGATCCTTCATTCATTACTATCTCTAACTATTTGCATAAGATTTTTTCTCATTTATTTTTTTATTAAATTTTAAATTTTAAATCTAAATCTAAATACTAAACTAAAAAAATGAGAAAGAGAAAGAAAGAAAAGAATGGGAAAAAGCCAAACTATCATAGCCAAAAAACAATGAGTATATGAAATAAAATGAATTGATAAGTTAAATTAAATTTATATGACAAATTTCTTAAAATTGGATTTTTGAAAATTTTCAAATATTTGGAATATCCCATATTTTCTTAAAAATAAATTTTTAAAACTTTCTATATATTTGAAATATCTCATATTTTAATTTAAAATCTTTAACAACATCTTAATAATTAAATCATATTTAATTAATTATGAAGAATAAACATACATCCAAAAATAAATTTAAAACATGAAATAACATTTACAAGAGCCTCAATGGTATCTCCAACAATAATTAATGGCACAAATTAAATAACAAGATAAAGAATTAGATCTCAAACTATTTCTTGATCAACAACAAGTCACATGTTCCCTTCTCGAAGTCTAATCGAAAAATTATAAGAAAAAAGTGTGAAGTATGACTAGCTTAGTAGTATTTTACTCTATGCAATATATCACACTAAATGAAGTGAATGCATGTAATACGACATAAAAATCTCACGCACGTTAGAAAAGTAGTAATCATATATAGTATATGGTTGGGAGATTCTCTTTTAAAATCATGACATACTTATCCTTCTTAACTTCTTAAACCATAAAGAGTTTATATTTTAGTTATCTCAAACACATGCTCAAATAATACTAAAATATGCAATATAATCATAATTTTAGATAATATGCAATATCAATATGTATTAGTTAACTTTGAGATATACGAGCAATCAACTCCAAGACACATGGATGATCAACCTCAGAGACCCAATGTACGATCATACTTCGAGATTCAATAAATTATCATACTTTAAGATATACGTGACACCTATTTGGTCAACTTTGAGATACATATGACACATGTATTACGGTACCTAAAATGTATATTCTCTCTCGTTCAAGAAGCTAGAAAGTACATGTATTCTCATATTTTAAAAGAAAATCTCCCTACTATATACTATATATGGTTGTTATTTTTCTTACATGCATAATATCTTTATACTATATTGCTTGCATTCACTTTATTTATTATGCTATATTGCACATAGTAGACTCATATTGAACTAATAATAACTTATCATTTTTTTCTATTAGATTTTGACAAAAAGATATGACACATGTTGATTAAGAAGTAATTTAAAGTTTATTTCTTTATCTTATTATTTAATTTATACTCTAATGTTGAGATTCTTGTAAACATTATTTTAATGTTTTAAATTTATTTTTGAATATTTGTTTGCCCTTCATAAACCAATTAAGTATGATTTAATTTTTAAGATATTGCTAAAGTTTTTAAAACATAAAATATCCCAATTTATGGGTTGTTTTAAAAATTCCTTTATATGAATTTTTTTCTATAAGTATAGTTTAACTTATCATTCATTTAATAATAATAATAATATTTTTAAAGGATTAATACCCTTAAATTTTGTATACATATTTATTTTTTGGATTAAATAAATACTTTTTAAATAAATTTATTACTTTTAAGATATCATTCAAAAATTTGAACAATAATAGATATTAAAAAAATCAATACACGTACGTATTAATAATATACCATACCCCGTATTAATTATGAAATGTTACATATTAGATTAAAAATAAATGTAATTACCCATTTTTTTAAGAAATTTTTATGATTAATTTGAGTTAAAATATGCTTCGAATATTAATCTGCTTTTAGCATTTCAGTCCAGAAAAGAATCAAAAGCATTCCTTATAAAACGACAAATAAAAATATTTATGTAGAAAAAGCCATTGAGGCCGGCCAGGCTCTGTATCACCATAAAAAGCCTACCACTTGTTATATAACCACACAAAGTTTTCCTTCTTTAAATTTTTTGCATCACAATTTATTTTTTATAACATCTGAATTTATTCATTACACCTTTTCAGCATTTAATTCAGTATTTGTTTCTGTCCTTTTCTGGGTATTTTGCTAGTATGTATAAAGCTAGCAGTAGAGGGACATGGAAAAAGACTCAACATAAGTTTGAGCAGTGAACCTCTCTCTATCTCTATCTCTATCTCTATTCCTTTTCTTTTTCTATTCATATTATCAGAAGAGGCTAAGAAGGTGAATAATTTTGATTGTTTTATTTGCAAATGGAGATAGAGTTGGGTTCTATTTTTGTGGTCCTTCTCGTTGCTTTTGGTTCTCTAGTCGCCTTCAAATGGATGTTGAAGAATGTAAATGGGTGGTTCTACGAATCCAAATTGGGTGAAAACAAGTACCTTCTTCCACCTGGTGATTTGGGTTTGCCTTTCATTGGCAATATGTGGTCCTTCCTCCGAGCTTTCAAGTCCTCTGATCCTGACTCCTTCATTTCTTCCTTCGTTTCCAGGTCCCATCTCTCTCCCCCCCTCTTACCCTCTGTTTCTTTGGGTTTTAGTTATTTATTATGCTAATTAATTGAATTAATTTTTAATTTAAACCATAACCATTCAAAATTTCTGGTGTAGAACGAGTGTTGAGGTGTGCATATTACATTTGACACCTATTAGAATCTATTATTAATTAGATTTTATAAAGTTATTGTATATATTATATACAAGTGGTATTAAATAGTTGAATGATATTCGGAAGCATTTTTGGATTTAAATTAGTTAAGATATTAATGACCGTTCATTATTCGATAAGAACACAGTTTTTTTATTTTTATTTTTTTTCCTTTCAAATAATAAGCATCTGTTCAAACTTCGAATAAGACATCACAGTCTTACTTACCGACGGACACATCAAAAGAACAAAACATATTTGCATTTGATTTTACATCAAAATGAAATGACTTTTTTATACGATTATTATACAAAAAAAAGTTTTTTGTGAAATGGGTTGCAGGGTATTAGGGTAAATTTGTAAGAAGTGAAATTGCCAATTCCATGTTTCAAAGTCATGTGTGTCTTGTGTGTGTATGATGGAATCGAAGAAACGTTATTTTTCGAACGTGTTTAATCTTCACACGAGTAATAACAAGCCAAAAGAAACGGAAAGCTTTAGACCTAAGACCTTTATGCTTGAAGATGTGGTCATTTATGTCATTTTTAATTGTCATATAGATTCAACTTTGTACTAATCTCTTGTTTTTTATATTTATTGATACATTTCAATATAATTTGTATTTTTCTAAAATTTTATTTTATTTTATAATAGTAGTTGTAGCTATTGTGGTTATAGAAAAAGACAAGTGTAATAATAATATAAGAAGTCAAATTGCACTAGTGGCATTATCGATAAAAAGAGAAATAAGGAATGCCTCCATTTTTCACTGTATATTTATTTAGTGTCTTCTTTTTCACTGTATATTTATGTTTTAGCCGTCTGTTCCAAAATATTCTTATGATCTGTGTGATATACACGTTAGATATTATGTGTCATCTTATGCTAGGTCCTACCTATGTCTCAAATCCGTACTGTTACCACGTAGAATACAACTTTCTATTTTCGTAACACTCATTATTTTTAGACAGTTATACCCTAGCCTGATAAGCGTAGTATACACAGAACACACATAGAACACGCAACATATTAGTTATCAATTTTTTTTTTAAGATTAATTTCTAAGCTGAAATAAATAACATTTTATTTAATTGATAAGTTTAATATGATAATTAAATATTGTCTTATATCTAATGTATGTCAACGTGTACAATTACTATTTTTGAGGGGTGAAGTTTGATAAAAGTAGTTTTTCTTTTTGGAAAAATAATAAATATCATTCTTACAACTTTTATAGCTATAAAAGTATCACATATTATAATCAACTCATATAATTATTATTAATAAAAAATTGATTTATCATTTTATATTAAATATTATTTAAATTAAATTACGATATTTAACATATTTGATATTATTAAAGTATTATTTTTATTATTATAAATTTTAATAGTGTTATTTTAATAATTTTTTTATTTGGATTTTGTATATAAATGTGGCTTTTGAATTGATTGACTAAGCATTAAATGCTAATATGATTTTATTCCTCATGAATCTTTTTTTCTCTACTGGGTGTTGATATTGTCCCATTTTATTTTATTAATGTCATGATTTATTTAATGATAACTTTACTAAAATGATAATATATTGTAATTTTAATATATTATACACATAGAAATAACTCATTGATGTCTAAAAGTTAAAATTGGCCTTTTACTACAGCTTGCATTAAATGAATTGTGACATTGAAAAATAATAATTGTGTTAATGACATAACCTTTTTTATTTTGGGTATGTGAAACAAAAGTAATTCATTAACGATAAACTTGTCAAATAATAATGTAAATAATTGTAGAGATTTAAAAGACTGCATATAATAATAATAATAAAAATAGTTGTGATAATATCATTGTATTTTTTTTACTCGAGACTTGTCTCTTTGTCTTTAAAAATAATAAATAGGTATGTCAGATTGTATATTTTTGTTATAGAAAATAAAGGCTGTAGGAAACACAAAGGATTGTAGTTAGAATAGCTTTCTAAAGCATGTATAATTAGAACAATATGTACTAGGGAAAAAAAACGTAAGCTTTACCTTTAGTAAAAATACAGTTAAGCATGTATATAAAGCTTTCTAATCTTTGGTAATTGTTATAAGAAAAACTTGTGAGTATAACTTATGCTATAAGGAAGTAATAGTTTCACATATCGCTAAATGATATATAAAGGATACTTTATTAGAATTGAAGCATATAATGTATTGGTTTGTTGGGACAATTGTGCAGATATGGACGAACAGGCATATATAAGGCCTTCATGTTTGGTAATCCAAGTGTATTTGTTACGATGCCTGATACATGCAAGAGAGTCTTAACAGATGATGATGCATTTAAACCTGGTTGGCCTCGTTCCACCGTAGAACTTATTGGAGAGAAATCATTTATTGGTATTTCCTTCGAAGAACACAAACGTTTAAGAAAGTTAACAGCAGCTCCAGTAAATGGTCATGAATCGTTGTCCTTATACATGCAATATATTGAAGAGATGGCAAAAGTTTCCTTGGAAAAATGGGCAAATGCGGGAAAGGTGGAGTTCTTAACTGAATTGAGAAAACTCACTTTTAGAATTATTATGTATATTTTTCTGAGTTCAGCGAGTGAGCATGTTATGGAGGCTCTTGAGAGGGAATACACAACCCTTAATTATGGAGTCAGAGCTATGGCGATTAATCTTCCTGGTTTTGCTTATTATAAAGCTCTCAAGGTGACCCTTTTTGTTTTCCTGTTGAATCATAGAGGATCACAATTTTCTGTCATAAGGTGTATTACTGAATAATTTGAGTATTTTATTTTAATTTTAGGCTCGGAAAAAACTGGTGGCTGCTTTTAAATCTATTGTTGAAGAAAGAAGATTTCAAAAGAAACAGAATTCCTCAGTGAAGAGGAGAGATATGATGGATGCTTTGTTGGATGTTGAAGATGAAAATGGAAGAAAATTGTCTGATGAAGAGATCATAGATGTTATGTTGATGTATTTAAATGCAGGTCATGAATCATCTGGACATACCATTATGTGGGCTGTTGCTTATCTCACAGAAAATCCAGAGTTTCTACAAAAAGCAAAGGTACTTGAACTTAATTATCATTTCAATATTATGTCATGTTACTGATTTTATTGAAAATTATAATCTTGCTTTGAGAATTCTAGTTTGCAAACACCAAATTCTGCTTCTTAATCATGCATGATCAAACTGCAGGCAGAGCAAGAAGCAATTAGAAAGAGGATGCCACCGACGCAGAAGGGTTTGACCCTTAAAGAGTATCGAGAAATGGAGTATCTTTCCAAGGTATGATGATATCTAGATTGTCAAACTCATCTCCTTTTAGTTTCCACTTTCTACTAACTCAGGCAGGAATATGATTTTTCTTGTTTATGTTCTAGGTGATTGATGAAACGCTTCGCATCGTTACATTCTCACTTACTGTTTTCAGAGAGGCCAAAAAAGATGTCAACATAAATGGTAAGTTCATTTTTAGTGTTTGTGTACTTTTCCTGGTGTAAACTACAATGAAATTAACAAAAAAAAAAATGGTTTAATGTACATGAGGTTTCTTTCATTTCTCCAAGTGGTGTTCTGTTTTTAACAGTTAGAGTAGAATGTGATTTACTGAAGAAATGACTTGCCTTTCAGGTTATCTCATTCCCAAGGGTTGGAAAGTTCTAGTGTGGTTTCGAAGTGTTCATTTTGATTCCGAAATATATCCAGATCCTAGGCAATTCAATCCTTCTCGATGGGATGTAAGTAAAATAGCATATTCTATTTCTACAAGCAAATGTTTACTGTGAATCTGCAGATCATATATTGTGATCAATCAATAAGCTAATGTTCTTAATGTTGGGTTCAGGGTTTTACCCCAAAGGCAGGAAGTTTCCTACCATTTGGAGCAGGAAGCAGATTGTGCCCAGGAAATGATCTAGCTAAGCTTGAAATTTCTATTTTTCTTCATCATTTTCTCCTTAATTATCAGTGAGTAACTTCGGAGGCATTTGCTTTAACATTATCATTAATTTTTGATCGAGCGTGTAAAACAAAAAGTTTATTTCTTAGAAGCACTTCTAAAGTTTTCGTGTGTAATTTGTTGGTGCAGGCTAGAAAGGCTTAATCCTGGATGTCCTATAATGTACTTGCCACATTGTAGACCTAAAGATAATTGCATGGCAAGAGTGAAGAGAATATAAATAAAGGGATAAAAGAGAGAGAACCAAATAAGATAGAAAGAATTTTCATGCTTGTTAGAATTTCCTTTTGTTTTAAAAATACATCTTTAGTCTACAGACTACAGATGTCCTTTGTTCCATTTGAAATACTGCTCTTAAATGCCGATACAAATTGTTTTTGACTGCCTCATCTGAGGTTCCATTTATTGTTACCAAAGATACAATAGGGAACATAGGATTTATCAATATTGATGGTTATAATATATGAACTTAATCCTACATCTATTTATCACAAACTTCTTAAGATTACAACTGATTTCGCAAATTATCATTTAATACAGTTCAATGTCTAACCAATCTCTTTCACATCCGTTGTGTTATCTCCAAAAAAATGGGCACTCATAAATCACTTTAATGAAATTTGTACCAAATGGTTTTTAGTACAATGATAGTACGACACGATAAGAGTGTAAATTTGAATCTCACTAATGTACGTGTTATTTTTAAAAAACAAAAGAAATTTACCAAAACTAATTCGTCAAAGAAAGACTATATTAATCATGGAATAAATAATGATGTGATATTTGAGGATAAAGGAATTTAAAATTAGTGTAATTATTTTTTTGAAAAATATAATACCCAATATTTGTTTACCAAATGGCGATGAGTACCAGCCGAATTATCTCGGTCAAGATAGGATTCCTTTTTCTTTGGACAAACATGAAAAGAATGAAAGACATGAAAGGAAAGAAAGAAGAAGAGAAAAACAAAAGAATGAAAAGGTGAGAGCAATAAAAATACAATAGCCTAGCACATACATGAAAGTGATACTATACATAGCCGCTTCCTGAAAAAGAATAGCCTAGCCATACATGAAAGTGATACCATACATAGCCGCTTCCCCACTCCTCCTGGGAGCAATAAATTGGGGGTCCTTTGTTTGAAACCTTGGACATGCTGCTCCATATGCTACTGTTATTCTTTTATCCTCCCCGCAAATCCATGAGGTATAGCCTTATCCGAGGTTAAAAAGAAAAGAAAAGGAGAAAAAAAAAACATTTGCCTCTGTTATAATATGCATTCTCTGTTCTCGCTTCTCTAATTAAATTGTGAATATTTAAAGAGTAGCTTTTGTGGTCAAATGTTGAAGAGAAAATTTGGGTAGTAGCGTAGGGGGTGACATTTCGGGTTAGATCATGTTCGGGTCAACTCGATTTTAATCCAAATTAATATACACTAATTCGAACATGACCTAATAGTTATTCAGGTCATGTTACGTAAATTCGAACCCGAAGATAGACCCGTAACCTAAACGCGAACCTGTAATATGAACATGAACTAGTAACCTAAACACTCACTATATATGACTGATGAAGAGAGAGCTGATTGTTGTTTATTAGCATGCCTTATACCCAAAAAAAAAAGACACTCTAATATGTTGTATTAGATCGATAACAGAGAGATTAACATATAATCGAAAAATATTTTATTGTGTTGGAAAATCTTATACCTTATAAAAAGAACAGAATCTCCAACAAAGACACTCTAATATGTTGTTAGTAGATGTCTCTTTGGTTGGTCTGAAATAAATTGTTGTGAGAATTTTAAGATACATTTTGTGAGTGAACATATCTATTATGTAAAACCCAGTTTTTTTTATGGGATAAATTTTGTATTTTTTTCTAATTTGTTTTATCCTCAAAGTAATAAATCTTTATATACATAGTTAAATTAATATAAAAATTAAAGAACTAAGATACTAACACGTACATTTAACATATGTGGTAAACAAATATGTAACTTTAACTACTTTTTCAAAGAGTGAATCTCAACAAAACATGATGAATGATATATAAGCATAGATAACCATTGCAAAAAGGGGTAAAAGACATTTGATAAGGAGAAATATTGTGATACATATGTTTGAATATTTGAGAGCAGTAACACCAGTGAAAAGAAATGATGACGTGGGGAAGATCAGGTAGGATTGTTGGAAGTTTAGAAGTTGTTTTTCTGTTTTTTTAATGTTGGCATGGGTGTCATTAGGTTTTTTTTCTTATTTAATCGAATATTATTCACCATTTTATCCGCCACCTATTTTTTTCAATATCATGTTTAATGGCTAACTCATATCTGATCCGTACTCGTGTTCGGAGAATCACAAATTCAATTTGAACTTAATCAAGTTCTAATCAGCGGAATTAAACCTATTCTCCTTCTTTGTGTGAATTTTTTAGGAAACAAATAAATAGAGCTCAAAATCAACACAAGTAATTTACGTGAAAAAACTTTCCCGGTATAGGAAGGAAACAACCACGACACTCCTCTCCAAAACTTCCACTATCAAGAAAAAATTGTACAACAGTTCTCTCTAGGTAAAAATAGAGGCAAAAAATCAACAACATCATCAATAATACACTTCTTAGAAACTAACAATTATTTCAAGAAAATGGAGAAATCTAACCCAATTCGTAGTCACTGTTCACTGCTCATAATTTCCCAAACCAGTTAGCCAAATCCAAATCTCACCGCACAGATTAAAGAGTCTTGAGTCGTGAACCTGCCTGCAAAATTGCAGCTTAATCGGACCACAAACGGCCTTCGATCAGAGCACTTGATGAAGACTTGCTAGAGAGGGAAAACTGCTCTCTTTTCTGCCTTTGCTGCTGCAATTCTGAAATTCTCTGAATCCTATCTCATCAAACCCTAAATGGGTTTATTAATGAAGCAATGAAATGACGCAATTGCCCCCTTATTATTCCATGGGCTTTTAAGCCATATGGGCTTCATTTGGGCTCCTCCAAATAAGAGAAAAACCCAACAAATCTCCCCGTTTTCCGATTAGATGGAGGGATCCGCCATCCCGGCTATTGAACAACAAACTTCAAGTTTTTCTCTTGACACTGCTTTTTTCAGCATGTCAGATCCATTCTCATCAGTATGGATTTTCTCAAGTTCAAGCAACTTATTGTTAAGAGTATCCCTTATCCAATGATACCTCACATCAATATGCTTTGATCTTGAGTGAAATGCCGAGTTCTTCGCTAGGTGAATAGAACTCTGATTATCGCAGAATAGCACATATTTTTGCTGCTTGAAGCCAAGTTTTCTCAAGAACTGTTTCATCCACAACAACTCTTTACAAGCTTCCGTTGCTGCAATAAACTCTGCCTTTGCTGTAGAAAGTGCAACACACTTTTGCAATCTTGACTGCCAAGAAACTGCTCCACTAGAGAAAGTAATTAGATAACCTGAAGTAGACTTACGAGAATCTTCATCTCCTGCTAAATCTGAATCAGTGTATCCAACTAACACTGGTTTTCCACTTCCAAAGCTAAGTGTTAACTTGGAAGTACCTCGAAGATATCTCATAATCCACTTTACTACATCCCAATGCTCTCTTCCTGGATTCGAAAGAAAACGACTAACAACTCAAACTGCATGAGCTATGTCTGGCCTCGTACACACCATTGCATACATTAAGCTTCCTACTGCTGAGGCATATGGAACATTTTCCATGTCTTCTTTCTCTTTATCTGTTGAAGGGCCTTGACTCGATCTCAACTTAAAGTGATTAGATAAAGGAGAAGAAACCACTTTAGCTTTATCCATATGAAATCTTTCAAGTACCTTGTTGATGTACCGTTCCTGTGACATGTACAACTTCTTTCTTTTCTTGTCTCGACAAATTCGAATACCAAGAATTTGTTTTGCTGTCCCCAAGTCCTTCATGGCAAAAGGACTTACTCAACTGCTTCTTCAAATTATCAATCCTTGAAGAATTTCTACCAACAATCAACATGTCATCAACATAGAGCAATAAAATGATAAAGTCATCATCAGAGAATTTCTGCACAAAAACACAATGATCAGAAGTAGTCTTCTTGTAACCATGCTCCCCCATAACTGACTCAAACTTCTTATACCATTGTCTAGGTGCTTGCTTCAACCCGTAGAGGCTTTTCTTTAGCCGACATACGTAATCCTCTTTTCCTTTAACCTCAAAACCCTCTGGCTGCTCCATATAAATCTCTTCCTCCAAATCATCACGAAGAAAGGCAGTTTTCACATCCATTTGCTCAATTTCTAAATCCAAGCTTGCTGCTAGACCTAGAACAACATGTATGGAAGACATCTTCACAACATGAGAGAAAATATCATCAAAATCAATACCTTTTCTCTGACTGAATCCCTTGACGACTAGTCTAGCTTTGTATCGTGGTTGTGAGTTTTTTTCTTCTTGCTTCACCCTGTAGACCCACTTGTTCTTCAAAGCTCTCTTACCCTTAGGCAACTTTACTAGCTCAAACGTGTGATTGTCATACAGTGATTGCATCTCATCTTCCATAGCACCAACCCAGTGTGCTCTGTTTCCATCTTCCATCGCTTCTGCATAACATTGAGGTTCTCCCTCATCTGTCAATAACACATACTCATCGGTATCATATCGTGTGGAAGGACGTCGGTCTCTGGTAGACCTCCTAGGTGGAATTTCTGGTTCTGGCAACTGATCAGTAGTCTGGTGATCTGTTTCAGCTTGCATATCTACATCATATAAACCCTGTTGGTCATCTTGAACATTTTGTTCCATCTGTACTGATAAAGGAACCAGATCTAGGTCAATCAAATCATCGCTATACTGATGGACTCATTTTTCTATCTTCTCAACATCTTGTATAGTTTGATCTTCTATAAACACAACATCACGACTCCTTACCAGTTTCTTCTCAACTGGATCATAAAATCTGTAGCCAAATTCATCCAGACCATAACCAACAAAGATACACTGTCGTGTCTTCACATCGAGCTTAGATCTCTTATCTTTTGGTATATGCACAAATGTCTTGCAACCAAAAATGCGAAGATGATCATAGGAAACATCTTTGCCAGTCCAAACTCTATTTGGTACATCAAACTGAAGAGGAACACATGGTGTGAGATTAAGAACATGCACAACTGTATTCAAAGCCTCACCCCAGAAAGATCTTGGCAACTGAGCCTGTGAAAGAAGACATCTTACTCTTTCAACCAATGTCCTATTCATTCTCTCAGCCAACCCATTTAACTGAGGAGTCTTAGGAGGTGTCTTTTGATGTCGAATGCCCTGATGCCTACAGTACTCATCAAAAGGACCTGAATACTCTCCCCCATTATCTGTTATGATGCACCGCAATTTCTTCCCAGTTTGTCTCTCAACTAAGGCTTGAAATTGTTTAAACACATCTAATACTTGATCTTTGCTCTTCAAAGTGTACATCCATAATTTTCTTGAAAAATCATATATGAAGGTCACAAAATAACTGACACCACCCAAAGTTTTTGTCTTCATAGGACCACATACATCTGAATGTACCAAATCAAGTATGTATTGTTTTCTTGAAGGAGGGGAACTTTTGAAAGAAACTCTATTTTGCTTCCCTGCCAAACAATGAGTACATCTTCTTAAACAAACATCATTCATTCCAGAAAGAAGATTCTTTTTAGTCAATACTGCCAAGCCTTTCTCACTCATGTGAGCAAGTCTCTTATGCCACAATTCTGATATGAGCTCATTTGTCACAGCATTAATAACACCTTTAAAGAGTCTCGCCTGCAATATATACAAACTGGAATGCTTGTTCCCACGAGCAACAACCATAGCACCTTTAGTAAGTTTCCATTGACCATTACTAAAGGTATTGCAACATCCTTCATCATCAAGTTTAATCAGGAATATGTTTTACCCCTCTAAGAAGTAGCCTCGTACCATTATTCATCTCCAAACACACATCTCCAATACCAATGACTTTAACCAAGCCATCATTACCCAACTTCACTGTCCCAAAGTCACCTGCTGTATAGGATGTAAAGAAGTCCTCTCGAGACATAGCATGAATGGAGGGTCCACTATCAATAACCCAACTGACCTCGTGACATGTAACATTGACAACATCTTCATTATAAACAACGAGAAAGTCCTCTGAACTAGCGGTGGCAACTCAATCATTTGCCTTGCCAACATCACCCTCTTGTTCTTTGTCTTTCTTCTTGTTATCCCGCTTCAACTATCTACAATATTTCTTGATGTGCCCTTTCATGCCACAATGATGACACTCAACATTTGAAAACCTGTTGGATTGACTTCTTCCTTTTTCTTCGCTCTTGTAACCTCTGCTTTTACTCCTCCCTCTTCTTTCTGTAACCAAAATCTCTGACTGCTGAGAAGACCCATGTGATTTTCTTCTCATTTCTTCATTCAAAACACTACTCTTAGCCAGATCCATATTGATTACACCATTTGGAGCTGAGTTAGTTAATGGCATTCTAAATGTTTCCCAAGAGTCCGGCAACGTACCCAATAAACACAACCCCTGAATCTCATCATCAAACTTGATACCCATTCCAGCTAACAGATTGATTATTCCTTGGAACATATTCAAGTGATCTGTCAACGGAGTTCCATCTTGGTACCTTAAAGCCATCAACTGCTTTATAAGAAACATTTTATTATTTCCTGTTTTTTGAGCATACAACTCTTCAAGTTTATTCCATAGTGAACGTGCATGTATTTCTCCACTAATATGATTCAAAACATTATCATCTACCCACAGCCTTATATATCCACAGACTTGTCGATGTAACAAAGTCCATTCTTCTTCAGACAATTTTTTTGGCTTCTCAGAGGCAAACACCGGTAAATGAAATTGTTTGACATAAAGGAGATCTTCCATTTTTCCTTTCCAAGTGTGGTAATTAGAACCATTCAAAGTAATCATTCTACTCAAATTTGCTTCCATTATTCAACACAAGAAATTCCACAATAATAACCACAGCTCTGATACCACTTTGTTCGAAGAATCACAATTTCAATTCGAACTTAATCAAGTTCTAATCAGCGGAATTAAACCTATTCTCCTTCTTTGTATGAATCTTTTAGGAAACAAATAAATAGAGCTCAAAATCAAACATGCACAAAATCAACACAAGTAATTTACGTGGAAAAACCTTCCCGGTATAGGAAGGAAACAACCACGGCACTCCTCTCTAAAACTTCCACTATCAAGAAACAATTGTACAACCATTCTCTCTAGGTAAAACTAGAGGCAAACAATCAACAACATCATCAAGAATACACTTCTTGGAAACTAACAATTATTTCAAGAAAATGGAGAAATCTAACCCAATTCGTAGTCACTGTTTACTGCTTATAATTTCCCAAACCGGTGAGCCAAATCCAAATCCCACCGCACAGATTAAATAATCTTGAGTCGTGAACCTGCCTGCAAAATTTCAGCTTAATCGGACCACAAACGACCTTCGATCAGAGCACTTGATGAAGACTGGATGGAGAGGGAAAACTGCTCTCTTTTCTGCCTTTGCTGCTGCAATTCTGAAATTCTCTGCAGAATCCTATCTCATCAAACCCTAAATGGGTTTATTAATGAAGGAATGAAATGACACAATTGCCCCTTATTACTCCATAGGCTTTTAAGCCACATGGGCTTCATTTGGGCTCTTCCAAATAAGAGGAAAACCCAACAACTCGATCTTTTTTTTTCAAGCTCAAACTAGTTGACCCATTTTTATAGATATGTTTGAATGTCTATGAGAGCAGCAACACCGGTGAGAAGAAATGACGACGTGGCTGGAAGTTGTTTTTTTGTTTTTTTAGTGTTGGCATGGGTGTTATTAGGTTTTTTTTTTCTTATTTAATGGAATATTATTCGGCATTTTATCCCTCTACCTATTTTTTTCAATATCATGTTAAATGGGTCAACTCATATCTAACCCGTACTCGATCTTTTTTTTTCAAGCTTAAACTAGTTGACCCATTTTTGACTTAAAATCATATCGAATCGTATATTTTCAAGTGAGTTTTATACCTTTCTAAAATTACTACAGTATCCTTTATAATATTAGGAAAAAATTGAAATAAGTATTTTTTAAAAGGATATGTAGATCCTATACTTATTTTTAAAATAATATTTAAATTTTATACTTGTTTTTTTATAATTTAATTCTATTATTATAAAGTGACATCATAAGAAAATATGATCTTTTTTATGTTTTTATTAATTTATTTTTATTTTTATCTAACTTTTTTAGTTATTTTTATTCAAATTTAAACAATCTCTATCTAATGCAGCTAAAAATATTTAAAAAATTAAAAAATGAAAATTAAAAAAATTACTTTGTTCTTAATGGTATTTTTTTTAATAATAATAAGATTAAATTATTATATAAAAAATATGACCAAAGTGACATTTTTGTAAAAAGTATATAGTTTCGAGATATTTACCTCTATTTTTTACTTCTAATTTTTAATTTTTAGAAATATTTTCTTTATATATATATATATGTTCAAAAACACAAAAGTCATTAGAGTCACGTACGTTTATTAAAACACTAACAAATCATACTATAAAAATATTTAAAACATAAATATTACTCATGTTTTCAAATAAATTTAACTTTGAGGTGGCGTTTGGTTCGTGGAATGGAATTGAAAGGAAACAATTTTGCTTGGTTTGACAACTGGGATAAAGCTCGGAATCAAGATTACAATCTTTGGTTTGCCACTGGAATGGAATGAAAAAAAACTGTAAATGACCTTAATACTCCTACATGTGTAAAGTTCAAATAATGTCATTTAATTATTATTTTTTCGTTAGACAAAATAAATTATTGAAATCATTATTTTTCTAAATAATTATTACTTAATTGAAAAATATATATTATTAAAATTATTATTTTTCTAAATAGGGTTTAGGGTTTTGAGGTTTGGGATATGAGATTTAGGGTTTAGGGATTTAGGATTTTGGGTTATATTTGTAGGTTAAGGTTTATGGTTAAAATTATTATTTTTCTAAAAATGGTTTAGGGTTTTATAATTTTGGATTTGGGGTTTAGGGTTTTAGGATTTAGAATTTGGGGTTTAGGGTTTTGGGATTTATGTTTTAGGATTTTGGGTTTTGGGGTTTATGTTTTAAAGTTTAGGGTTTAGGGATTTCGGGTTTAGGGTTTAGGGTTTTAGGATTTGGAATTTGGGGTTTAGGGTCTAGGGTTTAGGGTTTTGGGATTTATGTTTTAGGGTTTTGGGTTTTGGGTTTTGGGATTTATGTTTTAAGGTTTAGGGATTTAGGGATTTGGGGTTTTAGGGTTTAAGGTTTAGGGTTTAGGGTTTAGGGTTTTAGGATTTGGAATTTGGGTTTAGGGTTTTGGGATTTATGTTTTAGGGTTTTGAGTTTTGGGATTTATGTTTTAAGGTTTAGGGTTTTAGGGTTTAGGGTTTAGGGTTTTAGGGTTTAGGGTTTAGGGTTTTAGGGTTTAGGGATTTAGGGTTTAGGGTTTTAGGATTTGAATTTAGTGTTTTGGGTTTAGGGTTTAGGGTTTTGGAATTTTGGGTTTTGGGATTTTTGTTTTAGGATTTTGTGTTTTGGGATTTATGTTTTAAGGTTTAGGGATTTGGGGATTTTGGGTTTAGGGTTTGAGGGTTTAAGGTTTAGGATTTAGGGTTTTAGGATTTGGAATTTGGGGTTTAGGGTTTTGGGATTTATGTTTTAGGGTTTTGGGATTTATGTTTTAAGGTTTAGGGATTTGGGGTTTTAGGGTTTAAGGTTTAGGGTTTAGGGTTTTAGGATTTGGAATTTGAGTTTAGGGTTTAGGGTTTTGGGATTTATGTTTTAGGGTTTTGGTTTTTGGGATTTATGTTTTAAGATTTAGGGTTTTAGGGTTTAGGGTTTTGGGGTTTAGGGTTTAGGGTTTAGGGTTTAGGGTTTTAGGATTTGAATTTAGGGTTTTGGGTTTTGAAATTTTAGGTTTAGAGTTTGAGAATTTGGGATTTGAGTTTAAGGTTATATTTTAAGTGAGAATAAAATTGAAAAAAAAATTAGATGATAATGAAATTATGATTACCAAGGAGGATTCCTTCTCTTTTAATAATCTGATTACATTCCTTACTTAATTTCGTCCAACCAAACACATAAAATGGAAGGAATCAATTCTGATTCTATCCCATTATCTCCAACCAAACATGGGGTGAATGTGTGTTAATTTTCGAGTGTAAATTGATTTAAGGGTACAAAAAAAAAAAGGGTGAGAGGAGTATTCAAGGGTTCGAAAGGAAAAAAACTAGTCTTTGTGAATCAATGCCCTAAATATATCAACAGTAGACTTTTTATTGTTACATAATGTTACATTTACACTGTCGTTACTTGCTATGTGTTGAATAGTGCGCTTCAGGTGTTTGCTATAATGCCTGATTCACATAAGGTTGTTTCATGGTCTACGTGAAACATTGAAAATTTTTTGACAACAGATAACCGAGTATCCATTGATTTCTTATATGAAGCGAAAGGAATGAACTTCTGGAGAAGTACAAGCCACTTGGAATAATACAAAAGGAACAAGGTGAGAGCCGGCATCATTGCTATATATGTAGATGGTAATGAAAGTGTAGCTAGCAAAATCATGTAGCATAAAATTAGAAGCAAAACAAGCTGTAGAGTTCCACAACATTGAGGAAGGTAGAGATAAATCTCTACCAAAGAAACAAGGCTGGCTATGATGTTAACTAATTTTGCAGCGAACATTGTACTCCAAGGATCATATTTAGGAGTACTAATAATGGCTTGGTAGTTTGATGTTGCTAACAATGCAGCAACAACTAGGATGGTATTTCGTTCCTCCATTGACATGTATAGTTTTTTTCTGTAATGAGAGAGTATCCATCTTTCATGCCATATCATCCTTGTCTTCATCGAATCTGCTTGAGTTGTCACATTAGGAAGTTGTGATCCTCTTAGAGCTCCACCACGAAGTAGCATATGTTGAACCTTCTGGTTGTTAAACTGTCCAATACTATTTTGTAATATATCCAAAGCGGTCGAACCCGTCAAATTCTTCCTGTTCAGATCAATTCTATTCATTAACAAGCTCACCATCTGCATGAAGTTAGCATGGAATGCATCAGCAATGAAGAAACTGATCAGTAAAATTTGTCTTACAGTTTTATTCTATTTTGAATTTTTTTGAACAAGTGCTATTTTGGGGCCTCCAATTCCGAAATTTTTCAGTTTCAAAAGCCTACGCATGCTTAGTATATGCTATCTTCTCCCAAAAAAGGGTTGGGCAACTAAGTAGTATTCATACTCAACAAAAACACATATTTGTATAATAGTACATCAGTATTTATATTTAATTTTAAGTACTTAATTGATTTATTCATTTATAAAAATTAAATGTAAAGAATATTAATATAATGTTACGAAAATATGAATTTATATGTCTATTTTTTATTAAGTAAGAGTAATATTAAAATAGTTAAAAACTTTCAAAGAACATGAATGAGTATACGTGAAATGGAAACAACAAATAAGACAAAACTATTAATTATAAATACTAGCTAGTATCATTTAAGTTATATTTTTTTATTCTATCAAATCGAAACATTACCTCGATTTGATTATTATGTGTTGCAAGATGCAATACGTTATTTCCTTGATCATTAGTGGAATACAAGACTTCATTTTTGTGAACCAAATCAAGCCAGCCTAAGATGACTTTTAGTGCTTCAACTTGGTCATTCTTTACAGCAATATGCAGAGCAGTCTCTTTCTGAATCGTCACATCTTGGATAGATTTTGGACAAACAACCAGAAAGTCAGCTAAAACATCAATCATGCCATATTCTGCTGCCAAATGCAAAGGTGTTATTCCTTCTCTTCCATGGACTCGGACAAGGTTAGAGTCCAGTTCTACGAGTCGAAGAACTAACTGAGTATGTCGGTTATGCAAAGCCAGATGAATGGGACTATATCCCTCTTGATTTGTCTTCCTAGCAAAAGATGGCTTTAACCTCATAATTTCCAAAGCAAAATAGGTTTGTCCTGCAGAAGCAGCTATATGTAATGGAGTATCAATGAAAGGTACCTCATCAATGTGCTCCAAAAGATATGCATCTTCCTTAATTAACGAGTAGAGTTTATCCAAATCTCCCACCTCCGCAGAAGCCTTTAATAACTGATCCATTCAACTGATACCAAAACCAACAGATACAGAAACAATTAGTATTATTATAAAGAACAATTTTGCTAAGAAACTAGTTAATAACTATAATAATAGACTACGAATGCATCTGAAAGTGAGTAGCTGATGTTTTTTATAGATCCAATTTCTCAAGTAACTCCTTCCTCTCCTTTTCCTTTGAAAGGGAATTAACTTCAGTGCAGGCTTATTTTCATAGAACTTTCTCCGCATAATTCATTTGAAGTTACACGGCTAGAAAGAAAAACTTTTCGATTTTATTTACTTTAATTTTTAAGTCAATTCTAATTAATTTTTAATTTGTTCAAACGTCGACTTAAGATTTTAAATCAGTTCTATATGATATAACCATTAAAACATATTTTGGTTATTTTTTAGTAATCTTACTACATGTTTTATATCACATAATTGCAAAAAAAATCAGAATATGTTTCAAAGAGTTTTAAATTTTTTTTATTTAAAACCTAGATATTAATTAATTATTTAAGAAATAAATTTACGACAATAATATATATAAATTTAACTAAATTATAATATCACTAAATATATGCTATTCAATATCATCAGATTCTTCTCTAATTCTTCTTGCGATCTTATAATTTGAAGCATGTGTTCAATCCATTCTTATTATAAATCTTAAAAAATTTGCATATCATAGCTCGTTTTACTCCAACTAAAGAACTATATGTATTTAAATTGAATTTAATTCTTCTTGCGATCTTATAATTTGAAGCATGTGTTCAACCCATTCTTATTATAAATCTTAAATTTTTTGCATATTATAGCTCGTTTTATTCTAACTAAAGAACTACATGTATTTAAATTGAAAATAAGAATTTAATATTTTGATTTCACAAAAAATAAATTATATATGTTAAAAGAGTATATTAGTAAAAAAGATTAACACATATTTAATTTAAATGTTGATATTTGAGATGATATCGCTCATAAATTTCATAACAAAATAACTACATATGACTCTATCATTTTGTTATGGAACCTACAAAAAAAAAAAAACAAGCGTACATGGTTTATCAATTTGAACATATTTATTATTCAATAGTAAAATTCATTAAATTATTAATATTTGCTTGTACATACCATAACTTTATCCCATATATGCTTATGTTATTTTTTAAGGACAATGCTGTTACTCTTATTCCATAACTTTCATGCCCTATCAAAGTTTAAAAAAAATTAGTTCTTTATTCAATATTACAAATAACAATAGAAGAAAATAGCTAGTTATAACTTTTACATTTCAACAATTGTGTTTGTCTTTATTCAATTATATAGAAACCGAGTCACAATACCAAATATGATTACCATATAAATCAAGGATTATCAACATCCAATGATCTTAACCTTGTTGAAACTTTAATGCCCAATGGATTATTAACTTTTGATTTCTTTGAAATGTTAATATCATATCATATAATTGTTTTGCTCTTATGCTAACATCATACTTTTGATATTGATTCAAAAAATGATGAATCATTAAACATTACTAAATATGACATGTGATTAGCTTCAAGTTGATAATATCATGCCCTATATAAAAGAAATATATATAAATAATTAGATAATATAAACTTAATTATATGCTCTACATAAATAAAAATTATTTATTAATTGAGGATTCACCTTGTCTACACTTAAGTTATACTTAAATCAATAATTTGAAATTTAAATAATTGCAATATGCACTCGATCGATATATAAGATTGTCCAATGTGTACTCCAGATATTTCTTTAGGAAGTGGCACAATCCATTCACCATTCATGCTATTTTTACTTGTAATAATAGTCATCAAAGAGCCAAGATTTTTGCTGAAGTTTATAACATACTCATAATTATACTTTTTTCATGGCTTTTTCTTGAATTACTTGGTGTGTGATGATTATCCACTAAATATAGATTTACCACGAAATGAATCCTTTGCATCCCTTAAATTTTCCGCATTTACCAATTTTGATATAATATACTAAACAAGAGCTATTATATTATTAACAATAATAGAATAAAAGTAGTAAAAAAGTTTTATCTTAAGTAAAAATTAATAGTACAAAGTTAAAATTTAGCACAACTTGATTTGATGACCAAGCCACATATTATCCAACTGCATCTTGGACTGTAATAGCATTAGAGGACATCCGAAGTAGACAATGATGAAGCAATGATATTGATCAATTACTATTCATTAATAATTCGACAAATATTGATTATGAATATTTCAATCATTACTCAATTGTTGTATCACTCCAATAGCAATATAGTCCGTAAATGATAAATCTTTCAACATATATTTTATATTCTGTAAAAAATTTAAAGTTATATATAATAAATAAAATATTTAATAAAAAATAAAAATAAAATATAATCTACATAAGCTTTAAATCTTACCACGAATGATCATTAAATGAAGGATGATTCCCATGTGGCATAACTATTGGAAGAACATTCTCATCAAAATATTCTTTTGATTGATGGTAAGAATGCACAAATTACACTAGAAACATTGAACTACGATGTGATTGCATGAGAATTTCTGGAATATATGTGGGCCCAATAAGATGACTATATCGCATAGAGGATAGAGGTTGGACATGATATTGCATGGGTGGTATGCCTGGCCAATAAGACATACCTTGATTGTAGTATGGTGGCATGTCTGACATGTGTTGTGATGCCACAACTTGGTAACTTTGAAATTGCTTTATACTTGCAAGCTCACTTAACATTGTAGCCTTAAAGAAGTTCAATTCTTCTTCAAATTTATTCAACTTCTCCTTATTGACCATCTCAAGCCTTTGTTTTATAATATTGAAAAACTCCATGTAACCATCATATTAGCTTCCTCCCCTAACATGACCAGGGTGATCGGGTCCAAATACACAATATATGACATTTTTCCCTGGTTCTTTGACTATTTCACATATATTAATTTGTTCTTGAACTATTCTCTACAAATAATAAAGCAATAAAGTATATTATATATTATTACATCAATATGCAAAAATCATAATAAATAAAGTAGCATCAAGTTAAATTACTAACCAACTTATTTAGTTGTTCTTCTCCTCGTTTATTCATTGGTTTTAACTTCTTCATTTTCAGTGTCTTTGTTTTTATATAGAGTTTGGTTTGGGTAACCGGTTTACCCAATTAAGCTTCCTACATACATAAATTAAATAAATTTATTAACTTGAATTAAAGGAAAATAAATATAAAAATAGCTATAAATTAACTACTTAATATTATCATTCTTTGTCTAACTTCAGGATTTGATAACTTCCCAATACATTTAGAAAGAATATTATGCATTTGTATATTTTGGTGTTCTTCCCTAATAATTTGAAATTCATCCTTATGTCTGCAATCTACAAAGTATTTCCATACTTGGGGTTCTATTCAGGGATACTTTTTAGGGATTTTATATAGTTCTTCTTCATTAAATGGTTCCAAGTATGAAAACACATAATTTTAAACCAATTTGGAAGTTTTGTATTCCTTCCATGCCTTATTTGCAATTTTGTAGCACTTATTCATCCAATTTTTGGGGATTTTAAAATGATTATGTAAAAAAGTATTAGAAGAGATATAATACAAAAAGAATTTAATATGTAATTAATTATAAAACAAAAGAGACGTACATAAATGGTTTTCCATATCTTGTACTTTTTAGCATCTTTAAATTTACTCCAATCATTTATATTGATTGATATACTTGACTTCATAAATCTACCAATAGAATATTTCAAATGTTGGCCATTTTCTCCCAATGGATTATCAATTGCATCGAATTGAATAAGTATTCTATCATTTAGATTAAGTGGAGCGTCAAGTTCACTAGCCCAATCAATTCTTTTGAAATGCCCTTATGAATCATTTGGATTTACAAACTTGGGCACCCTAGGATCCATGAAATATCTACAAACAATGATGCAATATAAATTAATTCATAATTTTAAGTCCAAACTTATAAACAAGAGTTATTAGAATAATATAGAACATACATTATGTTTAATTAGGTTGTTGAATATATATATATATATATTCCTTCACAATCACTTCGAGTCCATGACGAAGAATCATCGTCATCAACTAAATCATCACATACATTAGGCAGTTTGTATGAGAAATAACTAATATTGGATCATGTATCAAGCATGTCATCATCTTCTAAAGCATCATAATGGTAGAAATCTTTTTATGGAGGCATTAACACAAGAATCGAGTTCTCAAATTTCTTGAATTATACCATAATATGTTTTATTAAAAAGTATAGGATTACCATATTTTAAACTAGTAAATTGCCTAGTTTACTCGAACTTTGTACCTTGTTTGTTTTGTAGACATAGAACCATTAATTGTGAAACTAGAACACGATTTGACATTGAATTTTGGACCATGTGCAAGACATTCCAAAGTTTTTGTTACTTTGTGATTGAGTTTATTGAGTTCAACTTGAATTTATGCATATAAAAACATGAAATGTGTTTAAAACAAAGTTGTAAAACATTATATAAAATTATTAATCAATTCTTGTATGTGATACTTATATGGTTGCAAAACTAATTAATAAGCTCTCGTTTATGCTCATCATATAACCATTTTTCTCCTCTCTTTTTTATAGCGATGATTGATCTTTAGTAAGTTCAAATGCATTCTGTGATGTTTTAGTAAATATATCAATTATATATCATTAATAGTTAAATAAATAATAATTTTTTATATGAAAAGGGTGAACCTGTCATTACTTACTCTATATATACTTCTTCCTTATTATTATTTACCAAAACGATTCGGTGTGTTTTCCCCATCGAGTGCAATCAATGAACAATTTCTTACTTTTACCGACCATAAGGTTACCTACTTGGATCATGTCACATTCTAAGAACAACTTGTGTGTAGGATTCTCAATTTCAATGCAACCACTAAAGTATTTAGAACAAAAGTCAATGGCCTTTTCAACAATGTAATGTTCCATAGCATCCTTCAAAACAATTTTTATTATTTGCATATCCTTTAAGGACTTGCATGTATCTCTCAAAAGGATACATCCACCTTAAGAAAGTAGGACCAAATAATTGAACCTCTCAAACTAAATGAACACACAAGTGAATCATTATATCAAAAATAGGAGGAAAATATTTCTCAAGTAGATACAAATTCTCCACAACATCTTTCTCTAAAGAGTTTTATTCTCCAATTGATATAGATTTCTTGTATACTGTGTTGAAGAATGAATAAAGATGAATTATTGATAATCGGGCATGTTTTGGAAGAATTGACCTAATAGCAACTTGCAATAACTGTTGTTGCATTAAGATATGATAGTTATGTGATTTTAATCCATAAAGTTCCTTATCGATCATAGACAAAAAAATTCTTAAATTGGATGAGTAACCATCAAGAACTTTCACACTAGTCAAACATTTACAAAACACATATTTATCTTTTGTTGACATTGTATATGATATTGGTGGCAAGTATGTTCGATTCTTATCATTTTTCACCCTTGGTGTCAATTCAGATCGTATGTCCAATTTCTTTAAATCTAATCTTATTTTAATTCCATCATTTGTTTTTTCAGGTATATTAAGTAATGTACCAATCAAGCTCTCATATACATTTTTCTCAATGAGCATGACATATAAGATGTGACAAATGTGTAGGTCTTTCCAAAAAGGTAATTCCTAAAATATTGATTTTTTATTTCATCCATGAACAAGATAAGTTGTAAAAGTGCCATCACTATAAAAAGAGCATCACATATAACTTTTTATTGCATTTCTTAATAAGTCCTCATAGGTAGGAAAATCATTAATTATCCATAAAAGGACCCCTCATAAGTTAAAGTATTCTTCTTTATATATGTCACAAAAATTTACACCATCATTTCATAACGTCTTTAAGTAATATATTAGAGGCTACACATACACATCAATATTAGCTTCAAGTTATTTCGGTTTTGAGATCAATAATGTTAGCATTATGAATTTTCTTTTCATACATAACCAGGAAGGAAGGGTGTATATTACCATAATTATTGGCCAACAACTATATATGTTACTAAGGGAATTGTGTGGATTAATTCTATTAGTAGCAATGGCAAGACGAAGATTATGTGGATCAGATGCAAATTGAGGGGATAAATTATCTATTACTTTTCAATTTGGGGAATCAAAAAGATGTCGTAGCATCCCATTAATCGATTCTCTGAATTCCAAGTCAACATCTTTGATGTCTCTTTACTTTTGATCAACCTTTGAAAGTGAGGAATCAAAGCAAAGTACCAAAGAACCTTTATGGGCAAGCCTTTTCTTAGGTGTTGTCTTATTTGTAGCATACTTCCATCTGAATTCTTTATACAACGTACAATCATCTAATGTCTCATATTCTTTTCTGTAAAGAATGAAATTATTTGAACAAGCACGAATCTTATGATATTCCATGCCAAATCGACTAAGAGATTTCTTCACTTTATACATTAAAGATGAAAACTCATTATCCTTAGGAAATATATCTATTAGTACATTTAGTAAATCTCTGAATCCCTTGTCAAAAAATTATTTTTTGCCTTCACATTGTACAAATGAACCAATCCCAACATTTTAATGTATTTCTTGCACTCTGGATAGAACGAATTTTTGACATCTTCTAGAAGTTTTTTAAAGGTTTTTGGATCATCCTCATGTAGTTCATCTTTAACAGCATAAAACATATATTCTGTCTGTACATTATGTCTGTAGTGCCTATTCTGATAAGATGTATATAATCCACTCATATTCTTATTTATCTTTTCTCTATGAGTATTATCAGTATATTCTTCATGATAATACCAATATTTATAACTCACAAGAATATCACTACGGATTATGCGATACTTAACCTCATCAACATCATGAAATTTCTCATTTTTACATTTAACACATGGGTATCGAATCATACTAATTTCATTATTATTATTTCTACGGGCAAATTACAAGAAAGTTTTAACTCCATAAATATAGTCCTACTCAATTCTACACTTTAACATCCAAAATTTGTCAATTTTTTATTAATGATATTAAACATATTAAATATGGATCCAATAAAATATAAATATATTAATCACCAATATATTTTAACTATTATTATATATGAAGTTATAAATTATTATAATATCTATCAAAATATCATATAAAGATAAATACATAAAATCCAAACAATTAATAAAATCATTATAACATTAACAATATATAACATATAAATATATAATAAGTTAAAAAAACTTTAAATTTAAAATAAATTAATATATATAAAACATGAAATACATAAAATTAGTTAAAATAAATAAATGAAAAATATCTTCTTTTCTTCCAAGTTTGAATAAAAGTAAACAATATACACAACACAAAAATATATACAAATAATCAATAATACATAATATACATTAAAATGAAAAAATAATTGTACAAAAATTATATAAAAATATAAAATGTCAATAATAAGTGTAAAATAATTCATAGAAATACTTAAAATAATAAAACAAGTGAGAAAATAAAGAAAATAAAGAAAAATAGTATTTGGTAAATGAAAAAGTGAAAGAAAATAGGTACGAAAAAATTAAATGTTATGCTTAAAAATAGTGGATCTAGATTAGAAAATGGAGAGGAACAAAACCCAACTGATAACGTCGAAAATGGATACAAATGTTTGGAGGTATCATACAATTAGAGAGAAAATTAGGAAATAGTAACAAAAAATGTTGGATTTTGGGGGGTAAGAAGAAGAAAAAGTAAAAAAAAAACCCATAGCTTCGGTTCTACCTGTCAATTGATGCGAGCCACATGTAGTGTCAGTTGACACATAGAATCAACATTACTCGTGATGCGTTAGTATGAAATGGCAATCGACACTACGCATGGCACATATCGTTGATTGATGTGTAAAATCAATGCAAAGCCACGTATAGCGTCGATTTTACATATCAATCAACATAACATTACGGGTCGATCGACGTGTACAATCGATGCTATGCATCACGTGTAGCATCAATTGTACATCAACTAACATTATTTTTTGATTTTTTTTAATATTTTTTAATTTGAAGTTTATTTAAATTCAATTTTTAGCCTGAATTAACTTTAAATTTTAATTCGATTTAAATTCAATTAATTTAAAATTTATTATAAATCAATTTTAAATATAATAAATTTTAAATTAATTGAATTTAAATTTTGATTTAAATATTTTTTTATTATGTTACAAATGTTGATGAGATATTACCGAAAAGTTATTTGAATTCAAATAAGAGTTTTTATCAAATAGCCAACTTAAACACATTTATTAGAGAAAGTGAAAAAAAAATGGTGATGTGTTGGGGACGATTTGACAACTCATGTGTCCCTGGTGCTCACAGCTGCCTAGCAAGTTCCATTTTCATTTTGCTTTTTCACAAGTAATTTTCAGCCTCACATTTAAATTCTAAAGTTGACATGTTCGGCAAAAGACGCCCACTGTAGAGAAAATCTTAGTAGAACTCTGATCGAATGAATTTTTTGCCATTACTAATTAAAAGATATGAGATTAAAATATTTATTTGTCTAGAATTTTTTGATCAACTTGCTGGACTTTAGAATTTAAATATGAGGTTGAAAATAACTCGTCAAAAAGCAATATGAAAATGGGACTTGGTAGGTAGCCTGTGAACACCCGTGACAAAAGGAGTCGTGTCACGAAGAAAAGAAAGGAACACACAATGCAAATGTTCAAACAATGAGAAAAAACTTGAAGACATGTCCTATCTCAAGAACTTGCACGATGTTCCTATACAAGTTATGTTTATAATTATAAATTCCCCCCCTGTCTCCTGTCTCTTTACCTGTAAGTTGTGACATTGTGGAACTTGTGTGGTGACTTTTGTGCTTCATTGCAATTAATATAATTTCAGTCTCCTTTAAACCAAGTCAACTATTTTGCTCCCATTCAGATCCAAAAATGAACCTAGACTTCTCTCTTCACTATTATAATATTGACATCAAAATCATGATTATCCGTTTATTATTATAGTTATAAAAATCGAAATTTAAGTAAAAAAAAAACTATAAATTATTATTTATAATCTCAGTTTTTAACCGAATCAATAATCATACCTATAACCTCGATCTTTAAAAAAAATAAGATCATAAAAATACCTTTTTGTCACAATCTTATAATCAAATAATATGTTTATTGTTTCGGTTACATTTAAATCATGATCACATGCATCTCAATTAACCTTATTTTTCAATATAAATTAAAATTATAAATTATTAAATTAAAAATCATTATATTAGAATTAAGAAAAAAAATTGCATTTAAAAGTTTATATATGTATTAAAACATAATAAAGTCTTACTATAACTAACTAATTAAAGTGTTATAAAATATGAAATACATGTCAAAAATTTATTAATATTAATATTAATATTAATTAAATTATTCATAATTTAAATCAATATAAAAAATATTTTACAGGACTGATTTTCTTCAAAATCTTGTTTCTTGGAAAGAAAAAGGAAGAAAAATGCATCATTTAGAAGCTTAATTCCAAGTTTCTGCCGGCATAAACCTTATTGCATATAAATGACAATGAGGAAAAATGTAAAGCTAACAATATAATATCAAACCAAAGTGATATTCCTTCAAGAAATGGAAACAAAACGTGACGAAAGAGTAAATTTGACAAAGATGTATTACCTTTAAATTTATTTTGCACCATAGTGTTGAAAAGTATGATTTCAGTCAATTCCTAAACAAATAAAGCGAAAATTAACGAACAATCAGAGAAAAACCCATTAACGTTCTAGAACCCAAAAGCATAAATTACCAATTTAACAAAAGATTCGCAATACAAGGATATGAATACTCAATCTCTTGACTAGGTTAAGGGTTTCCTGATTCAAAACTTCTCCCTGAGAAACTGAAGAAGAATTGTAATCTCCAGCACTTAGCCCAGTTCTTTGAATTAAATTTCTATCTGAGTTAGTTTGTGATGGTCGTCCACATAATATTCAGCATTTATGCAAGAAAGAATCTTATTTAAGATAAACGAATAGCCAACATATCATAATCAGATATTGTTGGTGTGTGTTATGGTGCATGCTACAATAGTGTCAGATAACAATGTTTGGTGGAACAAAAAATAGAGCAGACAATAATATTAGTGGAGCCATAAAACATGGATGTGTAACAGCTAGGATTAATTGTTTAGTTTTCGTTTTTCTTGTATACATATACCTAAACTATTGTACAGAAACTAAACAAAAATGAAATAAAATATACATGATAATTATCAGAGAAATACAATATTTGTTATGGTATCAGAGCAAGTTATTGCTGACTAATTGAATTACCTGCTATACTGATTTTTGTTTTACTACCATTTTGATTTCTGATCTCTGGTTTACATTTTTTCTCGAAGCTGATTTCTATTTTACTCGTTGAAACCGATCAATTGCAATACTAAAACAAAATACCATCAAGTAAAATAACAACATCAGTGTGCTTTAGAAGGAAATAAGTACAAAGAACATTGTTGTAAGGCTTAACCACAGAGGTTGAAACCTGAGGGGATGGGTAGACAGTGAAGCCATTTCTGCTCAGCGTCAGTTCCGCCATCGCAACCTCAACAGAACCCTTCATGGTAGAATCTAGAGATTTAACCAAAATTTTCATATTGAAAGATTTGACTAAAAAATGACGGAAGTTCTAACTAGAGCTCAAATCACCTCACAACCTCCGCTAACTGAAGTGTCGACTACTCCCATTAGTATCAAGTTGGGAGGATCCAACTATGCCTTATGGTCCCAGGTGGTAGAGATGTATATCTTTGGCAAAGACAAACTGAGATATATTAATGGGGATTTTCCTCAACTTGCTAAAACCGACCCCTCATTCAGGAGATGGCGTACTGAAAATTCCATTGTCAAAGGATGTTTGATCAATTCGATAGACCTCTCCTTGATTGTAAATTTTATTCGATTCCCAACTGCGAAACATGTTTAGGATTCTGCTGTTACCACCTACTATGATGGGACAGACATGTCTCAAGTGTATGATCTTCGCCATCGAGTTACTCGTACGAAGCAGGCAAGTGGATCTATTGAAAAATACTACAATGACCTTCAAGGGTTGTGGCGAGAAATTGATTTCCGTCATCCTAATCCAATGGAGCGTGCGACTGACATACAAAAATACAACTCGATCATACAGGAAGATCGAGTGTATACCTTCCTCGATGGACTTGATGACAGACTAGACAAAACTCGAAGTGATGTGCTTCAAATCAAACCATCCCTTACGGTGGAACAAGCCTATGGATTCATTCGTAGGGAAGAGGTTCGGCAGACCGTGATGACCACGGGTGTAGATACGACATCCGGAGTAGTTATGGCTTTCAAAGGGATCAAGGGACACCATAATCCATTGCCACCCAAACCAGGAACTTTTTTGGGTAGCAAGAAATCCACGGGAAATCCACCGTCTATTGAAATGAAATGTGGCCATTATGGAAACTCCAAACAGACCCATGAAAAATGCTTCAAACTACATGGGTATCCAGAATGGTGGAATGATCTTCAAGCACAGAAGAAACGGGAAACCATTGGGCGAGCCGCTGTGGCTACCAATAATGCATTACTATCCCTTATTCCTCAGGCCGAATCTTCCCAGGATCCAGGTATTTCAAGTAAAGCATTTCACATCTATACTCATAATGATAATGAGGATTGGATTCTAGACTCTGGAGCTATAGATCATATGAAATTTGACCCAAAAGATCTCTCCAATACAACCCAACCGAGATAGAGTCGTGTTGCCAATGCCAATAGGGTTACTTATCCAGTTACAGGGGCTAGAACAGTGACTTTATCTCCTTCATTATCATTATCTAATACATTGCTTGTACCCTCTCTTTCAAACAGACTAATATTTGTAAGTCAGGTCATTCCAGATCGTAACTATGTAGTATTGATGTATTCTACCTTTTGTCTTCTACAAGATATTCTAACCAAGGAGATCATTGGGCGTGGTACTAAGAGGGGGGGTTATATTATATGGATGACCTCAGTTTAGGAAGAGCCAATCACATGTAACACACTGTTGGTAACAAGGAACACGAGATTTGGTTATGTCATCGTCGATTTGGGCATCCATCATTTGGGTATTTAAAGCACCTACTCCCTAGTTTATTTTCAAATATCACACACTCAGATTTCAAATGTTATACTTGTATCTTAGCAAAAATTCATAGGGCGTCTTATCTTATAAGCATGAATAAAAGTATGACTCCTTTTGATTTAGTACATTATGATGTTTGGGGACCTTCCCCGGTCACTACGTCATCGGGTCATCGTTGGTTTGTAATTTTTGTTGATGATTGTACACGAGTGACATAGCTTTACCTTCTCAAACATAAAGATGAAGTATTTTCTACGTTTCAGTTGTTTCACACCATGGTTCAGACATAATTTTTCTAAAAAAATTAAGATTCTTAGGTCTGATAATGGAGAGGAGTATGTTAATCAACAATTTTGGAAATACTTGGACAACCATGGTATTCTCCATGAAACCTCGTGCTCACAAACCCCACGACAGAATGAGACTACGGAGAGGAAGAATAGGCATATTTTAGAAACTGCTTGGGCCTTACTAATTGGTGCACATATGCCTAGTAGATATTGGAGTGATGCTGTTACTACAGTTGTGTATCTATTAAACCGTATGCCCACAAAACCTTACAATTTCAGACTTCATTAAAGGTGTTATCTGATCATGTTCCCTTGCCTACTATTTTGATGCTTCCGCCCAGAATTTTTGGATGTGTTGCTTTTGTCCACCTCCATAAAAATCAATGAACTAAGTTGGATCCATGTGTTGTCCGATGTGTTTTCTTGGGTTATGGCGTACAAAAGAAGGCATACCGATGCTACGATCCTATTACTAAAAGAACCTACATTACCATAGATGTCACTTTCCTAGAATCTAAATGGTTTTTTCCATCATCAGTATTCAATTACCCTCTTCAGGGGGATAGTTATGGTGAGGAACAGAATTGGCTTGATGTTGAAGTATTAGACATTAGTAACAATCTGACATACTCAGATAATGCCAACAATATGGATGAGCCAGTACCTAGACCCGAACTTGAACTTCTAAGAACTGAATCTGAACTAGTGACTGAATCTCCAGAAGATGCAGTGGTTGATGCACCCATCTACTCTCTAGTACCTAATGATCCTCCTGTTGAGAATACTCCTAAGGTAAGTTCTCCTATCACACATTTACAAACTAATGCTATAGATACATCTGTTGGTTATGTTCTACCTTTCAGACACAATCGAGGCAAACCTCTGAATCAATACTCTCCAAACAAAGAGGAACAACAACCCAAGTATCCAATAGCCAATTATGTATCTATTCAAGGGTTATCAGAACCTATCAGGGCTTTTGCACAAACACTCTCCTCATGTAAAATTCCAGGCAGCATTGAAGAAGCCTTATCTGATCCAAATTGGGCTCAAGCTATAAAAAAAGAATTTGAGGCACTACAGACGAACAACATATGGGTGTTAAGCAAGTTGCCTCAAGGGAGGAAGATGGTAGGATGAAAGTGGATTTTCTCCATTTATTATAAAGTAGATGGGTCATTTGATCGATACAAGGTGAGGCTAGTAGCAAAAGGGTATACACAGAAACATGGTATAGATTATCAAGAAACCTTATCACTTGTGGGTAAACTAAAAACTGTGAGAATTTTGTTATCTCTTGCATCAAATTTAGATTGGCCATTGCACCAACTTGACGTGAAGAATGCCTTCCTTCATGGTGACTGATAACTGTATTTTATATAGTTATTTTCACCTATTTTATTAATTATAATTGCTATGTTTTCAATGTTTTTAGTTAATTTTAGTTTAATAAATTAGTATTTACGGTTTTTTATATATTTTAATAAAATTAAATAATTTGTATCGAAAAACTTAATTAATTGCAAATTTGAGTCCAAAAATATAATTTCAAATAAAATAGTATTTAATTACAATTTATAAAAGTCAAAAATATAATTTAAATTAAATTCGGGCTTAATTTTAATTATTAAAAGTTTAAAAATTTAATTTAAATTAGAAAAGGGCTAAACTGTAATTAAATAAAGTTGAAAATGTAATTTGAAATAGATTTGTGGGCCAAAATCCAATTAATTGAAGTTTAAATTTCTGCGCAGGTGAGAAGACCACGCGCCAAAATGCACGCGCGACACGTGGACCGTCCGATCAAAGAAGAAACGGTTGAGATCCGCGCGTGTCATTCACGCCCGACCAGAACGCGTTGGTGCAGAATTGTTACGCAGCTCGGCGCCCGAGTGGGGCCCACGGCCGCGCAGGCCGGCGTGCAGGTGGGACCCACTTCTCTGACGCGGCAGCCGCTGTCCCCCACGTACGCGCGCCTCTGATCCCGTGCGTTGAACTCAGCGTGCGCCCGGATTTTCCTCCAATCAGACTCTGCCACGTGTTCCTTTTGAATCCCTTCCTCAAATCAGGAGCTGCCACGTGTCCCACTCTATTTGTCAGCCAATCTTGTAACGACACGTGGCATATTACGATGAGCGCGAAAGCGCAGGATCGCGCCCGTATGTGGCCGTTTTCGTCCGTCCTTTTTGTCGCCGGCGCCGTTTCCAGCGGCCAATGAGAAGCTGCCACGTGTCCGCGTTAATTCGTTTCAGCGAATCAGACGCTGACACGTGGCACGCATAAAGAAATTAAAAAAGGCTGAATCGGCGCCCTGTCTCACGCGTGAATTTGTTTAATATTTTTCGATCCAATTTTCGATACGCGTTATTTAATTTTTCGATAAAAAATTATTACGCGTTTTATTTAAAAATAAAATAAAAAATGTAATATTTTAGATGTATTATTTTTGGGTATAAATAGGAGATAAGATGATAGTTTTAAAAAGTTTTTTGTGAGTTTGTAATTTTTGGGGTGTTTTGTGTGTTGGCTGTGGAACACGCAGAAGCCATTTTTGGCTTTTGTTGTGTTCTGCGTGTGCCAAAAATTTGTTCTAAGTGATGTTTTAATTTTCCTTCTTCTTCATCTTAATTTTCTGTAGGTGTTGTAACTTTTATTTTAATTTTATGAAGTAATTTAATTTTTCTAGGGTTGCATTTGATCTAAATTTATGATGCTTTTATTTTAATTATTTTTTATAGATTTATATGACGTTCGATTTGTTCGTTTTATTTTGTGTTTAATGCTTTTTGATTATTTACGAATCTTATCGAAACGATCCGTGGCACATGAATAAACTTGGAAGAGGCATTCGTGTGTATATTGCTCGTAAATAGAATGACATGTATGATGAAGGATAGGAATATACCCTAATTGTATGTGTGGCCATTTGAAAACTTAAAACGTAATGAATTTCGGAGAATTTAATTCTCATAGAGATATAGTGAATTAATTTGACGAGGTGTGTTTGTACGGAGCTCGGAAGAGATGTATGAATAAAATTAGAAGTTTTCGGTTGACAAATTAAATGTACTAAAAAATATAAATTAAAAGAAAATAAAATGATTTGAGTTGATTAATTTGGTGAAAAATTGCAATCCTAGATTTCTTTTATTTTGTTTTAACTCTTTTCTTACATTTGCTACAATTAATTTACGTTTTGAATAAAATCAGATTGAGATAATTTTAGTAATTAAAAAACTATAGTTACAAATCTCCGTGGGAACGATACTTTACTTACAAATTTTATTACTTGTGACCGTGTATACTTGCACGTTTTCGTGTGTTGAAAAACACACAACAGTGACCTTGAAGAAGAGATTTACATGGATATTCCACCAGGATATATTGTTACATCAGGAAAAGAAATTGCATGTAGATTACAACGAGCATTGTATGGACTAAAATAATCACCTCGAGCATGGTTTGGCAGATTGAGTTTAGCAATGAGAAAATATGGGTTTCAAAAAAGCAACTCTGACCACACTCTTTTCCTAAAACATCGATTGGGAAAAATAGCAGTCCTTATAGTCTATGTAGACGACATGATCATTACAGGGATGATAAAGAAAAAATCTCTAGGCTTCAAGAATAACTGTCAAATGAGTTTGAAATGAAGGACTTGGGAGGGCTCAAATACTTCTTAGGCATTGAGGTAACAAGATCAAAACAAGGTATATGTCTTTCCTAAAGGAAATATACTCTAGACCTACTGGCAGAGGCAGGATTACTAGATTGTAAACCTGTCGATATTCCGATGGTCCAAAATCATAAACTTGGAGAATATGTGGACCAAGTACCAGCAGATAAACAGAGATATCAACGGTTAGTAGGTAAACTCATATACTTATCCATACTCGACCTGATATTGCTTATGCTGTGAGTGTCGTGAGTCAATTTATGCACTGCCCAAGTGAAGACCATATGGATGCCGTCATGCGAATACTCCATTATTTAAAATCCTCCCCTGGGAAAGGACTTATGTTTTCAAAGAATGATCAATTGGAAGTCGTTGGATATACAGATTTAGATTGGGCAGGGAATATGAAGGATAGGAAATATACTACTGGGCACTTTACTTTTGTGGGGGGCAATGTTGTTACATGTAGGAGCAAGAAGCAAAAGGTAGTTGCCTTATCTAGTGCTGAAGCTGAATTTCGAGGAATGGTCAAAGAAATATGTGAGCTCCTTTGGTTGAAAAAACTTCTAACTGAGATTGGTGTTGATCCTAACTCTGAAATGAACTTATTTTGTGATAACAAAGCAGCCATTTCCATCTCTCACAATTCAGTTCAACATGATCGCACGAAGGACGATGAAGTGGATTGGAACTTCATCAAACAGAATCTTGAAGAAAAGATTATTCAGCTTCCATTTGTTAAATCAAAAGATCAATTGGCTGATATACTCATAAAATCTGTGTCTGCAAAGAACTTCTACAACTCACTTGACAAGTTGAGCATAAGAGACATATATGCACCAACTTGAGGGGGAGTGTTGGTGTGTGTTGTGGTGCATGCTGCAACAGTGGTAGACACCAATGTTTAGTGGAGCAAAACATGGAACAGACAATAATATTAGTGGAGCCATAAAACATGGATCTGCAGTAGCTAGGATTAATTGTTTAGTTTTCGTTTTCTTTGTATACATATACCTAAAATCTTGTACAGAAAATAAACAAAAATGAAAGAAATATACATGATAATTATCAGAGAAACACAATATTTGTCACATATTGCATGATCATAAGATCACAACAAACCTAGCGTTGAAATTCCTAATTGTAGAGACATCTTCTAGAGCATATGTTTCCTCCAAATCACTATTTATGGGCCTAGACCCTAACAATTCAAGTCTTGAGAGAGTTGCATTGTTGCTAGATCCAAAGCTTCCAAAGCTCAATTGCTGACATATATATCGACTGCTGACATATACGTATTTGTCTTGGTTACCAACAAAGTAAACATGAGGGAAATTTTCAACCAAGATTGGGTCTCTATCAGAGAAAGGATAGCATCCTGCAAAATAACATGTCCATTAATAATTCAAACATTCAAAACATACTTGTATCATATGCAACTCCAGAAAAAGGTCAACCACATCAATCAGTTTGTTCTTTTTCTTGATTTTTGTTGTTAATAAGTCAAATTATTAACTTGCTAGAAATCCCCTTGGCCTAACAAGGGGTCTAACTGGCTTCGATGAACAACATAAGCTAAATAAAGGAAAGCTTCAAGAACCAAAAAATAAAAATAAAATGTAAGCATGTAAGCATGTACCAAGAGTATTGGGGGTTGTTGGTGCCAGATGCCTCCACTTTAATGTCCTTTCCATAAATCCAAGATTGTCCCTTTCTTCTTAATAAATTCCAAGATCATCTATATTCTGTCCTGATGTTTCCAGAAACCTGAAACTCAACAAAAAAAATCATGTTAAATAAATGTTGTTCAAGTAGTATGAAAAAGTAATCATAGTGAATTTTCTGCAGTAAAATCCATTTTGAATTTGGTAAATGATTTGTTAGAAAAATTGGGTATATTTTCCCTATTCTAAATAGTTTATATTCACTTATAATTTAAATAAATAATGCTATTGAAAATATAATGCTAAAATAAACTAAAACAGATATTGAAATAGAAAAATAATAACACCAGAAATTTAACGAGGTTCGGTATAAATGTTACCTAGGTCCTCGGGTATCGTTGATCACTTCCACTATCTCTAAATGAATGAACTCCGAATTACAAATAATTAGGCAAAATTGAGCTAATCAATTACCCTTACAAAAGAGAGAAAGATTTACAAATTTTGGGATGTTTTACAAATGGTGAAAGAGGGCTTTATTTATAGCCCCAAATCTAACATCTATCTTCATTCCTAACAAATGTGAGAATTTTCTAATTTTCTCACTAAGGAGTTATATAATAAATCTCCACCTTAGCGATTTAGTGATTTTTTAAATGATTTCTTTAATCACTTGATCAATGACGCCAGTGCCAATTTAGATTTATAGGATGTTGATCAAGTTTAGACAATGTATGAACTTGATTGTTGTTACCACCTTGGTCATCATATCTGCGTGATTCTCTATCGTATTGATCTTCTAAATTAGTAATCCACTTTCATCAATAATATCTCGCATGAAATGATAATGAATGTCAATGTGCTTTGTACATGCATAATAGACTTGGTTCTTTGCTAAATGAATAACACTTTGACTATCAAAAAACACCTTAATATATTTTTCACCAACTCCCAAGTCTTCAAGTAAACCTCGTAACCAAATAGCTTCCTGTATAGCCTCTGTAGTAGACAAATTAACTGTGGACTGTAAGGTAGACTTCCAACTGACTGGTGCTCTAGCAAAAGTAAATACATAACCAGTAGTTGACCGACGCTTATCTAAATATCTTGCATAGTCAGAATCACAATATCCGACTGCACATTGACCAACGGTATTATCCTATTGAAATACTAAGCAAATATCTACAATATTTATAATATACCGTAGAATCCATTTCACAGCCAACCAATGTCATTTACCAGGATCATGCATGTACCTGCTTACAACACCAATAACATGTGAAATGTCAAGTCTTGTACACACCATTGCATACATCAAGCTACTAACCGCATTTGCATATGGTACATTTGCCATATATTCTCATTCTGCATCATTCTTAGGAGATAATTGAGCACTAAGCTTGAATTGAGGAACTAGCGGAGTACTTACAAGTTTTGTCTGTTCATTCATACCAAAATGTTGTAGTATCCTCTTCAAATATTGACTATGGGTCAAACTAAGCTTCCCCTTCTTCCTGTCTCTACTTATCTCCATACCGAGAATCTTCTTCGCTTCTCCCAAATCTTTCATCTCGAACTCCTGACTTAGTTAAGCCTTCAACTTCTCAATTTCTGCTTGGCTTTTTGATGCAATCAACATATCATCGATGTACAATAGGAGATAGATGAAAGACTCATTTTGTAGTTTGCGAAAATACACACAATGATCATGTATGCTTCTGGTGTATTTCTACTACAACATAAACTGATCAAATCGTTTGTACCACTACCTTGGAGATTGCTTCAATCCATACAATGATTTGTTCAGCTTACAAACCCAATTCTCTTTACCAGCAACATTAAACCCTTCTGGCTGAGACATATAGATTTCCTCTTCTAAGTCACCGTGTAGAAACATAGTTTTTACATCAAGTTGAACTAGTTCCAAATCGAACTGTGCTATCAAGGCCAACAAAATTCTAATGGAGGAATGTTTTACAACTAGAGAAAATACCTTATTAAAATCGATTCCCTCCTTCTGAGCGTAGCCCTTAGCCACCAACCTTGCCTTATAGCGAATGCCATCTTTGTTAGGAAATTCATCTTTCTTTGCATACACCCATTTGCATCCAATTGCCTTCTTACCCTTAGGTAGTTGTGTCAACTTCCATGTTTTATTCTTCTGAAGGTATAGAAGTTATTCATTCATGGCTTCCTTCCATCTTTCAACTTCAGGGCTTCTGATTGGTTCTTTATATATGGAAGGAACATCATCATGCATAACTGAAAGTGCACAGGCCACTGTATTCTTAAACTGAGCATGTAGGTCTTGAAAATCCTTGTATCGAGTAGGTACCTTGACATTTTGTCGTTGTGGCCTATCAACTGCAGTTTCTTCTTGTTGTTGTGGAGGTTCTTGGGTTACAACCTCTTCATATGATTCATCTTATGTCAATGGAGGACCAGCTTCTGTCTTATCTTCACTAACTGGATTAACAATTTTGCTTTCAAACTCTACATGTTTCGAAGTTCGCTCCACCTGCTCTAAAGTGCCATCAATCTTCTTAGTTACCTTATTCAACAATGTAGATTCATCACAGGTAACATCTCTACTAAAGACTATCTTTTTCGTTTCAAGGCATCATAGTCGATATCCCTTAGAACCAAAAGGGATAAAAAAATGGCTTTATTGGCTCTTGGGTCCAACTTTGATTCCATTACATAGTAGTATGCAATTGAACCAAAAACATGTAAGAAACCGTAATCTCTAGCAAGTTTTCCAGACCATACCCCCATAGGCATTTTGCCTTCAAGAGAAGACAATGGTAGAAGGTTGACGAGATGACATGCATATGTCACAACCTCAGCCCAATACTGCTTGCCTAAACCAGCATTTGACAACATACACCGAACCTTCTCCAGCAAAGTCCGGTTCATATGTTCTGCAACTCCGTTTTGTTGTGGGGTTTTTCGAATAGTGAAGTGTCTCACTATCCCTTCTTCTTCACAAACTTTCATAAATGGATCATTTGTGTACTCAGTGCCATTATCAGACCTCAAATGCTTGATCTTTTTACCAGTCTCAATCTCGATCATCTTCTTCCACTTGAGAAAAATCCTCAACACTTCATCCTTCTTCTTCATGAGATACACCCAAACTCTTCCGGAGAAGTCTTCAACGAAAGTGACATAATAATGTTTGCCACTCATGGATGGAGTTCTTGTTGGCCCTTATACATATGTATGGATGTAATCCAAAATGCCCTTTGTATTATGGAGATCAGTGTCAAAGCTTATTCTTTTCTGCTTCCCCAATACACAATGCTCACAGAATTCCAACTTGTCAGTTCTCGTACCATTTAACGGGTTTTGCTTTACTAGAATTTGCAAAGCTTTTTCACCAGTATGTCCCAAATGCATATGCCATAGCTTGGTAGTTTCTAAATCTCTTTCTTCCTCTGAAACTGCTGCTGATACTGTCCCAATAACCGTACTACCAAGGTAGTAGTACAAGTTATTCTTCCGAACACCTTTCATCACCACAAGTGCTCCAGAAGTAACCTTTATTGCCCCATTTTGTATGGTTATAGTAAAGCCTTTTGATTCTAAGACTCCTACAACAATGAGATTCTTCTTCATATCTGGAACATAATGAACATCTGTCAAGACCCTAGTTGAACCATCTTGATTCTTCAAACCAATTGTACTGATTCCCAAAACTTTGCATGGATAATCATTACCTATGAAAACAACTCCACCGTCTAGTTCTTCAAAGTTAAAGAACCACTCCTTCTTAGGAGACATATGGAAAGTACATGCTGAATCAAAAATCCAATCACCAGGATGAGATGTTGTTGACAAACCAACCAATGCAAAATATGAATTTGAATTGCTTTCAACTACACATGCATCAGATTGCACAACTTTTCCATTCTTTTGCAACTTCAGACAATTTTTCTTGCAATTGCCTTTCTCATGACAAAAAGCACATTCATCTTTACCAAGTCTTCCTTTTGATAGAGATCTACCTCTCCTTCCTTTCTGTTGTGTTTGCAGACTTCCTCTTACAGACAATGCCTCTGCTGCTTCATTCCTGCTTTCTCTTTTATCTTTCTTTCTAATTTCATAACTATACAAAGCAGTACAAACTTCCTCAAAAGACATTTTATCCTTCCCAATGAGTAAGCTCGTAATAAGATGATCAAACTCATCAAGAAGGGAGGTAACACCATCAAGGCTAAATCTTCATCTTTAAAAGTTTCATCCATATTTAACAAATCTGCTACTAATTGATTAAAAACAGTAATGTGGTAGTTCATTGTAGTACTTGGAAAGTATTCAAACTGGAACAACTTCTTCTCCAAATAGAGCCGATTATGTCCACTCTTCTTCATGAACTTGTTCTTTAACGCCTTCCATAACTTACTTGCGGATGTCTCCTTCATGAACGTGTACTTTTGTTCTATTGAGAGACACGAACAGATTGTACCACATGTCAATCGGTTGATATTTTTCCACTCTACTTCATCTGTTCCATCTGGTTTCTCTCCTTCAATAGAGATGTCTAGACCATGCTGAAACAGAGCATCTAGAACTTCGCCTTGCCACATGCCGAAATGACCGGTTCCATCAAACTTCTCCACCTCGAACCTTGCATTCATCACCATAGTTCTACCTGATGTGGATGATTGGCCTATGTTTGAACGAAATTTTTCTTCCGCCATTTCTTCAAATTACAATAACTAGCAACTATATTCCAATAGCAAACAAATGGAATACAAACAAATGCCTAGGTAGAAAACCTTCGGCTCTAATACCAATTGTTGGGAAAATTTGGTATATTTTCCCTATTCTAAGTAGTTACTATTCACTTATGATTTAAATAAATAGAACTCAAACTAACCGGACAAAATAATACTATTAAAAATATAATGCTAAAATAAACTAAAATAGATATTGAAATAGAAATATTAAAGCAGAAAAATAATAACATTAGAAATTTAACAAGATTTGGTATAAATGTTACCTAGGTCCTCGGGCATCATTGACCACTTCAACTATCTCCAAATAGATGAACTCCAAATTACAACTAATTGGGAAAAAATGAGCTAATCAATTACCCTTACAAAAGAGAGGAAGATTTACAAATTTTGGGATGTTTTACAAATGGTGAAAGAGGACTTTATTTATAGCCCTAAATCCAACACCCATCTTCATTCCTAACCAATGTGTGACTTTTCTAATTTGCTCACTAAGGAGTTATATAACATGATTGCTTGTGAAGTATATGTTCATGTATGTCCTATAAATATAACTATTGTTGAATGGATATTAGCAAGAAAATATTGGTAGTTACCAATATCATTAATTATAAATTACACATATTTACTTGGTTTTATCGAGATCAAAGCAATGAGGATTAGTACAAGATCTAAATGTGTTATAGACAGATAATCCTGAGAAAAGACATCTATTCAAAAGCTAAAAAAGAGAGAGAAGAATATATCATCAGGAAACAAAATCATGCCCAAAATATATAGTGAATGCATTAATTAAAGACATTAAACAACCTACTATGGTAAACAAAAATTAGTTAGGTCATCGAGACCATGCATAATATATAAAGGTAAACCCGTAGCAATCTAACATAAGTGAACTATAAGCAAATGAAATCATGATAGGGAGCCTCGATAAGGTGTGCTAATAGTTCAACAGATGAAACAAACATGAGTCAATGAAATATCCAACTCTTTTAGTGGATAATTGATGGCCTTGTTTAGTGGTAAAGCCATTTACTTGGTTTAATGTTATATTTTGCTAATGGATGAAGTAGGAAACATGGAAGACATTTAATTAAAGATGCTATTGGAGCACTAATTTCTTATGCATTCAATATGTAATACTAATTTCTTATGCATTCAATGTGGAGCACTAATCTCTTGTGCATTCAATGTGGAGCAATAATTTCTTGTGCATTCAATGTGGAGCACTAATTTCTTGTGCATTCAATGTGGAGCACTAATATTTTGTCCATTCAAAGTGGAGATGAACATGGAGTCTTTGCTACCACAAGTTCTTCAAGGATGTTTCCTATAAATAGCTTGTTTCATTTGTGCAAAATATAAGAGGAAATGAATTAGAGAGCATCCATAAGAAAGATAGTAAAAGTCTTTGTGAGAGTTATCTTGTGAGTTACTACTTAGAAAAAAAATTTGTTCCTTCTTTGTAAGTAATATTTTCCCTATTTTGTGAGAGAGTTATTTCTCCTATTACAATATAGATTAGAATTGTTATCTCATTGTAACTAGAGAGAAGATGTTTTAATCACTATCTTACAATAGTGAACTCCCCCTACACTTACCTATGATTTTTTACCTCAATTTGTTCGGAGGTTTTTCCACGTAAAATATTTGTATCCATCTTATTTTTATTATTCTTAATTTCACATTATTTGTGTGTTAGCTTCGACCCGGTAATTTGTTCCTAACAGTGGTATCAGAGCAATTGGTTTAGGGGTGTGAAGTAGATCATTGTGAACGAGATGTTGAATACGACAAATTTCGATGTTGAGAAGTTCAACAAGAGTAATTTCTTGTTGTGAAAAATGAAAATTAAGGCCTGTAGAGATCACTGATGACAGCAAGTGGAATAAGATGGACAATAATGCAATTTCTGATCTGCACTTAGCATTAGCCGATGGAGTGTTATCTAGTGTGGTAGAAAAGAAGACTGCCAAAGAAGATTTGGGATACTCTAACAAGATTGTATGAGGCCAAGTCACTACACAATAAAATCTTCTTAAAGAGAATATTGTACACTCTTCGAATGATGGAATCCATATCGGTGACCGACCATATCAACATTTTGAATACTCTATTTTTGCAACTTACATCAATGGGTTACACAATAGAGACATTTGAATGTGCGGAGCTTCTATTACAAAGTCTACCTGACTCGTATGATCAACTTATCATTAACCTAATGAACAACATCCTCACAGACTATCTAGTCTTCGATGAAATTAATGTCGTTGTTTTGGAAGAAGAAACCAGGCGTAAAAACAAGGAATATAGACATGAAGGTTGGCAGCAAGCAGAAGCTTTGACGATGACGAGAGGAAGATCAACGAAACGTGGCCCCAGTGAGAGTCAAAATCATGGTAGATCAAAATCAAGAAATAAGAAGAATTTCAAGTGCTACAACTGTGGCAAGAAAGGGCATGTTAAGAAGGATTGTTGGTTCAAAAATAAGAGTGGAGTCCTTGAGTCATCAAATGCTCAAGGGAATGTGGAAAATGCCTCAGATGATGGTGAAGTTCTATACAACGAGGCAATAACGAAAGTTGGAGGAAAAAAGTAGTTCGTTGATATCTGGTTATTAGACTCAGGAGCAACATGGCACATGACATCTCAGAGAGAATGGTTTCACAAATATGAACCAATATTAGGAGGTTCTGTACATATGGGCGATGATCATGATTTGGAGATTTTTGGTATTGGTACTATCAAGATAAAGATGTTTGATGGTATAATTCACACTATTTAGGAGGTATGACACGTGAAAGACCTGAGGAAGAATCTATTATCTTTGGGTCAAATAGATAGTCTTAGATGCAAGACTCATATTGAAAATGGGCTCATGAAAATTATCAAAGGCGCACTTGTGGTTATGAAGGAAGAAAAGATTGAGATGAATATATTCATGATAAAAGGAGAAACACTGGAGGAAGCTGATATGTGTGTCACGTCAATCAATAAGGGAGAAGAGTCGACGAAGATGTGGCATCTCAAACTAGATCACATGTCAGAATGAGGTTTGAAGATTCTCTTTGACAGAAAGCTACTTCCAGGGCTCAAATCGGTAAATCTACATTTTTGTGAGCATTGTGTTACAAGTAAGCAGCATAGATTGAAGTTTAACAGATCTGATTCCAAGAGTAAATTTATTCTAGACGTGATTCATTCTGATGTATGGGAGTCACCATAAATGTCCCTAGGAGAAGCAAAGTATTTTGTGTCTTTTATTGATGATTATTCCAAGAGATGTTGGGTGTATCCAATCAAGAAGAAGTCAGATGTATTTCCGGTTTTCAAAGACTTCAAAGCACGATTATGCTAGTGATTTGGGTAGAAGAAGATCTCTGATAGGTTATGTATTCACTCTTTCTCATTGTGTCATTAGTTGGAAGGCTACTTTACAATCTACAGTTGCTTTGTCTACGATAGAGGCAAAATATATGGTAGCAATAGAAGCAATGAAAGAAGTCATTTGGCTTAGAGGTTTGGTTTGTGATTTGGGTTTACAGTAGGATACTTTTGTTGCATTTTGTGATAGTCAGAGTGCAATACATTTGACTAAGAATACTATGTATCATGAAAGAACCAAACACATTGATGTCAGATATCACTTCGTTCGTGACATTGTCTCTCAGGGTGCTATTGTTGTTAATAAGATAGTCACTACAGAGAATCCAGCTGATATGTTAACCAAACCAGTTCCATTTAACAAGTTCAAGCATTGTTTGGACTTGATTGGTGTTTACAGTAGATGATCACCCTTCGGGGCTTTGGACGATGATTATTTGGTAATCTGAGGAATTTCATATTTGGAAAACGTGTTTCTGTTTTGAGCCAAGGTGGAGATTTGTTAATTGTGGCCTAAAACAATATTAGGCCCATTTGTAAATATTAAACCCTTTCTACAGCTTATATATATATTGTTTCCTGCGAGAGCAAGATGAAGCAGCCTCTAGAGCTATTTCTTCTCTGGTGCCAATAAGATATATGAAAACAAAGAGTTCAGAACAAAAGAAAAAAACTGAGCAATCGAATAGGAAGCTGAAAATAGAGAAAAAAAACATTGTTTTTCGATTGCCTCTTTCAACATTGATTATTAGTTGCCTAATCCAAGGTCGATCTCTAGCTACCTATTTTTCTTCCAACTCGTTTCCCGTTCAGTTCTTCCATCTCTTGGTTCCATCCAACCCTTCCATCATTATTCGAAACCAGCCACTTTAAGTTGTTAAAAGACATCAACCGATAGAGAAGAATATGTAGAATTTATAGTAATATTTGATTTAATAGTAAGTTTGTTAATTTATCTTGTTATATATTATCAATAAATTAAAGAGAGTTATTTTGTGGATATATTTGGATTTTGATATATTTTGTGAAACTCTCTAAAAATTGATATTTGTATCTCAATTTGATTATTAGTGGATTTTTCTCGATGTACCGTCATTAATGAAGTAGATTTTTCACATTAAAAAGTTAAACTACTTAAATTATTGTGTGACATTTATTTTCTTACTGCTTATTATTTTACTATTACTCATTATTATATATTTGTGCAACTAAAATTAGACTCAATCTTCGTTTCTATAAGTGCTAATTTATAACAAAAATTGAAGGGCAAAAGAATTAGTTAATATTAATTGTTTGAAAAATATTTTATGTTTTATGATTGTTTGACAGATAAAATATATTAAGTACGTTGTTCAAAATAATTTTTAAAACAAAAACAAATTATACCAAACATAGTAGATAACATATAAAGAAAAAGGAAGTAAACAAGGATACAAGAAGCTAATAGTAACTAGCTAGCAAGTCAAGAGAATAACAATTTAACTTTGACAAGTGTCACATTTAGAGAGGCCCAATCATATTTAAGTATTATACTCATATTATGCATGTACGGATAAATTAATAAAAAATACTTTTATTTTTCCAATTATTTTTAAATCTACGAAAAAATACTCACATTTTTTAGTTAAAAAATATTACATAGATAACATTTTTTTCATATAATAATAAACAAAAAATACTTTCTCCAACAATAATTTTTTTATTATTAAATATTTATATTATTTTTTTCGTAATGAAATTTTATATAATAAAAATAATTACTAATTATATTTAATTTATGAAGCATTAAGATTTTCAATCAACTATTCACGATAATATAATTTTCAATATAACTAACATAAGTATATAGATTAACTATTTAATAATAAAACTATTAATTATAAAATATACATTAAAAGAAAAAAATATTAAAGATTAATTTTTAATATCAAACGATAATAATTTATGTAATTCAAAATTTTGATTTTAAATGGATGATATAAATTTTATTTGTTAAATTATTAGGCTAATCATGTTAAAATTGATTTAAATTTAGTATTAGAAACTAATTTATCTTCAATTGTGATGTATTTGTATTAAGTCCTAGTATTTTATATTATTATAAAAAATTAAATAATATCTTAATATTTATCTTATTATCTAACATATTTTTTAAATTAAATAAATAATACTTTTTTTTATATATTTTTATATTTTTATCATATCTATATTTTATGTTGAATTTTTGACATATTTATATTAAAAAAAAGTATTACATATGTTTTTACAATTAATATATGTTCTATATCTTACTAACTATTTCCCAACACCAAATTAAGATTATAGATGCATATCAAATTTTAAAACAATAAGATTCACCCGAATGAGTTTGCAACATATAAAGTTACTCGTTCCAATCCAGCGCATGTCAGCATATATATTCCATAATTACTAACCATCAAATCTAAAAACAAAACGATAAAAAACAAAATCCTTTTTTTTACATTTAGATGGAGGAGGGGGAATTGTTTTCCTTAATATATATTATAATATAAAAGTCATGTATAATTCGATTTGTGTAATATTTAAGTAATTTATTTCTAAAAAATTGTATTTGAATCTAATTTCATTATTATTAGATCCTGATAATTAGGACAAAATTTAATTAAGTCGAGCATCAAGGTAGCCGTATTTTTTATCTTATTAAATTATTATATATTTTTTAAATAATTATATTATTTACATATTTATAATTGTTTGAAAGTCTCAAAACTAAGATCACAAAGGCTTTCTCCAAACGCTTTCACTCAAAAGGAGCCCCTGTTCTTTGATAATCATAAAAAAGGGTAAAAGATATTTAATAAGGAGAAATACCGTGATACATATGTCTAAATGTTTATGAGAGCAGCAACACTGGTGAGAAGAAATGACGACGTGAGAAGAGTTAGAATTATTGGATTGTACTCTGTACCAAGAATGAATAAATTTGATAAATACAGATACATACATATTTCTAAATAATTTTTGTCTATATATATATATATATATATGACTTAATTGAATTATCTAACACCATATTATATAAAATTTATTCATCTTTATACGAAAATATGTGATAGTACTATTTGTATAAATCAATTCATTCATCAAATTTGTGATACTTGGTACTATTTTCTGATTTTCAATATTTGCTGGATCAAATTAAGAATAGATACCGACGTAGTAGTTTCTATAAATTAATATTAATGTGGTCCTGATAAAACGAGAACCACTAATTAAATTAAATAGAATGAGACATAATAATAATAATAATAATAATAATAATAATAATAATAATAATAATAATAATAATAATAATATTATTATTATTATTATTATTATTATTAATGTAAACGTCCAGTACGTACGTGATATCTAAAAATAAGCTTAGCTTGGCCTCATTAGAACCAAGTCATTTTCAATAAATGTTCTAATTAATTAATTAAAGGCTCATAATTAAAATTAATGTGGCCGGTGGTCTCTCCTGCAAATTAATAACACTACAATATTTATTAATTTCCCTCATACGGCACTGTCCTCTACTCCTGTATGTCTTCTCCATTTATTTTACATACAACTGTTTCCATGCAAGTTTAGTATGAAAATGCCTTTTAATTTGTTCTACAAATATTACTAAACATTATTTAATTTTTAAAATTTCATACATTTTTTTCTCCTTAATTATTACATTAAACTCAATACATGTCTTGTCTTGAATATATATATACCTTATAAAGCTTAACAATACTATTCTTAATTATTTTTCAAATCATATTTTAGGTTGGTTGTCATTAGGATTTTTTTTTATTTAATCGAATACTATTCCACATTTTATCCTCCCACCTTTTTTTTTCAATATCAAGTTAGACGGTTAATTCATATCTGACTTGTATTCGATCTTTGTTTTTTAGGCCCAAACTAAAATCATATAAAATCGTGTTTTTACAAGAATTTATTAAGCTAAAAAGTACAATTTAGGTTTGATAAGAATATAATAAATGTATTAAATTATTTTTATCATTTATTTACTTATTTTTTTAAATAATTATATCAAATCTATCTAATATCTATAGATATCTAACTATTATACTCAATTAGTTCTTATTTAATTTGTTTTTCAACGGTTATTTTTTAAATATCAAAAACTTATTAAATATTTAAAATAATAAGGATGCTAGTAAATATGGAGAGTATGATTAATTTGTAGAAGAAGATGCAACAAAAATAAACACATTATGAGATTAGAATTTAAAGTAATCAATTATATATCGATATATATATATATATATATATATATGTATAATTTAAGTTTTATTTTGTATTGATACATTGTAAATTTAATGAAAACTATTATGTATTTTCTAAATAGATTTTAAATTATTATACAAATTTTTTATATATATTTTTTTAATTATTTATGATATTATATGTTAGTGCCATATGATAAGTCTCGTTTAAGATCTCTTAAGCGCTAGGAGTGATCTGCATAACTTTCAACCAACCTAAGATAACTATATATGAATCAACACCACAAGGCTATTTCTCAGATTAACTTCTTCTTTTTTAATAATATAAGAAAAGGTTAGTTTTCCCTTAATAATCACCTTGATGTGTGACAAGTGACAACAAAAGAATTTAGTCAACGTGTGTGTCTTTAATGATCAGCGTGATTCTTGCCGTCGGATACTCATGTCATTTTTTTTAAATCCATGAATCGTGGAATACTGTTATAGCTAACTATATAACTGATTTAAAAGGCACAAAATTAATTGTATGAGATACTCTGTTTCCAAAGTCAGAACATTTTTGTACCATTAGAATCTTACAATTTTGTCTATATGCATGCGTACAGTTCTACCTCACAAAGTCATCCATAATAGTTTTTTTTTTTTAAATATACTCCTGATCTTAGATAGAAAGAATGAGAAGAAGATTTAGAAAGTTACCACTAATTAGAATTACTCTTATTAAATTTAAATAACTTATAGTTATTTTTATCTATTATCTTTTAATTACTACTTGTCATTTTAGACATTAGTCTTATACATTTCAATGTAATTAATTTGGGAGTAAAAAATTGACTAGTTTTAGTTAAATATTTATCATAATTAAATTTATTAAAAATTATAAAATTATAAAAGTTTCCATGTTTACCTAGTATAACTAGTAAATGCAGTGGGTTGTATTATCTAATAGTTTGGTATATATAAGTGTTAAATTTGGATCTAATTTTATCTCAAAATTCACGTTGTAAGATAGAGTATTATACTTATTTATATGCGCAATGTGAGCGCTATACCCAATATATGTGAGATTTTAACACTCTTTCACATCGACAAAGGTTTATCCTCTTGAGACCGATGATGATGTTGAGTTTATGGAGCCCAAGTGGCGGAATATACCATTTATCATTGGCGAAATAACTATACTAATTGGATAACTTTGCTTTGATATCATGTTAAATTTTGACATAATTACATTTCAAAATCCAAGTTGTGAGATGTAAGACTGCTTTTTTTTTATATACGTAACGTGATCGTAATTCTCAATCGATGTGAAACTTTAACAATAAAGATGAAAATAGATTGATTCACGTCTAAATCAAATTAAATAAATCAACTTTATGAATTGATTTAAATATTTTTAAATGATTTTGAGTTTGGTTCGATTTAAGTAATAACTGATAGCAAATTAAACCATGGATCTCTTTTAGATATTATATTAATTTTTTAAAAATATAAAAAAAATAGATAAAATATATCCCAATTTGTGATATAAAACTCGTGGTCAACGTGTTGATTGCAACCTTCTTACTGTATGCATACTAATATCTGCAACGATACAAGTGGAGCATTGCTAAATAACTAAATAAAAAATCAATTAATTAAATATTAGAGTGAATTGATTTTAAAAAGAAATTTTGAGTAAAGAAGTTCAAAAAATGCGGGTTTATTAAAATTTTATTAAATTTTGCAATGATAACTCAACATCATAGAATTTACTTTATATGTAAAAGATTTGAGATTTGAGATTTTATGAATACTAATTAAAAATGTGTGAGTTAAGTTTATATCTAAAAATAAAATTTATTGAACTTTAATTAAAAAAAATTGAACTTCAAATATTTTTCATTTGGTATATGAATTTTATAAAAAAATTAAGTAGGATATTGGACATTAAATATAATTTAAATTTTCATAAAAATTACAAAATTGTAAATATAAATTTACATTTTTAATAAGTGTCACATATCCCCGATGTAAATTAAGGGATATCTTCTTATTTTAACCCTTCTGATGCTTTGATTTTGATTTTGATTTTAATATTTTAATCAATTTATTTATTCTTAAAACTGAATACATATTGAAAAGGGTTAAAAATGATATGAACATTGAATTTTTCCAATTAAATTAATCTCACCATTATAACTTAGTATACACTAAAATAGTAAAATATATATCCTTTGCAGATTTGTCTCTATATAAACAACCCTTGTACTTCACAAACCAATATCCATACAAAGTAATCAGTATTCACTAGCTAATACTTCTTCCCCTGATATCTTCCTTCCTTTTCTTGAGTGTGTATCTCTTTGTTTTCTCTCTTAAAGTTGGTTTATATATTATCAGTTGCATGCATATATGGCTACAAGTGGTGCAATTGATAATCAACAATTTTCCAAAACCATGGAGTCACTAAAATATAAAAGCGTAAAAGAATTAACTGAGTTAGGTGGCCTAACTTCTCTGCCTTCTGAATACACCTTCATCATAAACCCTAATGATCATGAAGTAGATCCTAATCACCCTCAACTCACAATACCTATCATTGATTACTCTCTCCTCACTTCTGCTTCTCCTCATCAACGCTCCAAAATTGTCCATGACCTTCGCCAAGCTTGTGAAGATTGGGGCGTCTTTGCTGTACGTATTAATTACTTTCAATATTAATTTATATATATTTAACACACACATATATATTAGTGTAGTCTTTTTTATGTGTCTTGTTTGTCATTTTGCTCACAATATTATGCCCAATCTTTAACATACTAATATTTTATGTATGAAAAATACATGGGATAATGTTAGTTATTAAGAAATATTTTTTCTAATTTATATATGTTAATTTATTTACATTTATAAGAGAGATATAAGAAATATATGTATAAATCAAACTTGCCAAATTCATACATGTATTTAGTGTGTTTCTAATAAATAGCAAACATATAAATAAAAATGTAACGTGACAATAAGGTAATTAAATTTGTATTTTTGAGATATTTTAATTTATCCTTAAATTTTCAACTAGTATATTTAAGTCTTATTTTTAGAATGAAAAAAATGTACATTTTAGTTCATATTTTAGAGACTAAAATATCTCAAAGATATAAATTTAATTTTTTTTTTTTTGTATATAACATTTTAAACGTTTAAAATATAGATATTAAAATATACTAAATGAGATTTTAGAAACTAAAGTATCTCAAACGCCAAAAGATTAGAGAGATATTTTTTTTCAAAATAAAATGATCCCTTTAATGTAACAAACCATATATTTACGAAAAATAACATAGAAGAAATGAACTCACAAATGCAGCCTAGTTATGATAAAATATTCTTTTTTTTTCTTTTCTTTTTTTTCAAAATGTAGTTAAAATCTCTCAACCATTCACTCCATGATCTAAATTAGCTCGTCTTTTAAGCGAGGGGCCGCTTTAGGCCCCATCAGATGGAGGCTTCAACATTTTGTCCATTTTTATTATATATATTTTTTAAAATATAATACTGTAGCAAAAATTTAAAAGATATTAAAATTAAAAATATTATTTAATTAATTTAATGTTATTTTACATGTTATTAATTAATTAAAAAATAAATATCATATGCTTCTTGATTCTTATTTTTCTTATGTAAGAAAAAAATAAAAACTATACATGAAATAATTTAAGACTTTAAGTAATAATTTTATTAAATTATTTTTTTCTTTAATTATTTCTTAATATTATCTCATTTTTTTAATTAATTGAAATGGTAAAAATTAAGAACTTGTGTTTATTATTTAAAGCTTCTATTTTTACTTTCAAATTGCATTTATTTTATTTGAAAATAATATTAAAATTTTCATTTTACTTCAAAATTTTATCCATAATAATTATTAATATGTTGTCAACTCTTATTAATGATAAAATTTAAAAGCAAATTATAACTTTGTTTTACATTATTTGTTCAACATATTGCCTTATAACAAAGTTCAATTGAATATCTTTATTCATTGGTCGTTAATTTTATTTACATTTCTAATTTATCATTAATATTTGAAAAAAATATACTTTTTATTTTATCTTTTATATTTCTACCTAAATATATAATATCAATCCTTACCTAACATTATAAATTTATATTAAGTATATAAGTTCCTCAATATTTTTTTTCCATGCTTCACACACATATATATGTGTATTATATATCATATATTAAGTATATAAGTTCCTCAATATTTTTTTTTCCATGCTTCACACACATATATATGTGTATTATATATCATATATTAAGTATATAAGCTCATCAATATTTTTTCCCATGCTTAACTAAAATTGTATATTTGTTATATGTATTGTAAGGTCTAAATAAATTGTTAAAAATAATAGTAAAGATTTTTATTTGTATTATTTTAATATGAAAAATATTTAGATTTAATTGCATAACATAACCTACTGTACCAATAGAGTTTGATTTTTAATCCCCATAAGGTAGTACACATATGTTGTTTTTAATATAAAGTAAAAAAAAAAATTACTTGTTAAAAAATATACGGTACATATATGATTTTTCATACCGTAAAAATAAATGTATATTTTTTAGAAGTAGATAAAAATAAGTAAATAAGTTAATCATAAAAACACTTGAGGGAAATATTTAAGGTCACAATTTTATCCTACGCCTTAGGCCTCCTAACCACTTAAGCCACCCTATTTTGGTAGCATTTTATAGTTTTAAGTCATAAAATTTAGGGAGTCACTTTAAATATATATAATTCAGAATTTAGATAGTATTTTAATTTAATGGCATGTGTTTACATTTTCAAAATAAGGTAAAAGTTTGTAGATTAATTTATTTTATATTTTTATTCGTTGCTCACAAGTTGTCCAAGGTATATAAATTAGCACGTGATAAAATTGGTAGAGTCTGAAAATGTGAAGAAATATTTTAGTTCATGGTGAGTATGTATCCACAGGTGATAAACCACGGTGTGGCAGAAAGTGTAATGAAGAAAATGATAGAAACATCTGAGAGATTCTTCAATTTGAAGGAAGAGGAGAAGAAAGAGTTTGAAAGCAGTGGTATTCTGGATCCAATCAAGTGTGGAACCAGTTTCAGCAATGAAGCAATTGATAATAAAGTGCTTCTTTGGAGGGATTATCTTAAAGTTATTACCCGTCCTCACTTTCACTCACTCCATAAGCCACAAGGCTACAGGTAATTTTATATTAGGCGCGATACTTCAATTTTAGTTTCAATAATCTCATAATTTTCTATAACTACCAAACAAAGAATAAAGGTACAACCAAAAATCTCAATGATATATTTTTATTATTTACATATTATTTTAAACCATAAACTATTTATTTTTTAAAGAAAAAAATTATTTAAATATTTTTGTTATTTTTTATTTTTTTTTGGTAAAAAGATATATTTTTCAAAATAATAATATTACCCTTTAAAAATTTAACCTAAATATTCTAGATGGATTTTGGTAAGAAAGGAAATTATAAATCTACACTTCCCCGCTCTAATAAAAAACGAACTAAAGTATACTTTTATCATAGTGAACTTCTAACTTTTTATATCCAACTAAATTTTCAATTTATTCAAATTTTAAAACAAAATCCATGCTTTTATTCCACCCCCATTCGATCTAAATAACATAAGTTCAAAAATATCTTATTCAAAAAAACATATTTAAATGATAATACCTCTAAATATTATATTTAAAAACTTTTGATTTCATAGGTTTTTTTTTTATTGGATTAGCACTACATGAAAGCTTCAATCCTATATAATGGTTATGGTACAGTGAGGCCTCCCTAGAGTTCAGCAAAAGATGTAGAGAAGTAGCAACAGAGCTATTAAAGGCGATATCAGAAAGCCTAGGACTCCAAAGCAGCTACATAGAGAAGGCCATGAAGTGGGAAAATGGGTTACAAATAATAGCAGCAAATTACTACCCAGCTTGCCCACAACCTGATCTTGCAATTGGCATACCTCCTCACACAGACCATGGCCTTGTTACCATTCTCATTCAAAATGACATCGGTGGCCTTCAAGTCCAACATAAAGGCAAATGGGTCCATTGTAAAACCCTCCCCAATGCTTTTCTGGTTAACCTTGGTGACCAAATGCAGGTATTTCTTTATTTAATTTTATCAAAATAATTATAAACCTACAAAAAGTATATATATATTTTCACCTTTATCAATTAGTATAAAATAATAATTAGAAGTTTGAACACAAATCGACCACAATTTTTTTTAGAGTAAATGGTAAAAAGAACACGAGTCAAAATTGAAAATTGAAATAACAATAAATATTTTTTGGTCTATAATTCAAAGTTCAATTTTAAAAAAAATAGAAAAAGTTTTAGAAACAACTTTTTTCTTAAGAGATTGAAAACAATGAAATATCAAACACATTTGATGTGATTAAAATATGTGAATTGAAAAGGAGCTAACTTAATTGGATGAACTTTGATATATGTATATAGATACTGACTAATGATAAGTACAAGAGTGTGTGGCATAGAGCTATGGTGAACAACAGAGCAACAAGGATATCAATAGCAGTGCCTCATGGACCATCACTTGACACAATTGTGGTGCCAGCCAAAGAATTGCTAGAAAGAGAAGGCCAAGCACCAGCTTACAAGGGTATGTCTTATAAAGATTACTTGGAACTCCAATTTAGCACCAAAGCCTACATGAAGCCTTGCCTCGATTTCCTACGAATCTAGACTATATAATGGCCTTAATTTACTATAATTATCACATATTCAATTTTTCATAACATTTTGCTGGTTGAAAATAAAGGATTGTATAGCCATTTGCATTGTAGTGCAATGGCATTTTTTCCATGTGGGCACTAAGAGAACGTGAGTTCGAATCCAGTACAATGTAAACTGTGTGTGAGTGTGTAATATGTTATGTATCCAGTACAATGTAAACTGTGTGTGAGTGTGTAATATGTTATGTATCCAGTACAATGTAAACTGTGTGTGAGTGTGTAATATGTTATGTATCCAGTACAATGTAAACTGTGTGTGAGTGTGTAATATGTTATGTATATAAAGGATTGTATACAAAACTGTGCGCCTGTGTATGTGTGTGAGAGAGAGAGGAACATAATCATAGAAAATACACGGTCAATATAAAAATAATTTTACTCACGGTAATATTTAATAATGAAGGCTCAAATTATTCTTCAAGTCAGGTTCAATGAAAGGAAAAACACAGAGAAATTTGGTAACTTGCCTGGTGTTCCATTTCCATAAAGTTTCCCCAAACACCAAAAAAACATTTTTGTGATCTCTAATAAAAGTGATCAGATACTACCATCGTTCCCAAGGAATTATTTTTCTGATCCCATCATCTAAGAGGTGGCTATTGCTTCTTAAGCGCATTCATTTTGTCCCTGAGGTAGTAAAGCTTGGCCCTCTTGACTTTCTTTTTGTCAATCACCTTTATCTCCTTTATGTTAGGTGAATACCTATCATATCCATCATTTGGAGACAAAAGACATTATATTTTTGTTAAAAATACTGATTACATTACAAGTTATTGAGAGAAGCTACAGTATGCAAGTTGACATTTATCCAAGTAAACACTATAAGCCAAGAAGCATCAAAATCATGTTTTTTTTTTTACTTTTTTATGGAACACAGTAAATTGTTCAATCAAAATATGAAGGTTTCAGGTTTTGGTGGTACAGATTCTTCCGAGTTGGTCCTGTTTTGTGGCTCAGTTGTTGAATTGGTGCTTCTATGGTTACTGGTCTCTGTTTCAGTATGTTTTGCTGCTATTTTGTGCTTCCTTTTCAGTTTCATGTCATTTTGATTTGTGCTAAGTTTTCCATTCTGCTTGTTTGTCACTCTGGTTTATGTTCTGATTTTCTTAGTAGTATTAGGTTTGGTTTAGCATCTGTTGTCACTGCTTTCAGGATTTAATTGCTATGCTAGATTACACTGGCTATGCTGTCAATTGAATCCTTTAAACTTGGTTCTCTTCTAGTACTGAGTACTAGTATGTTGTAGAAATTTTCCTTATGGCTGTTTGACAAGCAGTTGTTGGAAAGGATGGTATGGTTGCTGGTTTGAGTCTTTTTCTTTACTGTTTGAAGAGTCTGTATTTGGTTTCCTTATTCTGAGTTTAATGAAATTCTATTTTTATTGACCCCAAATATACATATATATATGAAGGTTTCAGCATAAACTAGAGGCCTCTGACAATCTTAATCAATTTCATACACTTGAGTGTCCAAGTCAAGATCAAATGATTTTCAAAACAACATTGTTTACAATATGTTAACAAGTCACCATTTTCAATATTATTTCTACTCAATTCTACTAATAAAAGAAGAATTGGGATAGAATAAAGGATTATAATGATAAGATGATACAGTTTTTCATATAGGGGCTAAGCATAGCACGGGAAAAGGTTTTGTTTCTATTGCACTGAATAATTAAATATTGTCTTTAGTGATGCAAAAATGAGTACAATATTTTTTATGTGGGGAACGGAAATTTCGCCATCAAATACTAATCAGATTTTTAGACTATCCTAGTCTCCAAGATATAACCACTTTATTACAATTTTACTACCTAATCAACTTATTAGTATACCGATCAGCATACATTGCATGCATACACTCTTTCTTACTTTTGTTCTTTTTGTTTTTAGTTTGGTAACTGAAACTGCAAGCTACCTAGAATAAAGCAAAGCACCATGCACATCAAAGTTCAAACATCTTTCACAATTCAGTTCATAGAAGAAAAGCATGCACACAAACATCTCCAGAGTTCGGTCAGTGGCTCAAAGTGGACACATGTATACACCCTTTAGAATTAGAACAGTAGCAAATTCACCATTCATAGAATCAGAGAGCCTATGTGATTTTCACAAAGTACAAAAATTATACAAGTAATACTTACAGTGGAAAGAGGGATTCGACCCCAACCCCAGCTACTAGCCTCCTTAATCTAAAGGTAGTATTAAGACCAGCATTACGTCTTGCAATAACAATGCCTTTCAAAATTGAAACACGTCGCTTGTTCTCTGGTACTTCCTGTCGTATGTGGATAATTTTAATTGATAAAAGTAAATACCTAACAACAAATAAAATAAATGTAAAAAACTGTCTTCAGTGAAAAAATTGAATGATGTGAGCTAGTCAAGAACAACTAATTATACCACTTTAAGCTGGACAATGTAACCAGGCTTTATATCTGGTATTTCTCTATGTGCTTTTACTCTTTCCACATCCTCTTTATCTAAAATCTACAACATAATATAGAAGGATTAAAACAGAGGGAAAGAGAAATATGTCGTTATTTTTTTCAATTGGCCAGTTACATGCCTGCATTATGTGCTTCGCAGTTTTATCAAGCCTCTTAAATTTGATGCGGGGGGGCATTTCCAAAATAGGTGCAGATGAATCTTGTGAAGCTTGTTCACTCAAGTTTCGCGCTGTAGTGATGCACCTGCTGAGAAGAGGCGAGACTGTTGTATGTTGAAACAAGACTGGCTTACGACAACTGAATAACGTTGACACTGGAGGTAAATCATTACCCAAAATTGTTGACGTCACTGTTCGAAAACTCGTTTTTGGCTAGAACATGACATAAACATTATACAACAATATTCATTTCTCAAGGAAAAAAATGTCAACTTACTTACTAAGGGGAAATGATTCCAAACTTAGATAAATACTAAAGAATGCATAATCAAGAAACACGGCCTTGGTAACACTAACAAGACAACTGAATAACGTTGACACTGGAGGTAAATCATTACCCAAAATTGTTGACGTCACTGTTCGAAAACTCGTTTTTGGCTAGAACATGACATAAACATTATACAACCATATTCATTTCTCAAGGAAAAAAATGTCAACTTACTTACTAAGGGGAAATGATTCCAAACTTAGATAAATACTAAAGAATGCATAATCAAGAAACACGGCCTTGGTAACACTAACAAGACACTTATTTGAAAATTTATGAGAATATTTTACACAGCATAAGCATTCAAAAAGGTAAGCTATAAATAGCAATATTTTTGGCTCAAGATAACTTTTTTATTAGCAAGAAAACCAATCTGCACCTAAAAAGAATATATTTTAAATTTTTAATCAGCGAAAGAACTGGTTTTTCTAAGTTAGACAGGAATCTCTCTCGAGGAAACAGAGATTCAGGCCAATTGCCAGCATAAAAGTTTGACATCGTCAATACTCAAAAGCCTATATATGCTAGGAAGCTTTCCCCATCATTTAACAGATTTCACACACACTGCAGAAATATTTTCAAGCTCTACAGGCTCTAACCTCCCTTCATCCATCCTTATTACCACAATAGTTAACCCTCACTCCTCTTAAACCCATCCTTCTGGAATTTCTGATAAAAGTGGCCTAACACTCCAAATTAAGAAATAAGAATTATCACTCAATATAAAAAATTCATAATTAGTATATATTATGTAAAACTTTCAAAAAGGATTTGATGCTTACTTTTCTTTCTATTATATCCATTTCCTATATTCATAGGTTAATCAATGTTGCTGTAAACTATTCAGATTCCCCAAGACCCGGAATCCATGTAAAGGTATCTTCGTTCCACTAAAGAGTGTTAAAATTGATGAGTAAAATGAGAGAGAGGGAAACATTAATATTTCAACAATACACGGTAGCCTACAACTATATGTTATTCATGTAATTCCAGATATGAGGATATAAATTAGTAGCTAAAATCAAATCACTCAAAACTGATCTAATTCCAGCCAAGAATGAACAATGCAATAACATGGAACTACTATTACTCCAAAAGCACCTCAAACCAGGCACATCCAGCAAGTAGAAGAGTGAAAAAATTCAATTTTGGACGAGATCCATTAGAGCTACGCATGTAAGAGTTTAAAACCACCAATAAAAGCATCAAACCTGGCATTCTGGTAGTGGCAAGGAAAATGGTGTACTTTGCCTTCTGGCATTCGCGAATATCTTTGTACTCTTCTTACAGGGACTGCAGCTACTCTCATCGCTGACTTGTTTCAAATCTGAGAGAGACGAAAATAGTGAATCCGATTGGAGCCTCTGGACAGTGGCAATATAGTTCGATCGGTGACCGCGTAAACTGGAGACCGCTCTAAGAAATGTAGAGTTTTTTATTTTGTAAACAAGTGAACTGGCCATGGAGTCGTTTTTTTGCAATTTTGCTAAACCCTACCTGGTATTAAATCGCTATAAGGGTTTTGACCTAATGTTTAAAACGTCGACGTTGCAGACGTTAATATTTTTATTTATTTTTAATTAGATGGTGTTAAGGTTGTCAACGGTTCAGGATACTTATAAAAACTCACTCCTCATCCTGTATCTATAATTTAAAATTTATTATCTATTTTAACTCAAAAAAATTGCGCGACGTAATGAAAATCCCAGTGAAAAATAGTATCACAAATCGATAATGTAATATTTTAAATATTATTTTTAAATTTTTAAATTTTTTATTTTTATTATAAATAAAAAATTATAATAAAAATAAGCTAATAATAAATATTTTGTAATTAAAAAAATAAAATTTTGAATTAATATAGAATAAAAAAATAATATTTATGTGAAAGAAATAAAAATAAAATATATGTAACAATAAATATTTTAATTTATTGATATAATCTTATTATAAATTAATTTTAAATAATAACAATAAATTATAAGATTTTAGATTTTTAGATTTTAAATAATTTTTAAAAATATAAAATTATTAATGTTTTATAGAATAAAAATATAACTCGAAGATGGAATATAAAATATAAAATTTATTACTTATTATTAGTATCAGTTTAAATGTAATTAAATTTATAAAAATATTAAATTTTTATATATTTATTAAAATATGATATATAATTTTGAATAATGAGTTAAAAAATACAATATTTGTTTTTATGATACCTCGTGTTACAAAATATGAATCCTTATTATTTATTCTACATTCTTTATTTATTTTTATTATCTTTACCTTCAATTAAATAATTCTTGTAAAAATTTATACATTAAAAAAATTGTTCAACAAATGCATATAGATTATCAAATCATAACAAGTTTGTTCACTATTTTAATTAATTTATAAAAGTAATTTTAGAATAAAATGTTATCATGTAACTATAAATGGTGTTTTTTTATGTTCTTACCATATAAGTATGAATGGTGTTTTCTACGGGATTACGTCATAAAAGAATAATCAATTTAAAATTTTAGCCACTTTTGATTTGTTTTTTTCCTTCTAAAATTTCAAAAAATTAATTTTACTTTACGTCGAAGAAGAATATTTTCTATATGAATTTATATTTAATAAGTTTGTTTTATTTATATTTGTTTTTTAAAAATTATTTTAAATAAAAATACATATTTGTTTTTTTATATAAATCGTATTTTAAGATGATTTTTTCTTATCTCTATATTTATCTAATATCATCCATGTTATGTTTATACTTATAAAATTTATAATTTATTATCAATTTAATATTTACTTACATCAATAACATTAAAGATGATAAAAAATACAATATAATATTAAGATTTTATTTTTTACGAAAAATCATTAATATCTCAATTAGAATAACCAAATAGCTAATTGAAAACTTTATAATTAAAAAAAAAGTTAAAAACTTAAGTTTTTCTTCCTAAGAAAATTTTAATTTTTGTTTTAATAATTTTAATTATAAATGTATGTTATTTAGTGTAACAAAACGCAACCATTAATTTTTAAAAGTAAACCAAATTGATAGTTATTATAATATTAAGAGATATATTTATTGTTGAAGTAAAGATATTTAAGTGATAAACTTACTAGAAATTGGTTCTTAATCAAGACATTAATGATTATGAGTTTAGTGTATATATTTAAAATTTTATTATTATGTATACAGAATCTATGAAAAATTATAAAATTTATATAAAAAAGATATCTTATACATATAATGATTCATTCAAAAATTAAAATAAACGAATCCTTTTAATTCAATGCAGACCCAGAAAATTGATGGATCATACAGACACGAAGAAACCTCAATATTATAAAGGATTTTTTTTGTAAAAAACCTCAATTAGGATGTTATTCAAACCAAACAGATTAAATTGTCTTAATTTCTTTTCCTAACCCTGTAGAAGGAAAATCAAGATTTCGAGGTTTACAAGGGCTTTTGAGTAAATATATTCTTCTAAATTTATCTCTCTCGTTCAGGCGGTAATCTCAAATTTGATGTCTAATACATAGATATGCAGGGAGCTCTTCCAAATTTGTTTCAACATAACTTTTAATAAACACCATTACCAAAATTAGTAATAAAATATAGTTACAGTGGTTAACTTATGTTGTCTGTCACATTTGTAAAATTTATGAAATGAATTATGTGTGTCTTGTCACTCGTATCAAATCCAAATTGTCATCCTAACTCTAGTTATTTAGTAGAATTTAAATATATATATATATATATATATACTATATACTAAAAAGAGTGTTGAGTTTTGTTTTGTTTGAAGTTATTTATTTGATGTTTAATTTGTTTGATATATTCTTTTATAAAAAGAAAAATAAAAAGATGATGAGACAAGTGAGAGTAAAATAAGGAATTAATCTTTATGTTTATTATCATCTTGAAAACTCTGCATTTATATTCTTTGAAATCGGTAACTCACCTGCAAACGAGAGTCATGTACAAGCAGCTCATATATGAAGTTTTTGTAGTAATTTTGATGCCAACACAAAGATCTTTAGAGGTGATAGCATGAACATTTACTGAATTATGTATGAAGTATATATAAGGATGACAGCATGAAGCAACAAATTTAGTGGTGGTTTTTGGTAAATGATCAATACTAGTAAAGCCCAACATTATATATATACATTTCTACGTTCTCACCATAAAAGACAATCTATAACTATGGAGGCATATAAGAAGCAATCATGTCTATCACTTTTTAAAAGTACTGGTAAGAAATTTAGTATTCCCATTTAATAGTAATAGTAGAGCCATATCTCTTAAAAAAACATTAATTAATAAAGGATACAAATGAAAGAGTAAGAAAATAAATAAATTAATATAATAGAGAATTATTCAAAAAGATGTTAGATACGAGAGTCAGCAGCAAAGGATGAGAAAATTTCCAATAAGATTCTTCGTAATTGCTTGCAAAAATTCAACATATCTCATTAATTATTCAAATCACTATAATACTCTTTGTCTTCCACATGGATGGCATACTCCTTGCTTCAAATAAATGCATATTTTATTGAAAAATATACTGTAAATTTTAATTACCAAGATACTATAAATTTTATTGATAAAAGTAATTAATTAATTACATCAAGATTGACCTTTTATCAAACAAATAGAAAAATATCATAGCAAACATTAAATTACACTTCGTTCAGGAGAATAATTTCAGCAGTATGGTAGTACATGATACATGATACATAGTATATATATTCTAATTAAAGAAAGATAAAGATAATTGAGAAACTGATAGCATAAAAGGGTGAGGTGGAAAGGGCCAAAAGGATTAAATTGTTCTCATTAGAAACCAGCATATATATATACACACATTGCACTATTTACAGAAGCCTATATTTTTTAAACTGCTACTAAAACCTTAATGTTGTATAGAAACGGACTCTAATGAAGAAGGAAAAGATGATGGAAGCTTGCAAAGACCATCTTCAATTCCTCCTTCTAAGATTGATGTGCTCTAGTTAGATCCATTACAAAGAAGCAGTTTGGAAAAAATTTAACTGAGACATTGTTATCTGAGCAAAGTTTTCTAAAAGAGAGTAAGATTTTTAGCTAATTGTAGTACATGAAGTAAAATAGATAGAAAATAAGGGTTTGAGTTGTTATGTGGAAAGAGTTGACCTATGCCAAAATGAGATATATATAGGAACAGTTTTCCCATTTCCTGTCATAACTTGCTCCTGACCAGTGTAAGGTTGAGCATTAATTAAATGTCCTTTGTCAGAGGTGAGATGGTAACTAGCACCTATGTCTATAAATCAAGAGGCATCATTAAGAATATTAGGTGTAGTAGTGGGAAGCTGACTATGTGATTGTGCATAAAGAGCAGAGGGCATGTTGTTTGATGGTTGGGTAGTTGGAGGTGGAGTAAATGCGATATTAAAATATTAGATCCAAGAGAACTATATGGTACATGTCGTGGTAGAGACTGATATGAAGGTAAAATATGTGGTGATGTTTATGGATATTAAGATTGTGCCACATGTGGTTCAGTGTTAGCCATGGGTGATTATGGTGTCCATAATAATAAGATAATGGAGATGACGGCGGTGACCGTTTAATATTGGTTCTAAAAGTAATAAATTAGTAGTATAATTTAGAAAAATTAGTGACTTAATTTGTTGTATGATTTAAAAACATTAATGGCATAATTTAAGAAATCTAGTAGTCTAATTTAAAGCTTAAATTATGACACAATTTAGAGAAAGTGAGTCTTGCTTCATCTATAAATATGGAGGAGTTCATGCATCGAAGAATAAGACAAAAATCAGAAAAAATCAAAGAAAACATAAGCAAACTTAAAGAGAGAAAATACTTAGTGAGTTTTAGAGTTTTACGTGAGTTTGGGGAAACACTTGAGAGATATTATTAGTGAGGAAATCTGTATTCTATATATTTTCTACTCAATTCAAATAATATCTATTGTCCCCCGTGCACCTAGGCGAATTGTCGAACCAAGTAAATTTTGTATGTCCTTTTACCACTTTGATATATTCATATATCGTCATTTATCACGAATATGAGAGTCAAATATAGCAGTATTATATATCAAATCGAATCTCTGGACGAGACGAACACAACGGTGAAAGAATCGCTCAAATCAAAAGTCAGAATCACCGCCAGAAGCCGCCGGAGTGATGCTGTCAGCAAATGAGTCAACTCACTAGTTGGACCGAGTCAACTCAGTCGCTAGTGATATTTGGACCGAGTTAGTCCGGTTTTCATCCGTTTTCAGTTGAGTCGGACCTATTTCTAGCTAATTGGACCATTCTGGATTCAATCGCAAACTTCCTTTTTTCAAATAAGGTATAAAATTTAGAAAAACACTGTTTTTAGTTGTAAGTGCAAAATTTCTATTATCTGTTTGTACTTATGGCTGATAAAAGAGAGATCGAAGAAGGTGAACAAGATGACCTTAGAATTTTTGGCAAACCAAGTTGTTCTACTTGAAGAACTATGTTGTCCAACGCAAAGTTTAAGGTGGAGAAATTCGACGGCACCAATAACTTTAGCATGTGGAAATGCGAAGTATTAGATCTATTGTTCCGAGAATGATCTAATATAGCCTTGGAGACCATACCAGGAGATTATTCAAATGAAGATTGGAATTATGTCAACCGACAAACTTGTGGCATAATTCGACTGTGCTTAGGAAAAGATTAGAAGTACTTTGTCATGAAAGAGAATGTAACCGCAGTTCTCTAAAAGAAACTAAAGGACAAGTACATGACAAAAAGTATTGAGAACGGACTCTACTTGAAGAAAAAACTTTTCCATTTCTAGTACAAGAAAGGTACCCCTATGATTGAGCACTTAGATAATTTCAATAAAATTTTGGCAGATCTGCAAAATTTAGATGTTGAAATTATCGATGAAGATAAAGTTTTTTTGTTGTTGAATTCATTACCTGATAGCTATGAGCATTTAACCACAACCCTGTTATATAGAAAAAAATGAGGTTAAGTTTGTAGATGTTTCAAATGATTTAGTAAATAACTAGTACCGGAAGAAGGATCAGCATGATCACAGAGACTCAATATCAGAAGCATTGACAACAGCCAGAGATAGGACGAACAACAAAAAATCTGGTGGATCAAATAATAGGGGGCGATCCAGATCAAATTCCAGAGGAGATTCATCCAGAAGACGTCCTGCGAAGGACGAGTATGCCTATTGTCACCAGAAAGAGCACTAGAAGAAAGATTTCCCAAACAAGGACAAGTTAAATACAAATGTTGCACAAAAGAGCGATGATGATGAAGAATCAGCCTTTTCAGTTTCATCATCAGAAATCTACTCAGATAAGTGGATCCTTGATTCTGGATGCTCTTATCATATGTTTCCAAATAAACATTGGTTTTCGAGTTTTGAGGAACTCGATGGAGGAGTTATGCTTATGGGCAACGACAATGCCTGTCAGACAAAAGGGATCAGAACAGTATGACTAAAGATGCACGATGGTACAATCAAACAACTTACAAATGTAAGGTATATTCCTGACCTAAAGAAAAACCTCATTTCTTTAAGTGTTCTAGATTCTGATGGTTACAAGGTAACATTGGAAAATGGAGTCTTGAAAGTTGTACGAGATGCATTTGTAGCGATGAAGGGTACTCGGAAGGTGAACTTGTATTTCCTAGATGGGAGTACAGTTATAGGAAGAGCAGCTGCCTCAAGTAGTTCTGAAAAAAGACAAATGATTTTTCCCGCCTGTGGCACATGCGCTTAGGGCATGTTGGTGAAAATGCTTTGCAAGGCTTAATGAAGCAAGGTCTTTTGAAAGGTGCCAAAACTAGAAAGTTTGATTTCTACGAGCATTGTGTAATGGGAAAACAAACAAGAGTCAAGTTCGGCACTGTCATTCATCGTACTAAGGGATCTCTTGATTATATTCACACAGATGTCTAGGGACCTTCCAAAAATGCTTCACTTGGAGGTAAACACTGGTTTGTGACTTTTATTGATGATTTCTCTATATATGTCTGGATATATACCATGAGTCACAAAGATGAAGTTATGGATATCTTTCTTAAATGGAAGAAAATGATCGAGACTCAGACAGGTGGGAAAATTAAGAGGCTCAGATATGATAATGGTGGTGATTACAAATCAGATCCCTTCTTCAAAGTTTGTCAAGATGAAGGGATAATCAGACATTTTTCGGTTCCTCGTACACCATAGTAGAATGGAGTTGCAGAACAAATGAATCATACTTTGGTTGAGAAAGTTCGATGTATGCTATCTCAATCCAAATTGAGCAAGGCGTTTTGAGCTGAGGTTTTGTCATATGCAACTCATATAGTCAACATACTTCCTGTGACTGCATTAGATGGGAAAACTTCTAAAGAGGTATGGTCTGAACAACCTACTACTGATTATGATTCATTACGAATATTTGGATGTCCTGCATATTTTCATGTTAGTGAATCCAAACTAGATCCTAGAGCAAAGAAAGTTGTTTTCTTGGGTTTTAAGGAAGGAGTTAAAGGATTTCGACTTTGGTGTGGTGAATCCAAGAAGATCGTCTTAAGCAGAGATGTCACATTTGATGAGTCTGTTATGCTGAGACAGAAAAATTCAAAGAAAGAGAATGAAAGTCCAAATACTCTTTCTAAGGTGATGCTTGAGACTTGATGAGCGAAAACCGACATCGTCGATTCTTGCCAATACTTTGGTTTTAATATTTATAAAACTCTCGCAAGTGCACGAATCATTTCGAAGAAAATGATAAGTATACTCCCAAGGTCGATCTAAGGAAGGAATGTATGTGGTTTTTAATTTATTATTCAAACTTTTAAAAACGAAATTAAATCCTAAACATCCTGTCACGATAGTTTGGTTTTTGTGTTCCTAATCTAATAACATAAAATAAATAAACATATATACAGATTAATTAAATATAATCTAATAACATAAAAATAAACATAGATACAAATTCAATAAATAATAAACATATATACAGATTCAATAAATATTCATGCAAATTTTTATCATTTATATTAGCGGAGTATTTATGGATATAATAACTAAATTAATTATGCTTGTTCATATTATCTAGGTTATTAAAGATATAAATTGATATTTTATTGATTCTCTCTTTTTTATATAAATACCACCTTTGGTGGGGTTAGATATTCTTTGTTAACTAAACAAATCAATTAACACCTATGGGTGGGGTTGATAACTAATATGCTTAATTAAATTAATTCCCTTTTCTAAGAGATTGAAAATGAACCATTTAAATGACACCTTTGATGGGGTTAGACAATTTAAACATTATTTAAGGTGTCCAAATTAAACATAAGAATTTAATTATCCGAGTACTAACTTTCAAGTTTTAAAACCACTATTGAAAACATGTTGTCAATACATTTTCACATAATAATTCTTATAAAAACTTTTGAAATAGAGTTTCACTCTAACTACCGGGCGATTGTACCAACAAATAAAAGAGCACTACTCTAAATTAGACCGGATAACTAAACCTTAAAATCTAATTTTCAGGTTTAAGTTTGTAATGAAAAATAATATATTTCTCTCTAACATTCTTAATATAAAATCTTGAATAAAAACAAAATCAATTCATTTTAGAGATTTTTACCTATTTAATATTTCGCAAGCATAACAACGTCATTATTACATCATATTTACTAAACAGCCAGCATAGTTAAATTTAACCACAGACAAGTTGAATATAACATGTAAGAATAAAGCATAAAAATAACTGTAAAGAAAATAAAATCCTTACAGAACTTCGACGCTATTCCCGTAGCTGGAAAACCTCCAAGCGAAATTTGTACTTCCATTTATTGAATCAAAAATCTAAATTATTACAAAAACATTACAAGTTCCTCTCAAAAAGAGAAGAACTCTAAACCTAAGAGAATTGAACTAAAAACTAAGAGAAAAAACTAAGAAAAGCTTAGAAACTAAGAAAGAAACTAAGGAAAACTCAAAAACTAAGAAATGAGAGAAAGAAAGAAGAGAGAAGTGTGTTTTTAAGGTGTCATTTGAAGTGAAGGGAAGGGGGGTATTTATAGGTGAGGATGGAGAGAAAAAATGAGTAAAAAATGTTAAAAAAATATTAAAAAATGTAAAAACGCGTATTGGAATTGCTCATGTCATTAATGACGTCAGCATGATGTCACAGGGGCGGCTGCACGTGAAAAATGGGGCGAAAACGCGTTAAGCGCGCGGAGGTGCTGCTGCTGGGCGCTGCGCGCGCGCGCGGGGGGCTGTCGCTGCGCGCAGCTCGGCGCGTGGGCGCGCACGGCTGGGTTGCGGCGCGCGATTTTCCGTCTTTTTGACATTTTTGATCTTTTCGACCCATTTTGTCCAATTTTTCCATGTTTGTTGACCTTTTCCCACTTATTTATTAATATATTTGTGATGTATTGCTTCAAGTATTCCTCTTTTAGTCTTTAAATTGCGTTTTTAAGCCAAAATACCTGAAAAACAATAAGAATACCCGTGATTCCGAAAAAGACAAATTTATATAAATATATGATAAAACATATAAATATATATATTTTTAATCAATTAATGTACATAAAATCATGGTTATTTTAGTGCTTTTTGAGCACTCATCACAACCCCCAACCAGCTTCTTGCTAGTCCCTTAGCAAGAGAAGCGATAAAAGCTAAAAATTAAACTATCCTAAATCACTTTCGTGGATTGAAACGGTTGCATTTAGCCTATGCAACAAGCTTTTAAACCCCTAGGTTGCCCTAGTGGACGAGTTTGAGTCTCGTGAGGGTTTTCAGTAATGATACCCACAAACATTGAACTAATTGTAAAAATCAAAAGAAACTATAAAAACAATCAAATCAAAAACTACAATTACAACACAATCAAAAATTAATTTAAGAATAAAAGAAAACAACATATCACAAAAATTTCTCACACTTTTTAATCTCCTTTAAGATCATAATTAAAATCTCAAGCATAAGTTATTTTAATCTCTTTAAACAATCATGATTTTATTATAATAATTAGTCGAAAATCATTTTCATATTTCATTTCAAAAATGTGTCAATTTAATTTTACCCAATTTCAGTGTCATGAATCAGAATTCGCTTCGACTCTATTCCTCACAAGTCAATACTCTCAAAGCACTGAATCCTATGGGTTCAAACACTCATACTAATTTATATGCGAAAGAGTTGATGTATAGAAATGAACTAATATGTTCGCATATGTATAAAGAATAAAGGCTCAAAGTGTTATTTTAACATTGATCTCATGAAAGGAATCGAATGTATAAATTATAAAGATATCATATATAAAAATTATTTTCATGCATAAATTAAACTCATTAAGAAGGAATTTCAAGATATATGCTTTTTACAAATGAAGAAATTGCAATGACTTTTTAGGGAATTACTTCCTATATCTTTCTTTTGTATTTAACCTTTACTCACAACTTTGTTGGCAATGTGGGTCATAGTATGTAGATGATACTATTTTTTTTATCTCTCTATACATTTTTTTTTTCAATATATGTTTTTTTAGAGAGTCAACCCATGTACAGATTGTACATTTTTTTGGATTTTGGTGAGTGGTTAATTTTGTGGCTTTTCTATTTGATCTTGGTTTAGGTAACCCCAGATATGTCTTTTTGTTTTTGTAGCAGTCATGCATGAATGAGATATAAGCATATACTATCAATTTCTACTCAAATCGTTTAATCTAATCAAAAATAATAATCAAAAATATATGATACTCTATTAAGATGAGAAAAAATTCATACATTCAATGCTAATACCTATAGAGATCATCTAAACTTTTGAATAAATAAGAAATGTGTTTGGAGTAGAAAAAATATATATTTCACTCTGAATAAAAGAAATTAGGTTCAAATTATATCTCACAAGGGTAGTCTCCACTAAAAAATTCATAAACACCGATTTTGGGTTTAATATAATCTCTACATTTTATCAAGAAATACTAGTTATGACAAAAACTAACTAATTATCAAAAATAATTACAAAATATTTCATGATATGTTTTCAAAAATTAATCTAACAGTACCAAAGACTTAACTATTTACTTAAATTTGATTTAAAGAAATGATAAATTTTTGTGAGAATTTTTTTTATTATGCATGGTAACTTTTCACCACCCCCAACCTAGAACTTACATTGTCCTCAATGTAACAACTGCAAATTAAAGATAAAGAGAAAAGAGGAGAAATATTACCTATTTCTTGAGAATGTGTAAGTAGTAATGAAGAAATGCAGGTGCATCCATCATATTCATCATTAAAGTGTATACAGACAGATTGCTGTGAACTTCTAACATCTCAACAAATATTTTAGTTTTAACAATTTTAAAAATTATTCACATATAAGTAAACTAAAATAAACAATAAAATTAAGTAAATAAAACAAATAACAAAAAATTACCTAACATGATGGGTTGCCTCCCATCCAGCGCTTAGTTTAACGTCTTAGCAAGACGTAACTTTTTGGTGCTAAGGGTTACTCAGCCAAATGCAATCCATTTCAGCAATGTTGTTTGGTTCTTCTAAATAAGGCTTGACACGATGGCCATTAACTTTGAACGTTTTTTGTGTCTTGGAGTCCAATAGTTCTACCACTCCATGTTCAGATACCTGAACTATTTTGAATGGTCCATCCCATCTTGATCTCAGCTTTCCTGGAAACAATCTCAAACGAGAGTTAAATAAAAGAACTTTCATTCCAGGGTGAAAAGTTTTAGGAACTAGCCTCTTATCATGATAGCACTTAGTACGCTCTTTGTATAATTTGGCATTCTCATAAGCTTCATTCCTAATTTCTTCCAACTCATGAAGCTGGAGTAATCGTTTTTCACCTGCTTTATCTAAATCCATGTTTAGCTCTTTAATTGCCCAATAAGCCTTGTGTTCAAGTTCAACTGGAAAGTGGCACGCTTTCCCAAAGATTAACCGGTAAGGGCTCATCCCAATAGGTGTTTTGTAAGCGGTGTGGTATGCCCATAAGGCATCATTTAACTTAAATGCCCAATCCTTCCTTGAAGGACGCACAGTGTGTTCCAATATTCCCTTAATTTGCCTATTACTTACTTCCACTAAACCGGAAGTTTGAGGATGATATGGAGTAGCTACCTTATGTGTGATGTTGTACTTATTTAGTACTCCATCAAAGAGTTTGTTACAAAAATGGCTACCTCTATCACTTATTATAGCTCTAGGCGTTCCGAACCTACTGAATATGAAATCTTTCAAGAATTTCACAACAACATTAGCATCATTGGTTTTGGTGGGGATAGCTTCTACCCACTTGGACACATAATCCACAGCAACCAAAATGTATTGAAAACCATTAGATGGGGGAAAAGGACCCATAAAGTCAATCCCCCATACATCAAAGAGTTCAACAACTAAATTAGATGTCAAAGGCATTTCATCTCTTTTGCTTATGTTTCCTGTTCTTTGACATCTATCACATTGTGCACAAAACATATGAGCATCTTTAAAAAGAGTGGGCCAAAAGAATCCAGACTGTAATATCTTACGGGCTGTCTTTTCACCTCCAAAATGACCCCCACAATGAAGTTCATGACAAAAGTCAGAATGCTCTTATGTTCTTCTTCAGGTACACATCTCCGAATGACTTGATCTTGACCAATCTTGTATAAATAAGGGTCATCCCAGAAATAGTCCTTAATAGTTTTAAAAAACCTTTTCTTATCCTGATATGAAGTGTTAGGTCGAAAAACACCAGTGGCAAGATAGTTTACAATATCAGCATACCATGGGTTTGGACCTATGAAAAATAACTGTTCATCAGGAAAGGTTTCAACTATATTTTCATTACTCTCATCTTTAAGAGAATTGAAGTCAGAAATCAACCTAGACAAATGGTCAGCTACTAAGTTTTCACTGCCTTTCTTATCCTTGATTTCTAGGTCAAATTCTTGTAAGAGTAAGACCCACCTGATTAATCTTGGCTTGGCATTTGGTTTACTTAATAGGTATCTTAAAGCAGCATGATCAGAATGCACAATCACTTTAGATCCTACTAAATAAGACCGAAATTTGTCTAAAGAGAATACTATAGCCAAGAATTCCTTTTCAGTGGTGGTATAATTCATTTGGGCATCATTGAGTGTTTTGCTAGCATAGTAGATGACATGCAAACGCTTATCCACTCTTTGTCCCAGGACTGCTCCTATTGCATAATCAGAAGCGTCACACATTATTTCAAAAGGTAAAGACCAATTTGGTGCCATAATAACAGGGGTAGATGTGAGTTTATCTTTCAAGGTATTAAAGGAAGTAAGGCAGTCATTGTTGAAATCAAAATCAGCATCTTTGGATAGCAAGTTACATAAGGGACGACTTATTTTAGAGAAATCTTTAATAAATCGTCTGTAAAATCTTGCATGTCCCAAGAAGCTTCTTATCCCCTTCACAGATGTAGGGGGAGGTAGTTTGGATATCAATTCAACTTTTGCCTTATCAACTTCAATACCCTTGTTTGAAATTATATGTCCTAAAACTATCCCTTGTTGAACCATAAAATGACTTTTCTCCCAACTAAGGGTTAGATTGCATTCAATGCATCTTTCTAAAACCAAAGTCAATTTATGTAAGCAATCATCAAATGAGTTCCCAAAGACAGAGAAATCGTCCATGAAAATCTCAATGAATTTTTCCACCATGTCCGAGAAAATAGATATCATGCATCTCTAGAAAGTGGTAGGGGCATTGCATAACCCAAATGGCATTCTGCGAAAAGCAAATGTCCCAAAAGGACATGTAAATGTGGTCTTTTCTTGATCTTCTGGTGCTATGGGTACTTGATAATATCCAGACAGTCCATCCAAAAAACAGTAAAATTCGTGCCCAGCTAATCTTTCCAACATTTGATCAATGAATGGAAGAGAAAAGTGATCCTTTTTCGTATATAAATTTAGTTTCCTAAAATCTATACACATTCTCCATCCAGTGATTATTCTAGTGGGAACTAATTCACTTTTGTCATTTTTAACAACTGTTATCCCAGATTTCTTTGGTACCACATGCACTGGACTAACCCACTTACTATCCGCAATAGGATAGATAATCCCTTCTTCTAATAATTTAAGAATTTCCTTTTTAACTACCTCTTGCATGTTTGGGTTTAGTCTTCTTTGGGCCTCTCGTACAGGTTTAGCACCATCCTCCAAGTTGATCTTGTGCATACACATTGTTGGACTAATGCCTCTTATATCCCCTATACTCCAACCTATAGATTTCTTAAACTGTTTAAGCACTTTGATGAGTTCCTTTTCTTGTGGTTTGGTCAAGGTTGAAGAAATTATCACTAGATAAGTTTCTCCTTCTCCCAAAAACACATATTTTAAGTGCTCAGGTAAGTCTTTGAGTTCAAGTTCAGGTGGATTGGCCTCTTTACTAGATGAAGAACTGGGTAGATTTAAAAGTGTACTAGATTTTGTCATCACTTTATCATTGTCTAGTTGTTTAAGGTACCCATTAATTTCCTCATCTAAATCTTCTTCAACCTTTTCAAGTGTAAGAACGGTTTCAAGCTTGTCTTCTATTCTGGTTTGGAAAAAGGTGTTTTGGACAAGATTATCCAAAGGATCAACATCGAATATTTCATCGATGGCAGAAATAGAAGGGAAAGGTGAAGAATCAAAAACTTTAAAATGAACAGTCTCTCCTAAGACTGTCATTGTCAAATTTCCATCTTGGACATCAATAATAGTTTTAGTAGTTGCCATAAATGGTCTACCAAGCAATATCGTGTGCTCTCTGTCCAATGCTGGATTTTCTTGCATATCCAGAACCACAAAGTCAACAGGTATTATCAGTTTGTCTACCTGTACCAAAATATCCTCAACTATTCCCTCTGGATATTTAAGAGATCTATCTGCAAGTTGAAGGGACATAGTTGTGGGTTTTAAATCCCCTAGATTGAGCTGTAAGAATATAGAGTAGGGCATCAAATTTATACTAGCACCTAAATCAAGCATTGCTTTAGCAACCTTCCTATCCCCCATGGTTATGTTTATAATAAAACTTCCAGGGTCTTTCAACTTAGGGGGTAGTTTGTGCTAAAGTACAGCGCTAGAAATTTCTGATACTACTACTCGTTCATTCAGTTCATACCTCCTTTTCTTAGTGTTCAGCTCTTTGAAAAACTTGGCATATGAGGGCACATTCATGATCACTTCTAATAATGGTAAATTGATATTTACTTTAGAGAGCATATTAAAAAGATCATTGAATTGCTTATCTTGTTTGGATTCTTTTAACCGGTGGGGAAAAGGTACTTGTATCTGGTGTGGTTATGTTGTCTTTTGAATTTTGGGGGTGTCAGATGATCCCCCAATGAGTTTTTCAGAAGGCTTGTTAAGTTTAACACTTGTTTCTCCTTTTTGCGAGATTAGAGTATCGCCTTCTCTGTTACCTGAACTACAAGGTAGATTGTTAGAAATTTCAGGTAAACTGGTATTGACTACCTTACCACTTCGAAGGGTTCTAACATCCTTTGCTTGTTCTGGTTGACTGGGCAACTTTCCTGGTTCTTTCTTTTGCATTTGTTCAGCCAGTTGCCCAACTTTAGATTCAATCCTTTTAACCGAAGCCTCCATGGTGTTCAACCTTTGATTTTTCATCAATTGGTTGTCACGACTAACTTGAATAAAAGAATTCAAGCTATCTTCTAAGGTTGGCTTAAAGGATTGGCTTGGTGGGTAAGGGTGGTTGTTAACCGACCTTAGTGTTGGATATTGGGTGTAGGCTGGGTGATTATACGTGTTTGGATGATACCTTTGAAAAGATTGGACCTCCTCTATGGCATCGACACTAGAATCACAAGTATTTGAACAATTATGAGTACCATGCCCAATTGAACAACACACTTCACATACCTCTTGATTTGAAATTTGGTGGGTAGTGAGAAATTGCACTTGTTTAGTCAATTCAGCAAGTTGCAAGGTTATCTCATTATCAGAGCCAACTTCATTAACCCTTGCTTTCCTTCTACCACCTCTTTGTTGGGAATTAGAACCCAATAGCTCATAAAGATTGTAGGTTTCCTCTGCGGTCTTTTCTCCTACAGCACCTCCAGCAGCATTATCAACCATGTATTGACTCTGCAGTGTCAATCCATCATAAAAGAATTGGTTTTGTAGCTGTAATGGAAAGCTATGATTTTGACATTGAATGAAAAGGAGTTTGAATCGTTCCCAAGCTTCATGAAAGGGCTCTTCATACATTTGAGAAAATGTTGCTATCTTTTTTCTTAGATCAACAGTCTTTTGATGGGAATAGAACCTACCCATAAAAATTTCATAAACTGCCTCCCAAGTTTTAAGAGAACCTGACTGTAGAGTAATGAACCATGACCAAGCTTTATCTTTGAGAGTGTAAGGAAAACACCTCATCCTAAGTTGATCTTCATTAATTGCATGTAGTGGAAAGGTTTGGACAATAGCATAGAATTCTCGAATGAAATGCAAAGGGTCTTCATTAGGGATACCGTAAAAGGAAGGCAACAAAGAATAATGAATCTTTTTCAATTCATAATTCCTTGCAGCCTCTTGTAATTGGATGCCGGAAGTTACATTGCCAATGATTGGCATTGTATAGTCTTTCATCTTTTTCCGCCTATCTTCAGCATCTCCCATGGTTGTTTGTAGTTGAAAATGATCCTCCTCCTATTGTGTATCAACATTTTGCTTTTAAAAACAATAGTAGATATCTCTAAGAAATATTTATAACTTGATAAAACGTAAAAGCAAAAGGTGCAAGGAACCTAATTTTTTTTTTACTTTAATTTTAACGAATGGACACAATTTTTTTTTTGAAACAAACGAATTTATTTCATTTGAATTTTATTACACGCAAACTAAAACAAAGGAAAATACAACAATGGGTGACCTCCCATGTAGGACTAAAATTTATCGTCTTCTAGTAAGACGTTGCTTGGAGATTGCAGAATGAAAAACTCAATGTCTCCTCTTCATTGAATTCATTTAAGTATCAAATTAGTCTTTGCTCTTTTGCAAATGTTCAACTAACTGTTCAACTTGAACTTCCACCTTTTTGATAGAAGCTTCCACAGAGTCCAACCTTTGATTGGTTTTAGATTGGTTATCCCTACAGACTTGAATAAAAGAATTCAAGTTGTCCTCCAGGGTTGGTTTATTGGGAATGCTTCTTGGAATAGGTGGGTGGAATTGCTGGCCTGGCTGGTTTGAGCTTTGAGTGAAAGGAGGGTTGTTTTGCCTCCAGGAGAAATTTGGATGACTTCTCCACCCAGGATTATAGGTATTTGAATTGGGATCAAACCTTGGTCTCTGTTGATATGCTCCCAACACATTAACCTGTTCAGGTCCAGTTGTTTCTCCTTGATATGGACATGCTTCAGTACCATGTCCCATGTTGCTATACAAACCATATTGTTCATTATTGGTGTTGGTCTGTGTAGCGAGAAGGGCAACTTGCTTAGTCAGTTGAACAAGTTGTTGTTGAACTTCATTACTGGAGTCGATTTCATGAACTCCAACTTTTCTCACTCGGGAGCTTTTCTGTTGGGAATTAGCACCCAACATCTCAAAGAGGTTATACGTCTCTGAGGCAGTCTTTTCTCCTATTGCTCCTCCTGCAGTGTTGTCGACAATGAACTGACATTGTTGTGTAAGTCCATCGTAAAATAATTGGTTCTGCAACTGCAGGGGAAAGCTATGATGGGGACATTGAGTGAGAAACATTTTGAACCTATCCCAAGCTTCATGGAATGGTTCTCCTTCCATCTGAGAGAAAGTAGCAATCTTTCCTCTCAACTCTGATGTTTTTTGATGGGAATAGAATTTTCCCATGAATTTATTGTAAATGTTACCCCATGTCATCAGAGAACCTGGGGGAAGTGACATCAACCAAGCTTTGGCCTTATCCTTTAATGTGTAGGGAAAACATCTCATCCTAAGTTGATCCTCGTTTAGAATACCGAGGGGGAATGTTTGGACCGTAGCATAGAAATCTCTCATAAAGGAAAGAGAATCTTCATTAGGTAACCCATAAAAGGAAGGAAGCATAGAAAAATGAATATTTTTAAGGTCATAATTCCGAGCAGCCTCTCCCAACTGGATAGCGGCAGTTGCCGTGCCAATCACCGGTCTTGCAAACTCCTTCATCGTGGTTTCCCTAATATGTTGGTTTTCCTCCATTTCTTTTGGTTCTAGTAAAGGATTAAGACTTGGTTCTATGTTTGGCTCAAAAACAGGTTGATGGGTAGAATCCAGTTTTGTTGACACTTGTTTAAATTTATGAAAATTATTTACATATGGTGTAAGAGGGTTTCCTAAGGATCTCCTACCACGCATAGACTATTGTAAACGTAAATTTAAAACTCCTGTCAACAAAATAAAAAATTTAGAGAAAATTTACATGGTATTTAATACAAAGCACTAAACAAAACTAGTTAAACCCTAAAAAAGAAAAAAAAATTGTATTATTATTATTATTATTTTTTTAATTTTTTTAATTTTTTTAATTTTTATTATTATTATTATTTTTGGTAACATAATTAGTATTAACCAAGAGTACTCCCAGGAAAGAATGGTGGTGCAAACGGCTCCTTAAATACCATTCTCCTAGCTAGAGCAACGTTTCCAGGAAAGACTAGTGGCACAAAGGCTTCAAGAACTAGTCTCCTAGACACAACTCGCTTAGATTTTTACTTTTTATGCTATTTAGTTAATTAGATATAAATTCAAGTAATAATTTTTTTTTTATTATTATTATTTATTTATTTTAATTTTTTTTATTTATTATTATTTTTTTACTATTCATGAACGGTAAATTTTTTATTCAAATTTCAAATTTCTAAATTATTTTAACTATTAAAAAAAATTATTATTTTTTTTTAATGTTTTTTTTATATTAATTTTGAAATTTGATTATTAAAGAAAAATATCACAATTATTTACAGCACAAAAATGTTTTTAAGATTTTGATAAATAATTTAAAAACGCTATTCCTTCCCCGGCAACGGCGCCAAAAACTTGATGAGCGAAAACCGACATCGTCGATTCTTGCCAATACTTTGGTTTTAATATTTATAAAACTCTCGCAAGTGCACGAATCATTTCGAAGAAAATGATAAGTATACTCCCAAGGTCGATCTAAGGAAGGAATGTATGTGGTTTTTAATTTATTATTCAAACTTTTAAAAACGAAATTAAATCCTAAACATCCTGTCACGATAGTTTGGTTTTTGTGTTCCTAATCTAATAACATAAAATAAATAAACATATATACAGATTAATTAAATATAATCTAATAACATAAAAATAAACATAGATACAAATTCAATAAATAATAAACATATATACAGATTCAATAAATATTCATGCAAATTTTTATCATTTATATTAGCGGAGTATTTATGGATATAATAACTAAATTAATTATGCTTGTTCATATTATCTAGGTTATTAAAGATATAAATTGATATTTTATTGATTCTCTCTTTTTTATATAAATACCACCTTTGGTGGGGTTAGATATTCTTTGTTAACTAAACAAATCAATTAACACCTATGGGTGGGGTTGATAACTAATATGCTTAATTAAATTAATTCCCTTTTCTAAGAGATTGAAAATGAACCATTTAAATGACACCTTTGATGGGGTTAGACAATTTAAACATTATTTAAGGTGTCCAAATTAAACATAAGAATTTAATTATCCGAGTACTAACTTTCAAGTTTTAAAACCACTATTGAAAACATGTTGTCAATACATTTTCACATAATAATTCTTATAAAAACTTTTGAAATAGAGTTTCACTCTAACTACCGGGCGATTGTACCAACAAATAAAAGAGCACTACTCTAAATTAGACCGGATAACTAAACCTTAAAATCTAATTTTCAGGTTTAAGTTTGTAATGAAAAATAATATATTTCTCTCTAACATTCTTAATATAAAATCTTGAATAAAAACAAAATCAATTCATTTTAGAGATTTTTACCTATTTAATATTTCGCAAGCATAACAACGTCATTATTACATCATATTTACTAAACAGCCAGCATAGTTAAATTTAACCACAGACAAGTTGAATATAACATGTAAGAATAAAGCATAAAAATAACTGTAAAGAAAATAAAATCCTTACAGAACTTCGACGCTATTCCCGTAGCTGGAAAACCTCCAAGCGAAATTTGTACTTCCATTTATTGAATCAAAAATCTAAATTATTACAAAAACATTACAAGTTCCTCTCAAAAAGAGAAGAACTCTAAACCTAAGAGAATTGAACTAAAAACTAAGAGAAAAAACTAAGAAAAGCTTAGAAACTAAGAAAGAAACTAAAGAAAACTCAAAAACTAAGAAATGAGAGAAAGAAAGAAGAGAGAAGTGTGTTTTTAAGGTGTCATTTGAAGTGAAGCGAAGGGGGTATTTATAGGTGAGGATGGAGAGAAAAAATGAGTAAAAAAATGTTAAAAAATGTAAAAACGCGTATTGGAATTGCTCATGTCATTAATGACGTCAGCATGATGTCACAGGGGCGGCTGCACGTGAAAAATGAGGCGAAAACGCGTTATGCGCGTGGAGGGGCTGCTGCTGGGCGCTGCGCGCAGCTCGGCGCACGTGAACAGTGCCCACGCGCTGGGGCGCGCGCGGCTGGGCTGCGGCGTGCGATTTCCGTCTTTTTGACATTTTCAACCCATTTTGTCCAATTTTTTCATGTTTGTTGACCTTTTCCCACTTATTTATTAATATATTTGTGATGTATTGCTTCAAGTATTCCTCTTTTAGTCTTTAAATTGCGTTTTTAAGCCAAAATACCCGAAAAAACAATAAGAATACCCGTGATTCCGAAAAAGACAAATTTATATAAATATATGATAAAACATATAAATATATATATTTTTAATCAATTAATGTACATAAAATCATGGTTATTTTAGTGCTTTTTGAGCACTCATCAAGACTTCGGAAGATCTAGAAAATATTGCACCGATTACCGATCGTGGTCAAAATGAAATTGATGATCAAGAAGAGATCTCAATTGAGGTGAAGGTTCTCTCACCATCACCACCGATTAATCAGCAAATAGAATCTATTGCCACTACTCGACCGAGAAGAGAGATTAGGAAGCCTACCAGATACAGAGACATGGTATCATTCGCACTTCTAGTAATTGATGATGATGTCTCATGCACTTACAGAAAAGCCGTGCAAAGAGTCGATAGTATGAAGTGGAAGATGGCAATGGATGAAGAGATGAAGTTTCTACATTAGAATCAGACTTGGGAATTGGTTCAACTTCCTAAAGTAAAGAAAACTTTTGGTTGCAAATGGTGAATACAAAATCAGATATAAAATCAGACTGGTAGTAAAAGGATATGCTCAGAAAGAAGGAATAGAATACAATGAGGTATTCTCACCTGTTGTTAAACATTCATCTATTCGAATACTGTTGGTTTTGGTAGCATAGTTTAATCTCGAGTTAGCTTAACTCGATGTCAAAACAGCTTTTCTCCATAGTACTTTGAATGAAGGGATCTACGTGTCTCAACCCGATGGCTTCAAAGTTCCAAGATGATAGAATTAAGCTTACAAGTTGAGCAAGTCAATTTACAATTTGAAGAAATCACCGCGATAGTGGTACAAGCGCTTTGATAGCTTCATCAAAGAGTAGAAGTACACACGCAATTAGTTTGATCATTGTGTATACTTTCAGAAACTCCAAGATAGTACCTTCATTTATTTACTCTTATTTGTCGATGATATGTTGATTGCATCTAAGAGCAAGGTGGAGATCGACAGATTGAAGGCTCTGTTGAGTTTAGAATTTGAAATGAAAGATCTTGGATAAGCTAAGCAAATTCTTAGGATGGAAATCACAAGAGATAGAGTTGCAAGCACATTCTATCTGACACAGACTCAGTATCTGAAGAAAGTACTACAAAGGTTTGACATTGATAAAAAAACCAAACCAGTAAGTACACCGCTTGCTCCTCACTTTCAATTGAGTGCATTGATGTCACCTAGCACCACCGATGAGAAGAAGCAAATGGAACGTGTTCCATATGAAAATGTCGTTGGTGCCTTGATTTATGCAATGGTTTTCACCAGACTTGATATTTCTCATACTGTTAGTATTGTGAGTCGGTATATGCATAATCCGAGTAAAGGACACTAGCAAGCAGTGAAGTGGATTCTATGGTACATCTATGGTACTGTGGATATTGGTTTGAAGTTTGAGAGAGAGAAGACTAAAGGCAAACACTTAGTCAGATATGTGGATTCTGACTATGCTAGAGATTTGGATAAGCGTCGATCTACAACTGGTTATATGTTCACAATGGCAGGAGAACCAGTTTGTTGGAGATCAACATTGTAGTCAATTGTAGCTTTGTCTACTATAGAGGCAGAGTATATGGTTGTAATAGAAACATTCAAAAAAGCTATCTGGCTTCTCGGGTTGACCAAGGATTTGGGTATTGTTCAGAAGAATGTGGAGGTTTTTTGCGATAGTCAGAGTGCCATTTGTTTGGCAAAAAACCAAGTTCATCATGGTTGTACCAAGCACATCGATGTTCGATTTCATTTTGTTCGGGAAATCGTTGATGAAGGGAATGTTATACTCTAGAAAGTCAGAATTGTAGATAACCCTACAGATGTACTTACAAAGGTGGTTACAGGGATCAAGTTTCAACACTACTTGAACTTGATCAACATCTCTCAAGATTAGAGCTCCTAGGACACATTTGGAGGCAGTGTTATGAACTTTTTCTCCAAGGTGGAGATTGTTGAATATTGGCTCTAAAAGTAACAAATTAGTTGCATAATTTAGGGAAATTAGTATCATAATTTGTGGCATGATTTAAGAAAATTAGTAGAATAATTTAAGGTTTAAATTATGGCACAGTTTAGGGAAAGAGAGTCTTGATTCATCTATAAATAGGGAGGAGTTCATGCATTGAAGAATAAGACAAAAATCAGAAAAAATCACAGAAAACATAAGCAAACTCAAAGAGAGAAAATACTTAGTGAGTTTGAGAGTTTGGAGAAATACTTAAATGTTATTAGTGAAGAAATCTGTATTCTATATATTTCTTACTCAGTTCAAATAATATCTGGTGACTCTCGTGGATTTAGGCGAATTGTCGAACCACGTAAATTCTGTATGTATTTTTACCGCTTTGATATATTCATATACCGTTATTTATCGTTTTTGCCCACAACAGGTGCTTCATATGATATTGGCTATGGAGAAGGATCAAAAAATTTTGAGAGGTAAGCTTGTGGTCTTCTTGGTGGAAATCGTTTAGATGGTCTAGAGTTGTTAGACTTTATATATTTATAGTAATACTTAGCAGCTATGGACCAACCCTTTTGCAAATTTGACAATGAGGTTTTTGTTGGTCTATTGACTCAGAAGGTGGTCTACCATTATTAGGTATAACTCCATGTGGTTGCAAAGAGTGTCTATAGTATTGAGGTTTTATAGAGCTGTATAAAAGCTGTAAAGGTTAGATATTTGGTTGTGATAGAGGTTGTGAGAGTTGTAGTTGGAAGAAAGCAGATGCAAAGGAAGGTTGGGGTGTAGGTAAAGGTAAATCATGAGGTAGAAAGTAGAGATGTTAGGTAAGTGGTGACATTGGTACATTTGGAGAGTATAAAGGTTGCTGAACAGGCTGTGATATTGATTGTGTTACAAATTGTGAGTAGAATTTGGCTAGGTTTGCTTGAATCAACATAGGATCTAATAAGTTCATTCTCTCAAGTTGTTTTCCATGAGTTCTCATCATTGAGAAAACTTCATCAAGACCAATGTCACGGTTCATATAGCTAACTATGGTAACAAGAGAAGAATAATTATGATCTAAACTCCCAATGACATAAAGAACCTACTCATTAACACTGGTATTATCACCTATAGCAATCAAGTGATTAATAAATTCACGATAATAGTTGAGGTATAATTCCATAGACAGAGCACCTTTGTGCATTGTTTACAATTTCCAATGCAACTGTATAAGCTTTGCATAAGATTCATCTGTAAATGCCTTTTCCAAAGCATGCCAATATTCAAATGTTCTTTGTCTATTTACCATATGTTTTAGATATCCTGGTGACAGAGAAAAAAAGATCTAGTTTTTCACTGCATAATGTCATTTGTTCCACTCTTCATATGCTGGACTTTACTCAAGTATTTCTGTAGTGCTAATTGCACCATTTTCCTCATTCATCAATTCCAGTCTTCTTGATGAATTTTAATGGTGGTGAGGCAGTTCTATCAATAAATGATTATAAAGCATATGCTGAAATAACATGCTTTAATTGTTCTTTCCAAATAAAGTAATTGCTATAATCTAGGTTAACATTAAAGGAATGGTTTATAGGAAAATTAAAAGAAGAAGCAGAAGATAGAGTTGTCATTATTGGGCTTGTATCACTCAAGATGCCTGGAAATAGAGCAAAACTGGAGCCAGAATCAAAATGCTCTTTAGGTGTTTGATCATTCTCCAACATTACGCCAAAACTCAATTAACGTATGCTTAGAGAGCTCTGATACCATGAGAAACTGATAGCACAAAAGGGTGAAGTGAAAAGGGCCAAAAAGATTAAATTGTTCTCGTTAGAAACCAGCGTATATACAAGTTTGTATTACTACTTTTTACGTTTACTATTTGATTAATAGTGTTTGATGTACAAGGACAATACCAAACTTCACAGCTAGCACTAACAAACTGCAGCGACTCATAGCTACTGGTGGCCTTTATTTCATTAACTATAACATAATTTTATTCTTCAACAATAGTATATCTGTATATGTATATATAACTCACAACTAGAAAGCAGTGCTACCAAATCCAGCTCTTTATTCTTTCACTAAGAGTACTATATCATAACAGAAGCTAATATATTGTACACTAAATTACTCGTCAAGTATTCTATTTAGTATTAAGGGAAGTTTTGTCAATCTCCAAGTCGCTCTCTGTAGATCTCTACTGAGAGGTTCTACGAGTCTTCTCGTTTCTTCTGACCCCGAAGCGATTTGAATCTTTCACTAATCGGAAGGGTCTGATATTGCTATTTAACGATTCGATTGAATTCGTAGATCCAATTCTTCGAAGCACTCCATTTGAAGCTCTTGACTTGAGTAACCATGGTGACGGTGGCTGAAGCTTCTTTCATTGTGTTCTAGTTACTTGTTGATTATAGTAAAAAGGATCTGAATTGTAAGATTTATGCGAGCCTTCAAAATATTAACGAAGAAATCGTATAAATATAATTTTAATTTTTAGCTGTATTTTTCAAAAATATTTTAAATTAAAGAAATTATCGAATTCTAACGAACATTATAAATATATATCTGTTTATTTGATTTTATATTAGATATATAATAACATTTTAAATTTAAGCTATTCAATAATATAAGATATGTCTAGATCAACATAGTATCTAGTCAATTTAAAAAAATTTGGTTTAATTTTTTAATTAAATTGATTAAGCATTAAAACTTATTTTTAATTTAAATTGAATTGACTTATTACTATATTGTATTAATTCTTTAAAAATGTTTCAACTAATTTTATGGACAGAATAATAATTTTATTACAATATTGTTCAAAATATTCTATTTAAACAAATCAAAGCACACAAATTTATTAACCATAAAAAAACATTATTCTCTTCATTTTAATCTCTCTCTTATTTTTACAAAAATTATTTAAATAATTTTTTTTATTTAGTTAATTTATCAAATATTTTATAGTTATATTTGATTGATTAACAAGCATATAATATTTGTGATATTGTATTTAAATTGATTGTTCTAACCTATAATATTTATTCATTGTTGAATCTATTCAATGACACATATTTGTACTTGTGTTATTGTACTAACGTTTAGGTATTGGTTTAACATGATCAATTTCTTATGGATTCAAGTTGTCGAAACGTTGGTTCGGATTCGAACACCTTATTTTTAAAGACTATGAAAGAAAGTAAATATTTATAAGTAAATTACTTGGACCATTAGCTTGGTGAGTAATTTGAGTCATAATATTGTAATTGAACATTATTTTCATAGTGATCCGTTAGATTGGTTGTTTTCTCTTAGGTGGCGTTTGATTCATGGAATGGAATCAAAATCAAAATCGGAATCGAAATGAAATGGAATGGAATGGAAAGGAAACAATTTTGGTTAGTTTGATCACTGGAATCAAGCTCGGAATCAGGATTATAGTGTTTGGGTTGCCACTGGAACGGAATGAAAAAATCTATAAATGACCTTAATATGCTGTAAAGTTCAAATAATATCATTTAATTATTATTTTTTCGTGGATAAAATACATTATTGAAATCATTATTTTTTAAAATAATTATTACTTAATTAAAAATATATATATTATTAAAATTATTATTTCTCTAAATAGGGTTTAGGGTTTTGAGGTTTGTGATATAGGATTTAGGGTTTAGAGATTTAGGATTTGGGGTTATATTTGTAGGTTAAGGTTTAGGGTTAAAATTATTATTTTTCTAAAAATGGTTTAGGGTTTTAGAATTTTGGATTTGGGGTTTAGGGTTTTGGGATTTATGTTTTAGGGTTTTGGGTTTTGGGATTTATGTTTTAAGGTTTAGGGTTTATGGATTTGAGGTTTAGGGTTTTAAGATTTGGAATTTGGGATTTAGGGTTTAGGGTTTAGGGTTTTGGGTTTTGGGATTTATGTTTTAGGGTTTTAGGTTTCAGGATTTATGTTTTAAGGTTTAGGGTTTAGGAATTTTGGGTTTAGGGATTTGGGGATTTAGGGTTTAGGGTTTAAGGTTTAGGGATTTGGGGTTTAGGGTTTTAGGATTTGGAATTTGCATTTAGGGTTTTGGGTTTTGGGATTTATGTTTTAGGGTTTTGAGTTTTGGGATTTATGTTTTAAGAATATGGGGTTTAGGGTTTAGGGTTTTGGAATTTTGGGTTTGAGAATTTGAAATTTGAGTTTCAGGTTATATTTTAAGTGAGGGTAAAATTGGAAAAAAAAGTTTAGATGAGAATAGAATTATGATTACCAAGGAGGGGAGAAGGAATTGTGATTCCTTCTCTTTTAGTAATCTGATTCCATTCCGCCCTTCATTCCGTCCAAACAAACACATAAAATGGAAGGAATTAATTCTGATTCCATTCCATTCCCTCCAACCAAACATGGTGTTAGGTTATTGGTGTGGTATAGTTAGTTTACACCTAAAAATATTGTATATTTATTTATATTTTCGCATTACTTTATTTACACTTAATTGCATATCTGATCATTTGCAAAAAAAAATAATTTATCATAATTTTACTGACTATCTATTTACCTCGGGCTTATGTTTTTCAAATGCATCATATCATACTGTGGAAAAGGTTTATTCCTCCTTTAGATAGATAGAGCCCTCATGCTTCTAATGTAGAGCCAAAACTACTACTACTATGGAATCGATCAATAACTAAATATAACTTTTCGCGACTAATCCTCTCCATAAAATATTTCATTTTATTGGAGAGATTTTTCTCTTTGGATCAATTTTTAAGTTGTGTAACACGTTACAATTTGGGTTAATTCTATTCATGAGTTGTTGGTATTCTTTAGATTTGTTTTTAATTCACATGTGTGTGATTTTGTTTTCTTCGTTCTATTTGTTTGTATGTTGTTCTATTGGAATAGATTCGTTATGATTTGTTTCGTTATGGATTATATGTTTTGAACATTACATTTGGATTTGATTTGATTGATTGTGTGAATGCATTGTTTAATGCCAAGTATATAAGTAAATTTATAGGGCTTTTTTGTTTGTTTAATAACCTACAAAATAAGATTTTTGAAAGAGAAATACACATCGTCGTTGGCATAGAGAAAGAAAACTCTTACTATGTTTCCAAAAACATATTTAATGCATCTTTTAGCTTATTTGTGATATGTTTAAAGAAAGAAACTAGCTTAATAATTAAAGCTTTGTAGATTTTATTATTTTTAATGTTGAAAAATCTAGTAAAAATTAAGTACACTTTTTTGCAATGGAAGCTAAAAGCAAGTCTTTACGAATGTAAAATATTACTCTCTTTTTTTACCCTTCATAATAGAATCATTTAAATTATCTAAATTAATTATGTTATTAACTTATGTTTATAAGTTTTTTCGTATAGCTCGTATAGACAAGTTCTTGTTTTGTATGTATGACATTATGCAATATATTTCACGCAAAAAAATATAGGTATAAAGAAATAAAGAAATAATTTTAATAATATTAGTGAACCACGATCACTGAACCACGAAATATATGAATTTATTCTTTCTCCAAATTCACTCCCTTTCCCAATTAAAAAACAAATCATCCTTGTGAATGTGTAGAGATTATGGTGCAATGCTTTGAGCTACTTTGAATAGCCATGGCTCTATAAGCTTTTAGGCTTTAACCATTGCCATTATTATTGGGAAAAAATGACATCTCTGATCCTTCACAGTTACCCAATATAACATTAAAAATAATTAAAAATAATTCTTTGGTCATAAGTCATAAGTCATAAGTAATAACTACATGACCCCAACAACCAAAATACCATACTATTTCGCCAATAGCCACTACTTGTTAGTCCAACTCCAATAACGTTGCTCAAATTTTTATTTTTCAAATACACCCCACGTATTTTTTTAACAAACGATAATTATGAATTTCAACTAGAGATATCCATAAAGTCAAGCCTTTATCAATGGCCGACAATATCTTACATATTTACTTGTTTTGTCAAATATATTACTAAAAGCATATAATATTTTGTAATATTCCCCCGTTTCTTTCTTCTATACAACATTTCTTCTTCTTCTAAAAACTTAGGTTGTTTGAGCAAGTAATTTAAAAACTATTTTCTGTATTTAAAAACAAAAAATTAGTTTTAAAAATAATTAACATATTTAATCAAAAAAATTAACTTATAATTTTTAAAAATGATGTGAACTTAAAAATAAAAACTTTAAAACATATAATACTTGTTTTCACAATTCTTGAAAACACGGAAAACAACTTTTCCGTAAAGCACGTAGCAGAGCTTATATTTAGGTACATTTCTTTCTTTCTTTCTCGTTTTCTTTTACACTGAGATACTTTATTTATATTTAGGTATCTTTTTAACATTTGTTTTAGTGATATTATGATAAATAATTTATTATTTATAATTTATAATTTTATTCGATGGAATAATATTAAAATATTAATAATAATTAGAATAATACAGATATTTTATGTACTTCTATATAGTAATAATAAAAATTATTATGATAATATTATTATCTATTTTAATTTATCATGTTTTAAAGATCTTAAATTTTGATAACTTTTATTATTTTTATTAATTTTTAACAATTAATACTTACAATAGGACTTGAATTCACGTTCTCTTTTTAAAATATTTATTTATTAATTTAACTATTTCAGTTATCATAACTTATTATATTTTACCTATTTAACAAACTGATTAAATGAGTTTTATATTATTGTATAACTCATTTCAAGTTTTAATAAATGTTGTATCCTATTATCAAGTAGTAATTATTAAATTATTAATTATATTAATGTGTAATATTATTAAGATTTACAATGGAGTCAAATTTAATTTGCAACATAATAAATTAAATATTACAATCATAATAAACTAAAATTCATAACTAATTATAACATGTAAATGATTTTAAATTAAACTTTGTCATCTTTTCAAATATTTCTAAATATCGGATATAATTAAATCTCATTTTAAATCAAATATCATTAACGCAAGACCCGTACATAAAATTCTTAAATTAACGAAGAAATTAAAATACATAATAAGAAAACATGTGTGTTTTAAAATAAAATAGATGAACTCACGTTAGAAAATTCGTAAGAAAAGAAAAGAAAAATACAAATATATATTATCATATATTTTATTAATTTATATCATTTTAACAACTTATTAATTTTAAATATTATTTAATATTTTTAAATTTCCAAATTTATTGATAAATACTATTTAATATTTTTAAATTCATTGAAAAATACTTAATTTTTTTTGTTAAAAATGTAAGATATTTCACACTTAATATAATTTTTAAGAATAATTTTTCCAAACACATTAGAAAATATTTTTTTATGTTTTTTTGTTCTTTAGAAGAGTTTTTTAAAACAATGGTCCAACAACTCATTATTTTTTAAAATAAAAGATAATTATTTTTAGTAATAATTTTTAAAAACTATTTTCAAATTAAGTGACCAAACAAGCCATAAAATTCTCTAAAAACTCATTACACACCAAGAAGGTTATTTTGTTTTCATCAATTCATTGCAGTTTAAACTTACAATTCTAATCATATGTCTTTTGCATAAAATAAATGATTGATTACGTTTTATATGCACAATATATAGGATAATTTATAAAAATATTTATTTTTTATAATTATGAGACGTATGGATAAAGATAAAAACATGTTCAATTTTAAATATATTGTATCATTATCCATACATTGTGTATAAAATTATAACTTTAAAAATACATAATATTAGACATTTTTTATGTGACTCATACGTTGTGGTCATAATTGTAATAAAGTGTTTTGTACATTTTTATAAATTATTTCATATGTTATGAACATAAAACGTAATTAATCTTAAAATAAATGAAAAAATACTATAAAATTTTTAAGGTTTTTAAAACTTATAAATATACTTCTTAAGTTTAAAAATAAGCAATTATATCACCTTTATTATTGATTTATTATAATATATTTTCCTAAGTTTCATATTTTTTATAAATATCTCCCTTCAGAAAACAATAAATGTTAACAAGAAAGAATTTAGGTCTTATTTTTAATGTTTTGATATTTTAGAAAACATGAAATTAGGTATTTATAATTAAGCTAAAAATGATAGTTAATCATATTACATAGAAAAGTAATTAACATTTGAATTTATACATGCAGTGATTCATGTATTACAATGTAATTGAATCTATCATTTTTTTTATATCAAATGATAATTTAGTATGATTCGAATTATAATTTAAAATAAAAACTATAAATATTACCTTAATATCACTATTACCGAAATACTTAAAAAACAAAACACACCTAGAGTCAACCCTTTTATAAAATAGGGAATTCTAGTGATCCGTTTGAACATTCACTATTTGTTTATTAATAAGTTCGGCATCACTCTTACAAAGGAGAAAAACTTTAATATCCTCGTCCTACATTTATAGTGTGCAACTAATACATCTAATCCATTCATTTAGCTTCTTGTGTTTGAAAAAGTGGAAAAGTTCTAGTGAAGAGAAGAAAAAAATCAAGAAGCCAGCAGATACAGGGGCAATATGGGTATTTTCTGTTATTTTTAATTTGGTATGCTTCGCAACAACGGTTAATTTTGAGTTTTGTTTTTCTTTAAGGAATTGCTTAAAAAACATGGTGACTTAAATACATTACAAAAAAAAAAAAAAAAAAATTCAATCAAAATTCTGATATCTATTTTTAATTTATTTTCACATTTATTTATCTAAAAAGTAAATTACGATATCAACAAATATTGAAAAAAAAAAGATTAAAAATCTCTAATATATAATAATTATATATATTTAAAAAAAATTAGAAAACTATTTTCTTTTTTAATATGAAAAATACACTAAAAACATAATTTATCTAGATGAAACTTATTAATACGTATTCAAAAACTAAATAAATACTAATCACATGATGTTTCTTTAAAATACTACCAAATATTATGAAATTCCTGATTTTACTTATTTTTATCTATGGTTACTTGAAAAATTATATAAATGAAACTCTACAAAATATCTGCATCTTGAGAATTTTTTTTTTTTGACAAATCTAAGAGTCATATAAGCACACGTAGAAGATTAAAAAGCTATTTCAAACACTTTATAAGTGATTTTTGATTTATTTTTTTAGCACTAAATAAAAATTATCCAGACTTAGAATTGTACTCCAAACTTATGATGGTAAGATTTTTTAGATAATATTTTGGTGTTACTGAGTTTGAAAAAATAAAAACTAAGGTAAGGATAGAAGTATTATCATCACCAAGAACATCAATTCCAGTAAAGAGACAGAAAGAAAGGCAGTTAGGCAGCTCAACAGCTTTCATAGGTAGAAGTTATTGAATTATTCATATATCTGAACAAAAAATTTGAAAAATTTAAATTCAGAACATGCATGTTTCTTCCAAGTCTTCGGCGTGTGAATGTGATTCGTATGGTGATTTAATTTATGATTCGAATTATTTTTAAATTAAATGCTGGAAGTCATAACTTGTTATTATAATGTTTGTATATTTTCTTATAAAATTAATGACGATGACAATAATAATAATATATGTATATTTCAAATATATATATATATAGTTATATCAATTTTTTTTTGTCAAATTACATGTAATCTCAACTTACGGGACGGGATGGGATGTGATAAAATAAAACAATTAATTAATACTAAAAACATGATTATAAAGTCTTATGTTTTATGTATTCAAACTATAAGAGAAAAATAAAAAGAAAAATATATGTATAAATTAAAAATTATAACGAATTCATGATATGAACATGATTTTAAAAATAGTGTTATCGATTATTTTTTTAAATAAATCAAATCAATCATTTTTCTAAACCAATATCTTCTACCAAGTTGTGAATACATATATTTTAAAATGAATAAGTAATAACATAAATGAAATAAAAATCAGCCATCCAATTAAATTTATCTTAATATCTAATTGATGCATATTTTAAAAAATTAAATTAATATAATATTATTTCACGTTTTTTATGTCACCAATATTTACACGGTAAAATTTGACAACAAAAACAGTTAAATATTATAAATGTGTAATTCTAATATAAGCCAAAATTATAATTGTTATAATGTTATTACTCATACACATAATATAAAAATGTAAAGCAAAAAAATTTCTTCCAAAAACTAGTGCCCAATCTATTCAAGGTCAACGTCTCAAACTGTAGGCCGTATTTGCAGTATTTCCAAATCTATTTTTTTTAATTTGTAGTATTTATATAATGACCCCTGCATTGTAATCTTTGTATCAACTATTTCAACAAGGAAAATACAGATTTTAATTTTAACCTTATTAAAGATTATGTTATTTACTTTACGAAAAAAGATAAATAATATATGTTTTTTTTTACCAAAGTTATAAGTTTTTTCACTGGCAACATAACCAAAAAATATGTGTTTAATTTGTTTCTTGATGGGTTAAAAATAAAATTTAATATATAAAGAGTTATATCATAAAATTAAATTTTAATTGGTGAATTTTAAAACTTATAACTTATCCGGCCTTTCTAGCTGAAAAAATCCCCCAAATAATAAGATCCTTTCAGGTTGAAATATGGAAAGCTTTTGCAAAAAAAAAAAAAGGATAATATATTCTATTAATACATCGTCCCTATATATATCAATTGCCTGAACACTTAATAACCCATCTGTCATTACTATATATATTTTGATTTAAAACATAATAACACTTTTGCCTTACAATTACAATAATCAAACCATTTAGAATACTATTAGTGTAATATATATGTATATTATAATCGATTATGTAATTAAATTTTTTATGTATTTTTAATTTCAATATAATTTTAAAATTTCTTATTACATTTAGTTATGCGAAAAAACTCTCTGAGTCTATATAATTAAGATTAAAAAGTATACAAAAATAAAAATACAAAAAAATTATTATTCTTTTAGTTCATACTTAGTCATATGTTTATTAATAAAAATCGGAATTAAATTAATGAAAATCTTTCTCATTATTATTTTTTATTTATCTAAAAATAGTAATTTAAATAATCAATCAATATATATATATATTACTACTCATCAAATTGACAATAAAAAAACCTATAAAATATAAGAAGAAAATAGCAATTTTTAAAAATTACAATTAGTTACAAAAATAATATTTTTTATATTCAATTTATATATTTTAATTATTAAAAAATTTTAATTTATCATTTTATATTAAATGGGAGTAATTTAATTTTAAATTTATTTCATATTAAATTTTATCAAATTTAATATAATATTTTCATCTTTATAAATTACATATATATATATATATTATTTTATGTAATTTCTTTAATAGTTTTCGCTTACGTGACTAATTAATTGAGTTGGTGGAAATCAAAGGTCGACCTTGCTCCAGACATCATAATACTTGTATGTATTGTTGATCACAAATGAGATTTTTAAGCAACAAAACCGATCATCAAAGCTTGAATATTCGTCTCAATTGATACCACCATATTCATAAATGATATTTATTCTACATGTTTATCACTTTCTTCGTTAAATTTACATAATAAATTATTATTTATTATATTTGTATTATTAATTGTTTCATTTAAACACATTAGCGAAGAATAAGACATCTTAATTAATATCGTTTTATTATCATATATTTTCATTAAAAATTAAGTGAAATAAAGATAAAATAAGTTTTAAAAATTAATAGATTATCTCATAAATTTTATTAACATATTATATTAATTTATATTTTTATTTATTATAATTATAACTTTTGATTTTCTAGCCTAATGAAAAGTTTAATTATATTTATTTTATCATTTTTGTTTTAAATCACAAGTTGAATTTATACTCGTAGAAAAGTACATCTAATTCAGATAATGTATCCTAATAGACGCAATAATGGCATTGGGTTGTCAGTGAATTGGCTTCTTAATACATCAGCTGTATAATTTATTTTACAAACCAATAAAAATCTGTCACTTCCAAATAAATAAATTACTTAATTAAGAGATACGTGAAATTGTACCCATTTTGAATGCTGGATGTGAGATTGAGATTTTAATATTGAATTTTCATAAAAACTTGGGCATTTTTATATAATTTTAAATTAATAGTGATCAAAAAATAAAAATCAAATTATTATTATTATTATTATTATTTGGCTACTAAAGAAAATAAAATATATACTTTACCAAACCACTTTCGGATGAATATTTTGCCAAATTTATACTTCGATTTTTTTTTATTTAATAAAATTTAATTTACAATAGGTATTTTTTTTCCTACTTTACAATAAGTAGTTTTAAACCAAAATTATTAATTAAAATTTGGCAGAATGGCACGTGCTCAAAGAACTTAATCTACGCTAAAACTAATTAATAAAATAATTATTTTGATACTTCTATCAAAGTGATATACATAGACCTTTTAAACAAAATAAGTTAAGATAATCTAAAACATAAATCATAATAATAAATCAAATTAAATTCAAAACAAAGAAACTTTCCAAGAGCTTTCTTGCATATTCCTTTTAAGTTTAATCACGAACATGCCAGCAAATCCAACCATTTTGTTTGACTTTGAATTTTTTATTTAATCCTTTCCATCTTTGGAGATCTTCAGTTTTCCACTCTCCTCTCTCTATCACAATTTATGTATATATATATACACGAAAGAACCTGACATTAAACCATAGCTCTCCCTCAGTAAATAATACATAAAAACCATTTTCAACTCTTCAAAAACTGTCACCACCAACAACATATACAAATCATCCAAGAATCAATAACATTGATGGATTTCGATTTTGTTCCCGAGCATTTCAGATGTCCCATTTCCATGGAACTCATGAACGAACCTGTTACAATCTCAACAGGTGTAACTTATGAGCGTAAGAACATTGAGAAATGGTTCTTCAACTACAAAAAGAAAACTTGCCCAGCAACCATGCAACCCATTAATGTAGATATTCAACTTACCCCAAATCACACCCTCAAGAGACTCATTCATTCTTGGCAAAACAGAGACTGTTCATTATCATCACCAAGAACATCAATTTCAGCTGCCAAACATGATGAAATTCTATCACTTCTCAATACAATTGAAACTTCTCCATTCAAGGTAACATCTTTGAAGAAATTGCGTTCAATAATTGAAATGAGTGATGATACAAAGTCAGATTTGATTCACTACTCTAATGGAGTCGAAGTGCTTGTTAAAATGCTTCTTCAGATTCTTGTGCTGGAAGGTTGCTCTGATTTTATTACCTTTAGAGCTTGCGAAGAGGCTCTTGGTGTTTTGTATCAACTTCCAATATCTCAGACTTTTCAATCATTATCAAAACCTGAAGTCATGAGTTCTATGGCAATTATGCTTCAAAGAGCAAGCGCTGAAGCTAGACTTCATGCTCTTAACATTCTGAGAAATATAGCAAAATGTACTGATTATGATTGGAATTTTCTCATTCAACATCAAACTTTAGATTTCTTCAAGTCTTTGTTGGAGCTTGTTTCTGATGAAATTTGTACCAAGGCAAGTTCTTGTGCCTTAGAGGTTCTGATAGATATATTAAGTGCTTCTAAGAAAAGCAGATTAAAGGCAATTGAAGCTGGTGCAATTTGTGTTCTGATTGAGTTATTGCCTGATTCAAACAAACCCAAGTGTGAAAGAGTATTGGTTTTGATTAAACTGCTTTGTGAATGTGCAGAGGGAAGACTAGCTATGGTTGAACATGGTATGGGTATTGCTTCCATAAGCAAAAAGATGTTGCATGTTTCTAATGATTCAACAAAGATTGCCGTGAAAATTCTATGGTTGGTTTGTAATTTTCACCCAAATGAGAAGGTTTTAGAGGAAATGTTGATTTATGGAGCAGTGAAGAAACTAATGGCTTTGTTGCATATGGATGGTAGATCTTCAACTAAAGATAAAGTGATCAAGATTTTCAAGCTTCATGGAAATTCATGGAAGAAATATCCTTGTTTCCCTTGTGAGTTTAAGGAATATTTGGGAATTTTTTGAAATTTGAATCATCAATCTTCATCCTAATTAGTACAGTTTCTTTTCACTTTTGAATTTTTTTGGACGCACAGATCTCATTAATAGTCATCGTATGTACACAAGTTTCTGAAAGGTTTAAAGAATAGAAAGGAAGAAAATAATAATAATAATAATAATTCATAATTTTTGTTACATTGCTCATTTCAGAGGTTTGTATTCTGACTATCATCCCAAATTCATGGATCAATTTATACTTTTTATTGGTATACTAATTGTTTTAAACCGTGGAGTAAGATGTTGGGTTTGTTCTGATTAATCTCATTTTTTGTATGTTGGTACTTTATCGATCATTTTCTATTTATTTATTTATTTATTTTTTAAAAAAAATTCCCTAGCTAGCTAGCTTTGATGATATATAGACTAAAATACATGATTCCTTTGGAAAAATAGTATGACATTAAAAATCAATAGGAAAAAAATACTCATGCAAGTCTCCTCTCATCGTCAACAATAGATTTAGATCTTAGAAAGTTTAGAAATCAGGTATTCAAGGACTATCACGTCATCTTAATCAATTAATTTGTTGTAATGATTAATATTAATTTATACATCATAAGAATATGAAACCTATGTTTAATTATATCCTTTAGGTATATCAATTTGCCTTGCATTTGGCCGGGAGTTCGTGGAGAAATCTTGATTTTGCATCGGTGAGGAATGCCCCTAGCTAGGGACGTCGGGTGGGTTTGGGATCACCCTTCCTGTTGTTCATTTCTCAATTCCATATATTTTTTAAATGCTTATATATTCGTATAAGTTAACAATAATAGCACTGATATAATTAATTATAATAACGTATAAAATATTTAATTTATATATTATTATCTTCACAATAACAAATATTATTATCTTTATTTTATTAATAATTATTATTAAATTAAAATAAATAATTTAATTATAGCTAGCTATTTATATTAATTTGTGTTATTTTTTATCAACTATTAATTTTAAATTTTTTTATTAGTGGAGAATGGTGTGAAATTCTTACTTTTGATTTGATAAATAACGTGTAATAATTATTTGGTAATGAGTTCGTAGTCTAACCAGTTATAATCTATTTGAATATATAGAAAATTTTAGTTTGGATTCCTTAGTAGTGTGTGATTAATTAGTATATTTATTTAAAAAAAGAAAGAGTGTAATTACTTGCTTGGCTTAACTTGGCATTTACATAACAAAATAGAGAACCAATGTGTATATCACAGGGTCACGTATATTAATATTGGCAGTAAATTAATATCGTCTGAAGCCGTTAGAACAGTTGAGTACTTGTTTAGCTACAAATGGCTTTACAATTATAGTTCAGCTAATCGGTTGTTCAACATTATTATTATTATTATTATTATTATTATTATTATTATTATTATTATTATTATTATTATTATTATTATTATTATTATTATTATTATTATTATTATTATTATTATTATTATTATTATTATTATTATTATTATTATTATTATTATTATTATTATTATTAAGGTTCAATTATGATAAATATTCCTTCTTCAAGTCAAATAAATTTGTTATGTAAGGTTTATTTTGCAATGACGTTAAACAAAAAACAAAAGAAAGTAATTAAATATATATGAAGATTGTATATACCGATCTCTATCTAACTATATTTCGCAAGTCTTATAGTGTTCAAGCCGAATTTTTGAAATAATAAAAAAAAACAAGTTTTTGTAATTACCATCTTTCCTTTATCTTCTTTTTAATATATTATCAAATATTTCCTTTATCTTCTAATCAACATTTCCTCTTTTTTACCTTCAATATCCATGCAAGTTTTTAATTATCTATCTTTTACTTTTCTTGTAATCTTATCTGCTATTTTTATCACAAGTTTTTGAAGTATTTGAATTCATTCATTCCTTTTCTTCATTCCATCGTAGAACTGGGGCTAAATTAGTGTTTTCACTTTAATTATTGAATTCCATCTATCTTTCACTACAAGAAATATAAATTATTGAAGTGTTTAATTAAGATGCTTAATATCTCATTAATTATTTTATAATTTGACGATAATATATACTCATATTTATTTGTTTTAAGTTATTTGTTTGTGTTAAAACACGCTAGCGCATCGCTTAAGCTACTTGTTATAGTGCTTTCGACGTGTTGCACAAATAAGAAAACATACAAATTTTTTATTCTTTGAAAAGCTCGCTACATTGACAGTAATATTTAAGGATTGGGAAAATAACAAGCACTAAATTTATTCATAATTAAAGCTTCTGGACACTTGCTTTTTCAAAAGTAATCTTCAACGGACCACTGTCATGAATTACTGACCATGAGAAATTTTACAGTTAACTTCAAGGTTTTTCCAAGAAATTTATAGCCACGAAAAAAAAAAACACTTGACCAAGACATAGTGATTGCTTATTCTTCTTTCTTTTACGAGGGAGACTTGAGAATGCTTCATGGTGGGGTTGCAAATAGCTTTTAATAACGAATCAATTTAGTCTCATGCTATTTTAACTCATGTATTATTATAGTCTCAGTATATTTGTAAAAGAATCTTATACCAAAATATACTATGTTTGATAAAAGAATCAAGCAATTTAATCACCTTAAAACATACTCTATAAATAATAAATAACACTTATTTCGTTTGGTTGGAATTATATTTTGAGGACGGTTTGTAGCTTGTCATTGATATTCAACTGTCAATACAACTTTTCCTGCCAGTTAAGAGCTTAAAGGCTTACGAGTCTCAGAGTTTTGACCAGGGAGTTGTGGTCTAAAATTTCGCTTCACATATTTAAATAAAGGAGATTAAGTCAACTTTTTCTGCTAAGTTTGGACGCCAATTGGTTCATGAATTGGGTAATATGTGCAAGTAATAGTCTATAAGTAACGTGCAAATAAATTAAAAAAAAAAAAAAAAAGAGCAAACATGATAGGTTAGATAATGACCGTTTAACAAGTATCATCATTCTACTATTTAAAAAAAGTAGAATATCTTAAAAGTATATTATATTAGAAGATTTATTTCAATTAATCATTTATACTTAAATTAGTTAAAATTAAAGAAGTATATGTTTTATAATTCACATAATATTTTAATAATTTATTAAATATTTTAATAATTTTATGACAAAGTATCCTTGCAAAAAGTTATTTTTATAAGTTTTTTGTTTACCAATGAAATAAAATATTAAAAAATAATAATAAATAGATTTTTTTTCCAAGTTAACCAAATGACACATTTTTAATTTATAAGGAACTAAATTAACCCTTTAGCTTAATACAAAAGATATGTGAGGTATTTTTCTCTAAAAAAAAAATATAAATCTCTCAATGAAAAATAAAAACAACAAAAATAATATCATTAAAACGTAAAACCATAAAACTAATATTTTTTATGTTTAAATTATATATTTTTTATTATTAAAAATTCAATTCAATTCATTTCAACAATAACGTTGTTTAAATTAAATTACGATTATTTAGAATCATATAATATTATTATCGTTTTATTTCGATTGTTATCAGTTTTAAGATATATCTTTTTAATTTCTCAAAATTAAAAAAAGAGATATTTCTTCCCTCGAAGAACTTTGAGACGAGTGGATGACTATAAAACCAAGTGGGTTAAAGCTCCCGGTAGTACACGGCAGACCTTGCATGGCAAAAGTATAATCGAGTTATTAAGCTTTCCTTTTGCTGGCTAAGAAGAGCGTCGTTGTGCAATTTACGAACGAGATCTGATGACAACGGTATAGGCGACCGAATTTTGACAATTTCTTCTCTAATTAATTGACCTCTTTTTTTAAAAAAAAAAACACACCCACTTGTCATTAGCACGTCTCAAACACACCGCTAAAGTGCCCATAATAAGTTATGTTATTACTAGGGGTGTTCATCGGATCGAAACCGTTGATTTTACTGTCATCCGATCCGATCCGACCATCCGCTCGGATTGACATATTCTAATCCGCAACCGATCCGATCACCACTTACATCCGCTCAATCCGATCCGTAAACTATTCGGATGACATCCGATCAATCCGATCAATCCGATCAATCCGACCAATAATTTTAATTAACTCTATTTTTTGTATTTTTAAATAATTTTTTTAAATTTTTACATAAATCATAACATAAAATTATTTAATTTAAAAAAAACATTAAAAAATTAAATAAATATATATTAATTATATATATATTTATTTAATTTAATAAATATATATTAATTAAATATATATATAATTAATTTCGGTCGGATCGGATCGGATCGGATGAATCGTAGTGAAATCCGTCATCCGATCCGCACTTAACGGATGGAAAAAATCTTCATCCGATCCGACCATCGGATTGGATCGGATCGGATGAAAAATCAACGGATCGGATCGGATTGATCGGATGGATCGGATGATCGGATTTTTTGCACACTCCTAGTTATTACCCTAAAAGCCAACTAACAATTGACTATTTGACTTTATTCTTCCTTGATTTATTAATTTCAGAATTTTAAAAATCTCATAACATTTACAAGAATTTTTTGTTTTTTATAATCTACTCCTTTTAATTTCAAAAATATATTATTAATTTTTATATTAAAATAGATATTTTATATATAAAGAAATTCATCTATGAACTTGATTCATATAAACACTTCTCAACTAAATTTCAGGCATTCCAAAAAAAGAAAAAGAAAAAGAAGAAGATAATGTTGTATTTACATAAGAACTTGCCAGATATAGGATTTTACCAATTCTTTGACCCGAATATGAGGGAAGAGTAGATATGATTTAATAATTATACTTAAAAGGGTATATACTACAGTAATCGAGTTATCGGCTTCTTCTGACTTTCACCATTTTATTGTTTTTGTTTTTTAAAATAAGAGCACAAAAGTACTATTTTTAAATATGAGAAATATTAAAGGATGAGATTTGAACTTGGATTTATGATAGGGAATTTGGGGAGTCATATCATCTTAATTTTACAACTTAAATGCAAATAAAATAGCAAAAATTTTAAGTTTACACACAGATATTCAAAATAACTAAAAGGTACAAACCATGCATTTATTCATATCATGCATTTTTTCAAATCATATTGCATTATTATGTGGGATAGAAAATCCTTAATATTCTCATACGTGTACCTTATAGGATACGGTGCATTGAGTTTGCTCACAGCTTTGCAATGGCAGATCCAGGCAAATTGGATCTTGCAGGGAGCTTCAGTTCTTCCCAATCTTCCTCGTCCACCTTTGAAAAGTATTGATCGACCATTTGGTCACTGATAAGCTCCAATTTTGAAGGCTCCCACTGAATAAATAGAAAACCAGAGTACCAAAAAATAATAATAATAATAATTAGCTCATGTAAGAATTTGTTTTTTTTTTGGGCTTAAAAACCCATGGAGATTAAATATTGTTAGATTGGCCGGGTGCAAAAATAAAGCGCGCATATACCTTAGGGTTCCGATCTTTTTCAAACAATATAGCTCTACAACCCTGCAATGGGACATTTCTTATTAAGCATTAGGAGGCAAAATGAGCAGGGTAAAAGCGACCATATCAGTCAGTAGAAAACCTCTACAAAATCTTTGCTGACTTCTCCTCTCATGACGTGACAAACCATCCTATATTCACGAACAAGGCATTGTCCAACTCCTTGCAGCCTTCCTTCTCTAATCTAAAGAAGTGGAAAGTGCCATTAATATCATATCTTAAATCATTCTATTGATATGAAAGTGTCTTCTATCAGAAATGTTATAATTTTATCATCAATCAATAAACGTACTAAAAATATCACCGGCCAATAGACCATAAAAAAATTGTAATCTGATGTGGTGTAGTGAATTTAGCTTTGTACTTCACCTTGTTCCCTTTAGTCCAGATGATTAAGTAAGGAACTCAAATCCCCTAATTATCGATTAGCCTTAAAAAAAAACAATCAACAATACTGAAGATCTCCTTGGTTGGGTGATATTGGAAACAAAATTCCATTAATGTATCAACAACATCGAACTAACTATAAGGAATTACAAATAAAAACAGAGAGTATCAGCTATTTGATAGAAAATTGAAACAATAATAAACAATTACATTAGGATGGCATCTGTTGGGAAAATCGGGTATATTTTCCCTATTCTAAGTAGTAACTATTCACTTATGATTTAAATGAATAGAACTCAAACTAACCCGACAAAATAATGCTATTGGAAATATAATGCTAAAATAAACTAAAACAGATATTGAAACAGAAATATTAAAGCAGAAAAATAATAACACCAGGAATTTAACGAGGTTCGGTATAAATGTTACCTAGGTCCTCGGGCGTCGTTGACCACTTCCACTATCTCCAATTGGATGAACTCCAAAATTATAACTAATTGGGCAAAATTGAGCTAATCAATTACCCTTACAAAAGAGAGGAAGATTTACAAATTTTGGGATGTTTACAAATGGTGAAGGAGGGCTTTATTTATAGCCCCAAAACCAACACTCATCTTCATTCCTAATCAATGTGGGACTTTTCTAATTTTCTCACTAAGGAGCAATATATAACAAATCTCCACCTTAGCGACTTAGTGGTTTTAAATGATTTCTTCAATTGCTAGATCAACGACGCCAGTGCCAATTCAGATCTGTAGGATGTTAATCAAGTCCAGACAATGTTTGAACTTGATTGTTGTTACCACCTTGGTCATCATATCTGCAGGATTCTCTGTCGTACTAATCTTCTGAACTAGTACTCCACCTTCTTCAATAATCTCTCGCACGAAATGATAACGAACATCAATGTGCTTTGTACGTGCATGGTAGACTTGGTTCTTTGCTAAATGAATAGCACTCTGACTATCACAAAACACCTTAATATGTTTTTGACCAACTCCCAAGTCTTCAAGCAAACCTCGTAACCAAATAGCTTCCTTCACAGCCTCTGTAACTGCCATATACTCTGCCTCTGTAGTAGACAAAGCAACTGTGGACTGCAAGGTAGACTTCCAACTGACTGGTGCTCTAGCAAGAGTAAACACATAACCAGTAGTTGACCGACGCTTATCTAAATCTCCTGCATAGTCAGAATCACAATATCCGACTGCACATTGACCAATGGTATTATCCTGCTGAAATACTAAACCAACATCTACAGTATTTATAATATACCGTAGAATCCATTTCACAGCCAACCAATGTCCTTTACCAGGATCATGCATGTACCTGCTTACAGTACCAACCGCATGTGAAATGTCAGGTCTTGTACACACCATTGCATACATCAAGCTACCAACTGCATTTGCATATGGTACCTTTGCCATATATTCTCGTTCTGCATCATTCTTAGGAGATAATTGAGCACTAAGCTTGAATTGAGGAACTAGCGGAGTACTTACAGGTTTTGTCTGTTCATTCATACCAAAACGTTGTAGTATCCGCTTCAAATATTGACTCTGGGTCAAACTAAGCTTCCCCTTCTTCCTGTCTCTGCTTATCTCCATACCGAGAATCTTCTTGGCTTCTCCCAAATCTTTCATCTCGAACTCTTGACTTAGTTGAGCCTTCAACTTTTCAATTTCTGCTTGGCTCTTCGATGCAATCAACATATCATCGACGTACAATAGGAGATAGACGAAAGACTCATTTTGTAGCTTGCAAAAATACACACAATGATCATGTGTGCTTCTGGTATATTTTTGTTGCAACATAAACTGATCAAATCGTTTGTACCACTGCCTTGGAGATTGCTTCAATCCATACAATGATTTGTTTAGCTTACAAACCCAATTCTCTTTACCAGCAACAATAAACCCTTCTGGCTGAGACATATAGATCTCCTCTTCTAAGTCACCGTGAAGAAATGCGGTTTTCACGTCAAGTTGAACTAGTTCCAAATCGAACTGTGCTACCAAGGCCAACAAAATTCTAATAGAAGAATGTTTTACAACTGGAGAAAATACCTCATTATAATCGATTCCCTCCTTCTGAGCGTAGCCCTTAGCCACCAACCTTGCCTTGTAGCGAATACCATCTTTGTTAGGAAATCCATCTTTCTTTGCATACACCCATTTGCATCCAATTGCCTTCTTGCCCTTAGGTAGTTGTGTCAACTTCCATGTTTTATTCTTCTGAAGGGATAGAAGTTCTTCATCCATGGCTTCCTTCCATCTTTCAACTTCAGGGCTTCTAATTGCTTCTTTATATATGGAAGGAACATCATCATGCACAACTGAAAGTGCACAGGCTACCGTATTCTTAAATTGAGCAGGTAGGTCTTCAAAATCCTTGTATCGAGCAGGTACCTTGACATTTTGTCGTCGTGGCCTATCAACTGCAGTTTCTTCTTGTTGGTGTGGAGGTTCTTGGGTTAAAACCTCTTCATCTGATTCATCTTCTGTCAATGGAGGATCAGCTTCTGTCTTATCTTCACTAACTGGATTAACAATTTTTCTTTCAAACTCCACTTGTTTCAGAGTTTGCTCCACCTGCTCTAAAGTGCCATCAATCTTCTTAGTTACCTTTTGCAACAAGGCAGATTCATCAAAGGTAACATCTCTGCTAAAGATTATCTTTTTCGTTTCAAGGCACCATAGTCGATATCCCTTAGAACCAGAAGGGATCCCCAAAAAAATGGCTTTCTTGGCTCTTGGGTCCAACTTTGATTCCGTTACATGGTAGTATGCAATTGAACCAAACACATGTAAGAAATCGTAATCTCTAGCAGGTTTTCCAGACCATACCTCCATAGGTGTTTTTCCTTCAAGAGCAGACGATGGTAGACGATTGACGAGATGACATGCATATGTCACAGCCTCAGCCCAATACTGCTTGCCTAAACCAGCATTTGACAACATACACCGAACCTTCTCCAGCAAAGTCCGGTTCATACGTTCTGCAACTCCATTTTGTTGTGGTGTTTTTCGAATAGTGAAGTGTCGCACTATCCCTTCTTCTTCACAAACTTTCATAAATGGATCGTTTGTGTACTCAGTGCCATTATCAGACCTCAGACGCTTGATCTTTTTATTAGTCTGAGTCTCGATCATCTTCTTCCATTTGAGAAAAATTCCCAGCACTTCATCCTTCTTCTTCATGAGATACACCCAAACTCTTCTGGAAAAATCATCAACAAAAGTGACATAATAATGTTTGCCACTCATGGATGGAGTTCTTGTTGGCCCCCATACATCCGTATGGATGTAATCCAAAATGCCCTTTGTATTATGGAGAGCAGTGCCAAAGCTTACTCTTTTCTGCTTCCCCAATACACAATGCTCACAAAATTCCATCTTGCCGATTCTCGCACCTTTTAACAGGCCTTGTTTTACTAGAATTTGCAAAGCTTTTTCACCAGCATGTCCCAAACGCATATGCCACAGCTTGGTAGTTTCTAAATCTCTTTCTTCCTCTGAAACTGCTGTTGATGCTGTCCCAATAACCGTACTACCAAGGTAGTAGTACAAGTTATTCTTTCGAACACCTTTCATCGCCACAAGTGCTCCAGAAGTAACCTTCAATGCCCCATTTTGTATGGTCACAGTGAAGCCTTTTGATTCTAAGACTCCCACAGCAATGAGATTCTTCTTCATATCTGGAACATAATGAACATCTGTCAAGACCCTGGTTGAACCATCTTGATTCTTCAAACGAATTGTACCGATTCCCAAAACTTTGCATGGATAATCATTACCCATGAAAACAACTCCACCGTCTAGTTCTTCAAAGTTAAAGAACCACTCCTTGTTAGGAGACATATGGAAAGTACATGCTGAATCAAAAATCCAATCACCAGGATGAGATGATGTTGACGAACCAACCAATGCAAAATCTGAATTTGAATTGCTTTCAGCTACACATGCATCAGATTGCACAGCTTTTCCTTTCTTTTGTAGCTTCGAACAATTTTTCTTCCAATGGCCTTTCTCATGACAAAAGGCACATTCATCTTTACCAAGTCTTCCTTTTGATAGAGATCTACCTCTCCTTCCTTTATGTTGTGTTTGCGGACGTCCTCTTACAGACAATGCCTCTGCTGCTTCATTCCTGCTTTCTCTTTTATCTTTCTTTCTAATTTCATAACTATACAAAGCAGCACAAACTTCCTCAAAAGACACTTTATCCTTCCCAATGAGTAAGCTCGTAATAAGATGATCAAACTCATCAGGAAGGGAAGCTAACAACATCAAGGCTAAATCTTCATCTTTAAAAGTTTCATCCATATTTAACAAATCTGCTACTAATTGATTAAAAGCAGTAATGTGGTCGTTTATTGTAGTACCTGGAAGGTATTCAAAACGGAACAACTTCTTCTTCAAATAGAGCCGATTCTGTCCACTCTTCTTCATGAACTTGTTCTCCAATGCCTTCCACAACTTACTTGCGGATGTCTCCTTCATGAACGTGTACTTTTGTTCTCTTGAGAGACACGAACGAATTGTACCACATGCCAATCGGTTGATATTTTTCCACTCTACTTCATCTGCTCCATCTGGTTTCTCTTCTTCAATAGCGATGTCTAGACCTTGTTGAAACAGAGCATCTAGAACTTCGCCTTGCCACATGCCGAAATGACCGGTTCCATCAAACTTCTCCACCTCGAACCTTGCATTCATCACCATAGTTCTACTTGACGTGGATGACTGGCCTTTGTTTGAAAGAAATTTTTCTTCCGCCATTTCTTCAAATTACAACAACTAGCAACTATATTCCAATAGCAAACAAACGGAATACAAACAAATGCCTAGGTAGAAAACCTTCGGCTCTGATACCAATTGTTGGGAAAATCGGGTATATTTTCCCTATTCTAAGTAGTAACTATTCACTTATGATTTAAATGAATAGAACTCAAACTAACCCGACAAAATAATGCTATTGGAAATATAATGCTAAAATAAACTAAAACAGATATTGAAACAGAAATATTAAAGCAGAAAAATAATAACACCAGGAATTTAACGAGGTTCGGTATAAATGTTACCTAGGTCCTCGGGCGTCGTTGACCACTTCCACTATCTCCAATTGGATGAACTCCAAAATTATAACTAATTGGGCAAAATTGAGCTAATCAATTACCCTTACAAAAGAGAGGAAGATTTACAAATTTTGGGATGTTTACAAATGGTGAAGGAGGGCTTTATTTATAGCCCCAAAACCAACACTCATCTTCATTCCTAATCAATGTGGGACTTTTCTAATTTTCTCACTAAGGAGCAATATATAACAGCATCTCTCTCTATTTGACCCAAAAAATAAAGTTACATTAGGATGGTATTTTAACATTTCTAAAGTATAAATTATAGACGATAAAGCACACTAGTAAAAAAAATTAAAAATAATAACGCAGCAATGCTTACAGATCTCAACGAAATTTTTAAACTCATTGGGGATGCCTTCTTCAGTGTTTGAATTGTTGACGAAATCCAATCATCTGCCTTTTTCATTGCTTCACCTTCCTTTGATATAACATGCATATTATTAGTCAGTGTACTACAAAATGTATCTACAACATAGTAGAACACACTGAAGAATTTATAGGCTACCGAGCAAAAGTGATAACTAATGGCCAAATTCAGTAAGTATTGCGTAAGGGACAAATTCTTCAACAAAGAAACACCAGTATGATGAACTTACAAGAGCAGATAGTATTTCCTCTACTGTACTTCGAGAGAAACACTTGTCAATAACATCCAGCCTGCATCCAAGGAACTACTAAAAATGAGGATTTGAAAGATATCGAGAAAACAGATAGAGGAGTTTACACTTCAAAGAATAAGCACGCTAATGCAATCACAAAAGGACAGTGCCTAACTGAAATGTTAAGTTACTGATTATCATGAAAGCATACACTGTATAGTAGCCCAATATTACCAACCTAGGACTACCAGAGCAAACCTCAGTGACAAGCAATGTTGCAATTCAACCACAAGCAACAATGGTCAGTAAAGTCAATAAAGGCAACCATTCTGATTTACTAATTTAATCAATTCTATTGATGCGTAACAAATAAGAAAACTACGTCCTTTGTGTGTGCGTGAGAGAGAATAAATAACCCAAGTCAAATGTATACTCAACAAATTAGTGGAGCCTAATCAAAGAAAACAAGAGGAAAATATGAGACTAGCTAAATAAACCTAGTAAAAAATGAAGTGGTTAACGAAATACAAACCGGTGATAAACACTTTGCTCTTTCAGACATGGTTGCTTTGAGTACTTATCAATTATTGCTGAAACAATGGTTGTATCACTGGAATTTACCTTGATCAACTCTTCATCTAACGAAGGCAAACTCTGTTAAAAAGAAAAAAAAAAGTGAAGACAAGGAAATTCAAGAAACAAAAGGATGTGTAATTCTAGGAGTTAGAGACGAGAATAACATGCATGTCAAGTTCTGTGGCAGCAAAACCCTGACATTGCTAACAATGAATTGAAGCATAGATATGATAAGATCCAATAATATAGGAGGTATCCTACTGTTGAAGGGACAAAATGCGTTGCAAGACCACAAACAAGCATTTCAGACCCATCCAGTCTAGCACCAGTTAGACCAACGTATTCTCCTGCCAAACATTTAAATAAACAAAAAATGAATAAGCATGAATGTGTTAAAATGATTCAGGACAATACATTAAAAAAACCATGATAAACAAAATATAAAGAGAAAGTTCACCAAAACAAAATGGAAATTTAAACCAATCATTGATATATTTGATATTTTTCATTAATATACTTCTTCCTTGTAGTACTGTTTCCTCTTGCTTATTCATTCATCTCAAGTATTGTATAGGTTACTTGCACTATTGGAAAATTTTAAACTGAGATAGAAATGTGCATGAAACTTTAGTATCTGAAAAATAATATCAAATTTTTTTGAAGTCCAGACAACCCATGCTACTCAGTGGCACTTGCCCTAACAAGAATATTGTTTCTTAGAGCACTAGCTCATAGAAATCGTTGAAGTCAAAGGAGGAATAGTGCAACTATTAGTCTCTTACTTGCCATTTTGCAGCCATTGTGAATTTATGACAATAAAAAAGTAGCATTACAAAGTGGCATTAAAATAATAAAGGGAAAAGAAGTCGATAATTATTCAAGAAAAATCTGTAATTACCAAAAAATCCAGGAAGTCTTGACAAATAATAGGACGCCCCTACATCAGGGAAGAGTCCCAAGGCTGTTTCTGGCATTGCAAAAACCTACCGAACATCCACTTATAAGACCAAAGAACAAAGAGAAACTAAAGCTACAAAATTAAGAATAATACTACACAAAAAATCATCAACAAGCTAGGTATTCAGCAACAATAAGGGCTGAAACATCATACCGAATTCTCTGTTGCCACACGGAATCTACCATGTATTGAAATACCAGCCCCACCTCCCATGACAATTCCATTGAGAATTGAAACCTTCAATGATGTTCAGAAGTAAAGTATCAGAAATTATACTTGTGTATGTGCAAACAAGTATTCCAATAAATATTATAACAATCTGACAAAGGATATTTTCCATACAAAATGTCTACAAAAACTTGTAAAGAATATTACGATATAGTAACTGGCTGACCTGGGGTTTACTGTATGTTGCCAATAAATAGTTCAACGTAAATTCCTTCCGGAAGAACATTGAACCCAATTTCCAGTTCCCTAGTTAAAATATTTGAAATAGCCGATTAGCTTAATGTTAACATTTGGTGCATTTTTATTAAATTAAATGAATTTTTATGTAGTTGGAAAGACAGAATTTCCTGATGACAGGTGATTGACATTCCCAAAAGCCGAGAAGGAAATGAACTTCCTTAAAGTCAATTATCAAAATAAGGAATTTACCTGCTTTAATATCACGAACCACTGCCGCGACATCACCACCAGCACAAAATGCTCTTCCTTTTCCCTGCAAACATACAAAAGGATGATATAGAAATGAGAACTTGTTCTTTCCTTTATCTCAAAAAAATAAAAATCCAAATTGGAAATGAAAATTTAAAAATAAAATATTCCTTGGAAAAATAATTCTATTGAATCTACGATTTTTTATTGAACCCTGTTAATCTATGATTGAAACAACTAATGCTTTCCAATGATGCAGATTAAAAACCTTCAAACATAAGCATGGTTTAAAAGGCAGAGTCTAGCCTTGAGGCATTTTTCTTCTGCTAAGTGGAGCCGTAGGCCTCAAAGCAGTATGATTAGTAGCATCAACTTAAAACAAAAATGTAAAATGTAAAAACATAAATAAATAATAACATGATATATATTACAGAAATGACCTCGATTTAGCAACAAACTTATGATAACAAATTATGAAGCTTCACTATAACACCATAATTATCGAAAAAAGTTCAAGGGAAAAAAAGGCAAAGTGGGAAAAGCGATAATAAAATCAAGAGAGGTGTATGCTTGTTTCAAGCAGAGAAGAAAGTTGTAGAAGAGAATAAGAGAGAAGAGGGAGACTTGGGAGGTTTAATGACAAAAACCATTTTTTTTGGGTGGTATTTTCTCTATTGCTTTAAGTTTTTTGAGCCAAAAATGCTATGGGATTTTAATTAAAATCACTTTCACGTCAATAACCTCAGTGCTAATGCCTAGAGAAACATTTGAAAAAAAAAATCGCTTGGAGAGTCTAAAGTGTAAGCCTAAAAGTCTGCATAAAAGGTTAGCCTCAAAGTGCACAACCTTGGAAAAATGCCTAGGGGTGCACCTTGAGGCTAGCCTCATATTGCTTTCTAAAACCATGCATGTAGGCCCTATTACCTAAAGTCAATGCTAGCAACTACATATGACCTGAAAGTAACCTAGAGGCAAGAGCCACCCGATCCTCTTTAATATGTAAGCAGAACAAAGATCAAAGCCAAGAGAGTTGTTACATGTTCGTATTGATCACTTTTTATGTAGCTTTGACAATTAGTATAAGTGAAATGCATGGAAAAATGCATATAGATGCTACAGAGCCAAAAGAAAGATACTTAAAAAATAAAGGATAGATTATATGTAAATTTACTTACCAACTACTAGGTAAGAATTGCGTAAAATATTAATTGACATGCGCCAACAGTTTAAGAGAATTGTTATGTGCAATGATCACGATGGACACCCCAAACAAATACTATATTAAATTAAATGGAAACGAAAGAGAAAGTACACTCCTAGACACACACATCATCGACAAAATGCAATGACACAGTAACAAAAATACCATGCAGCACAGGTCCATAAAAGGGGTGTTATTAACCTTTATGTATATGAAACAGATGCTTCAGTAGTGTACCAGAAATTCAGAAGAAAATAAATCCAGTGTTATGAAGCCGAAACTACCTTGACAACCACCAACTTCACACTGTCATCCTTCTCATAAGTAAGGAATAACTCCAGAAGCCGAGAAATCTAAGGGGAAAAAAGTTTAAAACGAATAAGATTTTATGTGTAAGTTTCCTCTCCACACAAATCAAATTTAATGTCAGTTAATTGCAAATAAGTATGAAACTATTAGAATAAAGAAAATAGATTATTATGACAGCATAAACAAATATGATGCAGATGATAATCAAATGGGAATGAAATGACCTTGAAATCTAATGTTTGTCCTAATCTTACCCTTAACCGAAAACAATCTATAGTCAGCTAGCCGTATGACCTTATCAACTCTTGTTTTTTGTTTTTAATCTCTCTATAAACTTTCAATTTGTTTTATTTCAGTTTTCTCAAATTTGCAGCCAACTATTCTTGAAGTTATATAATTTTTGTTGTTTCTGAAAATAGGATGCTGCCATGCTCCATGGATTGTCTTTCAGGTTATCTACCATAATGAGTCATCGGATGAAAGCCAATAGCCACCAGAATTCCAATGTGGAACATGAGAGAAGTGGAATGGATTTTTTCACCTTAATGGCAAAAAGATATGCGCAGAACAATCACAATCAGGGGAATGAAAAAAGATCGACCATAAACCTGTTGATATGTTAGAATGACAGACAAAATGAACATAACCAAGTCACTAGAACATCCTTATTTTTAATTTCTTTTTTTGGCTACGACAGTAGAACATACTTCTAGTCCAATAGAAATGCATAACTTTCTATAAATATTTATTGTTATCATAACCTGATCCTTCCATTTGAGTTATCCTTCATGACATAAGCAACAGAATGTAAAATACAGAAAATATTGTTGAACAATGATGGCTTATAAAAACCAATAAAGAAATGCTATGCATCAATGAAAAAACTAACGATACACCATTGAGATCGAAAGAGCATTCAATTGCTTAGGCCGGTTTAGCGTCAAAGTCCTCAAATACAGTTTCTCTTCGACCAAAACCTGTCGTAACAGACACAAAACCTAAGCATCCAATTAGAGCCAAAAAAAAAATGAACTTGAAAGTTCTACTTTTTTTCATTTGGGGTAATTATAATTTCTTCCAAAAGATGAAGTAAATCGAATCTCAAAAATTAAGAGACCCAAGAACATAAAATAATTCAAGCTTCACTTCCGTTTACTAAAAGAAAAATATTCAAATATATTAAATATGAACAAAATAAAAACCCAAAGTTCTAAGTTTTCGTTTGCTTTTCCTTCGTCTTCTTTATAACATTTTTCTACACAACGTAACAGAGCAAAGAATCAACCGTACTACAGACACACCTGGTCCTCATGGGTTCCCATAGATTTAGACGCATCCATGAACTTTGTTCTCTGCGGTTCAAGCTATGCGAGAACGGAGGGTCAGCCGTCAGCCTCGTTTCCCCGGGTTTTTTTTTAATAATAGTTTAATCATTTTCGCCATGCCTTTATTTGTTTATTGTATTCTTTTTTTCTAAATAAATGGACAAAAAGGTCCTTAAGTTACGATTTATAGTAACTTGACAAATTGCTTCAGTAGATACATTTTTTACTATTTATTTTGGGGCTTTAGTACATACATTTTGCACTATTTATTTTGGTTTTTTTTATATTAAAATTCATTTTATTTTAATAATTATGTTTAAAATTCTACTTTGTAGTGCGGAACATCAGTAGTACCAAATCTGTACCAAACCCAATAGAAAAAAAAAACTGCACCAAACCGTCTTAAAAAGTGTACTTAATAAAATATTTAAATAAAAATACAAGATACATCATCTCATATTATTTTATATATTATTTAATATTTTTAATAAATTTATAATATAATATTATTTTATTTTATTTAAATATTATCACATCTCAATTCATCTAATTTAAATTATAATAATTAATTTTAAATATATATTATATTATCTTTTATTAAATTTACAATATAAATAATTTAAAATCATATTTTTGTATTATTTAAGCCTAAATAAATAAAATACATTAATTAATATAATTTAATTACCATATTATCTTATTTTCATTAAAAACTAATGAAATAAAATAAAATAAGTTTTAAAATTAATATATTCTATCATAAATTTCATTAATACCTAATTTCAATTTACATCTATATATTTAATGATGTATATATGATACAAATCATTTTGTACTGAAATAATTATTACTATATTTTAATTAAATGTGTTAAAGATTTTTTTTAATCAAATAATAAAAGTAATATCATTAAAATTTATAAATACAAAAGTAATATTATTTATGTAAATTTTATATATTTTTATTATTAAAAAAATCTAATAAATTATTTCACATTAAATACGGACTAATTAGATGTCTTTTAAAATTATAATTATTTAAATATATTTAATATTATGCTATCTTTTTCTATTAGTTTTAAGAATTATTATTTTTAATTTTTTTTATTAAATTTATTAAATACTTATATAGTGTGTTTACTAATACAAAAAACAAAGAAGGGGAAAGAAAGAGAAAAGAATAAAAGGGAAGTGGTACATTTTCATTCACTTGTTTACTTTCTAAAAATACTATAGAAAGAAAATAAAGACCTAGTAATTTTTGAGTAATTTTTATTGATTTTATCTTTACTCTTCCAAATTTTTCAAATTTAAAATATATAATTACAAAATCATCCCTTATTTTAATATTTTTATTGTAAATTTTACCCTTTTAAAGTAAATAAAAAAATAAAATAATTTTTACATTATTTGTTTTCTCCATGTTAACTTATATTTATTCTTTTTTCAATTGATAATGTTATATTAAAATATTAGAATGAAAAAAAATAGGAATGGTATTTTTCATTTATTTTTTATTTTAATAGTATTATAATTTAATTTTTTAATTTTTATTATTAAGGTGTCATCTTAATGATATTTTTATTTAGAATAGGTATCAATTTAATACAATTTTTCTAATTTAATGTAAAATTGTATAAAATTGATTTTTAAAATGTGATAAATCTTTAATTTAATAAAAAATTATACTAAATTAGTATATATTTTAAAATAAAAATATCACCAAACTTAAAGAATAAGGATAAAAATATATTAAAAATTAAATTATGATATTATTAAGATAACAATTTTTTTTCAAATGGATTTGAATTTCTGAATCCATCATATTCACATGAATACTGGGTTAAAATTTGAGATTTCTTTGCTACAAGTCACTTTTTTTTAAGGAATTATTTTAGTAATTTTTTTTTAATGGTTCACTTTTTGTTAGAATAAATTTATTTTAATTTATATTATTATATTTAAATAAAAAAATATTTATATAAAAATATGCATAGTTAAAATCAATTTATTTTATGTAAAAGATTTAAAAAATTAATATAAAATTTGTATACTTACAAATATTTTATATTATAGATAATTTAAAAAAAACAAATTTCATATGATTAGGTAGATTCAAGTTTTAAAAAATTAAAAATTTGATAAAAATAAAAAGAATTAATTAATTTTCATTAATATTAATATAATAATATAAATTTAAATATTTTTTTAAATAAAACGATTTAGATGAAATATTTAAAAGAAAAATAATTAAAATAATCTATTTGTCCAGTAACACATCTGACTTTATTTATAATAAAATATTATTGAACAATAAATTATATAAATAGTCATTTTTTTTAATATAACATATATTCTTATGTTACACATTTTTAAATATATTTTTTTATTAAAAATATCGAGTGAGCTCATGTGGTTGTACTTGTTCCATCATCTTCCATCGTTGCTCTATTGTACGGCACACATTACAAGCGGATCTGTTTGAGTTTTGCAGATCAAGCTTCAAGCTTCAATTTTCAATTTTGAATAATTTCATTTCATCACCTCCCCCAGTTCCAGTTACCAGATTCAGAAAGTAGATTGGGAGACAGTGAAAAATGGGTTCGAAGAACATGTTTGTAGACGAAGAGGAGTTGCTAGCCTGCTGTAGGAGCACCAGGTTTGCGGAAGAGGTTGTAAAGTTCTCGCCTTTCATTTCTTTGGAGGAAGCCATCACTGTGGCTCGAGATATATGGTTCAACAAAGTTGATGTTCAAGGTTGGCTCCAAGCTTTCACTGCACACCCTCAGATTGGTCAGACCTCTTCGCCTTCTTCATCCCATTCCAGCATTAGTGCCCAGTTGAGTCACTCTTCCCATTTCTCAACGTTTTGTTATACAAGATGCCTAATTAGTAATTTTAATTGATACATCAAATTAGACCAATCTTTCCTTTTCCTCGGTTCTTTTAAAGGGCTATTTATTTTTCCCTTTTTTTGGGGGGGTGAATTAGTTATTAGAAATTATGGGTTTGATTGCAGGTGGAGTAAGGGAGAACAGTCTACTGCTTTGGCTACTGCTACTGGTTCTAGCTCTCAGGTTTGGTAGCTGATGCCTTTTCTTTTAATAATGAATTCAAAACTTCCGTTTGTGAGTACCTGTAAGGTGTTTGTTGGGAAATTACGCAAATTTCTGATAAGCCAGATTTATGAGAAAGCAAGAATAGAAAAATAACACACAAATTTGATAACGGAGTTCGGCCAATCTTGCTTACGTCTCCGGACCTACTGCAGATCTTTTTACTGAAAGGGGAGAAATTACACAAGGTGTTTACAACACTCACAACTCACAACCCAATTACACCCAAGAAAATTACTCTCAATTTTCTCTCACAAAAGCTTTTCTCTCTAAGCTTTTCTCTCTAAGCTTTTCTCTCAATTGGAATGAACACTTTGGATGATTAATTCATTACAATTACACATCTATTTATAGAAAAATTCACTCCTTGAATTACTCCTTAAATTAATGGTTCCTTAAATTGCTCCTTGAATTAAGCTCCTTGTTTTGCTCCATGAATTGCTCCTTGTTTTGCTCCATGTTTTACTCCATGTTTTGCTCCTTAATTTAAGGAGCTTTATGATAATCTCCAACAATCTCCCACTTGAAGACTGATTTCAATCTGTCTTCACACCTCGATCAATGCAGTAGCTTTTCTAGTCTTTATTACTCTAGCAGACCAACTAAAGTTGAGCACAACTTCAGTTTGTCAATAGTCACCACCTTTGTTAACATATCTGCTGGATTTTTGCTTCCTTGAATCTTCTCCAGTATTAACACATCATCTTCCAATAGAGATCTGATGAAGTGATAACGAAGTCCAATATGCTTTGTTCTAGAATGAAATGCTGAATTCTTCGCCAAGTGTATTGCACTTTGATTATCACTATGCAGAACATTCTTCTCTTGTTTGAATCCCAGCTCAATTAACAAACCTTGAAGCCATATCATCTCTTTACTAGCTTCAGTTACTGCTACATACTCAGCCTCTGTAGTGGATAGAGTGACAATTTTTTGTATTTGTGACATCCAACTAACAGCTGTAGTTCCAACAGTAAATATATAACCAGTGGTGTTTCTTCGGTGATCAACTTCACCTCCAAAGTCTGCGTCTACGTACCCTTGTACTTTTAACTCTCCTTTACTAAAGTACAAGCACTTTTCTGTGGTGCCTCGCAGATACCTCAAAATCCACTTTACTGCTTCCCAATAAGTTTTCCCTGGATTTGACATAAATCTGCTAACAACTCCCACTGCATGGCCAATGTCTGGTCTCGTACAGACCATTGCGTACATCAAACTTCCAATGGCTGAGGCATAAGGAACCTTAACCATGAATTCTCTCTCTTCCTCTGTCTGAGGGGACTGATCCTTGGATAGGCGAAAATGACTGGCCAAGGGTGTGCTAACTGGCTTGGCATCGCCCATGTTGAATCTTTGCAAAACACGATTGATGTACTCTGCCTGAGATAACTGCAAGGATCCTTTCTTCTTATTTCTTGTGATTTGCATTCCAAGAATCTTCTTTGCTGGACCCAAGTTTTTCATGTCAAATTCCTTTGACAATTGCTGCTTCAACCTTTTAATATCATCCATATCTGAACCTGCTACTAACATATCATCAACATAAAGTAGTAAAATGATATAACTGGACCTATATCTCTTGAAGTAGCAACAATGATCAGCATTGCACTTCTGGAAACCTTTCTTGTGCATGAAGCTGTCAAACTTTCTGTACCATTGTCTCGGGGCTTGTTTCAGGCCATACAAACTCTTCTTAAGTCTGCACACCATGTTCTTCTTCCCCCTTTCTGAGAAACCTTCTGGCTGGTACATGTATATCTCTTCATCTAAATCTCCATGAAGGAATGCAGTCTTCACATCCAACTGTTCAAGATGAAGATCTTCAATGGCTACAATACTCAATACTGATCTGATAGTATTAAGCTTCACAACAGGAGCGAAAATGCCAGTGTAGTCAACTCCTTCCTTCTGTTGAAACCCTTTGACAACTAGGCGGGCTTTGTATCTTTTGGAACCATCATGCTCCTCTTTCACCCGGTACACCCATTTGTTGTGAAGTGCCTTCTTTCCCATAGGTAACTCAGCTAGTTCCCATGTCTGGTTAGAGATGAGAGATTTCATTTCTTCTTTCATAGCAAGCTCCCACTTGTTGGAATCTTGAGTCTGACAAGCTTCATCATAGCATTCAGGCTCCCCTCCATCAGTCAGCAACATATAGTTCATGTATCTCCTGTTAGGCACATGAGGTCGAGAAGACCTTCTCAATACAGGAGCTGGAGTAAGAAGTTGTGGTGTGTCGGAATGCTGTGTACTGTTTTGTCCAACAAGTTCCTCTGGCTGAGGACTTGTTATAATTGGTTCTGTTGCGGAAGTATCTGGGACATCATCTGCATCTGCAAATACTGACTCATTCTGTTCTGAGTCATTGGCGTCTATTTTATGCATGTCCTTATACATCACCATTTCGTTGAAAATCACATCTCTGCTACGGATAACTTTCTTCTTTTCGTCATCCCAAATGCGGTAGCCAAACTCATCCTCACCATAGCCAATGAATGTGCATTTCTTGGATTTGGGATCAAGCTTATTCCTGCCTTGATCACTGATATGCACAAATGCTACACAGCCGAAAACTTTTAGATGTGATAGTTTCACCTCTTTTCCGCTCCATACCTCCTCTGGTATTCTATGCTCCAATGGAACAGATGGGCCTCGGTTGATCAAGTAAGCTGCCGTGTTGACTGCTTCTGCCCAGAACTGCTTCGGTAGACCTGACTGTATACGAATGCTTCTAGCTCTTTCTGTCAATGTTCGGTTCATACGCTCAGCTACACCATTGTGTTGAGGCGTGCCTGGAACAGTTCTTTCCATTCTGATCCCGTGCTCATAGCAGAAGTTTTTGAATATGGTGTCTTCATATTCACCACCATTATCGGTTCTGAGCTTTTTGATCTTTAAACCCGTCTCATTTTCCACCATAGCTTTCCATCTTCTGAAAGCCTCAAATACTTCAGACTTATCCTTTAGAAAGTAAACCCATACCTTCCGAGAGTGATTATCGATGAAAGTCACGAAGTAGCGTTTCCCACCAATAGATGAGACGGTCGTTGGTCCCCAAACATCAGAGTGAATAAGCTCTAGCCTTTCCTTCTTTGGGATTCTGCAACTTGTCTGAAAGCTGACTCTCTTTTGCTTTCCAAGTATGCAATCTTCGCACATGTCTATCTCCGTAGACTGTAGACCTGGAAGTTTTCCCTTTGAATGCATAATCTTCATCCCTTTTTCACTCATATGGCCTAGTCTCTGGTGCCACAGATTTGGTGTTTCATTGCCTGCTGCAACTGTAATTGAACAACGTGCCTCTGTTGTCATGTAAAGAGTGCCACTTTTCTTGCCTCGAGCAACTGTCATTGCACCCTTTGAAATCTTCCAATCATCACCATGGAAGATCATAGTGTAGCCTTCACTGGCCAACTGCCCGACTGAGATTAAGTTCCTTCTGAGATCGGGAATATGCCTGACATCCTTCAGCTCCCAAACAGATCCGTTCAACTTAATCTTAACTACACCTTTGCCAATAATAGCACATGGTTGATCATCACCAAGATATACATTTCCAAGGTTTCCGGGGACATATTTCTCGAAGAATTCTTTTTGTGAAGTAGCATGGAACGATGCTCCAGAGTCTAACACCCAAGATTCTTCCTTGCTCTCCAAAGAGCATATCAATGCATCGTCTCCTCCTGAGGTGGAAGTAACATTTGCCTCTGCCTTCACTTGTTTGTCCTTCGGTGCACTTTTGCACTGATTTTTGTAGTGCCCGGTTCTTCCACAATTCCAACACTCGATGGTCTTCGAGCTATGGGAATTATTAGGATTCCTGGATTTGGATCTCCTGTCCTTTGATCTACCTCGGTAGTCTGTTCTGCCACGTCCATTCCCTTTGGTTGAATTTCTTCCTCTTGACTCTGTATGCAAAACTGAAGAAGTTGACGATTCACCTACCTCTCTACGTCGGATCTCTTCACTGAGAACCAGATCACGAACATCGTCAAATTTCAACTTATTGCTTCCTGACGAGCTACTCACAGCCGTGACAGTAGCATTCCAACTTTCTGGTAAAGAAGACAAAAGTATCAATGCTCGTACTTCTTCATCGAATTCAATTTCCACTGAACTCAACTGGGTTGTGACTGTGTTGAGTTCATTGAGATGTTGAGCTACCGATGCGCCTTCATTCATCCGCAAATTGAACAAACGCCTCATCAAGTGCACTTTGTTTGAGGCTGATGGCTTCTCATACATATTGGAGAGAGCTGCCATAAGACCCGCCGTGGTCTTTTCCTTTGCTATGTTGAAGGCAACATTACGGGATAGCGTCAATCGAATAACTCCGAGGGCTTGTCTGTCTAGAAGATTCCAATCTTCTTCCTTCATAGCTTCTGGTTTCTTCCCTGAGAGAGGTTGATATAGATTTCTTTGATACAGATAATCCTCTATCTGCATTTTCCAAAACCCAAAATCTGTGCCATCGAATTTCTCGAGTTTCACCCTTCCTTTATCTGCGGCCATTGCTCCCACTAAAATCTGACTTCCTCTGGATCGTTTCTGACTATTTCTGTAAACCACCGTGTATTAGAACACCTACGTCAACGAACAAATATCGTCGACAAAATGTCACTATTCACGCAATTCACTATTCACGTAATTCACTATTAACGTAAATAGTAACCTTGCAGAAAATTGACAGAAATCACCACCAATAGCTCTGATACCAGTTGTTGGGAAATTACGCAAATTTTCGATAAGCCAGATTTATGAGAAAGCAAGAATAGAAAAATAACACACAAATTTGATAACGGAGTTCGGCCAATCTTGCTTACGTCTCCGGGCCTACTGCAGATCTTTTTACTGAAAGGGGAGAAATTACACAAGGTGTTTACAACACTCACAACTCACAACCCAATTACACCCAAGAAAATTACTCTCAATTTTCTCTCACAAAAGCTTTTCTCTCTAAGCTTTTCTCTCAATTGGAATGAACACTTTGGATGATTAATTCATTACAATTACACATCTATTTATAGAAAAATTCACTCCTTGAATTACTCCTTAAATTAATGGTTCCTTAAATTGCTCCTTGAATTAAGCTCCTTGTTTTGCTCCATGAATTGCTCCATGAATTGCTCCTTGTTTTGCTCCATGTTTTACTCCATGTTTTGCTCCTTAATTTAAGGAGCTTTATGATAATCTCCAACAGTGTTGTACTAATTACTAAATACTAAAGGGTGGTGATAATTTGCTTAATCATGATTCTTTGGTCTTTGTAGGAGTTGGGAGAGTGGAATGCTCGCTATAAGAAAAAGTTTGGATTCGTATTTCTCATATGTGCCTTTGGGAAGAGTACTGATGAAGTACTTGCTGAATTGAAGGTGAAGTTTTGAACTTATGACTTTTGTTCTACGGTTGTATTATCGCAAATTTAGAGAGAGTGAATCTGAGACTTGATGAGCATGATAAGTCTATGCAGATAGAGAATGCTGTATTTAAACTTCATGAGATTTGGGAATGATTACTAAGTGTTAAATTAATTGCAATTGAGAATGTCTATTGTTATGTCCGAAATTTTTATTTGGGTAGAATGTGACCGACTCTTAAAGATTGTGTTATACCTGGTAGATTTCAACAATTTTCTGCCTGCCACCCTTTCTTCTTGGTAGAAAGATGTGACAAATCTAGGAATTATTGAACTGGTGCTTCTGTTTGTTCTGTTAGATAAATGAAGTGAGAAATGGGTACTCTTCCAAGGTGCTTTATGCTCTACAAACTTTGTATCCTTAGTTTCTTTTATTGTTGCAGACACGATACACTAACAGGCCAATTATTGAGTTTGAGATTGCAGCCCAGGAACAGATGAAAATAACAGAGCTCCGACTTGCAAAGCTCTTTTTAACCAAAGCAGAAGTTTCTCCAACAAGCAAGCAGTCTCCTATATCTGTCTGTAAGACAGTAGAAGGTACTTTCATTTCATTTTACGACACCTTCTTCGGTCTAAAATATGAAACCTTGTTGGTAAAGTTATGGTTGTCCAGCTTGGATGTTTGTTTTCCCTACATTTACATGTTACATAAACTATTAAGAGTGTCTTGTCTATTCTATAGCATTTTACGCTACTTGCCGGTTGTTTTCCTCTGTTTTTCAGTATTATCTTTTATTTTAGGTGACTTCATGTAAGGGAGAATGGGAGCACAAAAATAGGGGCAATAATAATAATGAAGGAACAATAACAAAAATCTAACACTAGCCAGATATCCATTTTGGCGAGTGTTCATTTTATTTGTAGTATAACAAACATTAAACTCAACAAACGCACTAGCAACCTAGTTTCATTTTATTTACAAACAGACAAAAAATCTAGTTTAATTTCTTATCTCACTAAACATAAACTCTACTAATTCTATATCTCACTAGGCGTACTCTGTTATTCTAGTTGCAGTATCTGTAATTTTTATACACCTATATTCTCACAAGTTACTTTCTCGTAGAAAACAGTTCGCTTATTATTCCTTTTCTGCGTGAATATTTCTTTTTGCTTGAACTTTAAACTAATTATGTCCTTTTTTAAACATTAGAAGATCGAATGAATGTTGTTGGAATGCATCTGACTGCTGGTCCTGAAGCTCCAGTTGGGAAGACTTGCAAAGCTCCAACTCGAACACGTCCACCCATTACAACCCATGTCTTGGATGTTTCTCGAGGATCTCCAGCTGCAGGAATCGAAGTGCTTTTAGAAATTTGGCAGGGTCCTCAGCCTCGTCCCAGTTTCAGTGAGCCCAATGCAGGTGGTTGGGTATTACAAGGATCTTCAACAACAGATAATGATGGGAGAAGTGGCCAACTAATGAAGTTGGTTGATGCAGTGAACCCAGGAATATACAGGATAAGCTTCAACACAGGTAAGTATTGCCCATCCGGGTTCTTTCCATATGTTTCAATCGTCTTTGAAATCAAAGAGTCACAAAAATTGGAGCATTTTCATGTTCCGCTGCTACTTTCCCCATTCTCCTTCTCTACTTACCGTGGAAGCTAGAATTTTGAGGTCGGTGAGTGAACCCAAAGATCTTTGATCTGTTACATGTTTACACAACTCCTTAAACTTGTTTATAAATAAGGACTGCCTTGTACCCTGGTTCGATAAACTCCAAAGAACAAAACATTTCTTTTAGACAAATGTCACTGTCATTGTAATTGTTGCTTGTGCTATTTGGGTAGTTTAAATTATCTAACGAGGATAGTTTAAATGGACCTAAAATTATATTGCCAGTTTGCTTCATGTTGTAGATCTGATATTGTTGCATGTATAAAGGATCTTGTTTAAAACTTTAAATAGTAATCTAGCAAGCCTTCTTGCCTTTCATTTTCCCAAACAAGCACATATTCCCTCATTTTTTTCTTTTCTTTTTATAGTGCGAGCTTGCCACAGGTGTGCTTGTATAACCCAATTGTGGAGTTGGTCATCAGCTTGCATATAAGGGGGTGTTGTTCTTCTCCTGTTAACACTTGACGTGCACGTGCATAATGTCTTGCACAGCACTATCACTTTTTTTGGTAATCACATACTAACCATAAGCATACATGAACCCAAGGCATAGATAAATGTTAATTTTTCAAGTGAGCACTTTAATCTGGAAGGTTTTAATCTCATATTCAAGAAAAAAATGTGTACTTTTGTTCTAAAAAACTCAAAAGCAATATAATTGTACCTTTTTATTAAAATATGAGATTGAAGTTATTGAACTGAAGTATTCAACCGGACTGTTAGGTCATTCTCCCTAATTTTTCTCTTAACATTTGATTCGGCAGTTAAAGGACTCCTATGTGGCAAACTTTGCCATAAGGCCCATAACTTCATTACTGGATTGTATCAAGAAAAGGAATAGCCGAGTGAGGCCTTTGTCTCCTTAGTTCTAAATGTATCTTGATACCTCCTTGATATTAAAGTTCATTTGGCATTCGTCCGAAGTATTATTTTAACTTACCAATTATGCTTTCCAGCAAATCATAACTTCCATCACCAAGTAGCATCTCTCTCTCTCTCTCTCTCTTCCCCTGGAATTTGGAAAGAGGAACTCAACAAAATTACCAATATATTATTTCACTAGTTATAAGAATGGATTCGTATGAGATGCGATTGAAAGTTAATTGGGATTAAATTTATGAACATGTATACAATTTCAATTTGTATAATAGGCAATTTTGTATTTTAATTTTGACAGGGGAGACTGACTCTTTTATAGTCTATCTAACTGGTAGAGCAGGAGAAGACAACTTTACCAGTATATATTTATCAGTTCTGTAGGCTTATATTTACTTTATAGGTTTAATTGTTAGTGTAACCCTCGTTTACAAATAAAGATTTATTTTTAAACGTCCTTTAAACATTGTATTTTTTTTATTCGTATAATGTAATACAGCACCCCATTTATTTGATATTTGTTTTGGTCGATATTTTTTTTTCTTTTTTATTTGAGATAGGGTTTCTTTTTAATTTAATTAGTTTATATTTATTTGAAATTTTTTTTTTTTTTTAATATTTTCTGTATATTATTTTATATATGTTTATATATAATAATGAGAGTTTGCTCTCTCCCGTACGTATCTGTTAGAAAATTTTAAATTCTTTGACGAATTCTATTCCCACAATTTAATCCTTATATAAATTTTGTCCAAAATTTTAGTTTCATCATATGAATTTAAGTACGTTATAATTAACTATGCAATCTTGACTTTCAATTCATTTAGTGACCAACTTATTTTAAAATAAATCCTTTTAACTCTCTAAATTATTAAAAAAAAATTGATCATAAACGTTTTAATCATGTGATAATGTTAATAAATTGATTAGATAAAATTAAAATTTTGAATTAAATTTATCAAATTTAAAAACATTATAAATTAAATTATGTAAATTGAAAATTCAAAGAATAAATTTTAATATCTACCAAAAGTATTAACATAACTTTTTTTATTTTAATTTATTTATTTTCTATTGAAATTAATTTTTATTTTCAAGATTTTTGCAATTACTAAAAAATATTATTTGATAATTATATACTTTTCTTATAAAAATGAGAATTGATTATTTTATTTTGTTTTACTATTATTTTAAAAGTTACATTTCTCATACCTATAAATTTCACATTTTTAATAAGATTCGATACTTATATTTTTAGAAAAAAAATTATTTTATATTTTTATATTTTTATACAATAACGATAATTAATTTTAGTGGAATTTATTTTTTGACATGTTTTATTTCACATTAATAATAAATATTTATTATAAAATTATCATCATAATCATACATTTATGATTAAATAATACTTATGGTTACTAGTTTAATTTTACATTTTGATCATCTATTTTTTTAATTAGATTTGATCTTCTAATCCTTGACTTGTATGGGTAAAAAATTAAGTATATATTTTTTTAATGGTGTATCCTTTAAGAAAATGCAAAAAAAAAAAAAGGCAATAGAATAAAAATAATAAACTAGTGAGTTATATTAATAAATAAAAGGTTTATTCGATTAAAAAGGATATAAAATGAAGAGGACAGTATGCCTTAAAAGTAGGATCAAACAGACTATGTTTAGGGGTGGTTGGAAAATACATGGTCTGAGTTGTATCAACCACAAGTTTGCACAAAATGTCTGCTTGTTCGACAGATGTTGATAGCAGAGGTTGGGACAAGGATGGTATTCAAAAATACAATTAAACTCTTGTGGTTTGGTTAGGGTTATATAAATGGTGAATTTGGGTAGATTTTACAGTTTGTTAAGTAATTGCATAATTAATTAAAAAAAAGAATTGTTGTTTGTGTGAAAGAAAGTAGAGGTAACCATGCAGGCTGTAAAGGAGAAGTTAAGTGATATGGCCACCATGCGCAAGATCAAGAATGAAACCAAGGCCGAAGAGCAGGTACATATGTTTTATGAAAAATATGATATGTTTTAAATCGTGTAGAGATATAAACACAATATAAATCATTATTATAATAATAATATTTTATTAATAATAATTTTTATCAGTAATAATAATATTAAAATGTAATTAATATTATTAAGAATAAAATATAAATTTTATGTATTTTTATTATAACAATAAAAAAAATTATTGTAACAATATTATCAACGACCGAGCCATGTTAAGGGTTGAATCGAGTTTCTATCCCGACCAATATTTTATCCACAATTTATTAGTATCTAATTCATATATAAATTATCTTATTTTTTTATTTTTAATAAAACTTACACGTATTTATTAAAAAAAAATACACTTGAAGTCACTTTAATTTTATAAAATTAGATATATTAATAACTTTATTTTAAATTATTACACTTTGATCACGTTATTTTTATATTTATGAAAAATTTATTCATTTTAAGTAAATTTTGATTATTTTAATTTACTTTATTTTTCACTTTTTATTTTATTTTTTTAAACATTGTAATCTTCAAACATCTACTAGCATAGTCTAGCATAGTCTTGCTAAGAAGATTCATTTAAATTCAAATTAAGTTTTTGAAATAAAATATATACTAAAAAGTTTACAAGTGATGATTAAAGCATCCAAAAAATTACAATAATATTATTAAAATGTATTAATTTTAAAAAATATGATTAATATATTCGATTAATGAAAATAAAATTATCAAAACGCTATGCTATGCTATCCATTCATTATATATGAAATAACTACAACTTATTTTTTATAATTTTTAATAATTAGGAAGCAACTACTCTTCTTTTAAAATAAAACTAATTTTGTAACGTATAATGAATTTTCGTTTTTTTATTTTATTTTTTTAATTATATTTATATTTTTCATTTAAATGAATAAAATATAAATTGTTTTAAATAAACTCTATATTATTGAATTACAATTTCTTATCTCTAATTAATAAATTTTATATTAATATTTAATATATTAAAATATACACCAATAAATATAATTTATGAGTAGGACACTAAATATTATTATACTCTAGATTGATTAATTAATTTGTAACCTATATAAATTTATTCAGTAGAAAAGGAAAACTCTTGATATTTCAACTACTTTAAAAAAATAAAATTAAATGTTTCATAATTGCTATGGATTCCGTCCCTGACACGATTTTGATTGGAGTATATTACAATCAAGTAAAGATGTATCCATTGGTGGGGATGCATCCGATTGAATCCAAATAGAATTATTATACAAAATTAAAATGAAAAAAAGTTATAGAAATAAATAAATTGCAGAGTAGTTAATAATAAAGTGAGTGGTAGAATTAGTTCTATTATTTTTAATAGAAAAGTATCAGTTAAGTTTATCGAATTAAGTATTAATATGTTTTTAATTATCAAATTCAAAAATATTTTTAGTTTAAAAGTGAGGATGTAAAGAAAAATAATATTATTTTAATAATTTTTTAAAATATTATTCTTTTTTTAATGAATTAAAATTCAATTCTTTATCAATGCTAAAATAATAATTAATATAAAAAAATATAATTTTTTTAATATTATAATATTTTATTGATTTGTATTTTTAAAAAAACTTAAAATATATATTTAAATAATTTTATCTAGTTCATTTTATTCTTATATAATTTCATACTAAATTTTACTTTTATCCTTTTTAAGTTACTTTAACATTTTAATCATTTGAAAGTAAAAAAAAAAAAACAACAAACACAGAAATCATTCAAATATTATTATTTATAATCTGATGGATTTTTATGACCTCTTTTTCTATATTAAAAAAATAAAAATTTTAATCGTGTTAATTTTAGATCAGAATCATTTGGTCTCAAATTTTTTAAAAAAGAGTTAATTGTTTCCAAATTTTGATCTTGTTTTTAAACAAAATATAATAACACATATGGAATATATGTGATTTTATTCTTTTTAATATTGAATGAATTTAAATCATTTTGGTGCTAAATAAAATTATAATACCTTTAAATTCAATCAATTTAATATAAAAAAAATTCTTTGTAATTTGAGAAACAAGATTTCAAGCTTTTTGTTACATATAAATATCTTTTTTTTTTAATATTATGCTATAACTTGACATTAATAAGTTAATTTTACTTAACTAAATATTTGCTTAATAAATATATTTTTTGTTGTGTATAACGTATAATTTTAATGAGAGATTATATTATTGGAATAATTTGACATTTTTTATTAAATTACATGACAGCCCAACCCAATAAATTACTTAACTAATCTATCTACTTGTACTAAATATGGGACTAAATTAACAATTTTCTGATTTGTTTTTTTGTTTTTTGAACATGTTAATGATGTGATATATAAACATACAAATTAATGAAGGCTGAGAAGGAAATAGCGAAAACGAGGATGGAGGTAGCTCATGAACTAAAACTTGCAAAAGATGCAGAAGCAGAAATGCAATTACATTATGGAAAAGCAAGTGAAAAAGTAGGGAAAGAAATTGCAAAACATGAAATGGTATTTGAGGACGGACATTCTAGTTAATTCCTCATGTTAATAATAATGTCAGCATCGATATGCCTAAGGCTCCTCTTCTACTTCAAATATTACTACTGCAGATGAAAAACGCGTCTTACAATTTTATTTATTTCCTATTTTTAATTTCTTTTTAGTTAATTATAAAGCTTAATTACAGATATCCTTGCATATAATTAAGAATTATATTGCTAATAAATAATTTTCTCATACTTTCCGTATCTGGCCCACTCATATAATTAATATTTATGAGATATTTTTCTTCTTTTTTTACTGTTTAATTATGCTATGTATTGGGATTTTTTTATTTTTCCAATATAATTATCTATGTTATTTATATAATTATTATTATTGTTTTATTAATAAAAATTATTTTAATAATAACAAATATAACTGTTACAATATCAAAGAGATTTGTTTTAAGTATAAACTTCATTTTGGGGAAGGAAAAAAAAAAAAAAAACTTATAATTCACTTCACGAATATGTAACGACGATTTTTAAAATTACACTCTTAAAATATATATCATTGCAACAATTTGACTATCTACAGTATGAATTAATCACAAATATTAACACCAAAATCACTTTGTTTAGAGAGAAAAAAATCAAAATCGCTTCCAATTATTTATATACCAATCTATTGAAGCCAACGATATTACCACTACGAACCCACTTCAGTGACAAAATTTGCAAAACAAGGCATGACAAGAAAGAAAGTGAAGCTTGCCTACATAGCAAATGATGCTATAAGAAAAGCCACCATCAAGAAAAGAAAGAAGGGACTTTTAAAAAAGTTGAATGAACTCAGTATTCTTTGTGGAATAGAGGCAAGTGCAATTATTTACAGCCCTTATGAGTCAAACCCAGAGGCATGGCCATCCCCAATAGCTGTCCAAACAACAGTTGAAAGGCTGAGAAAAATGCCCGAGACTGATCAAAGCAAAAACATGGTGACTCAAGTAAGTTTCCTTAAGACAAGGATCAAACAGGCACATGCACAGTTGAAGAAGCAACACATGGAGAATAGAGAGAAAGAGATTAGACAAGTCATGTACAAATGCTTGATTGGTGATGGACTACAAAATTTTGGGTCCTACAGATTTGAGTGATTTGGGATGTTTGGTAGATAAAAGTATCATGGAATTAAATTGAAAAAAATATTAAATTATTTCAAAAGGTGCCAATCGTGAAGCCTCCTCAAAGCAGAACAGGTGTGAACGGTAGTAAAATGGATATGGTGACTATGGATTCAATGCAGGACGAAAAATGTTTTACGGAGTTTCTGAAATCAAATGAGTATTTTATTTCCACTCTTCTCATTAATAGTTTTTATCCAAATTTCAAGTTACATTAAACTTGTTGTTACTAATTAAAAATAATATTATGTTTGTTAGTTAAAATAAGATATACTTAATTTAGAAAAAAATTCATAAAAGATAACTTATCATATTGTCAAAGATAAAAATGTCTAAACTTATTTGAATAAAGAATAGGAAAATTAGATAATTTAATTTTGTTGAATTAAGAAATATTTTATATATGAAATGGGAACTTGAAGGCTATAAATATGGCTTCATTTTTTCATTGTTAATCATCCCAAAAATAAAGAAAAACTTATATAAAAAGTTTTTGAGTGAGAGAATTTTGTGTGAAAATTCTCTTGGACTTGTAAATGCTCTTGTCTTTTGAGTGTGTGAGAAAATCATTGAGAGTGTGATTGTAATAATTTTTTATATAGTAAATTTCTTTCTCTAGTTGTTTTTTGACAACGAAAGTGGTTTTTCTCCAATTTAGAGTTTCCACTATAATTCTTGTGTTGTGTATTCTCTATTTCTTTGTTATTTGATATTTTGCTGAGGAGGATCTTAGGAGGGGGAATTTATGATTATACCATTTGATCCAAATTTCCTAACAATTGGTATCAAAACCAATTTCAAAAAAAGAAGGAGAAATGTCAAGAGTCAAGATTAACATTGAGAAATTTGATGGGAGAATCAATTTTGCCCTATGTCAAGTATAAGTCAAAGATTTGTTGATCCAATACGGATTACACAAGGCGTTAAGGGGGAAACGAGCCCCTATTACTGGTATTGAGTATAGTAAAACCAAGATAAGTGATGAAGATTGAGAAGATCTTGATCTAAGAGCTAAAAGTGTAATTTGGCTTTGTTTGGCCAAAAATATTCTTGCAAATGTGCATGGAATATCTATGGCCAAAGAACTCTGGAAAAGCTTGAAGAATTGTATCAGACAAAAGGAGTTTCCAATCGAGTTTATCTGAAAGAGTAGTTTCATACTTTGCGTATGAATGAAGGAACTATTATGTCTGACCATCTTAGTATTCTCAATGTTATTGTCTCCGAGCTGGAAACCATTGGAGTTAAACTTGATGATGAAGATATAGCTTTAAGCCTCATCTGATCTCTTACATCTTCTTATGATCACACGAAACCTATCTTGATTCATGGAAAGGAAAAAATAATTTTTTTAGAAGTTACTAGTAAGTTGTTTTCTGAAGAAAAAAGATTAAGTGGTGGAAATAATGTTTCACCTGAAAACTTAGCATTGGTAGCTGACAAGAGAAAGAAAAAAAATTTCATGAAAAAGAAGATAGTGTGCTAAGGGTGTGGATAATCTGGGCACCTCAAAAGAAATTGTCCAAAAGGTGGAGCTAACGACAAGAAGCTCAAATACCGACGATGATGCTAACAATATGTCTGTTTTCAAAGATTATATATACTTTTTAAAAAGAGCGTGTACATCCTCATGACATGCTGTTAGTCTCTAAATATTATCATGAAAAAGAGTGTGTTACTGATAGCGGGTCCACAAGTTTGCACACAGGCATTGCCTTGGTATAGATGCAAGGTGTGTGGTGGAAAGGATGTCGATAGCTTATGAACTCTCGGGAAAACCAAGTGTGAGAGTTGCGCCATAAATTTCAGCATATTTTTTTTCGACATGAGCCAATGTGAAATTCTTAGAATTGGTGATTAATTCTAAGTAGGTGTACTCTTTATGGTGGAATATGATAATTCTCAAAGTAAAGAATTCTGATTGTTGGAGTAGATAGTGTTGTAGTGATAACTATGTTTATTTTTAATCAAGATGGAGATTGTTGTGATTGATTAAAAATAATATTAAGTTTGTTAGTCAAAATAGGATATGCCTAATTTAGAAGAAAATTCATGGAATGTGATTTACCATATTGTCAAAAATGGAGATATCTAACCTTATTTGAATAAATAATAGGAAAATTAGGTAGCCTAATTTTGTTGAATTAAGAAATGTTTGACATATGAAATGAGAACTTAAAGACTATAAATATGACTTCATTTCTTCATTGTTAATCATTTCAAAAATAGAGAAAAATTTATATGAGAAGTTTTTTGATGTGTGAGAAAATCATTGAGAGTATGGTTATAACAATTTTTCACATAGTAAACTTCTTTCTCTAGTTGTCTTTTGACAACGAAAGTAATTTTTCTTTAATTTAGAGTTTTTACTATAATTCTTATATTGTGTATTATTTATTCTTTTATTTCTTTATTATTTGATATTCTGCTAAGAAAGATCTTAAAAGAAGTAATTTGTGATTATATTAAATATGGTAATGGTATGATATCTTATATTAATGACATGATACTTTAAGTTAAGAAAAATTAAAACTTTTTATTTGAAAAACAAATAACCCATATAATTTAAAGAAAAAAAACAATAAATCGATAGGAATTATATTTTTAGAATAATAAACTACACATAGTACCCATAATCCAATAATCATGAGTAAAAATGATATCTGTATCTAATTATAAAATGTCGGTTCAAGTCTCTCTCCAAAGTTAAAATAATTGATACATACTTGTGTATCTTAAAGTCAAGTATAAATATTAAAAAAAACAAATTTGTTGAAAGGTTTAATTTTTAAATTTGCGATAATGATCAATGCCTTATTTGTCCCCGTGAATAGATTTATTAGAATACAAATCAAATTAAATTTGATTTAGTAGTTAATCGATACGATTACATTTATCTTATCTGATACGGCAAGGCAAAAAATCAAACATGCTCTAAATCTCTAACCTAAACAAATTAAGGTTTGAAGGGCCAAGAATATAAAAACGGACGAAAACAGTCCAAGTCTTATTATTAACTTTGAAAAATTTCCTGAGTTTTCCAAACTGACTTTGAGGTTCAAATGAAAAGGGCATTTATAAAAACAGGGGAGAGATATATGGTTTTTGCAAGGATACTCGAGTTTCTAATTGTAGGAGATTTGATCTTAAATGTGCGTAGTTTGTCATTTTAATTAATCCAATTTGTAATTAAATTACTATCCCATCTAGAAATTAAGAAAGCTGATATCACAATCAGCAATATTGCTGAGATATTAAAATGCAGCAGAGCCACGGGTAGATGAATTTATAGAATAAAGAAATTTACATTCAGGAAACATAAGCAGCTCGATCAAGTACTAATTTTGATGGTCTACTACAACTAATTACCAAATTTCATATTTTTATAACTATCTTTTTCTACAAGATATCAAAAACTGGTGACCTAACCTTAGCAAGAGTCTCACCAAAACAATGCCTAATTGAGAAATAATATTATAATTTCTTTAATTATTTAGAAATTTTAAATATGATAATATATATATATATATATATAACTAAGGTAGCTAATTTCTTAATTTGAAGGTTTAGTTTTTTTTTTTTTTTTGGGTTGTTTTTTCTTCTTACCGTGTCTCAATATTCTCCAACATTCTCTCAGCTGTGCAGGGGAACTTTCTAAAATGGCAGCAAAAGAAGAAATTAAGGTGAAAGAGCAACAAAAAACAGAAAAGGGAAAAGATGAGAAAGATAATGGAGTAATCAATGCTGTTTACAAAGTTAACCTACACTGCCACCAGTGTGCACGTGAGATCAAGAAGCCTCTTTTGCGTACCCAAGGTCCTTTTTTTAAATATACATATATTGCTCATCTTTTTTCTTATTATGTGTAATATTAGTGTGTACGTACTGGAATTTTCGTTTCACATTTTTTTAAAAAACTTCATTCACTTCAAAATATTAAAAAAAAAATCAATTACATAATTTATTACATGAGTTCACAGACATACTATATATATATGACATTTTTAATGAAAAGTCTGACGTGAAATTTGAACATGTTAATAATATATGTACGTATAGGTGTTCAAAATGTGGAAGCTGATTTGGAAAAGGGTGAAATTAAAGCAAAAGGGATTTTCGACCCCAAGAAAATTCAAGAAAAGATAGAGAAACTTACCAAGAAAAAGATTGAGCTGATATCACCCAAAGTCCAGATCAAGGAGATAGCCACAACTGAGAAAAAAGTCCAGATAACCAAACAGAAACAAGTAAATACTTCTTCTATTTAACTTTTACACTACTTTTAATTATACATTAATTATTACTTTTATAAGACAATAAATAATAAAATTAATAGGGAGTACAACATCATTTACTTTTAGATTAATGTATAATTTCTTTATAATTATAACGAGTAAAATTCTATTTGTCTCTGCTTGGCACACCAACCCCACCTATATATTAATTTTTTAATATTGGTTCCCATTAATTATATATATAAATATATAAATATAGAATTTTAAATGAAATTGGGGTTTTCTTGGAGGCGCCGAAGGAACAAGATTTCAATTCACTATATGAAGATTCAAGTTTGAATAAGATATTGGTAAAGTTCTGCCAATTATTTTTAGTTGTCTTTTTATGCTTTGGAAATATTGTTTTTTTGCAAAAAGGTTAGTGAGAAATCTTAATGAGTATCCAATGCCGAAGTAAGAAATTTTAAATGTATTTTCACCGAACAAATTGATTTTTGTTACCATCCGACGGAGTAAACGGTTTATACATTTGGAATGCATGCCCTGTTCAATTAATCTTACTCTTATATATCCCGGGGATGTGTTTTCCTGCATATTTTGGGGCCTACGAGATGTCATGACTCATGAAAAGCCCGATCCCAGGTTCATATATACATGCAGTTCAATCTTTTTGATAATGTGAAGTTTCACTTTACCTTCCTTGTTCTCCATGTACCATCAAAAAAGTTTTTTATTATTAGTAAACTTTATACATATAACCATTACAAGATATATCTTAGTAGTTATCAAATCTTCGCCTCATTGATTAATAAAATTTACTTAAAATTGTTAATAAATCTAATAATTAATGCTAGAGTAATGAAATGAGAGTAGCTAAAACAAATCAAATAAATTTATTATTATTCGATAGGTAATTGGAATTAAACTACGATTTAATTAATCTTTTACTCATCCATAAAGATTGTAATTTTGAATCGAAAGGAAGTTGCTTAATTATGTTTTTTTTTATTGACTAAATAAATGTGTTTTTTGAATTGAAAGGCAATTTCCCGGACCATACCAGTGAAGGTTCACCTGCATTGTGAAAAGTGTGAGAAAGACTTGGAAAGGAAGTTGCTAAGGCACAAAGGTAGAACAAATATGGATTAGACAAAATTATATATACATGTTGTTTAATTGAAGATACTAAAATTTTTTGGTTCATATATAGTTTTATTTATTTTTATTGAAATTTGTTTATAGGTGTGATTTTGTGATAATTACAAAAATGCCAAAATAAGAGATATATATGTGAGATTTTGAAATATTTATGATATAATATAAAAACGCTTTTTTTTTTATACATATACAGGAATACATGGAGTAAAAACTGACATGAAAAGCCAAACCCTAAATGTGGATGGAACAATAGAGCCTGAAAAATTGATATCCTTCATAAGAAGAAAGGTGCACAAGAATGCAGAACTAATAACCCCAAAACTGGATAAAAAGGAGGAGAAGAAAGAGAAAGGCGATACTTCAAAGCCTTCAGACAATAAGGAAAAGGAAACGTCCATTGAAAAAACAGAGAAAATTGTAGAGATTAGGGAAGAGGTAAAGATAGTGGAAGGGAATGCTCCTTATTTCATTCACTATGTCTATGCTCCACAATTGTTCAGTGATGAAAATCCAAATGCTTGTTCAATCATGTAGACGCTAACTTAATCATTTTATACTTATATACATTAAAGAGTAAATTTACTTACAGTTACTTAGATGATGATTTTTAGTATATATCAACAATAATCGCGAATCATATGTTTTTGTTGATTTATTGATTAAAATTTGTGTGTATATCTATATATCTATATTAAATTTGATTTTTTTTTATTTCTAATCTAATCTCTAAAACTATATTAAATACCCAATGTTTAATTCGCGCGTTATCTTTTCAAATTAATAAATATAATTTGAAGAATGTTAAATGCACTTAAAATTGCTTTGAGTTTGCGTATCTTGGTGATATTTTTGAGTGAACTTGATTATTATGCTGTTGCTATAAAAGGAAACAGTGTTGCAGGATGATAATATAAAATTATGCACGCACGGTTCTAAGTTTATATATAAATTTGTTTATAATTCCATAAATATTTTATACTTAAAATTTTATTTGTCAAAAAAAATAAAAAAAAAATAAATATCTCTTCTTATTTTAATATAAATCCATCATTTGAATTTATTTTTATTATTAGTATTCTTTAAAAAAAAGATAGATTTTATTGTTTGCAACATCGTATAAACTACTTGGTTAGTATTTACATGTATTAGTATTATTTTTATAATTTTAAGATAAAGGTTATGATAATCATGAATTATTTAGTATAATTTTTTTTAATTTTATTAACGATTATAAAAAAATTATCTCGCACAATCTAATTCCTTTGTAAAATAATGTCAGTACACCCAAATATAATCCTCAAGCTAGCTCCGCCACTGTTAAGGAATCAAGCTAGGCATATACGGATGTTTTTGAACAGCCAAACCTACCTTGTAATACTTTTCCAGGTAATTGATGATTACCAAATGCAAGAAAAGCGGGACAATAAATTATTGGAAATGGAAACCTCGTTTCAATTGTTGCCCGTATTTTATGTTTCGTAGTTTAATCCAATTTGAAGAGAAACATATCACAAGTTAGTTCAATAGTCAGATTTTAAAGACTTTAATGGCTCTGGATCTCTAATTCTTTTCTTTCAAATTTTTGTTTTGATCCGACTTTTCTTTCAAAGTTTGCTTAGAGTTTTTTGTGTTTAGAAATTTGCTATACACGACAGAAATCACCAAAAATTTGATCGATTGTTTCGAATAAATCTTGATATTAGGTGGCCACCACGTCTGCATAGATTACTTCTATACAGCGTGCATGTGATTTTTGCATATTTTTTTTTTTAATTTTCACGTGTTCTTAATCTTAAACCATATATTATTAATTTGATTTAATGGTAAGTTATGATTTCGAGTTTCATTTTTAATCATCTTTATAAAAAAAATCATTTTTTTAAAAAATAAATAAAAACAAATATATATATTTTATAATAAAATGGGTTAAAAGTGAAATCATTTGAATAATTGCAATCGGAGTGCATTAATTTTACATGTTGAAAGAAATTGATAGTTGAAGTAATTGTAAAGAGAGGGAGAAGATGGAGATGAGAGACGGGAGTGAAGATGATGAAGAATTACGTACTTATCGTCATATGTGATGAATAGAATGCTTATTATATAAGCCGTAAGTGAAGTGGTAAGTGTGAACACAATTAATAAACAAATCTAATAGCCTTTACACGAGCTCTAACAATATTCTAACAGCATATATGATGCAGGTGCTGCTTCACTGCTTGTAGTGTATACTAACAAACTTATGTCTAATAGAGATTGATATTGTGTTATGGTTGGTAGATAAGAGTCTTTCTTGATCTTCCCTAATTTAAATTAAAGATCAAGCCATACCAAGTACTGACGTAGGTAATGAATGATAAATTTTATGAAGGATTTGTATGCAATTCATGGAGCAACCAAAAACAAATAAATTCAGACAGATGGTTCATTAAAAAAGGTAAATATTATTGGTGCCAAAAATGGAGTGATCAATAAAGACATATGATGTTTGAAATATATATATATTTGGACATTTGATTATGAGCTTTAACATTTTACATCTTTAGCTTGATTGGAAAAAGAAGATATAACAAAGGTTTGGGATATATATATTTTAAATTAAATGTAAATATTTAATAATCAAATTATATTATGTTTGAATATTTGATTTGAAATAAAAGAAAATAAAAATTATTTATCAATGATTCACAAATTCATAATTTTAAAAACAAAGAGAAATGGGAAAGAACTACCATAGAAATTTTAAAATATTGATTACCAAGAATAATAATTCAAACTATAGATATAGTTTTATTTTTAACACCTCTTCACGTGTTGTACATGTGATTTGTTTTTAAAGTTAAAAACATGTTTTTGTATGTTTTAAAAATGTGGTACACATATTTTGTTTTTATAATATAAAAAGCATATATATATGCTTTGAATGAAAAGTGAAATTATGAGAATATTTAGGTAATTTGAAAATTTGAATAAAAAAATATTAAGTTTTTATCTTGAAGGTATAGTTTGAGAGAACTACCAAACGTATTTTCATGTAATCACAATTATAATCTCCACTAGAGAATGAAATTTATATGCCAATAATTAAAGACAAATAATTATTGAAAATAAGAAAACTCATTAGAGTTCCTAAAACAATTGCAAAACAAGGTTAGCTAGATTTTATGAATAAACCAAGTTACAAAATTTATTATTACTTATGCTAACGACTTATTACTTATGAAGCTTATTTTGAAATATATATAAAAAAATTGAATTCGAATATTAGTTATGAATATATGGGTAATATAGTTATTTAAAAATATAAACAGAGTCTATTCATTACAAGAAGATTCGTTAGACTCCAAGAGTTCATGATTATCTCTTATTTATTCTGCGAATTCGATCTACCCAATAACAATATTCACTTGCAAGCCAATAAAAAAGATAATTAATTTTAGGAAAAAAAAGTTACTACACGAAAAATTGAAAGACAATAATATATATAATCGTACAAAAGGGAGGCGTTTGATTGTAAGAATGATTAAGATAAATCTAAAGGAAAAATTGCAACGCTGATTACCTGAGGAAATTAAAAATATATATTTGAAATAATTAACCCCAAAAAAAAAGCGATTAATTAATAAGGAGGCAACTGAGGCATATTATGATGTGGAAGGTTGAAGAAAGGTAGACCTGAAGATGGATCTGGAAATTGGTTTCCACCAGACGACTGCAAAACTTGGTGTTGAATCTCATGAAGTTGTGTTTGTGTTTGCTGATTATCAGATTCCTCATCCAAAGCCAAAGGCAATCTTTCATAAGTAATGTTTGTAAACGTAGAAGCTATTACAATCACTGGCCCAGATGCAATCAAAGCTCCTACTACGTTGCCTCCCACAACTTGCCCTTGTCCACCTCCCAATAATATTGTCAAGCTTGTCGCTCCTGGCGGTGCTGGCGGTGGCAAAAAGGAACCTGTCAGTGACAGGATCTCGTATCTTCCTTGTAAATTGAATACAGCTCCGACAGGAGACTGCTGCCGGAGACTGACATTAGTCACTATACCATGTCCACTCAACACACATATCCCTTTTCGCTTTTTCCTTACATATGTTGCAATTGAGTCAAACACGTCACATCCACTCCTTATTTCCAAAATATGCGCTCTTAATGTATCTGGGTTTTCTCTAGTTATGCAAACAGGTGATTTAGCCTTGTTTTTAGAGCCAGATGGTCGACCTCTCGGCCGACGAGTTATACTCTCGTCGGCCGAGTTAGATGTGTTTTGTGTGACAAGGTCGAACCCTATGGTTTGATTGTTAGATGAGTTATGGTTGTTGTAGTGATGATGATTAATTTCATGACCATTTGGAGGGCTTTGGAGATGGAGGCCAGGGGGTTGAATCTGTTGAACAAAGGGAGATGTTGAGCTTAAATCTAAACCGGCCATTTAACAAATTAAAAGAGATTTGAGGTCGACAAAAAATAATTAACAAAAAGATATAAAACTAATTAATATACCCATCATGGTAGGGACTTTGTGGAGTATTATTTTATGGGGTTTTTTAGAGAGAGAGAGATAAGTTCATAACTCAAAGCCTATGACGAAAAGAAAACAAAGGGAATCTGTAGAGAGAAAGGAAGCCAGAGCCTAAAGGATAGAGACGATAAGATCAAAGAAGAAATTAAGGGTAAGATAGAGAGAGAGAAAGTCATGAAGATTAATTAAGTGGGAAATACCGATATCAATATGAGACATATTTTTATGATTTTTTTTTCTTTTTTAACGAAACGATATATAAATTAAAAGTTAAGCAAATGTATTTTTTCTTTGTTTTCTAATTTACATGAAATAATTTTTCTTTGTTATCTAATTTGCTTATATTTTTCTCTCGCAAATAATCTAGGTCATGAAATTAACAATTAATTCATTAAGTTTTATTTTAGGATTAAAAAAAATATTATTGGATACGTAAACAGATATAAAATCTCAAATCAATATATTATCTAGAAACTCTAATAACCCATTATGTCTAATAAAAATGGACAAGAGAACTTTAACATCATCTATCAAGTTTTGAATTAATGTTCTCACACTATCAATTCAACTGTAATGCCAATTCATTTAACTTATGATGAGATATTAAGATTTGTTTTTGCAAAAAAAAAAAAAAATCCTAACACTTAGTGATCATTTTAAATTTATGAATACTATTTTATTCTTCTTAAGTCTCTATTTGAGCTAGGTGTAAATAAATATTTTTATCATGGACAAAGATTAGAACAATTTAAAAATAGATATGAAATGTTTATTTATATTTTTCCTTTCTTTTTTCTTCTTTTTCTATTTCTTTGAGATATTATTAATTTTATTATTGAAAATGTTTGAAAAAATATTATATTATCTAAATATAGAATGATTAATAGGTTAATAAGGATAGACTATCAATGCGTTTAATAAGCCTTTTGGATTAAAACATTTGATATATATCAAACTAAATTGTTGTTTCATTTCAAAAGGTGCATGTATGTATCAATGTTATTTCAAACTAATCAAATTTACTTTTTATATATATAGTATTGTATGCTTGTTAAGTGTACACATTTTTTTAGAAAAGTAAAAAGTGTAAATGTAAATAAATTACAATAAGAAAGAAAGAATAAAATTCAAGCTAACAAAAAGTAAAATATAAACAATAACATTCATATGATCACATGGTAATGAGAAAAATAAATTGATAAACTATTAATGAATGTTGTGAATGGTAAATTAAGTTGGACAAATGTTAGAGAGAATGTATTTTATTATACATTTAACTACCTCATTTATCATTTTATGTTATTTTAGATAAATGAAGATTTTTAAAACTTAATTATATCTATTTGAAATTTAATAATGTTGTGTTATATGAAATTACATTTGTAATTGTTTTATCCAAATAAAAAAGCTCACCTTATTTTATTAATATTTTTCTTTTGTTTCCATATGTGTATATATATACATCAAAATTGAAAAAGAAATACAACAGTATTACCATAATATAAATTACTACTATGATAAGTATATTTTATTAATGATAATTTTATCTAATAATAATGATACTAAAGTGTAATTAATATTACGGATAAAATAATTATTTTATGTATTTTTATTGTGATAATATCATTGTATTAAAAAATTATACATTAATCTTGAACCAATTAAGATATGTTATTTTAGACCCATGATAATGTAAAAATACAAATTTAAATATATGTAAATAAAATTTGATCATTTTAAATTTTTATTCTCCTTTAATCGTGGCATGATATTGTTTTGTACCATTCGTCTGTAAAGAATAATGATTCTTCTAAAAAAGGAAACAGTCGTTTTATAGTTTTTTTTAGTAAATAAGTATAATTATTAAATTAGATATATTAAATCTTATAATTTTTTAAAATAAATATTTTAATTAATTAATTTATGTATTATGTATTATTGATCATATTATTATGATAATTAAGTATTTTCAATCTTATAATTTATTAAAATAAATATTTATAATCTATTAAAAATAATAAAATTGAGTATTTATATTGTTTAACTTTAGTAGATAACGAAACTATAAATATCTAATTTAAAAGTTATGGAATTAAAATAATGATATATAAGTAATAATGAAACTATTATAATTTTTTTAAAATGAAAAGAATTTTAATATTTAATATAATAATTATAATACTAGTTTTATTCTCTCATGTTTCCATAAAAAGTAGAATCCACGTACTCAACTTTAATTTGACCAGCTAAAGCCAAATTTACCGTCTCAATACATTGTTTGGATGACAAGCTATCTTATATTCCACAATTTTAGGTGGTGATCGAACGATTTTTAATGTGATAAAAGATAATATCAGTTATCTTATATTTTTTATATTATATTATTTTCACGATTCAGATATACGAGAGTTTAAAGAAAAATTTACTCTATTATAATCAACCTTTGAGATAAATTATATAAAAAAAAATGTATAATATTTTATAATCAATGGTACTATTCCATATTATTATATGATTCCAATAATTGGCACACTATTTGTAATCCATATTTTATTTTAATCTTTTTTATTAAAAAATGAAGAAGCTATATTAGTTGTTACATTGGTTATCCAAACACCGTGTTGAAGGAAAAGAAGAGATTAGTGAGAGATAGTGAAAGAAAAAGCTCCTTTAATTTGATACGTTGGTAATTTGTTATTGGATCAATGAAAAAAAAAATAGTGAGAGATATAAAGAAAGATAAATATATATTTTACCTCTCTATATATTACCTCTTCATTATTTTAATTAATTGTACTCAATCAACTTATCAATATTAATTCAAAACCAATTAAAATAATCCACTAAAATGCTATAATTTTTCCCAAAGAGATAAAATAAAATATTTGGTGTAATCCCATATTTTATTTAATAAGTTTATAATATAATATAATATTATTTTATCTTATTTAAATATTATTTCATTTCAATTCACATTTTATTTCCAACAGCATAATATTAAACATATGTTATATCATCTTTTATTAAATTTATGTTATAAATTATTATTTATCATATTTTATATATTTTTTTATTCTAACTTGTTTAATTTAGATCTAATGAGATATCTTACTTAATAATGTTTAATTACTATCTAATTTTCTAATAAATTATTAAAGATAAGATAAGATAAGTTTTAAAAATTAATAAATTATCTCATTAATCTCATATTTATTTACAAATCTAGTATTATTTTTATTATTATTTTTAAATTTGTTTGCTTTGAAATAGAAATATTAGAGTAACACGTACGAAAGCTTGAGGGAGGGTAAGAAAATATATATTTTAGATTTCATATAACTGACTTTACACTAATAACGTAATATTTATTTGTTTCACATTTATACCCATATTTTCTGCCCTATAGACTTTGGGTAATGAGTATGACGAACTAAACCAAGCTGAGCCAATTTTGTAATTTATTAACGTATTAATATGTACAATAAACCCTATTGGTCTAATATTGACCAGTTCAAAGTATCATCAAACACTCAATTAGCAATATGTTATTTATAATCAAATGCCTAACGACTTATGCAAAATGTTTGCCCTCTTTTAGATTATTATATATTATTATATTACCAACTCCATTGATTATCTCAATTACGATAGAATCAATGACCAATCAAAATCGAGACTACGGGCGCAAGAAAAGTGATTAACAGTGCTCTAATGTCTTCTTAAATCCGAGGTCCCCACCACCTTCTGCTAATATATACATATTTTAATAACTGGTTTATTTTAATTCATCAAAAATAATTTTTTTATCAAAATTAAAAGAAATAATAAATTTATATTTATTTTAAAATTAATTATACTAAAGTTTTTTATACAATTTGCTCAAATTAAAATGTACACTTGAATATGTACTTGATCTCTTATTAAATAAGTGAGAGAATAAAATTGCACTAGCTTGTTGCTAAAAACATGATTGATATGGCTGAAATAAGGGTTTTTTTTTTCTTCAAACAGAATTAATTTGATTGAAAGAGTTCAAGCATCCAGACTTCCCAACACACTAACACATGAAAACATAAAATAAAACTTCTTTTGGATTTTTCGAATCAAAATTTATATAAAACAATAAACCAATTACACCCTTCCCTAAACTACAACATATATAAGATGTTAAGTAATCTTTAAGTGATCAATCATTAATATTCCATTATATTTATAAATTTAAATAAAATTTAAATTAGATTTTCTAACATGATATGATATGATGACTTGATCGGTGACACATTTAAGATATTTGAATTCTTTTTGACAATCTCACTGTGTCTCAAATCTTAAAATCATCCTTACATGTTAAGGTAACATTGATAAGACCTATATTTATAAACCTGTAAAATCTAAACTTAGATGATTAAGTAAGCTGTCAAAACCATATCCAACACCAGCGTATCCACCTAGGCACACCAAGAAACATACCATGAACATAAAACAAACCCAAACAGGAGGCTAACAATGTTATCTGAACAGAATAATACTCAAACGTACATAAAAACAAAATAAAGCTCATACAAAAATTAAAATTGACACCTAAAGTACAAATCAGTAAGCTCCAATATAGGGCAAACACCACCAACCATAACTGGATAGCCTAGTCACCACTACTCGTTAACATCACCAATAGATTGCTCAAACCAATGGCTTCAATAACAGGAACCTCCATAGACAAGGCCTTGATTACATGATAGGCATTACCCCCAAAACTGTAAGAAAAAGGAGATCAGGAAAATCATACAGATAGAAATAAAGCCAGCATAAACACAGAAAATCCAACCCCAAAGAGTATCAAACCCATGGTGGAAATATAGAGAATATTATTCAATTGCAAATATCCACAGAATGGGTGTGGATCCACAACTGAGTAAAGCAAAAAAAAAAAAAAATCAAACCAGAGAACGAATTATTTGTTAGTTATAATTAAAAATAATCTGAAAATTTATTAAAAAGTATTAAAAGTTTCTAGTGACGTTACTTCAATAAGAAGGTTGATTACATGATAGTCATTATATAAATCATTTTATAGATATAGTTTTATTTTAATCTTTTTTACTCTATATTTTTAATTTTTTATAACATAAAAATATTTGTTTTTTGCATGTTCAAAATGCAATCCATATGTTTTCTTATCGAGTAAAAAATATTTTTAAGGGATAAAAGGTAAAAATATGTGAATAACTTAATTTAAAATATAAGAATAATTATTTTATTAAAAAGGTTTGGCAGTGAAATAGTAATTGAAAAAATTAAAAAAAAATTAGTAAACATTAAAAGAATCTAAAGTTTTAGTATTGAATACACTCGGAATAAAGTGATATAGGAACTTTACACTTATAAACTATGGATTAAAGTAATCTATCTTGCTTAATTATAATATATATTTCTATATACTACCAATATTTAAACATATATATAAACAATGCTAGATATTATTTATTATTATTGTTTCTGTTTGCCAAAAAGTGATTTTAAGAACGGTAATTAACCAATATTTCAAAAAAAAAAATTAATAAGTATTTTTTTGACGATCGTGACAGTTATGAAAAATAAAAAATGACCGTTAAGAAAAATAGTAAAAAACCAAACGACCGTCTAGAAAACATTTACCATGAGGAACGTTTAACCATGATCGTCCTAATAAATTATAAACGACCGTCTAGAAAATCTTAATTGAATTTTAAAAATAGTGGTTAGTATAATCTTTTATAGTCATTTAAAACCACCGGTCATAAAAAAAACATAAACAGAGAAAATCTCGTGCAATTTAACTCTGAACATAATACATAAGTAAATTCAAATTTAAAGAAACATTTAAAGTAAGCCAACCCTGTACCCATAAAAAGAGAAAATTAATCTCATACAATTGAACTCTGAAAATAATAAATAAATAATTTCAAATAGAAAGAAACTTATAAAATAATCAAAACTATTTTTAAAATTATATAACTTCAAATTAATTCAATTAATAAATATTCAAAAAAAAAAGTAACTAAAAGTGCGCATAAAAGACTAACGTATATAAAATTTACTTATATTTCAAATTAATGTATCTTTAAAAGAAGAAGAATAAATATAGAATTTCTATATGCAGCAGAGGAAATCATAAACAACATCTATACTATTATCTTTAACAAACCCAACACAAAAATCCACCCCTTTGTAGAACAAGTTACACCACAATGAAAAAACTTACACAAAAAGAAAAATCTATCCATTTTAAAATAAAAGATCAATGGAATCGATGGTTGTAGAAAGTTGTGAGAATTCTACCACTTGTGGATACCTTTATCGAATCTCCCTGAGTAAGGAAAAAAAATAAAGTAAGAAATACTCTAAAACAATTAGTAAACAACAAATAGTATAAGTGCATTGTTCTACGGAAAATTTTGATAAGAGGTTAGAGATTAACACAAAAAAGTATCAACTATATCACGTGCTACAATGAATCACTATGCTTATGGTTCATGTATTATTATGGCAAGAATACCAATTTATTCTTTTAGTAAAACTATGCTTATGGAAACAATTTAAGCTTTATATATTGCTCTAAGCAACAATGAATTAAAATGCATATAAATTACTATTAAAGAGTGGAATAAAAAATATATTGGATCAAGAAGAATAATAATACTTATATCTTGAGATTCACACAGTATAACTTCTAGAATCCAAGGGGGGCTCCTAATGTGTTGGGAAATAAATAGAGTAAGTAAATATGATAAAGATATAGTTTTAAAAATGAAAGATGACCATTAGCATTATTCTAGTAATCTCACTCTTTAATAAAAGGATGAACATTGGACCAATAGAACATGATAGCAAAGGTGATAATCAAAATGGAACGGATAAAAATAAGTATATAGATGTTTGAGCATAATACATGACCTCATGCCCTTTGTAGAGCCCTAAGACATCTGTCCAAATTTGAGGTGTTATAACCTTGAAAATTGATTATACAATCATTTTATAAGTCTAAAATATTATGTAATGATCAAAAATTTACCATACACTAATACAAAACGGACTTTTAAATTCAATTATTAACCGACTTTAAATACGATGAATTAAAAATGTAAAATCGGTTCACGCATTAAACCTACTTTAAATTTTAATTTTTTACAAAATTTACTCATTTTCTACTATACTCAAATTAAAATATGTATTCGATAACTATAGAAAAAAACTAAAATCTATTTAATAAATAGTTTAAATAATACAAAAAATTAAATATTATTTAATAGTAGAAAAATTATCATTGTGTTGTCCTATGTTATTAAAGATCATTATATTTTTCTCCTGATATTATAATACAAAACCTACATATATGATACAAAAATTTATACACATAAATAATAACACATAATATACAAAAACAAATATGAATATAATAAGTGCGTAAGATTAATAGAAATACTTACAATAGTAAATAAAGTGACAAAAGAAAGGAAATGAAGAAAAAATAATATTTTGTTAGTGAGAAATGGGTATAATTTTTTGAGTATTTTGATAAAAAAAAATAGAAAATCTAAAAGATAAGTTAGAGAGGGAAAAAACCAACTAAGCAACGTCGGAATTGGTGGTCATAAGTGGATGGAAAATGAGAAATAATGGAGAACAAGTGGAGAAGTGGAGAAGGTTTTGGGTTTTTGAGAGTTATGCAATACTTGGAATAGTTTCTATCTGGGGAAAAAAAGCAAAAAAAAATTTATCCATATGTGTAGTGCCGGTTCTACGTGTCAACTGACGCTATCCACGTAATTTGTAGCTTCAGTTGACGTGTCGAACCGACGCTACACATGGACGTAATGTCATTTTTTTCACCAAATTGACTTTAAATTCATTATAAGTCGATTTTCTCCAAAAAAAGACTTTACATATCGACTTAAATATCACATTTTGTAGTAGCGATATCTCGATTCCTCAATATGGTTAAGTCTTAGTTAATTTATGCTTACTCATATATTTCTAACACGTTGGGACACATACCCTTATATAATTAATATATATACATGTAATGTCTTCTATATACATGAACCTAGTTCCTAACCAAGGCCAAGCGATTCTCATTACTTAACATCTCTCTAGTTTTTCTCTCTCTCTAAATTGGGTTATCTCCAAGAAACATGTAGTATTCAAGAAGCTTGTAAAATACATACATGCAAGTGGCTAGATGACACACATAAACAACTATCTAAAATATTTTCATCTCTAAGTAAAAGAAAGCTCCCATTTATTCTTGCGAAAATATTGGCCTTGATCAATAACAAACAATGTGGATGAGAAGTTGAATTACCTAGCTATGTCAATATATCTTTACTCTCTTACCTTCGACTAGAAGCCATAAACAAGAAGAACATGCCAACATCATATTCCCTAACTTAAGGAAGCTCGAATCCATCATACTTACAACCATAAAGAATCCATCAAAATGAGAATCAATATCATAATAGAAAACAAGATTTTTAGGAAATTTAAAGGCTAAATAAAAGGTCTTTTCATCGTAATGTTAAAGATTAAAAGTCTTATCCCCTCATATAACAACGAAATAACATTAATGTTAGGAAAAATTATTGGGTCGAAGCTAATACACAATTAAAGTGAAATTGAGAATAATGAAAATAAAATGGACACAAATATTTTACGTGGAAACCCCCCCAAATAAATTGGAAAAAACAACAACGGACAAGTGTAGAAGGATTTCACTATTGTAAAATAGGGATTACAACACCTTCTCTCTAGTTACAATGAGATAACAATTCTAATCTCTATTGTAATAGGAGAAATAACTCTCTCACAAAATAGGGAAAATATTACTTACAAAGAAGGAACAAAATTTTCTTTTCTAAGTAGTAACTCACGAGAAAACTCTCACAAAAACTTTTACTATCTTTCTTATGGATGCTATCTAATTCATTTACTCTTATATTTTGCACAAACGAAACAAGATATTTATAGGCAACATCCTTGAAGAACTTGTGGTAGCCAAGACTCTATGTTCATCTCCACTTTGAATGGACAAGAAATTAGTGCTCCACATTGAATGAACAAGAAATTAGAACTCCACATTGAATGAACAAGAAATTAGTGCTCCACATTGAATGCACAAGAAATTAGTGCTCCAATAGCATCCTTAATTAAATGTCTTCCATGTTTCCTATTTCATCCATTAACAAAATATAACATTTAAACTAAGTAAGTGGCTTTACCACTAAACAAGGCCATCAATTATCACATTCTCTCACTTAAAGTCACTTATGTAATCCTTCCATCCTTCCTCACTTTCCAAATCCATGCTTACTTATGTTTCTGCTACACCATATAAGGATCTACACCGTTTAAACTTATCAGTGTTGATTGGCTTGGTCATAACATCTATTAGGTTCTCATCGGTGTGAATCTTCTGCATATCCACACTACTTCTTTCATTACTTCTCAAAAAAAGTGATACTGAACCCTTATATGCTTTGTCTGTGAATGAAAAGCTGGATTCTTTGCAATGTGCAAAGCATTCTAACTATCACAAAACAGAACAATCTTCTCCTGCTTGTACCCGAGCTCCTCCAATAACCTCTGTATCTAGACTACTTCCTTGCAAGCTTGTGTAGCTGACACGTATTCTGCTTCCGTTGTAGATAGAGCTACAACTTATTGCATTTTAGATACACAGCTTACAGCTTCTCCTTTAAGTGTAAACACATAACCTGCAGTAGACTTGCTTTTATTGAGATCCTCTACAAAATCTGAATCAACATAGCCTCTGACAATAAGATCTGATCCTTCATAACAAAATGCATCATTTGAGGTTCCTATGATGTATCTTAGAACCCTTTTCACAATATTCCAATGCTCTCTTATAGGATTTTCCATAAACTGACTAACTACTCTCACTACTTGTGCAATGTTTGGTCTTGTACATATCATAGCAAACATTAAACTTTCCACTGTTGATGCATATGGTACTCAAGACATCTTTTTCCTCTCTACTTCATTGCTAGGACACATACTTGAGGATAACTTGAAATTAATAAGAAGTGGGGTAGAAATTGGCTTACTATCTTGCATGTTGAAGCGTCGCAAGATCTTGTTGAAATAGTTCTTATGAGAAAGCCAAATCTTCCTATTATTTTTATCTCAATAAATCTACATCCCTAGAATCTTGTTTGTTGGTCCTAAGTCATTCATGTCGAACTACCAATTCTCCTTCTTGGATTTGATCTATGTTGGGGTCTACTACCAACATGTCATCCACGTACAACAACAAGATAATAAAACTATTATCACCATCAAACCTTTTGAAGTACATACAATGGTCTGAACTGAGTCTGTTGTATCCAAGGCTAATAATGAAGGAATCAAATCTCTTGTACCAACACCTTGGTGCATGTTTGAGACCGTATAGAGATTTGTTCAACCTACAAACCAATTTCTCCTTTCTTGTTTCAACAAAACCTTCTGGTTTGAGCATATAGATTTCTTCTTCAAGTTCTCCATGAAGAAATCCAGTTTTTACATCCAATTGCTCCAAATGTAAGCCAAACATAGCACACATAGGTAGGACTATTCTTATTGTTGTAAGCTGAACTATCGGGAAAAATATCTCGTTGAAATCAATACCTTTTTTCTGAACGAATCCTTTTACCACCAATCTTGCACAAAACCATTCCACTTGATCATTGTTATCCCGTTTGATCTTTTAAACCCATTTGTTACATATTGCTTTTCTCCCATGTGACAATGGTACCAGTTCCCAAGTCTTGTTCTTGTGTAGAGCTTCAATTTCTTCTTGCATTGCTGCCATCCATAAAGACACATTTGAGCTACTTGTAGCTTCTTTGAAAGTTGAGGGATCTTCGTCCTCTATTAAAAGACAATATGCAACATTGCTCTTCGTAACATACTCTGAATGCCGAGATGGTGGCCTTCTCACATGAGTTTACCGGAGAACATCTGAAGACTCAAACTCAACTGGTTCTTGTACCTCATGCTCTGGTGTTGCTTTAGTAGAAACTAGAGTTTCTTGTACCAAATTATTTTCCACCTATATTATTGTAGTTTTTGAAACCTCTTTCGATGTGCTATCGTGTTCATCTGTTTGTAGTAGTTGTTCTTCTGCAAAGATCACATCCTTGCTGACAATAACCTTGTGGGTAATGGGATCCCACAAGTGATACCCCTTCACTCCTTCAACATACCCCAAGAATATACATCTCTTAGATTTTGGATTCAACTTTGTTCTTTCTTGAGCTTTGTACATCATATACACAGGACATCCAAAATAATGTAAAGTAGAGTAGTCTGCTGGCTTACCAGTCCATATTTCCATCGATGTCTTTAAATCAATTGTTGTTGATGGCAACCAATTTATCATATAACAAGCGGTTTTGGCTACTTCTACCCAAAAAGAGTTGGATTGACTTGTAGTCCTCAACATAGCTCTCATCCTTTTTGTAAGAGTTCTACTCATCCGTTCTACCACTCCATTTTGTTAAGGCGTGTATGTGATTGTGAACTATCGTTTAATACCTTCCTGCTTGCAAAAACCAAGAAACTCGCCATCTGTGTACTCTCTTCCATTATCTGTCATCAAGCACTTGATCTTTTTCCCAGATTCAAGTTCCACCTGTGCTTTGAAGTCTTTCAATACCGGATATACATTTGACTTCTTCTTGATTGGATACACCCAAAATCTCTTGGAATTATCATCAATAAAAGACACAAAATACTTTGCTCCTACTAGGGACATTTTTGGTGAATCCAATACATCAGAATGAATCAAGTCTAGAATACATTTACTCTTGGCATCAAATCTGTTAAACTTCAATCTATGCTGCTTACTTGTAACACAATGCTCACAAAAAAGGTAGATTTACCGATTTAAGCCCTAGAAGTAGCCTTATATCGAAGAGAATCTTCAAACCTCGTTCTGACATGTGACCTAGTTTGAGATGCCACATCTTCGTCGACTCTTATCTCTTGTTGATTGATGTGACACACACATCAGCTTCCTCCAATATTTCTCCTTTTAGCATGAATCAATTCATCTTGATCTTTTCTACCTTCATAACCACAAGTGCACCTTTGATAATTTTCATGAGCCCACTTTCAATATGGGTCTTACATCCAAGACTATCCATTCGACCCAAAGATAATAGATTCTTCCTTAGCCCTTTCACGTGTCGTACCTCCTGAATAGTGCGAATTGTACCATCAAACATCTTTATCTTAATAGTACCAATACCAGCGACCTCCAAAGCATGATCATCGCCCATGTGTACAAAACCTCCTAAGATTGGTTCATATTTGTGAAACCATTCTCTCCGAGATGTCATGTGCCATGTTGCTTCTCAGTCTAATAACTAGATATCAACGAACTGCTTTCTGCCTCCAACTGTCATTGTTACCTTGTTGTATAGAACTTCACCATCATTTGAGGCATTTGCCACATTCTCTTGAGCATTTGATGACTTAGGGATTCTACTCTTCTTTTTGAACCAATAATCCTTCTTGACATGCCCTTTCTTGTCACAGTTGTAGCACTTGAAATTCTTTTTATTTCTTGATTTTGATCTACCATGATTTTGACTCCCATTGGGGCCATATTCCGTTGATCTTCATCTCTTCGTCATCAAATCTTTTGCTTGTTACGAACCTGCCTGTTTGTCTTCCATGTTTTTACGCATGGGTTCTTCTTCCAAAACAGCGGTAGTAATTTTGTCGAAGACTAGATAGTTCGTGAGGATATTGTTCATTAAGTTGATGATGAGTTGATCATATGAGTCAGGTAGACTTTGTAATAGAAGCTTCGCACATTCAGATATCTCTATTATGTAACCCATTGATGTAAGTTGTGAAAATAAAGTATTCAAAATATTGATGTGGTCGGTCACCGATGTGGATTTCGTCATTCGAAGAGTGTATAATCTCCTCTTTAAGAAAATCTTATTGTGTAGTGACTTGGCCTCATACAGTCTTGTTAGAGTATCATAAATCTTCGTTGTAGTCTTCTTTTCTGCCACACTAGATAACACTCTATCAGCAATTGCATTGTCGTCCATCTCGTTCCAATTGATGTCATCAGTGATCTCTGCGGGTCTTTCTCCAATTGTTGCCAAACAATTGTCTTTCCTTAAAATTGCCTTAATTTTCATTTTCCACAACGAGAAAATTGAGAATAATGAAAATAAAATAGACACAAATATTTTACGTGAAAAACTCCCGAACGAATTGGGGAAAAAAAACCACGGACAAGTGTAGGAGGATTTCACTATTATAAAATAGGGATTATAATACCTTTTCTCTAGTTACAATGATATAACAATTTTAATCTCTGTTGTAATATGAGAAATAACTCTCTCACAAAATAAGGAAAATATTACTTATAAAGAATAAACAATTTTTTTTTTCTAAATAATAACTCACAAGATAACTATTACAAAGACTTTTACTATATTTCTTATAGATGCTCTCTAATTCATTTATTCTTATATTTTACACAAATGAAACAAGTTATTTATAGACAACATCCTTGAAGAACTTGTGGTAGCGAAGACTTCATCTTCATCTCAACTTTAAATGGATAAGAAATTAGTGTTACATATTGAATGTACAAAAAATTAGTGTTCCAATAGTATTCTTAATTAAATGTATTTCATATTTTTTATTTCATACATTAACAAAATATAACATTAAAACAAGTGAATTTAACACTAAAAAAGGCATCAACTATCACAATTAAAAAAATAGTTAAATAGTTAATGTAAAGAAGATACAGTTCCTATCAGCTGGTTGAACTAAAGGAGCATGTGAAGTGTAAGTGAGTATTTAAGCAGCTATAAGAAAATAAAGCATTAGAGAGAGCTAAGGATCAGACATCAATAAGATATTCTAAAATCCTTAATCATTTTTTGTGCACTCACATCTGTCCCTTCATAGAAGAAGGGGATGCTGGTTTCCCAGAACTGGAATTGAAAAATACAACATGTCATTCAAATGGATCAACCCCATTCTCCCAAATTTCAAAAACAATAAAAGATAGTTGAAACTGCAATGAGAAAATCGAAACCTTAAAGGCAGCAAGCAACCACAGTAGATCAACCAATTGCATCATTAAAGATTAGAAAATAGTATAGGTCATAAAGATAATATCTACAGTAAAAACAAGATTACCAATTCTCGTCTAAAAAAACATAGTTACCCTTGAACCTTGAAATATATTGAAAAAAAAAACATATCATTCAATATGCATGCAATCAGATACAGAAAGATGAAAATCTAAGAAAAAAAAGATGCATGTAGAAAATACAGTGCAAGAAACAGAGTAGATAAATTAAAATAAGAAAACTCCATTGATAGTGCATTTGAACTGTATATACACATAAATGTAAAATTGAGGAACAGATTTCGTTTAGGAACAAAACGACAAAAGAGGAATCGTCGAATCCAAAGAAAGGCTTCATTTGCGCTTGTGAAGGTCATATTGGGTTGCAATTTCTTCAGGATTTCAAAGGTCATATTAATTAAAAAAAATATGAAATACAAACACAGGGCATTCTATTTGAAAGTAATAAAAAGCGAAACAAAACTTATCAAACCAATCTTACAAATATGAAGGCGATGGTGAAAGAAGAAACACGGGATTTATTTGTTGTTCCGGTGGTGTGACTTTCCTTATTTAATAATAAAAAAGAATTTAAGTATCTTTAAAAATAAAATGGATGAGATAAACTAATTAATTGATGTATAAATAAATCATTATATCTAGGATGTAGAACTTTTTGTCATTTTACATATGGATTAAAACATATACGGTTAGTAGGAAAAGGAATGAAAAAGAAAGTAAGAGAATATACATAAGAGATAAAAAGCAAAACAAAAAAGAAAGAAGAAAATGGCAAACATGCAAACCGTTATGGATATCATTTATTAATATTATTGTTTGTTGGGTTCTTACTCTTGTTTGTAAGAACCAAAAAGAACATGTAGTTTCATTACCAATAGGAAAACCAGCACAGTAACTAGCAGAAAACAAGAGGAAAAATAATAGTTTTTCAGTTTTTTTTCTCCAACAATTCTTTATCAAGTGCTCCAATGAAATTTTTTGTGGTCCGATTGAGCTAAAAAATTTAGAAAGTTTCACAACTCAAGGCTCTTCAATCTGAACGATGGGATTTAGATTTGGCTAAACAGTTTGAAAAATATGGGTTGTGAATAGTGGCTACGAAATTGGATTAGATTTCTTTATTTTATTAAAATAATTGTTAGTTTCGAAAAAGTTGTATTCTTAATGATAATGTTGATTGTTTGTCTTTAGTTTTATCTAGAGAGAATTTTCGTATAATTTTTTCTTGATAGTGGAAATTTTGGAAATAGAGTATCGTGGTTCTTTCGTTCCTACATCGAAAAGATTTTTTCACGTAAATTAGTTATGTTGATTTTGTGCATATTTCATTTTAAATTCTATTTATTTGTTTCCTAAAAAATTCACACAAAAAAGAAAAATAGACTTTATTCTGCTATTTAAAGCTTGATTAATTTCGTATTGATATTGTGATTCTCCTAACATTGTTGTAGTTATTATTGTATATATAATTTTTATTATACGTATACTTTTAATTATTTTTTCATTACATTTCTTGTCATATGTTAACTTATAGTTTATATACGAAATAAAATGATTAATGAATACATAAATTATTATACCTAAAATATGAGAATTTTTGTAATTTTTATATAAGATAATAATGTACATTGTTAGTAGGTTCTAAAATTACGTAGGTAAGATAAAAAAAGATTTAAATTTTAAAAGAAAAAAATAAAACTTAAAAAAAAAAAACAGTTGGTTATAAGCAAATCACTTTTTATATAGAGAAAAAATAGTCATCTTGAATGAGGTTTTTTCCCTTGTAAATGAATTAGAAAAAATACAGATGATTTTTTAATAAAAATATAATTAAATTGTAACTATATATATATATATATATATATATATATCGAATTAAGTGTCAATTTCTGGAATAAGTAAAAGACGTGTTGTGTTTATTGTTTTTTTTTTTAAATCTGTGTGTTCTTTAGGCTATAACTATTTCTAATTAGAGTGTATGTAATTTTCATATTATTAGTGAGCTGAATACCTTTAGATTACTTCATATCTTTTATGTTTTATCTTATATCTGAGTAATTTAACTAGACTCATAACTATGTAGAGCTTAAGGATTAAACAAGTTAATTATATTATATAAATATATTGTTGAAAATTCTAAATGTTTTGATTCAAAAAATATAGATGTTTATATAAGTGCAATTAGAATGGTATATAACGCCTAGATGTTCAAATTTGATCGTGGAAATCATCGCAAATTAGTAAAAAAAAAAAAAAAAAAATCCACAAAACAACAACAACATCACCATCAATCCCAATTCATTCACACAAATAATCTTTAATTGAATCATTTTAGATCAAAACAAGAAGAAACTTTATTAAAAGATTATTTTTTGTTTCTTAAACAAGATAATCATCAAATTCAAAACATTGATCATTGTAAGAGGCAAATGTTTTATTGCCATGCCGAGCCCTTCAATCCCAATACGTTCCTTATCAAAAACTTCCTATAATTTCTCCAAAACAAGCAAGTCCTCTTGTTCTGGTTCTCACAAAAATCATTGTTCCACAAAATCATCATCATCACCAATTTTAGCATCACGTTCTCTGAAACACTTTTCATGGGGCATAAGGGTAGGAATTCGAAGGTTTATAATAGGAAAGAGATGTTCAAGATCTTCAGATTTGACAGAGGAAAGTTTAGAAGCTCATAATTTAAACATAATTAAACATGCCATGGCCAATATTGATAAGACCAACAAAAATAGCCCCTATTACAGAGGATTACTCACAAACTACTCCTCTTTTCAAATCCCAATTGGGTATTTGAGCCCTGAACGTCAAACTCATGCTACAACTTCTGCTCTTACTTGGCGATCAATTTCTACAAGTTTCATTGTTAAAGTTAAAGAACTAAGTTCTTGTTTAAAAAGCAATCAGGAAAGTAATTATAACCATGATCAACTAAGTTACAAAAGGAAGTTGCAGCCTAAAAATATGACACGTGGATCTTCTTCAACAGTGATTAGTATAGCATCTTTGATTGCTGAGACAAATCTGGAGAAGAAGGAGGCTATTAATTTGAGTCTCAATGACACTGAGAAGCCATTGAGGGAGAGTTTTGCAGAACCAATGACACCAAACCTAGATGTTATTAGCTCTGTGCCTGAAATTGAACCAACAATAGATGATGATGTTGTTGGTTCTGAAACAACACCAATTGTACCAATTACAATGTTATCTAATAATATTAATGAAGTGGTTGTTGATCAAGAGAAATTACCAAAAAGTAATTTTGAAGAAGAAGAAAATAGAGAGTTCAGTTGGGCAAGTAAGTATCAGCCCAAGGCTTTGGGAGAATTCATTTGTAATAGAAGCAAAGCTCTTCAGCTGCAGCATCTGGTATGATTACATTATCCTAATTTCATATCAAATTCCATTTTAATTATCTGTTTTCTGATATTTGCATGTTTTGATTTTAGAAGGTATAGATATAATATTGATTTAAGTTTTTTAGATAATTGGTGACCGGTACAACCTAACGTGTAATCAGATCAAGTGGTCTATGTTTAAAATCTTATAATCTCAAATTATTAAATTTTAAGTATTGGATAGAGACTACATAAATGTAAAATTGTGTCAAGTATCAACGGCTTAAGATTTTTGAGTAAATATGATGTTTTTAATGTATATGTGTACATGGATTGTTTTAAAAATATACAGGCAAGAGAAGGAGGATGTGATCATTTTATATTTGAAGGATCACCAGGGGTGGGGAAGAGAACTATGATACTTGCTTTGCTTCGTGAGACCTTTGGACCTAACACAATGTTGGTATGTTTAAAAATTATTTCTCATTATAGGTATAATTATTCATGTTACTATCAATAGCAGATATTATGAAAAAAAAATTACAAGATTTACTTTACTATAATTAGTACATTAATTGTGTATATATTATTATCTAAAATAGATAAACAAAATATAGTATATTTAAATAATAGAATATTGTATATTTTTACCTAAAATATATAAACAAAATATTATGTATTTAGATAATATAATATTGTATATATTCTTACCTAAAATAGATTATATAATAATTTTTATTAAATAAAAATGATCCTCGAGAAGAGTTCATTCAACTATTTACTCAAAATTGTAATGGTATCAAAGCTTACCTGTTTTTTTTTCAAAGTTTTTTTTATCTTTTCTTATTTTTTTTTTATTTTTGGGTTGATACATTTCAAATCGAAAAATTCGTTTTGAGATTCTAAGTTGACCAACTTGTGGTTGACACCTTTGCATTATGATTTTTTTTAAGAATGTCTACATAAGCTATCAAATTTACAGGAAAGAATTATACGGTGTGGGAATTACAATTCAAAATGTTTTTGAAAGGAGATTCAGTTCCTTTTTTGGATGTATGTCTTAGTGAATTGTTGTGTGAGGAACATAGAATGGCTACACAAGTTGTTATAGGTGCGTCTAGGGAAACATTTGAAGTTGTCAATGTTGCTTATGCCACTCAAGCGAGGAAGTAATCTACGAAAGTATATTGATACAGAAAATATTCAAATTGCTAATGGAAGTAATCTTCCAATTACAGTCATTGGTGATATTGGACCTTCTTTTCTTCATGTATTTGTCTCTCTTAGGTTATCTACTAGTTTAATTTATGTTGGTCAAATGGTGGATAATAACTATAATATAATTTTTTTTCGTGGTGGTTATGTTATGTAGGATCAAGTGTCGAGGAAGGTGATCGCAAAAGGGCCTAAAGTAGGAAGATTATTTCCGTTGCAATTTACTATTCATTAAACTTTATCTTTAGCTTCTATTACTGTTAAAAATAAGGCTGACATTTGGCATAGACGATTAGGCCATCCAAATAATATGATTTTGTCTAATTTGATGAAACATGATTTTCTTAGTAATAAAGATCAGTGTTATAATCATCAGTTGCTTTTTGATAGCTATACTTATAAACTAGGAAAATGTAAAACTTTACCTTTCCCTACTTATGGTGGTCGTGTTGATACATGTTTTGAGATTATATACAGTGATGTTTGGTGTACTACTATTGTCATTTCACATGCACAGTATAAAATATTTTGTAACATTCATTGATGACTATAGTCATTTCATATGGATATATTTTTTGCTTTCAAAATCTAAGGTGTTCACTATTTTCCAAAATTTTGTGGCTTATATCGAGACATAATTTTCCACTTGTATTTAGGTTTTATGATCTGATAATTCTAGCCAATATATGTCGCATAACTTTCAATTATTTTTGCAACAGAAAGGCATTGTATCTCAATGATCCTATCCTTATACACCTCAACAGAATGGGGTGACTGAACGTAAAAACCATCACTTCGTGGATATGTTCGAACGTTACTCTTGGATTCTTCAATTCTTCCTAAATTTTAGGTGGAATCTTTATCCACTGTTTCTATCTGATTAATCGTCTGTCTTCTCAACAATTGAATTTTAATACTCCTTATTATCGTCTGTTTGGTATGCATCCAGATTATCATATGCTATACATATTTAGATGTGTTTGTTTTATTCACTTGCCTTCTCATAAGCACCACAAGCCTACAACTCAGTCAATACAATATCATTTTATGGGTTATAGCATAGTTTACAAGGGATTTTATGTTATGATGTTGTTACTAATCATCTACATATTTCTATAAATGTTATTTTCTTTGAACATGAGTACTATTTTCTACAACATGTTTCCCCTTCTGATGGTGTCCTTCTTCCTAGATTTAATGATATCTCTCCATCAATGGAGTGTTTTAAACCTGATATTGTCTATCAATGATGAAAACCTCAATCATTACAAATCATTCCCGACCTTGATCCGATGCCTACTTCAGTGGCTACTCGAAGATTTTTCCATACTAGTCATCCTCCCGATAGGTATGGTTTCTCTACCACTTTAGCTGATACTACAGTTCCTACCTCTTATTCTCAAGAAACTAAATATGCATGTTGAGTGAAATCTATGCAAGAAGAACTTCACGTTCTTCAAGAGAATCGTACTTAGGATATTGTTCCCTAACCTACTGGTGTTAAGCCCATTGGTTGTAAAATGGGTATGTTCTATTAAGATGTGATCTGATGGCTCACTTGACAGATATAAAGGGTGATTGGTGGCACTCGATAATCGACAGGAGTATGGGTTCGATTATGAGGAGACATTTTCCTCTATAGCAAAGATGATGACGGTGTGACTTGTTCTTGCTATTGTTGCATCCAAGGGGTGGCCATTGCGACAAATGGATGTTAAGAAAACCTTTTTGCATGGGACCTTAAGGAATAAATTTTTATGACTCCACCATCATGATTTTTTTCTACATCTTATACCGATATTTGTAAGCTAAAACGATCACTTTATGGTTTAGAACAGCACATGCTTGGTTTGATAAGTTTTTCTCTACGCTTCTTAGCTTTTCCTTTGTTCAGAGTTAGTATGATTCTTCTTTGTTTCTTGTCAAGACTACTAAGGGAATCATCTTGCTTCTGGTATATGTTGATGATATTATTATTACAGGAATTGACTCTCCATTGATTTCTCAACTTCAAGAATGCCTTCAGGGTTCCTTTCATATGAAGGACTTCCTTTACAATATTTTTTAGGCCTTAAGATGCACTCTACCTCAGTTGGTGTTTTCTTACACCAGAATAAGTACACCCAAGAATTAATTACTTTGGTTGGCCTTTAGGATGGTCGTTTTATTGATACTCCCTTGTAAGTCTATGTTAAATATCGTCGTGACGAGGGAGATTTTGTCTCTGGTCTCTTTTTATATAGATAATTGGTGGAAAGCTTGAACTATCTAACTATCACTCAACCTAATATTTTCTTTGTTATTGAACAAGTTAGTTGGTTATGTAGGCACCTAAGCACCTCCATCTGGCAACTATCATCACATTGTTCTCTATTTGCAAGGCACTTCCATCCACGGTATTTTCTTCCCTATGTAATCTCCTATTCATCTAGTTGCATATAGTGAAGCTGATTGGGCTGGTTGTTCTTATACTTGACCGTCATTTATTGGTTGGTGTATGTTTCTTGGTGCCTCTCTTATTTCTTGAAAAAGTAAGAAGCAATATCGTGTGTCGAATTCCTCCACCAAGTTTAAGTATCGTGTTATGTCTTCTATATGTTCTGAGATTGTTTAGCTTCGGAGACTGTTGGCTGAGCTTGGGTTTTCACAACCTGAGTCTACTCTACTACATGCGGATAATACTAATGCTATTCAAATTATTGCTAACCCATTATTTCAAGAGTGCACCAAGCACACTGAAGTATATTGTCACTTTATTCCTAAAGCATATGATACTCATGTCAGCTCTCTTCCTCATACTACCACTGATTTCCAAACTGCTTATGTGTTTACTAAGGCTCTCTCTCAACATCGACATCAATTTCTTGTTGACAAATTGATATTTTTTTATCGTCCAACATCAATTTGAGGGGGGATATCAATGGCAGAGATTATGGATAAGACTATAAGATTTATTTTACCATAATTAGTGTATATTAGCTGTGTATATATTACTATGTGAAATAGATAAACAAAATATTGTATATTTAGGTAATAGAATATTGTATATTCTTACCTAAAATATATAAACATAATATTGTATATTTAGGTAATAAAATATTGTATATATTTTTACCTAAAATAGATTATACAGTAATTCTTATTTAATAAAAAGGATCCTTAAAAAAAAGTCATTCAATAATTTACTCAAAATTATCAATTATTATAAATCAAAACATGATGTAATAGTTATAGTTTCTTTTATATACCTTGTATGCATAGTAATTCATTATCTTTTTTATCTATCAGGCACAGGAGGAATGCAAATCATTTAAGTTACAGGTATAACTTCTCAAAACATTTTTTTTATTATACATATTTTTAAAATGATAAATATTGGGTAATCTAAGTTTGTTACATTTAACAAGAGTACACTTTAAACTCGCACTTACAAGGTGGAGCATTAAAAGTTTATTATCTTTACAAAAATAATAGTAGAAGTCTATTTTGTAAAGGTAATAAATTTTTATTGTCCTACTTTTTGTAATAATAATGGATTTCTTTTAACTTTTTTAAACTTGTGTTGTCCCATTTAATATGTACGGAATTAAAGTTTACTTTCTTTACGTATAAATGACTTTAACTATAGTAAATATTTGTATCTAAAGTTATAGTAAAGTGAAATTTGTATGAAATAAATATTAGGGAGAAGTGGTAGGAAGTATTGAAGTACATGTAAAGGAATCACCACAACATGTAGAGGTAAGTCTCTCTGAACTAAAAGGTTACGAGAAGCATGTCATTGTGGAACTCATCAAGGAAACTTCTCATTCCAGTACTCCCAACAAATCATTCCCTGTCTCTTCAGACAACTGTCGAGGTCTCTTTTAATTTCTCTCTCTAATAATTAAAGCCTCAAAAATGTCCCAACATATTATGTAAGGCCTTACAGCAAATTGTTTTACGGATGCAGCAATCATTCTGTATGAGGCAGACAAGTTATCTACGGATGTGTTATTATATCTAAAGTGGCATTTGGAAAGAAATAAAGTACGAAGCAAGATCTTCTTCTGCTGTTCTGATGCCTCAAAGCTTCAAGCTATCAAATCCCTTTGCACTGTTGTTCAGCTTTCTCCCCCTTCAATGAATGAGGTATATATCTGTATATTATATATAAAAACATTAATTTAATCGTGATTATTTAGCTGTTTTCTGAACAGTCCGTATAAATTTTACACTACTGTGTGTATATTCAATTAATTTACTTGTACATGCTATTTAAATCACAGACGGTAAAATCTTTGTAACATTTAGTTTATATATACATTCAGATAGTTGAAGTTATGCAACTCATAGCAAAAAAGGAAGACATAGAATTACCCAATAAACTTGCTCAAAGGATTGCTGATAATTCCAAAAATAATTTTCGTCAAGCCATTCGTTCATTTGAAGCTACCTTGAAAAAGAGGTCAGAAAATTGAACTTCTTTAAAACTTTTCTTTATATTATTTTTTTCACGAATTGTTTATTAGGTTTAGGTATTTACATGCAAGTTCGGTGATTCTTAAAAAGGTTTACTTTATTTCTTTATATTGAAAGTACAACTCAAAAGATTTACTTTAGTTGTAAATATTTAAAGATATACATATAGGGTACTCTAATACTTTTAAAATTCTAATAGAGTTGAAAATAGTGTTTTTTCTTTTTGAAACATAATCCAAATAGTAAAAAAAAAATCAATTTTTGAAAAAACTTTAAAAATAAAAATAAAAATAAATAAATAAATAACATATTCAATTTATATTCGAAAAAAAAAATTAAATTTTTACTTTCTCTAAATTTTTAATTTTATTTTACATTTTCCGTTTTTTCATGATTTTACTTTTTTTTTTTTTAAACTTCTGCATATTTAAAAAAAAAGTTTTAAATTTTTCATTTCAAATCTAAGTTTTTAATATACATTTAAAAAATATTACTTTTGTATTTTATTTTTTAAAATTTCAAATTTACCCTAGGAAAAAAGACCACTTGAAATTGATGAAATTTTTTAAAGAATGAAGTATATTTTAAAAGATAGAGGATTAAAGTGTATATATTTTAAAAGATAGAGGGTTAAAATGTAATTTTTTTAAAAAAATCAGGAGTTGTAAATACCTCAACCCTTGTTTATTCCTCCTATTCATCATGTAGGGGGGTTTTGATTATTAATGTATCAAGTATATATTACTTGCAGTTATCCCTTTTCAGAAGATCAACAAATATTGACTGGTTGGGAAGATGATATGGCAAACATTGCTAAGGACATGATTGATGAACAAAGCCCAAAACAGTAACACTTGTTTCCTCATTCCATTTCTTTTTGGGTAAATACATTTACATTGAAATAATTAATGAATACTAAGCTTATATTTCTTTTGTACAGGTTATATATCATCCGTGGAAAACTTCAAAACCTCATAGAGCATGACGTGTCAGCTGAGTTCATTTTCAAGGTGAACTTTAATATATCATATATCATTATTATTTATATATTTCTTTTAAGGACTTTTATAAATCAATATTCTCAGAAAATGATATGTTTAATATGTGTGTGTGTAGTCTCTGGTGGAAGAACTGAAGAAGCGTTTGAATGAGCAATTGCAACTCCGTATTGATAATCTGCTTGCTGAGTACATTGTAAGATTTAATAGTCTAATATTTTTCACATGAATTAACTTGAAGATTTGACACCATATTTAATTACTTGTTTTAGTTCTCTAGAATAAGTGTCAATGTCACCAAAAATCATTTGTATTAATAATAATATTCGAGTGTAGAGAAAAGAAGATATATTCGAGAGTGATAAAGCAGAGGGACATAATAAACGAGAGGAAATGGGGAGAAGAGTCAGCGACCAAACAAGAAGGAATATTCAGCAGTTCTTGAGAATTGAAGGTATATACTATATATGTATATTATGAATTATTATTTATTATTTACGATGAATAATTGATTTTATAATTTATGATTTTTTTAAAATATATTTAAAAATAATAATTACTTAATAATTTTCATGGAAAAATCAAAAAATATTTACTAAGTAATGCTAAATGTTCTTTTGAATTTTTTTTACTTTTGAAAAATTAAAAAATAAAGAAAATTTTTGGTTATTGTTTACAAATTTTATGTTTTTAATTATTTTCTTTAAATACTTAAAATACAAAAATAGTAGGACTTTGTACTCTCTAATTGGAAAAAAAATCAAAAATAATAAATCTTATTTTTAAATATTTATAATTCATCCCATATTTTGATAATAATTTCTTAAAAAAGTAAAAATCTAAATCATAAATCATTACCAAACATACCTAATTGAAAAATGACTTAAAAAAAATCTAAAATCTAAAATCAAAATCATCATCAAATAAATCCTTAATGTGATCGGTCATTTTGCTACTTTGTACAAATATCAATCTCATTCATGCATGCTGGTATTGTATGTTTTTTCCCCACCTTTTTTCTTTTTCTTTTTCTTCCAGAGTTTATAGCGAAATTTATGAGCTGCTACAAGTTGGCAACTACTAAAAGTGTGCAAAATGGTAGCACCGAAGGAACTTCTCATGTGCCTGCCTCGGTCACATAATGCTAAATATAATGTTAAACATGTGTAATATATTGATATTGTTAATTACTAGACATTATCATGCCTTGAAGACCATATCAAATAAACTTTACATACATTATACAAACAAGCCATTAACACTATGATTGGTTGTATTGGAAATTACATTGGCAGAGACAATGTTGTATCACTTTCTTCATAAGGGGAACCGAACCAGTTGGTTGTATCTTATAATAAAAATATATACTACTTTTGTGTGTAAACTCTTGTCTATCATTTGGTTTTGTATTTTAACAGAGCAAATGCTGCTTTGCAAAAGATTCATTCTTGCCAACCAACTAATCGGGTGAACTTCCTATGCTAAGCTAGTCAACTCTCACTAGTTTTTCTAGCTATTCAACTTTCTTTACTCTTTTTCACCTAATTTCATGTATACACATCACAACAGATTTAACCACTTTTGCAAAATGCTTAATAATTTACGAAGTTCTTCTACCCAATGCAAGAGAAATTTGTTAACATATGATAACCTAGTATTTCAAGCCAATAAAATTTAAGATAAGTGCAATTGTTTCTTTGAAAAAAACAAATACCCAATAAAAAAGAAAATCAATATGATTGGTAAGGAATACACTCTAAGAGTAAATAACCTCCCTAAAACAATCAGAGCATATTGTCACGACCTTATTTTTCAAGTAGCGATCATGCGACACTTAGCACCGTCCGTTGCACTAAGCCTGCCTTTGAATCCGAATGAAACTCCAAAGAGAATAGAGAGAGAGTTTGCAAAGAATGTTTTGTATTGCTCTAGAGAGAGTTTATTTTACAAGATGCTAAGAATTCCCAAGATGAATACAAATGAAGACCAATGGGTCTATTTATAGTGTGCCTCTAAGCTTAAGGCTATCCACCACTTTCTAGATTCTTCCTAGTCTAGAATGTACAAGAGAATTCTAGAATTATGTACAATATGCCACAAGGATCTAGGACCTTCTAGCCAACTCTAGAGTCTTCTAGGTTTGTCTAGTTCTTTCATGCACCTTCGGGGATGTCTCATAAGCTTCCAGCAGCTTCTACATCCTTCCCGAACCATCCGGCACGTTCTAGAACATTCCAGCTCATTCTAGCACTCTCCAGCGTGCTCTAGAACATTCTAGGGCCTTCTAGCTTGAGTTGAGTCCATCCAACTCTAGCTCTTTCTAGACATCTCTAGGCAACTCTAGAACTTTCCTTGTAGAATAGTCTAGATCCTTTAAGCAACCATCATTTGTTTGGATTTTTAGGGACAATTTGAACGGGACGTGACAATATGCTACACAAATCCTGACCCCAAGTCTAAAATACGCGTTCAGATCATTATAGCTCAGTAGACAACTTGGGGGGAATACAGAAGCTGATTAGGATATATATATATATATATATAGAGAGAGAGAGAGAGAGAGAGAAATCACTAACTTAAAAAGAATATAGAGTACGTAAGACCTCGTTTACCAATCCACTACACGTGCAGTTCATTGCCGATCATAAATGAGATAATTGGGCAAACATGGACGCTATATCCTAACATGATGCGAGAATAAAACTATTTGGTAAACTCATTAGTATCTTACTTTTGAATTGATTTATCTCCTATGATGCAGCTAGATGCCTCAGACCAATTTTTTTTTACCACAATGAATATTTACAGGCTATATTCATATAACTACATTACTCTTTTGCTTTCACCAAATAAATAATTAAAAATCTCATACAAGCACACTCCATCGCAAGTAAAAAAAATTCAAATGTATGCTTGTATCATGTCTACAAGATGGCGTTTCCCAGAAGCATATGCACTGGTTGACACAAATTTTCATTTGAACTCAATATTGCTCAGAGCAGAAAAAAGAAGTTTAGAAATAAGAAAAATTCTAGCGTTTGACGTTTGGGGCAAAATGTGATATTGTTATTTGATCAAATGAAAATTGAGATACTAATTGAATAAATTTTTACCATGCAATAAAACATTACATGATTTGCAAAAAAAAGAAAGGAAAAAAAATTAAATCCAAAACAAAAAAATGCTAGAAACTAGCCAAATGATAATAACTGTACACAGAATCGTCATCCAAATTATACAGAAGTGCAAACACATGGTTGTTCGATTTTATTGAACTGCTAATCTCTGAAGATGGTCAAGAAATACCTCAAAACCAACATCATCAGTAAAGATAATATCCCCTCCTGGAACAGGACCATCGCTGTTGTAAGTAGCTGAAGGATTTAATTTTGCCAAAAGAAATCGAGCCTGCATGAACAAAATAGAAGTTCCAGGTTAGTTGCCACTATCTCCACATTTGTAAAGCTAAATTAATCAAAAAATTGAACAATGCCTATGGCTCACATCTCCAAATACACATTGTACGTCAAACTTTTGACCCCAAAAAAAAAAAAAGCAATGCTACTGTAGTAGGATCATTTACAGTATTAATGAGTTTATAAAATTACTAACACATGAAACTTAAAGCATCATTTATTGTAAGATAAGTGTTAACACCACAAAGTTGCATCAGAATAACCTGAGAGCCATGCTGATCGCATATCACTAAGCGTGGTACCGGAAATCTTTCCTTGATTATTGCATCTGTATCATCATGAGGAGCTTGCAACAACTGAGCAAATGCCTGCAAGCACAGATGAAGATCAAATCCACTGTTAATCTTACATACAAGAATGACAAGAATGCAGAGAACACCACAGGCAACTAAAAAAAACTATAAATAATTATTGGAGTTGCAGATGTGAATGAAAATTAGGCCATGCCATACACAAGTCACTTCCAACTCCAAAATTGATGCATGAGTTGTTTGCATTACTATTTGCTCTCACCTAGAGACAGAAGAAGCAATTAAAGCATACAGTTCTGGTTGAAAGCAATGAATTCTGGTTTCATTACCGACAATGAATAAGAAATAAGACTAAAAAGTAAATAAGCTTTAGTGTTAGCATCAACTTTATTGCAGACAGGGGAAAAGATTACCTGATGTTCCGGCATATTATGATACCCAGCTTTCCGCCACTGAGCAATAGTTGAACCATGAAAAATAACAACAGTAAAATAGGAATCTAAAAGCAGAATCCTATCAGCTGCAATAGCAGCTACATCAAGAAGTGCTGGTTCTGGGCCTGAATGAAATGAGTATGAAATCAATGAAGGTTGAATCATCACTACTGAATTGGCAACATTTTCACGGTTTAGGATCATTCTGAAGTGTGCAGTTTCATCTGGACTGTTGTTAAAGACCTGTAACAAACAACTGCTATGAGTGATAATATCTAATTCACCATAAGCAACTGTGTTAAGTGATAATATATATATATTTCAACATACATTGATAATCATAGAACTATAAATTTAAAATTGCACAAAGAAACATAAGACAAATAAAGCAGTGTATACCTGAACAAACTGAGATCGTCGTAAATGAAAAATGAATTGAGGGAATATTGAAAACCGGGGAGACAAACTGAAAGAAGATGGAGCGTCCTTTTGGTAATCTCCAAACCGAGAACATAAATGTATCAAAGCTTTATCCAACCATCTTATAGGATCAAACTCTGCCTGAATAGTGAATACCATTACATAATATCAATTATTAGCAGAATAATTAAGATTCTATAACTCACATATCATAAATGATAAAAACCACAAAAGGAGGGAATGAACTTATTTAAATGCATTTATTGTTCCTTTGTTTCTTTCTTTATTGAGATATGCTAAGAAACCAACTAGTCCTAATCGTAGGAAGCCTCATGAATTCTGCAGTTATCTAGGTTGTGCTTGAATCGTGTGATGTCAAGTAATATTTACTAATACTGTCCTCTTAACTTAATAATTTCTATCATGGTAAGTGCATGAATCATTTCACAAGTCATAACAAAACAACTGGACAATATCTTGCTTAACAGGAGAATGCAAACGTAAGCTTCACATTTTAATCTACAACATCTCAAAAATGTATAAAGCATAGTAAAATTAGCAGAATGATTACTGAAAACTGAAGCTCAATATGATGAATCATACCCAGACAATAGGATATATTTGAGCATCCAGGATTCAGATTATGAAAAGCCAAAGTAAATTAAACATTACCTCAGTTTCCATTTTGAACGAAACAAGGCGTGCCATGACTACAGCTGCTGCTTCTTGGTCAAACCCAGCAATCAAGTCCTACAGTACATCAAAGAAAATTAAAAAGATCCAAATTAAAAGGGAGGATATTTTTGGAAAAATATTGAAGCAACTACATCAACAACAGCAACTTCACAGCTGTGAACTTCATAAATGGAAATGATATTTTAAAAAATGCTATATTTCCTTTATGAATTACAACATACAAGAACAGAAAGCTAATGCTGCCATCTTGTTTATAAGAACCACAGAATATGCTTGTTTTTTCATCTAGTCAGATCAACTGACAAATATTCAATTTCCAAAGCCTCATCACACAGATAAAGGATCCAATACTTGCACCAAGTTATATTAAAACAACTGTTTTATGAATGAAGAAAAGAATACAACATATGTCAGGGGGGAAAAGCAAAACTTGCCTGTATAAGCCCCTGTCCGGCAACCCATCTTCTTGAAAGGGTCGTAACACGAAGTCTCATTTTACCACTGATATGCTGATAACTGCATCAAAATATCCTTAAGAAAGTCTTCACCTATGCTAATACAAAAGTGATGATCACTGAATAATTTGTGAAAACAGAAATCATACTAGGTTACAAATTGGAAGTAAAACTGATTGCTAGTGGATGGAACAGTAGTATCAGGAATTTCCTTCTTAGCGATTTCAAATATCAGACATAAAGATGTAGCTTTGTCAAGACCACACATCTTCCATGCACTTGTACCACCCTGACCAACAACTGTATCAGAGCACAAAGGACCTTTCTGCAGAAAGCCATCAAAACCAGCATAAGAAATAGGGAAAGCATAGTACAAAAAAACTTCAGATGCCTCTTGATTTCACCTTTTCAAGGGACGCACAAGGACCAATTATGCCCTGAAGTTTTATATCCTTTGAGCAGTTTATCTCAAATATACCACTACAAAATCAAATATCAGAATCATAAGCTGGATTACTCCCAAGTCCGTATGTTTATTATGAGAACAGCTAAAGGTAAAAGGAGAGATAATCTTTAAAAGTATGCATGCACCAATTCAAATTGGATTGCAGTGTCCTTCAACGTCACAAAGAAACATATAATAAATAAATTGTTCAACTATACCACTACAAAATCAAATATCAGAATTATAAGCTGGATACCTCCCAAGTCCAAATGGTTATTATGAGAACGGCTAAAGGTTTAATAATCTTTAAAGTATACATGCATCAATTCAAATTGGAAAACTTGCAGTGTCCTTCAATGTCACAAAGAAACATATAATAAATAAATTGTTCAACTACTTTACAAAAGTCAAAATTTATAATGAAATTAACAAAAAACTTATTTTAAAATGGCTCCTAATAGATATTATGAACATGAAATCTTTGACACCATTGCAATCAACCAATCCACACACATCAACTAATCAATAATCCTTACTTTGATGATAAACCAAGATCATTATCACCCCACTGGAAAACTCTCTTTAGTGAGTCTTTAAATACGGAATGGCCAAAACTTTCTGCAAGCACAACAAGCCCCCCAGTTTTTTCAACTGCGCCTTTAAGTTCTGCAATTCCCACCTGACAAAGAGAAACAATACATAAGATCAGCTACATAATTTAAATCCTGTACAAGTATGACGAAATAAGTACAGCAATTAAAGTTGCAGGCCTACTAGTTATGTACCAGCCAGGAAAGGTCAGAAGAGGGCCATTATTTCTCCTATCATCTAACTCTGCTAGCCATTCAAAATTCACTGTTTCACATTGGTTGGCTTTCTATTCTTTTACATAAAACCATATAAAGAAAGCAGAAACTTCTCTTCCTTATAAAAATCCCATAAATGTGACATTGAAGCCGAGTCAGAACTGAGGTAATAACAACCTCGGGTCAAGGAATGACCAACAATGGTTCAGACCCAGATAATGTTGATTCAAAATTGGAATAATTTCTGAGATTACAATTCACTAGCTTCTACTGAGTTATCACACTCTTCTATAATAAATTCTGCTAGTTAAAGCACGAGTTTTGAGTGACAGATGGACTCTTCCTAATGGATCAAAATATCACACTAACAGAGAGTAAAAACTGAATTGAAAGACACTAAGTTTTATCGATACTTCAAAACAACATCAGCATAAAATAGATGACATTAAAAGCTAAATGAACCAGACATACAATAAAGCATAAAATATTAGAAGACTTAGATAGATGGTCTTGCACCAATATGCCTAAATGGATTATGCACAGCAGTAAAAGCATTCAAAGCATGTCAAGAAAAGGGAAGACGACAATAAATTAATTTCACATAACTTTATTCCAGAGAAATATATTTAAAATAAGATTTAAAAAAAGAAAAATAACACAAGTCCAGCATAAAACCAACAACTACCCCCTATAGATGGACCATATGATTTACTTAAGTCCTGATTGCTTTGTCAGAACTCAGATCTTTGGTAATTTAACCAAGTTAATAAATGAACTGAATAGCAAATAAGGTACACTAGTAAACTTCCAGTCCCTTTATACCAATAATTTGGCAAAAGAAATGGCAGATGTCTTATACAAAATTGTATTGTCTTCATGTTGATTGGATTATCATCAGTTACACAATCTTAAGCCTTTTTATCACTAGAACTTAAAAGACCCTGCATGACTTTTTCGTTGTACCTTCTTTTCCCTAAATTCAGCTGCTAATCAAAATCATCCTTATAAGAGAAAAGAGGGAGAGAAAAGAACTCACTAAAATATAAAGGAGAGCATAGAGACATGATAAACTTATATTATCTAATAATTTAGTTTAAGCTCGTAAAAAGGGGGCATAAATTTTCATTTATTTGAAACTGGTCCTATTGAGATGGAGCTACCAGCAACAAATCCCCAGACAACTTCCTTTCAAGATGCTATTAAGATAACCTGTGTTGAAAGGAAAATAGCCTCCTAACCTCCATATTCTTTCATGCATCATAACCAAAGGCTCTAAACAATTAATAAGGACATCACCTAGACAGAAATCAAAATGTTACCTGGTCAAGGGCACAAGCAAAAAGATCGAGTACATGTCCTTGGTGCACAAGCTGCTTTGCTATCCCCTCATAAAACTTGACAGCTTTATGAAAATGTGAGGCAGAATCTTTATCCAAGTCTTTGTGAGAACGAATTGGTTCAGATAGACTTTTTGAGACAATCTACATCAAAATGCATAAAGACCAATATAGCAATAAGTTTAATGGAAACGAAGAGGACTCAGATATGCAAGCTGGCTGATCTAAATACTAAATAACAACACTTTCTCTGTAGCTTCCATATCAATGACTGCATTTCGTTGTGATATAAAAAAAATGGCTAAATTAAAAAAAAATCATAATATCTTAGATATCATGACCATAACAGAATTTGTTTTTGTCTCTAGCATATCAACCTTGGGCCACATAAAGTTAGTGATTTCATAGAATTGACCATTGCAACTAACTAAAATAAGAATAATACAAAATATGAGAATTCCTTACAGCACCAGCCCCTTCTGTAGATGGGCCGCCCACAAAAGCCATGATTCGGGCTCCGGATCCTGGCACGCACGCCCCTAACAAGCTGGCAGCAATACTCAACGCAGTGCTGGTGCACCTTGAAGGACGCTGATCAGCCGGCACAGGCCAAGGATCCTTTTGCAACTCATCCAACACCTACTCACTCCAACAAAAACAAACAAACACTACTATTGATCAAAGTCTGCATTCATAGTTCCCGCTCAACAATTTTCACACGTAAATCAGAAAACAAATTTCCGTTTAACCATAACTGGAATTCATCAAAATACCGAGTTAAGTGCAAATTCGCAATCGGATGCCGGCAAGAGAAAACGAGCAATGCTATCAGCAGAGAGACCATCTCGAGCACCGGCGATCACTCCAGCAGGAGGCTTCGACTTCTTGAGGAAGAAATTCAAATTCTCGAGAAGCTGATCCTTAGAAATATCCTTGGATCCCTTGAACACATAGGTCTTCGGGATCTCACCAAACCCTAGCTCATGAACATGAACAAACGTCCCAAACGTGATGAGTCCAACAAGAGAGTGATCGGGTAAGAGATCAATCGCTTGAGAGAGGGCAGACTTGAGAAAACCAATCTCCTCCTCAATAACACAAGTATCAACGACAAACATAAACACGGGAGGTGTCATAGACGAAGGGTTAGATGCCGGTTCGTCATATTCGATGGTAGTGTACTGAGGGAAGAGCTCGGCAGGAAGGTTTTCGTCGGAGATAGAGGCGTAGTGTGGAGGGAAATGATTGCGTTGGAAGCAAAAAGGGCAGATCCAGATCTTGGCGGCGAAATCGACGATTGAGAAGGGGTTGAGGACGGAACGACAAGTGCGGCAACGGAGAGGAGAGTAGGGCAAAACGGGCATGTTTGGGAACGGCTTAATTGGGGTGTAAATGGCGGACACAGGAACAACGCAGCCGGAAGCTTCTTGTTTGGTTCCGGGGATAACGTTCCATGGCATTCGAACGCCGTCTTGGGCCTCGAGGTCCATGAATTCCGCCATTGTTGCTTGATGTGCTTCTCTTCTTCGGATTGAATTGTACGATTTTTTGACGTTGGGTGGAGGAGTTCGGATTTGAGAAGTAAAGGAGCGGCGTCGTATTGTGTCGAAGATGAAGGTAGCCTTTTTGGTTTGATCGCAACTCACTGACTCTGTGTGTGTGTGTGTGTGTGTGTGTCAGATAATAACAGTTGCAGAGAGATCACTTGGGAAGACTCGGCCAAGACATAGCCATTTCGAGGAAATCAAAGACCAGTGAACGTAAAATGGATATGGGCTCAGGTTTTCCACTTAAACCCAATTTGGCCTTCTTAACCCTTGTTTGAGGAACTAGAAGTCTATTTTTCACTATTTCTCTTTAGGTAATTCTAAATACATTGGTTTAATGCTAGCGTTGTTGATACAGCACTAATTATAATAGTTGGAGAAAAAAATTCATTTTTAAAAATATAATTTTATGATTTGCTTTGAAAATAAATTTTATTGCATTAAAAATATCAATTCCCTTCTTAATAATATTTCTTTATTACACATTAAAAATATCAAGAAAATATGAATTTTTATTGCATAAAAATTTGATTTTTTATTCGTATATTTTACAATTATTAATTACACAACAAAAATAACATGGGTGATCTGTTTCTCATGTCTCTAGATTTTAAGTTGTGATTTTAAATAATTAAATAAATTTTAAAATAACATGTTAGTGGTATATATGTGTATATAATTTATAAATTAAATATATATATATATATATTTACTAACGTGTTATATTTATACAAATTCAATTATATAATTAAAACAAAAAACCAACGTAGCTCCAAATCAACAGTGACCACTGCATGTAAAATAGTACTATGGGCTCAGGTTCTTCCTAAGCCCGAGCATTCGACATTCTTAGCGCTTGTTTGGGGAATTATACATATAGATCTATAGATAATTCTAAAGACACGCCAATTTCTTCTCAAGGCACGCTCACATAATCAAACATTTCAATTTTAAAAATAACCTTTCATCAAATTAGTAATAACTCTTGCTCTTAATCATTATTTATTAACTATATCATTCATGTCCTGTAATAAATGGAATATAAAAATCTCCAACCATGAGCTTGGCCCAACTTTTCATCCATTTTTTGTCAAAAATTTAAAAGAAATTGTTTTTTTAAGTGATTTTACTTTCAGAAGAAAAAGATAAATATCTTTGAATTTGTATTTTATTCATAAATACTTCTTACTCTTTTAAAAATACTAACAACGGATTTCGATTATACCAAAAGTTAAATATAAACTCAATTTCATTTTTATAATATTTTTAAATTTAAAACATATTTTTATTTTAAGTTAAAATATTAAATAATCAATAATACTAAATAAATAAAATAAAAATATTTTTTGTATTCTTATTTTATTCAAATACATTAAAGCATAATTTAAAAAAACTATAAATTTATATAAATTCTAAAGATATATATACATATATTTTACTAATTAAGAAAATAAAAATGAATACATAGAATAAATATTTTTTTATTTATCATAAATAATACTTTCAGTTTTAATATTTAAAGTTTAACTAATTATAAAATTAACAAATTAAATTAATTTATAAAAATTATAAAAATTGAGACTAAATTTTTAAAAAATAATGTTGATGGATTATTTACTTGGGCTAAATTATAATTAATTTTTATTTTTTAATAAATTAAACAATTATTATATACACATATTATATTTTTTGAATGCATCAAACAAACTTTTAATTACTTTAATTATATTAAAAGGTAAATTTTTTATTTTTTATAATTATAAAAATATTTTTAATATTCTTTTTTAAAAAAATTTAACAAATTAATTAATTATTTTGTTCATCGATGTATATCAATAATGATATAAAAATTTAAAAAATATACAAAATAAAAATATTTTTAAAAATTAAGGATAAGAAAGATGATAAGACATAACAAGTAAAAAATCAAAAAAAAATAATTTTTTTTAAGATTATTTTTTAATTTAAATTTAAATAATTTTTTATATTTTTATGTATTTCTTTAATTAGTATAGATATAAAAAGTTATGGTAAATAAGTAAATATTTTTTTTATTTTATTCTTATTTTTAAAGGGTAATTGAGATGGAAAAGTTAAAGTAATTAATGATAGAAACTATTTGTAATAATATATCTAACTAAAATGTAATTAGAGATAATTTTTTCACATGTTAAGAAAATTTACTAAGTAAAAACAAACTTTATTTTTTCATCTTTTTTAGTATATAAGGAGAAATTATTTATTATTTAACCAAAATTCTATAAAAATTATATATATAAAATAATATAATTAATGAATAATATCTTGTATATTAGAAACACGATATAAAAAAAATTCTTAATAAGTTGGATTATAATATGAACTATCTCAAACGTAACTCTGGTTTATTTTATTCATTTATTTATTTTGTCTGTTAAATTTTTATTAAATTTAACTATAAAATCTTGTAAATATAGTCTTATTTTAAAATTAATGGGGGTATAATTTGAATTAAAATTTTAAAAATATCATTACTTATAATTTATAACAATAAAAATAATATATTAATAATATAAAATAATATTTAATTAGACAAAATTTAATATTAAATACATTTAAATTATTATAATTTAATTTAAATAACATTCAATTAAATTCCGTTTAATATAAAATTATAAATTTATTTTTTTTAATAGTTAAATTATATAAATTATGATTTATTCACAATACTAACAACTTTAGGGCTAATGCTACCTTGTTATAAAATTTGAAATAAAATATTCTTCTACAATATGCAACTAAACATTTAAATTACATAATATAATTGTCATCTTACATTTTGGACCGTATGTCTAACTATATACTGACAAGTGACAAGCTATTTGTTGCAGTTGATTCACATGACAATGGTCTATAAATTATCTTCTCCAAATTTTGTAATGTTCCACCGACCTTTATTTGCGAAACTAAATTCATACAAGTTTTATTTTTAAATATTTTTTTATACTTAATATATATATATATTATCTAATAGTAAAGCTAACATTCTTTACTTTTAAATCATTCGAATTTTTTTCACCAAGAGTTGATTATTACTTTTAATATTCTATTTTTTTTTTATGTTATTAACATATGTAAATTAAAATATAATTTTTAATAATTATTTTGAATTTTAATTTTCCTAAAAAAACTTTTGATAATCAATTTTTAATTTTAATTTTTAAAAATATAAATATAAATATTTTTTATTTAATAATAAATTCTTAATTTTTTAAACTCTAAAATTCAATTTCAAACTTATTTTTTATTTTTTTTAATTATTTTGAGTAAGATTGTGTATAATCAAGTATAATTATGTTATTAATTTTTAATATAAAGAAATAAAAATAAAAAAAATCGTTAATTTTTCTATAATTATAATTATTACGTATAAATTTTTTTATAATTAATTTTAAAAACAATCATAATTCTATATTTTTATAATATCTTTTATAATCATCTTATATATTCTTAGTGATAAGATATTAAGTAAAAAAGAATATACGAAAACAATAATTTTTAATTAAATTATATGAAATATTTTTCTATTTTAATTAAATAAAATTTTATCATATTATGTTATAGGTTTAAACATTCCAAATTAATATCCCTCGAATTGAGCTTATAAAATAACTTGAAAGTTAATTTTTTAGAAATTATAAATCGATTAAAATTTTAAATTTTTCAAAACTGTGAAAATTTTAACTTATAAAATAATCCAAAAATCAAACTAATCTATCAACAATCATTCTTATCCTAAATATAACATAAAACTATTTAATAATTAAGGATATACACTTCGAGTTTGGATAATTGAAATTGTGATCATTTGTAAAATCTTATGATTTTTTTCGAATATATCCTTAACCGATAAAGCGTGAGGTAGAAATGATTATTGAAATACATAAATTGTAGTTAGATTGAAAATCAAATATATATTAATATTATTTTTTTATATACATATAATAATATAAAAAATACATTTTAATAATAAAACACGTAATATTTAGAATAATTAGATTAGATTTTATTAATTCTTACTTTTATATATTTTTATTTTATTTATTAAAATGCACTTAATAGTAAAAAATAAAAAAACAAATGTTTAATATTTAAAACAATGTAATAGAATAAGAAATATTTTAATATTTATTTTTAAATAAATATTAAAAAATAAAAAATAAATAAACTAGAAAACTAATATCATTTTATAGCATACAATTATTAATTTAATATATCTAAAATTAATATAAATTAATTATAATTATTAACATAATTATATTTCTTATACGCTTTGTGTCTATTCTCGTTAGTGATAGGCCAAAAAATTACATGTTCGATTATCAACGATTATTTGTATTGTCAATTCAGTTTTTATCTTATAAATTTTGAAAATAGTTAAAGATTGAGATAAAAATTGAATATGAATCAACGAGTACGGTTCGAATATAATCGTACCCAAAATTAATTATATTTATTAAATTAAATTATATATTAATTAATAATTAGGTTTTATTAATTTTTTTTAGATATATAGAATTTTTTTTAAAAGTTTGAAAAAAACTATTTTTATTTTATTTTTAATAATTGTTCTGAATTATTAATTGCGGATAAAAAATCCTTTCGAAATAGTACTAATTTACGATTTTTTTAATATTTTTTAATAATTGTTTTGAATTATTAATTGTTAATAAAAAATCCTTCCCAAATCAGAATAACTTCCGGAATATAGATTTTATAATTGAATTTTGGAATAATTATATCAATCACCGTATAACTCAGTACACGTACGGATTGTGAATACCGGAAACGAGTGTAATAAAAAAGTATACACAAAATTTTATAGGAAGGGATAAGTCTGAGTGAAAGCTTGTTCTCTGTTTCATGTATAAGTTATCCTTAATATGAACTCCCAAGAACTATGTATGCTTGGCAGACTCAAATCCTGCAAATTGTTAAGTCCAAGGCAGCTACAAGAAGTCCATGCCTTTGTCATCAAAACAAGTTCTCAACGTCTCAATCTCCCGTATTCCAATCTTGTTTCTGTTTCTGCTAATCTGACAAGTTACGTCTCTTATATCTTGAAGCACAGTGACAAGCCAGAACGTTGCCTCAACCTCTGCAACGCCATAGTTCAGAGCCTATCTTCTAATTGCAAGAATTCCAACAGCAACGGAAACTCGCTCGAGGCTTTGTCGCTGTTTCGAGAGATGCTTGCCAATGGCCTCGTCCCTGATAATTATACTGTACCCTTTGTTCTCAAAGCGTGTGCTCTGTCTCGGGCGCTTAGAGAAGGCCTGCAGATTCATGGTTTTTGTGTAAAGACTGGGTTGTTGGCGTCCAATGTCTACGTGAAGAATACTCTCATGAGAGTTTATGCTGTTTGTGGGTTTGTGGATTATGTCCAGAAGCTGTTCGATGAAGGTTCTCAGAGGGATTTAGTAACGTGGACCACGCTCATTCAGTGCTATGTGAAGATGGGTTTCCCCAGAGAAGGCGTCGAGGCTTTCTTTCAGATGCGTGAGGCCCAAGTGATAGTAGATGAGATGACGGTGGTCATTGCCCTCTCTGCCTGCTCTAAACTAGGAGACTTGAGCTTGGGGAGAAAACTACATCGATATATACGTGACTATGGGGTCAAGTTGGATGTTTTTGTGGGCAATGCATTGGTTGATATGTATCTCAAGTGTGGTGACGTTGACATTGCACGCGGGATATTTGACGATATGCCAGTAAGAAACGTGGTGTCTTGGAATTCGTTAATATCGGGGCTAGTCTATCAAGGGAATTTCAAGGAAGCCTTGAATATGTTCCGCAAAATGCAGAGGATGGGCCTTGAACCGGATGATGTTACTTTAGTAGGTGTATTGAATTCTTGTGCAAATCTAGGGATGCTAGGACTTGGAAAATGGGTTCATGGATATATAGATAAAAATCAGATCGAAGCAGATGGATTTATAGGGAACGCGTTGGTTGACATGTATGCAAAGTGTGGAAATGTAAAACAAGCTTATAGGGTGTTTCAAGAAATGAAACATAGAGATGTGTATTCTTACACTGCAATAATTGTTGGACTAGCTATGCATGGGGAAGCAAAGGAGGCATTGGTAGTCTTCTCTGAGATGCCTAAAGTGGGCATAAAGCCTGATGAGGTGACATTTATCGGTATTCTTGCTGCTTGTAGTCATGCAGGCCTTGTGGTAGAAGGGCAGAAATATTTCACGGACATGCTCTCTGTGTACAGCCTTAAACCACAAATGGAACATTATGGCTGCATGGTTGACCTGTTTGGCCGTGCAGGATTAATAAATGAGGCAGAAGAATTCATCAAAAGCATGCCCATCGAACCTGATGCTTCCATCTGGGGAGCCCTTTTGGGAGCTTGTAGGATCCATGGGCAAGTTAAACTAGGAGAAAGTGCTATGAAAAAACTGCTAAAGATGGAGCCAGGAAGGGAGGGGGCTTATATACTCATGTCAAACTTATATTCCTCTACAAATAAATGGAAGGATGCAGTAAGGTTGAGAAAATCAATGAAAGTACAAAAGCTGAAGAAAACACCTGGATGTAGTTCCATTGAACTTGATGGCATTGTTTATGAGTTCCAGAAGGGTGACAAATCGCATGCGAGAAGTAAAGAGATACATGAGTTGCTGGAAAAAGTCACGAGCCACATAAAGAACTACTGGCATTTGGCTTTTACAGGTGCAATATCTTGATATAAAGGAAAATATCAACCTGGTTATTGTTGCTAGGTTGAAAATGGTAAAATGCTAAGAGGGAAAAGCTGTGATTTGTGAATGATGTGATGGAAAACCTATTCAAATGCTCACCTTATCATATTGGATCACACATTGGTAAAAGAATTCAGCTACTCTCCTATACTCTTTCACTAAATCCCCTCCCTCCTTCAATAAATGTTTGGGATGTAGACACCTCTGATCTGCTAATTGTCCTTTCTTGAAAATGCTTATAGATTTCCCTCCTATGAATGTGAAGTGTGAAATGATGCAGATGAAGACCATACGAGGAAAAAGCTGGAGTGAAATAAAAAATTTATGATTGCAAAAACGAACAATGAATTGGCAGGGCAATTTAGATCGTGACATCATGCCCTCAGATCAACCAGCACCAGATGAAGGATTGTTTTTCAGTGGGTGGAAAAAGCTTGATGCATACTGTGGTTGCTACACTGTTGTTATCTTTCTTTCTGAATTCTGATGAGATACCTTTGCTACTGCCAAAGGAACTCACATTCTTCAGCCGCAGCTGGTCTTCGATATGGAAAACTGAGGAAAAAATTTGTTTTTGAGTCCAAAAGGGGAATACCGCTGAATAAAGCTTTGAGAATTACCTCAGAAATCAAGAAAGGTATTCAAATCCCAACGTACAAAAACACTAGATTATAGTTTGTGTAATGCAATGCGTGTGCAAAAACTTTCTTTGGCAGTTTCCTTGTCTATGAATTATATATATAAATTTTTTGGTGTGTTTTCCTTTTCTTTTTGGTTTCTTTAAGCAATTTTCTGAATACTGTTTGATATGAAAGAATGCATTAAATAATTGTAAAGTACCCAAAGATCTCAAAGGAAACTCTTGGAAACAGTCAATGAGCTGAATTTTCTATTACAAGAAGTGATATGCAACAGATTGAGGATAAAACTGAAGAAGATATGGCTGGGGATGTTGACAACATTAACATCAAGCCACTTTCTTTTTAGTGCGAAGCTATCAATAAGCCATTCGCTGACCCTGCAGTCAATTCTACAGTGATTCTTTAAGAAGGTCATAGTATTAAAGTCTATATAGTTTCTATGACAAATTGACTATCATATTATTCAGCAGAAAATGAGTGTCTTGTTGCTTGCGTCCATGGTGCATTAGGAGCATCATCTGGATATTCACCAGGGTAATGTTCATTAATTTTCATGTTGAGCACCAAGGTCACTGATAAGTCACTTGTGTTGGACTATACTCTAAAATTAGATTTATTTACTTGTTGGACACTTGATACAGATCATGATCATAGCTGTGGTGTTGACTTTCCCAAAAGATGCAGATGTGTCCAGACTCATTTCATTGGTAATGCTGTATGTTACAATTTTTAAGGTTATGGAAGTAGAAAATGTATCCACTCTCGTCCGTCTCAATGATGCACATCATTCTCCACGTTATTTTAGCTAATGATAAAACTTGATGGAAAAGAAATAAGGGATGCAAGTTTTATTTACTTATCTAGTTATGTCCCCTGGTTTTAGCTACTTGGTTTGCTTCATTACTAGCATAGCCAAGCCTTTTATATATGAGAACAATTAAAGAGCATCAAGTGATCAGCTACATTCTAATAGACAAGGTTCTGAAATAAGCAATCAGATTTCCCCTACTTGTAGGAAGTGTAGCATTGTTCAAACAGCGCATAATCAGCATCTTGCTTTTATGTTTGGATTTATCTTGCAAATACAAAAGCTCATGTTATTTAATGTCTTGCTTGTATTCCCATATATGTGGCATTGGTATTATTTTTCTTATGTCTATTATTGTAGTGTAACTCTAATAGGACTTTCTAACATGCTCATATTCTAATGTCCCCTATCTGTTGCATTTTGTAATGATGCAGAAGTTCCCTATTAGGGCATCTAAAGCTCTTGCTATATTGTAAATTACTAAAAGAAAAGCGTGTACATCTCCACACTCTATATGGATAAGGGGATCTGCAAGAACCAATTTGTTATCATTTTTGTTTCCAAGTTTAAAAGGGAAAATCACCTCCCTAAAACTTTCTTGCCTTGTGGTCATCAATTGAGTTTTTGACGTATGATCAATCTCAACAAAGGAACAAAGCGTCAGCTATTAGAAAAGCAAGTTGGAAGTTCATAAACCACCAGCTGGAACAAATCAATTATTGAGTACTTGGTGGGATTGGGCCATCTGGAAGAAAGACAAAACAGAACAAATTGTTCGAGCTTTTGCCATCTTCAATTTTCAGGAGAGCTCTTGAAAGGTCAGAAGATTTATTTTTAGTTATACTTTTGTTATTTTAACTCTCACACTTTATTAACGGGAAAAGTGGACTAATAGTATAAAAATGCACTTGAGTCCTGAAATTGTTGTCTTAGGTATTTCAAGGCTCCTTATTTTCTTTAATGAGCCAAATTAGTCATAAAAAGCTAACGGAGCTTATTTCGTTGACAATAACCGCTGTGACCTTATGAATGATTAAAATGTTAGATAATTAAAGGGTTTTTATGTCTTTTTATCCTAACTAACAAATTAAATAAAACAAAAATAGATTAGCAAAAAGAAAAACGAAATAGAATATACGATGATTCATATTTTCTCTCCCTATCTACAATTTCTTACAGTTTTTTGATCATTCAATTGTTTAAATTTTAATAACATATATTCATAACATACCACATTCTAAAAAACTTGAAATATAAAATTTACAATGAAATTGTTTTAAAAAAGTAACATAATCCATTTCAATAACTCCAAGACATAGGGAAATAGTGTTTGGGAAACATTGAAAGAGAACTTCTTTTATGTTATAAATACTATTTGAGAAGAATATCACATGTTTATCGTATGTTTTTCACTATTAATTTTTTAACAATATTTTAAAATTAGGAACAACTTTGTAATTTTTTAATAAATGATGGGACTTGAGATGTCCAACTCATAAATTTCATGATTAAAGTTCTTTTTTCTAAAGATAATTATAAGACCTATGGTGTCCAACTATGTACCCCATTATTAATTATGCATATCAGGGTTAATTTGTTAAAAAATTATCATTTAACAAAACAAAGAATATAAATAACATGAATATGCAATTATTCAAATCACTCCTCAATTCATTTATTGAACTTAGTTGTTGTCTTACGAGTTTTTGAAGGATACAAATAACTAGCTGCCCCCCTTAAATAGGGCCACTTCTGAGTAACTCAGAGACTCAGAGTTGCGGAAACTTTCAGGTGTAGGTGATGAATTGGAGACAAATTGTAGACTTGACCAATCAGGACTGATTTCAAATACAATGTAGAGATGTATTATGCATTTAAGATACAAAATTAACTCTCTTAAAACTTATAACAATAAAAATAATATTATCGTCATATATTTTTTAGAAAATGTGTTATTTTTATTGTTTTAAATTTTAGTCGTGACTAATGATTAGTTACTTAAATTCATTAGTTACTTAAATTTTCTCAAATAAATTATTTTAGGATATTTTCTATTTGTATTGGTTAAGCAAATTAACTGTTACATACAAAACTTTATTTTGAGATGCATACTTACACGCATGTCTCTATTTGCTAGCTGCATAGGACTTTGAGAATATCTTATGGCAACACGGTACACTTGTAACACAACTATGTTGCCTGCTGCGAAGTGTATTACTTGATGCATTAAGAAATGGCCTTTTGCAGATATGATATTGCTTTATCCGACACCCCCCCCCCCCCCCCCCCAAAAAAAAAGGTCTTTAATTAAAATGCAGAAAGTGAACTATTAGCTTTAGTTACCAGCAATAGAAAGCTACATCTAGTAGAGAGAGAACGGCTTATATTTTTTTTTTTAGGAATACTTATTTGGAATCTTTAGGTAAAAAAAAAGTGCCAACAAATGATTATTCTAAGGTAATTGTCATAATTTGCCTTTTTAGGCGTTCAAAGTTTATATTTTAATAAGAATGTGTGTTTTTTTTTTTGTTGGTAAAATAAGAGGACAAATAATCGGTTTGAACATTGTAATGGACCAATTGCTTAGTGTAATGATATATATTTATTGTGGGTATTTTGAGAGCATGGCTTAGAACCGTAAATGTTAATTAATTTTTTATTTTTTGGTTATAATCTGTTAGCACATTTGGTCGAATTAGGTTACAAGTAGGTTGAAATAATTTTTTAATCTAAAATCAGTAACTGGATGGAGCCAGTTAATTAACTAACCAGTGGAGAAGTCATCATTTAATGAAAGAAAAATCACTGGTTGTGTCTAAATTTTTGAATAATGATATCGTAATAATTATTATTTTTTTATTATCACAATAAATATTTTATGAAAATCTATTATGTTTTTAAAATTTATTATGTTGTAGTGACATTATTAATTAATAAAATTTTCATTAATAAAAAAATTATACCAAATACTTATGGTAATAATAATTTTCATTATACATTGCTGCTTAAATTTAAACTTGATAAGTTAAAGTTCCTTGTTTCCTAAGAAATAATTAATTACCTTAATTCTTTCTTTAGATTTTCATTAACATATAAGACAGTTACTCTCTTCCGCTCGAAGCCCGGAGCTACGTAAAAGCCCAAGTAACATAGAACCAAAAAGAAAGTGAAAGCCATTGAATGTATTTTTGATTTGTTATTTATTATTCTTAAAATATATTTATTAACAATGATATTAATTTATATCTCTATTAAGTACGAAGTATTTATTTTTTTCAAAAATAAAATTTCATTAATGTTAAATTTCATTGATGGGGAATATCGTATTATCATAATACTTTAAAAATAATAAATAATTTTCATATTTTTTCAACTATTATGTAGATCGGTGCAACCTTTTCATGAACATAAAGAAAATGATCCAATGCATTTATATTATATAATATTAAAATGATAAATTATTAAAATATTTCACCTACAAAACACATTTAGATGTAAAAATAAACAAACAAAGATTTCGTGATGTTGTTGAAGGCTAAACGGTCGCAGTGGGTTAGTTTGGACTGGCGATTTGCATGCAAGGAAGTTATTACTGAGTGGGGTCCACATATACTTAAAAAATATATATACTAATTTGCCCACTAAATTAATTTTGTAGCTCCCAAACTAAAACAAATGCGTTTATTGAGAATAATCAGAGAACGTACCCACAGTTTGTGTGAACTATAATCGGGCTAAATAATGAATATGGCTTGTATTTTCGCCCCCTTCTTTATTGACTATCTCATCCCTCTCACTGCTTATCGATCGAGCAACCATTTTAACGTGTAATATTTACCTTAGTGTCAAAACTATACATATAATTTTCATAGTTTCATACCAATTATTACAGAGCAGAAGACATCCAATCACACATGATCCAAAAAAAAAAAAAAGATAACCATAAAGATATCTAATTAAATGATTTTTAATATTAAAATGATTTAAATATTCGTATTTTAACTTAAATGATATTTAATATAAAATAATATATTAATTTTTTTAATAATAAAAATTTATGAATTGTGTAAAATAAATATTAATTTTATAATTATAAGCTTTAAGATTATTCTTTTATTATTTTTAAAAAATAACTTTTTTTATCTTTTTTGGTGTCAGGTTTTTAGTTATGGGTTTATAATTTGTTTATTTGGGTAAAAAATAATGGTGTTGATTCAACTTATATTTGGTGGAGTAATTTTATAGATCTCACTTATCAAATGAAGAGTAATTTCAATCGACAAATGGCCTCATGGGCCAATCCAATAAGCGTTTAGTTTCAGATAAACATGATCACAATATAATTATTTTAAAGAGATAAAAATTTAATAATTATCTCTTAATTATCTCAAAGTTATAATTAAGAATATATTGTCTACAATGATACAATAAGTCAATTTTATTCCTATAAAAAATAGTTATGATGTTAATTATTTTCCCTATATATACTAATATATATGTGCACAAGCACGACAAATTTAATCTTATAATAAATAATCACAATTAAACACTCTGTTTTTCATAATTATAGAACAAGACAATATATTTTTTCTAGATTTTTTCATCTTGTTATTAATTTAAGCATCGAAAGGTCAACGATCATCCACACACAATGATCACAGGTTTTAAATATTTGTTCATTTTATAGATTCACGAAGGATATTTTTACTTGGTGTTAACAAAAATCGACATCAACAACAATGAATTAATTTATTTGTGTAAAAGTTATACTATTCTTTTTTTTATTTCCGAGCCATTACACTAAATATCAAATTAAAAAATATATTATTTTAATTAAGTAATTTTTAACAATTATTATATTGAGATAATGAATGAATTATATATTATTATTATTATATAATTAATTGTAAAAATTTTAAAATTTATATATTTAGTAATAAAAATAAAAAATTCATTAACTAAAATATTATATTCATTATGTGATTTAAACATTATATTCCTCAAAAATAAACATTATATTTAATTAAAAAATTAAACAATATTATTAATTAGTAAAAGAATATAATTTTTTTATTATGAAAGTAGTAAAATTTAAATAAATTTTAGTCAAAGATATATAATTAAAATAATATTTTTATATTTTTTAATCTTTAATTTATATTTTAAATAAAAAATAAAAAAAGGTATAAATAATATTGTGTTAAACATAGCATAATATTATTCATTTCATTATATTTAATGTAAAATTTTAAAGTATTTTTTTGAAGTAATTTAAGTAAGGATATAAATAATAACCATTTAAATCGAATCGAATTGAATCTAATTTTATGTTTTACACTTTAAATAGGTTAGTTTGGGTTTTAAAAATATAAAAATCAATGTGTAATAGATGAGTTAAGGTTTTAAAATTTAAAATTTAAAATTGACACTTAATCAAAACGATATATATATTATTAATACACATATTTTTTATCTATATATTTATAATTATTTAACTTTACTTAATTTTTTATTTTATTTAAGAAGTTGAAACAACTTATATTATTATTCTATTATGTTCATTTTTAAAAATAATTTACTATATAACTAATAAAAAAATTAAATTACCTTTTGTTTTAAATAATTTATTAAGTCTCAAAAGTTATTATTTACTTGAAAATTATATCCAATTAACGTTTAAATATTAATGTATGATTTTTAATTAAATAATAAATATTATTTATTAATTTAACATTAACACAAAATAAAATCATTAAAATTCACTTAAAAATAAATGAATTTAAATCTAAAATTAACTTATCAAATAAACATAAATAAATTACACAAATATTCGATATTTTATAAATTATTTTTAATTTTTAATTTAATAAATTATTACATATCAATTTAATTAATATTTTAAATTAAAGACAACTACCCTTAGCTTTTAGTACAAAATTTGTACCGAAATAGTTGAATGAGTCTCTGACCTTGTTTTTGAGAATAAAAGTGTTAATGATAATGCTTACAGAGTATCAACATGGAAAAACTAACTGAAACACAACCGAAAAGAATTTCCACAGGTTCAGGTAACCCTTTCACTAGGCAGCCTCGTTTCTCTCTCCAGGACCATCATTATTCTCGTCCCAAGCATGAGCAAACCATTTTACTATCCACTAGTTATAATTTATAAAATACCAAGTAAACTTATATTTTAATTTATAAATATATTATTAAATTATTTTATTTATTTTTATATAATTGATATTTTTATTTCTTTGTATCCTCAAATTTGTAAAGATATTATTTATATTATTACTTTAATTTTTGTATAATAATATCACAAGTCTAAATACAAATTATTATTTCAAATATATCTCTTAATAATTTGATTTGTTTCCAAAAATTATCATAAATACTCCTAAATTTTTATATTTTATTATATATATCTCGTATATTTTTAAAATATTACAAAAAAATTAATACTAACACCATTATATTTGATATTAATTATCACAAAGAACTTAGTTTTCTTCTTTTATCACATATACCTCAATATTTTTTAAATGTTACATATATTTTATACACAATATCATTATATTTGATTCTATATCTAGGATAAAATTATAATTAGATATTCATGTCAGTAAATTTGTCATTAAAATCTTTTAATTCGTTAATATTCTACAAAACACTCTCCTTAAATACAAAATCAATATTCTCTCAAAGGAAAAACCCACTATTTCATGAGTCATCTTAGACAATTAAATTTTTAATTCTCTTAACCACAAGAACCATCATAATTAAAGAAGTGCATGTTCTCCATCTCAATTATTAATAAATAAAATTTTAGGAGTAATTTTTATAAAATTATAAACAATAACAAGCATAAAATAAAACTATGTCACACTTAGATTTTAAATTTTTAGTTTTTAACGCTCAATATCTTATAACAAACACACAAAAATTGAATATATTTTCATTAAATTGAAATATATATAACATATTATCAATTAAAAATAAATTTTAATTGAGAAGCAACTAATATTATTTTTTACTATATATATGGTGACCCCATTGAATATAAATCATAAATTTTTCAATGTCAAGAACGTAAGTAGTGACATGAAGCCAAAAATGTATTAATACCAAGATCTCGTGTATGAATTGTTGTCTTTGATTATAATGTTGTCTCTAATTTATATTATTAACAAAATGTTAGATTTAGATGAAAATAATGATTTTTTATTTAGGATTTCGTTTTGGATTTAGATTCTCTAATTAATAGACTTCTATACTAATTCATATTAAACTCTTAATCTAAATTATTTAAGATAATTATTTTTATCTAAGGGATTACTACTAAACCGTTAATAAAATCCTTATATAAAATCTTTTAATTTTTATTTTATTTTACATATGGTTAAACAAACATCATTTTTTGCCAAACTCTTTTTGTAAAAAATGATGGGTGGTTTCTTCATTTTTCATTGTTCAATAAGAAATAAGATACATTAAATTTATAATATTTTTGATATAGAATTGAACTAAATCTAAAAAAAATTAATAGATAACATAATTTTTAATTTTATATCATTGATTCTTTAATTATAAATTCTAAACTTTAAGTTAAGAATGCATAAAAAATAAAAAAACTAATGGTAAGTATTAACATTGTTAATTATTTAAGGATATCAGTGATAATATATAAAATATTGAGAATATTTGTGATTAAGTTATAAATATTATAGATGTATATGACAAACGATAAAAACTCGTAAATATTTGTGATAATTTAATATATGAAAAATTAAAAAATTAACATTAAGTGATAATATTATTAGGATATTATTAAAAATATATAAAACATCGAGGGTATACGTGATTAAATTATAAACTTAAAACTCAATGATATTTATATAATAATTTTACAATTGTATCAAATATATCACTAACAAATGACTTCATTAGATCAAGATTATCCTATTGGTATAAAATAATTTTTTTATAAATTAGATAATATAGACGAGAATAAAATTATTCAATTATATAAACTAAATAAATATCATATTTGATTTAATTTTTGTAGGTTTATTCTACAAAATATCTTAGTGAATTATATATATATATATATAACTGCATTTTTCTATTTTATTTGTTTAACAGAAAAAAATAAACATTTGTGAAGATAATCAAATCTGGAGCTTTGAACTTCTACTTTGATTGTGTCTGGGTGACTCCTAAGGAGTGGAAGGAAGTGAAAACTCAAATTCAATTATTAGCAAAACTTTGTCCGGAATAATCAAATTAATTTTCAATACCCATATCAAGAAAATTGATCTTTTCCTCCGGAGAAAAAAAATATCGACGAGCTTTTGAGGGGACCATCTTCTCAATTTAAGTCATGGCAGGATTATTTAGTTAGTACAAAATCCTAACTGTTTCCGACCAAAAAGATGGGAAAGAAAAATAAATAACTAACGACCAATTGTATTACATTATTAGGGTAATCAAATAAAACATTAAAAGAACAAATTAATAACGCTTCAAAATGTCAGTACTATATATATATATATATATATATATATATATAAGAAATTAAGCTTGAATAAATTTGATTGGGTTCTATCTAAATAATTTTATAGTCATAATTATAATTATAGTCAATTAAATTTAAATTTTATAACATATAAATAATTATCTTAAATATTATATGTTATTATTTTATAATTTATTGTATTATTTAAATTCAAATATTAATTTAATTCTATTTAAAATTCAAAAAAATCAAACCCAACTTATAATTATATATGATCCATAATACTCACATTGAGTCTAAACCAAATTTATACATTTTTAATTACAAATTAAGGATGAAGATGTACTTTTGTTTGGACGTGATGTTTAATAACTTTATTTAAAAATATATTTTTAAGTCTATTTATTTATAAAATATATATCAAATAAAGATATAAAGTTGATTTTCATCCAATTTTTAAATTTTTAAGTGATATCTTTTCACGTATATTATGAAATTAAAAAAAAATTAAATAAAGATTTTAAATAGTATTTTAGGTCTACACAAATTAACTTTAACCAGACTTTTCACACTTTCTTCTATTAGAGATTTATTATGGGCTATCTGGTAGTTTCTCAATATGGTTTTGTATAGTTTGGTAATATTTACCGAAAGAGAAAATTATCATATATGGCTGTTGCAAATTTTGTACTTAGGATGTATATTATTTTTAGTATATTTTAATTTTATTATTTTAAAAAAGTAATTGTAGAATAACACATCATTTTCATGGACAATTTAAGATCATATGATTATTTTTAAGTGGTATATGGTATTATTTTACCCACATATTCACTTGAAAAATAAGAGGAAATTATTTCCGTAATTTTTAATTGTTAAAAGCTTCAACCTTATTAGTTTTTGTTCATTTTTCTTTGATTTTTTATTAAAGTTAATTTATGTATTTTTTTTCTTTGAATGATCAGTTTTAAAAACAATAAAAATAAAAGTTAATAAAAATAAATAAATGATATAATCATTATTTTTGATAAAGTTGCTCCCACCTTTCAATGATACTATATCAAAGTAACTTAATAATTAAAATATATATCAAATTTTCTACACAAACCATTTTAGCTTCCTAAAAGCTTTAGTTTTGGCTTTACATATTGGTATACAGAAATAGTGAGCATCTATCATTTTTTAATTTGTTTCACAATAAGATGTTTATTTTATTTTGAATAGAGATATTAATTTTGTCTATCAAGATATATACTATCATCGAGTAGATTTGAAAAATGTGAAGATAAATTTTTCTTTTTTGATTTAAATTTAAATGACATAATTGAATGACTCATATATATGTTAGTTTGATTCCTATAAATTTTAAACCTTTTAACTTTATAGACGAAATTATTGAGTAAAATTTAGAATATAAAATTTAAATTTATTAATATTAGATTCAAATAAGTAAACAAATTACTTGTATTATACACACAATAAAAAAATTATAACACTTTTTAAAGACAACTTATAAATTAAAGAGAAATACAAACATTTAAATAAAAAACATTAAAACTAAGAATACAAAGACTTATTTGTTTTTGATGGAATGATTATACCAAATATAATGTAGGTTATTTATAGTCCTCGTTATTCAACCTACATAATACAAATATAAAATTAAGAAATAATTCTAGTCACACATATTATCTACACATTTATTTTTTCTCTATTCTTTAACTATTCGATTTATTTTACTACATCTTTTAAATACTGAATTTATGTTTCTACATCCTTCAAATCCTCAAATTTTTTTCTATATCCTTCAAATATTCAATTTATTTTTCTATAATCTTCGATAATTTTATTTATTGGGCTGTTGTTCATTTTCAACATAAATTCTTAATATGTTTTAAAAAAAAATTAATTTTAGATATAGAAGATAAGATATAATTGTTATAAACGTAACTATTCTTATTTTAAATAAAATTTACGTTTCTTAGTTAAAAAAGAAAACCATTTTAACTTGGGACCACAAAGGAAGCCAATCAATGCTGACAACTGATGGTACAAAATCAAGAATTTCAGAGATTGTGACTGTGTGTGTAGTAGGGAATCTCAGACTTCTCTGTAACAAACTTCCCAGCTTTCGCAATTTTGGTAATCTTATCGGGAAACTAATTAACTAATTAAGTAGTCTAATCTTTTCAAATTTCTTATGCATTTTTAGTGGCTTTATTCTTTCTAATTCCTATCTCTCTCTCTCTCTCTCTCTCTCTCTCTCTCTCTCTCTCTATATATATATATATATATATATACTTCTATACGATTCCAAACACACCTCTTTCCCTTCTCAGCTAACTCTTTCATTTTCTCCATCATCACCTGTCTGATATAGAAGAAGCACAAAACCCATCTTTTATAGACATACAGGTTAGGTTGGGCTTCTACAAAGCCATGGTTGATCTATAGTATTTATTAAAATACTCTATCTTATTTCTATATCTTTTATTTGCTAATATTGTTCCTCATTTTGTATCTGTATGTACTAGTATATTGACAGAGACCCATAAAAGGAAACTTAGGGAGACAAAATCACTGCATGTCTTCTAAAATGTATGACGAAAATGGTTGTTGCAGTAACTTTGATTCCAACGCTATGCCAGAAGCTGAGCAAGCTACACCAGAAAATGGGTTTTCTCAGACTGTTCTGAATATTAACTCCCAGCTTCCCAATTTACCACCATCATTGTTAATCTCTGGGAACTCCAACGAAACCCACAACAACAATATCGTATCTGAGGAAATCAAGATCTCCATGGAAGAACTTCCTAATTACCACCTCCAGAATTACCACCAACCTTCTCATGAAGATGTAGCTGCAACTGCCATGGATTATGAGCTTCAACAACATGTGGAAATCATTGACAATTCCTATAGCAACAATATTAATGGCACTACCAATACCCAGTTAATGTCCTTTGAGCAGTCTAATTGGGAAACTAATGGTATCCCCCAAATGCAAGAGCTGGATGATTTCAATCATCACCACCACCAAATCACTGGACAACTATTACCAGAAGCAGTGGGTCCCTACCCACCAGCACCTGATCTTCTCAACCTTTTTCATTTGCCCAGAAGCTCAACAACCTCCTCCTTGCTTCCAAATTCATCCATCACCTTCACAAACCCAACACAGCGAGCCGCAAATTTTCAGAATTCCTTGGGCTTTCTTGGGGATCTTCCAACTGCTCATGTGGTGGACACAACATCAGCTTCTTCAGTTCTATATGATCCTCTCTTCCATTTGAACCTACCCCCACAACAGCCTCCTTTGTTCAGAGAACTCTTTCAGTCTCTGCCAAATGGGTACAGCTTGCCCACTTCAAGAAATGACTCCTTGTTTAGTAGTGGTGGCGATGAAAGAGAGGGAAGTGCTGGCGTTTATCAGGATGGGGACGGTAGGCCTTTTGAGAATGGAGTCCTTGAGTTTACTCAAAGAGGGCAACCCAACAAAAAGAAACAACACTTTGCTACCGAGAAACATAGGAGAAAACAATTGAATGACAAGTACGTAGCTCTGAAGAATTTGGTTCCCAGCCCAACTAAGGTATTGATTTTGTTTCATTATTCACTTTTTAAGAATATTAGAGTTTTGCAGTGGCAGTTTCAATTTTCAATAACATTTTTCGATTAATGCTTTATAATATATAGCTTTTACGTTTTAACCCATTTTGTCTGTTTTGATTAATTGGAACAAATAATTACTGTGACCCAATTAAAGAATGATAGAGCCTCTATAGTGGGAGATGCAATAAATTACATAAAGGAGCTTCTGAGAACAGTCCAAGAGCTGAAGATACTGGTGGAGAAAAAGAGATGTGGAAGAGAGAGGAACAAGAGGCTCAAAACAGAAGAAGAAGGAGCAGGAGATGTTGAGAGCACGAACATTAAGCCTATTGCTGACCCTGGTGACCAATCCTACGACAATGGTTCTCTAAGGATCTCATGGCTTCAGAGAAAATCCAAAGACACGGAGGTTGATGTCCGAATTATCGAGGATGAGGTTACAATCAAATTGGTTCAACGCAAGAAGATCAACCTCCTCCTGTATGTGTCCAAGTTGCTTGATGAACTTCAGCTTGATATTCACCATGTCGCTGGAGGTCATATTGGTGATTCCTACAGCTTTTTGTTCAACAGCAAGGTTACGTTTTTTTTAATAATTAATCCCATATATTTCAATTCATTTTATTGATCTTTTTTCCAATAAATTTCTATTTGGGTAAACTTAATTGTTTCTATGTGTAATTAATGTTGTGGCTTAATTGGGTAGTTTTTTCCTTCTAATTTTGCAGATATATGAAGGCTCTTCTCTGTATGCAAGTGCTATAGCCAACAAGCTTATTGAGGTTCTAGACAGGCAATATGCGGCAACACCACCTACAAGTAGCTATTAGGAATTGAGGAGATTCCTACAGGAATATATATTGCAGCAATTTTAAAGTTGATCAAACTGCTTAAATAGATATATAATAAAAACTTTACTACGAAATTAATAAACTTAAGATAGGGTAGCGATCACGAATTACTTCTTGTTTAGGACATTGTGTTTTAGTTATGTTACGTAATACTCTCACTAATTTTAAAAACTAGCTAGTTTGTTCACTATTTTTCTTCTTCTTCTTGGTTGTTGCTGCTGCTTAGATTGTTAACTGACTAATGTGCTTGTTTTCAGAAGTTGTTGCTATTTGCTCAAAAAAATCATTTCTTGTTGTTATTAAACTTATCTATTTAGATACATGTTTGGGCGGGCACATAAAATGATAATTCAGTGGAGCAAAAAAAATCTTGCTCCTTTTGGTTTCCCTTTTGTTACCTCCTCAAGGACGACTAACTTTGTTGGCAAAAATAAAAGAACTACTGCATAGCTATCAAATCTATCCAACTTATTTAATAATTGAGTCAAGATTGGCCGGTTTATCTATTTATAAACCGGAATTTGTGTAAAATTCTGGGGTTACGATACAAACCATTTAAATTCAACCTAAATTCGATCCATTTAATAAAGAACACTTATGTATGTCATGCTATGATATAATTACAATTAACTTGACAGATAATTATTAATTTAAATAATAAAACTCATAATTTTTAGTCTATAAATAATAACTATGTTATTTGTGTTAAAAGAATTTTTTATTTAATAAACAGACGAAGACAAATTAACCTATTTACAATCTAATCGATTTAATTTCAATTTAAATCTTTTCAAATTAAAGCTTCTAATTTGTTTCAAGTTTGTGAGTTATGCTATAAATTACTTGCTCTAACTATTGGTTTGAATCTTTATTCCTAACCTAGTATCTAGCCCTCAATTATTCAAAAGGATAATGATGTATAATTTATAATATAAAATTTATAAATAAAAAATAAATTAATTACAAAATTGACAATTGATTTTTTTATTAAAGAATTATCAAAAATGTGAGTTTCTTTTAATAATTTTAATTAAAAAAAATCAAATTTATACCTAAAATTTTTGCTTAAAATATTTTACTTAGAATATGATATTAAAAATAAAGTTAAAAGAAGATATTATGTGTAAAATATAATCCAATTTTCATAAAATTATATTTTTAACCAAGTAAGAGAGGCCTTGAATTTTTTTCCTTCTTCTTGAAACTCTGATGCAATTTGCAAATAAAAGTGGGATCTATTTCTTGAAAATACCATTCCAGGTATTGATCAGACTCGTCACAAGGATCGCAGCAGTTCAATAACTTTGCTTTCTCCAAATCAAACCCACGTAAACAGTTTGCCAGCTATTACAAATGTGCGATCTTTTGCCAGACCGTTCTTCGTCATTTAATCAAACAGCTTGTCAGCAGCCAAACCCAGACTGATTTGAATATGTCATTCAAGCCTATAATCTGCAATGATTTTTTTTTTTTTCCAATTAGCAATCCGTTATAGACTGAACTTTCAATAACAAAATACACCAGCAAAAGAATAAATTTTCATCATCAAACATACCATAGACTCATGGAGTCAATTGAGCGGATAATTAGATTGATAATATTAAGTGGATGACTAAAGAATCAAAAATGGATGGAAGAGATTTTGCCTAATCTGAGCTAGGGTTATATTTTGCTAGTGCAAACTATGTTTTATGCCAAACCCATTGGAACGAATGTAATGTATAAAAGTAACACCAGATATTCTCTCCATACTTCAAGCTTTCAGGAGGAGTCAGTGATCTAATTTTTATACATTATATTTAATAACTTTTATCAATTTTATCAATAAATCTAATTTGATACGTGTCATTTTCATATGGTTAATTTGATTAGAATTAAGTACAAAGTAACAAATCTTGTTAATAAAGTTATAAATATATCATTTGAGTTTATTTTGATATAAATATAACACAAAAAATATTATAAATAATATAAAAATATCATTTATTTATAATTTATAATAATTCAGTGTTATATTTGTAATATTTTATGTTATACTTATTATATTTTTTTATATTTATAATATAATAAAATAAACATATATGATATACTTATAACTTTTTTAAGAGTTTTGTGTTTTATTTGTTAATTTATTTTAATATTAGTAACGATAAGAATATTATGTATCGGATAAGGTTGAAAAAGAAAAATTCACCATTTATATAGTAATAAAAAATTAGTACATTTCAAACCAAGTTAATTATTTTATATAATATTAATAAAATTATATAATTAACGTTATTTTTAAATTTTGTAATACTCAAAGTGAATTTTATAAATATAAAATTACAACAAAAAAATTGAAAACTAAAAAGAAAAATTGCCCTCTATCAACCGTCGAGGTTAGTATTAGGGATAGATTTAGGAAACTAGCTTTGTTTATGTTTTAAGCTGGGCATGGGAAAGATTTCAAACGTTATAAAGGGCAATTTTGTTATATATATATATATATATATATATATATATATATTGGGAAAAAAAAACTCAGGAAAAGAAACAATAACCAGTCCATGAAACAGAAAAGATTTAGCATGATTTGGGGAATCAACGGTAACAAGGAATCATTCAAATGTGTTATTATCAAATTTTTAATAATTTCATTTTTAATAGTGGCCTAGTGCCTCAGACTCTTGAGCCGCCCTGGCCTGCTCCAATAGAAACATCAAAGCATTTGAAAGCTCCAAATCAGATGAATTATCACAAGATGTCTAACAGAGAAAACAGGTATCCAATCACCTCTAAAAGGCTTGCACTTCATTTTTAAATATTGTCAGATTGATTCTTATATAGTATGAACTCAATCTTGACAAACTTTGTTCATGGATTTATCTTTAATTCAGGTTGTCTACAGCTACAACCTCATTAGATGATCCACTTTATGTATGTGGTGGTGTGCCTTTAAATAGAGTAAGACACTAATTTCAAAATTTTGGTTTTCTGTATGAAACACCATGAAATTGTTTTGTTCAATCCTATGAAGAAGCAGCTTAAGTTGTAATAACAATGAATTAGTTAACAACATCCACGATCTTTGTAATATTTTGTGTAGGAACTTCTGGTGGCAAAATCATCCAAAATAGCTTCCTTACTCAAAGAGAACTATAAGGCAAATCTTTACAGCATTTTAAGAGACATCCCAACTACACCAGAGACTTTTGAGCTCGTGGCAAGATTTTGTCATGGTTATGATGTACACATGTCAGCTGAGAATGTCATACCACTCATTTGTGTGGCTGAGTACTTGGGAATGACTGAATCCCACAGCAAAAATAATCTGTTAGATCAGTCTCTTCTCTTTTTTCAAGAGAAAATCCTCCCTAATTGGAATGAAACAATAAAGGCTTTTCGAACAACGGAAACTATTTTGCAAAAAGCCATAGAGCTTGGCATAATTGATGCCTGTCTCCATTCAATTGTTACAAATGCGCTGTCCAATCCTCGTATTCTTGGGGATCCAATCAAAAGGGCATGTTTTGATGATAGTGAGGATGACCATGACGAAAATTACCGTCCGAATCCAAGAAGAAGACTCTTTGAATTGGATTGGCAATATGAGGATCTAACAACATTGTCTCTCAAACTATATGAGCCTGCTATCTGTGAAATGAGTAAGCATGGTGTTCCATTGGAATATGTGGTTTCATCCCTTTGTAAATATGCAGAGAAATGGGTTTTGTCCGAAGAGGGAAAAATTCCAATCTCTTATCAAAGAGAAATCATTGAAGCAGTTGAGAAACTTTTGCCTCATGACGAGAGAGGACTTGTTCCATGCACTTCATTGCTTAAAATGTTAAGATGTTGTATTTATTTGGAAGCTAACTCCAAATGTAGAAATGGTTTTGAAATGAGAATTGGAGAACAACTTGATCAAGCAACTGTCGAAGACCTCTTAATACCTTCTCAAGGTTATGCTAAGGAAGTTCAATATGATGTTGAATGTGTTAAAAGAATGTTGAAACATTTCTATGGAAATATAAAATCTTCAAACTTATCAAAGTTTAATGCTGTGGCAGAACTCATGGAAGATTTTTTAGTAGAAGTTGCAAGTGACATAGATTTGAAGCTACAAACTTTTATTACCATAGCTGACATGTCATGTGCAACATCATTGGGAACACATAGAAGCTCTGATGGAATATATAGAGGTATAGATATCTATTTTGAAAAGCACAAGCACCTTACTGAGTCAGAGAAACAACAAGTATGTCAAGTTTTGGACATACAAAAGATGTCCCCTGAAGCTTGTGAACATGCTGCGAAAAACGAAAGATTGCCTCTAAGGGTTGTAGTACAAGTCTTGTTTTTCTCTCAATTGCATCTGAGAGAAACTATGAACATGAAGGAAGTACAGAGTTCTGATGACAGATCAAGAAAGGAAGAGGATGCCGGAATTGAAGAGATGGATAGAATGAGCAAAAAGGTTATGGAACTTGAAACTGAATGCTGTAAGATGAGAAAAGATATTGAAAAAGGCTGCAACTTAAAGGTGAAGAAAGAAAAAGTCAGCTTGTGGAAAGAAGTGAAGAGAAAGTTTGGGTGCAGCAATAGCTTCACAGATTGCAACTGCCAAGGGAAGAAGAAAAAGAAGGTAGATCCAAAGTATATGGTAGAAAACTGATATTTAGAGTCTTCTTTCATTTTTTTTCTTTTTCATTTGTTAAATTTCAATGAGTTATTCTCTGTAAGTCTCAATAAAGGATTAATTTGATTGCTTATGGCATCAAAAAGTACAATAAGAAAATGCCTTTTGTGCCTACCAACTTGAAGAGAACTTGATTATTAGATCATAGAAAATCTTTGTTGTTATGTAATAATTGATCAAAGTTTTGATATGAAGACAGAAACATAAAGGAAGATGATCTAAAGAAGGTCTTTAAAATTTGTGAATTGGGTTGAGGAGATTAATTAGCTGAAGACAAACACAGTAATAAAATTAAAACCAAAGATGAGACATGTCTCATAGCTTATAATTTCTCATTCTGTTAAAATTTAATACATGAATGAACCATTACTGCAAAGACTTTAGCTAGATACATATGCTGATATGCACATAGGGGGATTTATAATTTACCTCTAATCACAGTTACTATTCGAGTACCCTTTTTTGTGCAAAATATCAATCAATAGTCATCACAGTAAAATCAAACTAGTTAAAATGTGCATGACCTAATCTATAAAACAGGACTAAACTGGTTATGATCTCGAGAGCAATTGTTTTCCTTTGAACAATTTGAAGCCTCTTCTTCCTCACTACCAACTTGTTCATTAACCACAATCACAGCCCCAAATTGAACTTTTCTATGAGCAGTACCAGGTGAATTTTCCGGTGAATGATCAGTAGTTGAAGGATTAGTCATTGTGGTAAAATTACTATCAGGTGCTTCAGTTGTGGTACCATTATGGCTACTTGTTCTGCTGTTATTGTTGGTATCTTTAGATAATCTCCCACTATTATCAAATTGTGGTAGGGTACTGGGTTTATGAAGGGGTTTAGAGCATCTATAAACACATGTTAAGACCCAAATAATCCAAGGCATGCCTACAAGAGCCATACCAACAATGAGATACCAAGTTGGAGATGTGTTTGGGAAGAAAATGTAGAGACATAAAAAGACACCACCGAAGATTACACAACAAAAGAAGAAACCATATATAAAATATATTCTAACATCTCCTTTTCTTTCTTCCATTTGAAAATGGTGGTGTTTATATCCAAATGAAAATGGAAATTACTCAAATGAGTATGAGATTTTTTATCAAAGATTTATCTCTTCTGGAGAATATGTACTTATTTGTTTTCTTAATTTCTTTTGGAGGTTTGTGGTTTCTTCTCTTTTTTTTCTTTTTGGGGTTGAATTGTTATTTTTTGTTGTTGTTGGTAGAACCCAATTAACCAAATGGTGGATCTGAATTAAGAGATAATATAGTAATGGATGGTTTCAAAACCAAGCACAAATTAAGCACCGATTAAATCGGAGTTGTTGTTCTTCTTCTTCTTGTTATTGCTGTTTTAGTTTTCTTTTTTTTGGAGTGCGATTTCTAGCACCGATTAATTTTTTTTTCTTTGAAGAAAATTATAATTTACATTATTGTTTTTCTTTTAAATTTTAGCATGGGGTCAAGGATTTATATACAAGGAAAAGGAAAATTAAAACCCATGCAACGGTTAATATTTAACACTTTAGCTGAAATCAAAGTACAATTTCATATTATTTGGTATGTTTATTTAGAGATTTTTAAAAGGGAAATATTTGATAACTAAAGCAAAGATGTATTTTGTAATTTTGTTTTATAACAATGAATAAGATGTATGGTATTAAAATGTATTGTTGTGTATGTAAGTAGGCCTCTTGTAACTGTTTTCTTGTGTATTATGAGTGTTGTTAGCTTGTGCAAGGAATATGATAACAAACTAACAAACTCAATAACAAATTTCAACAATAGTAGATTCATTTTATCGTTTATTTTTGTTTTTTAAATTAAATTTCACCTTTTATAAAAAAATAGGTTAATTTTGAAAGGTGCACAAAAAACGCTGGGTTAGTGACAAATATTCATTAGCATATTTATGCTAAGTTGGATGCTTGCAAGCTCAGATTGGCATAATAGTAAGATAGTAAGATTTATTCTTTTTTATTTTACATCAAAAATTTAAATTATATCAAAATATCGTTTGATCTTAAAAAAAAATTACAAATTTTGATGATTGTTTGACAACGGATTATTTCAAATTATGAGATTAAACACACCAAATGTCATTTAACAACAATACACATGCAAATTGAGGATTGATACTCTATCTCTCACTCTTTAACAAATACTTGACATATTTCGAATCTATGATTTAAAATGAAAGAAAAATATCTTATCATCGTAACATTAAATGAACCATATGATTTGTACTTATTTTTCTAGAAAAATAATAAATTTCATTAATTCATTGAAATTAAAGATACATGAAGAATCAAAATATATAATCAAATATAACATCTAGACATATTACGATATGTATCCTTTTTTATTGTTTCAATTTTAGCACTTGTGGTATTCGCCTTCATTAATGACTTTTTCTTTGTATGAAATGCTTGATTAAGTATAATTATGTCCTAACTTTATTGATTTCATGTATTTTATCACGTATAGTATCATCTTCAACTAACAAAATAAAAATGTACTAAAAAATATCTAAATCGCATTATAATAAATCTATGCGAGAAAATATCAATCTAAATCTAAGATCTAAATAAAAAAAAATCACAATTTTATTCTAATTCTATTACACTGTAGCAAAAATAATATTAAAAACTAATTATTTAGAGATTTACAATTCTTATAGGGATGTTTCTTTCTGTTAAAAGATATCTAAATCATACATTTATTATAAAGGAATTGTTGAAGTTGTTTTGTTTAAATAAAAGATATATATATATATATATATATATATATATATATATATATTAGTTTTTTTAAAATCAATATTTATAATCTGTTATAATTTATAATAACAAAAATAATATTCTTTTATATCCGGCTCATACATTTTTATTATTAAAAAAAATTAAATTCAAGCATTCAACATTAAATCGTTAGAAAATCATATTTTATATACTAAATTAGGTAACATATATTTTCCTTCCATGACTATATTAGTTATTTAATATAATAGATTGAAATTAAGTGATCAAATTAACATGAAATAATTGAGTAGATATCAATTTTTTTTACCTTAATTACGGGATTATGAGAACCCTAATTGAGCAATATAAAAAGATATTTTTAATTATGGTCTCACTACACCAAATCATAAAATAATTTCTCTTTTTCTCATCTAGAAGAAAGATGATAGTCCTATTGAGGAACTAAGGTGATTTAGTTAAGGAAGATAATAAATTATCCCCCGTTCGTGTTCGTATGTTCATAATTGATTATCGTAATATTTCTACAATAATAGGCGATCGTTCTCAATGAATCTAGATAACATTATCTATTGCATTAGATATCTTGAGATAGATCCCCAATTTGAATTATTTGTTCATGTTTTGATTTATTTTTATGATATACTTATTAAACATAAGTATACTTGTTTATTTTATTCTCTATACATTTTCTGGTGCTACTACTAAGAAAGATTTTTCTACCCAAATCAAAAATATCCCAATGTTGAGCAAGAAAAACTTCAAATTTTAGAAAGAAACTGTGGAGATTGTCCTCACTTGTATAGATTTAGATCTTACAATTTGATTAGATTGACCCACTGCTACTCCAAAAAATCTCAATAAGGTTAAAATTGAAAAGTGGATTGGTATAATTGAATGTGCATGATGATCATAAAACACTCCATTTTGAAAGCATTTTGGGGATCTATTACTAAAACCAAGAGCGCAAAGAAGTTCTTAAAAGAAATTGAGCAATATTTTGCCAAGAAAGAAAATTCAAAGACAAGTAACCTTTTGGCTAAACTCATCATGATGAAGCATAAGGGCAAATGGAACATAAGGGAGTACATCATGAAAATGTCTTATCTCGAATCAAAACTATATTCGCTTAAGTTGGAGATGTTTGAGGACTTGTTCATGCGCTTAGTTTTGATCTCTCTTTCTCCATACTTTGGGCAATTTAAAGTGAGTTATAACACCTAAAAGGATAAATGGTCCCTCAATGAGCTTATATTTCACTGTGTGTAAGAAGAAGAGATAAAGTGATGAGTACTTAAAAAATACTAAAATTAACATTATTTAATGTACTTTAATTAATTAAATAGATTATATTTTTATGATTTAATCATATTTTTATATATATTTGTTTTTTTTTCAGAATAAAGGATATTTTTATTGTTTTCCATGTATTTTCATTCAAAAATAACTTAAAGACTCGAAAAAAAATACTAGATGTAATATATCACAAATATGTTGAGAAAAAAATAAGGAAAAGTCAAAAAAAAGGAAAAATTGGACAAAATGAGTCAAAACGATAAAAAATATCAAAAATTTAGAGTCCCGTGCACCTCGCGCACAATCAGCGCATGCTTGCCTCGAGTCCCGTGTGCGCCAGCACATGCCTGTTCCTGTCTTCCACAAATCTCGCCCCTACACATGTGTGAGCTTGTCCAAACGTGTCTAAAATCAATTTTTAAGATATTTTCTCACTTTTTTTTAGCTTTTTTCTCATCTATAAAATAACCTTCTTCCCATTGTAAAAATCATCCCTAAAAATCCTTCTTTTCTCTCTCTAGTTCTTAGTTTTTTTAGTTTTAAAGTTCTTATTTTTTTAAGAAGAACTAGTTATGTTTTTATAGATTTCTAGTTTTCAATTCAATAAATTGAAATACAAATCTATTTGGGGGTTTTCCATAAACAGAATTAACAACATATTTTCAATAATGATTCACAATTTTCGAAAATATATTCACAACATATTTTCAATAATGATTTTAAAATTTGAAAGTTAATAATGAGATAATTTAATTTTTAGATTTAATTTAGATATCTTAAATAAAATAAAATTAACTGACTTTGTCTAAATCCGTGATTAGAAGGTTCACAATTTTCTTAGAAATAAAGTTAAAATTTAACATTTAATTGATTAATAGGTCATACTTAAGGATATTAGTTAATTAATATTAAACAAAAGAATTTGGGTACTGCCTAAAGACACTTTCATACCAAAAAGTAAAAAATTAATAAATATCAATTTATATCTTTAATAACCTAAATAATATGACAAATATAATTAACTTAATAATTATATCCTTAAATATTTAATTGTTATGAATAATAAAAATTTGTATTATTATTTATTGAATTCATATCTATGTTTATTTTTTATGTTATTAGATTAGGAAAAATAAATTAAAATATTGTGATAGGATGTTTAAGATTTAATTTAATTTTTATGAGTTTGAATAATAAATTAAAAGCTACATATATTCCTTCCTTAGATCTACCTTGAAAGTATACTTATCATTTTCTATAAAATAATTCGTACACTTGCAAAAGCTATGGTTACTACGAAAGGTTCTTCTCAGTAAAATAAACAAAAGAAGTAGAATGAGAAGTTTGCCTGTTATTTATGCAAGAAACTAGGACACATGAAAAATGAGTTTTCCAAGTACATTGTCTGGCATGTAAAGAAGGGTATTCTTCTAGCTTTAGTTTGTTCTAAAGTTAATTTAGCTTTTGTACCTAAGGATACTTGGTGGGTAGATTCTGGTACTACTACTCGTTTAAGTATGTCTATGCATGGTTTCTTGTGGAGCCAACAACCAAATGATGTTAAATTATTCATCTTTATGGCGATGACAATAAAGTTACAGTGGAGGCAATAGGAAATTTTAAATAATAATTGAAAATTAAATTTTATTTAGATATTTTTTAGATTCTTTTAGAAATAATAAAGTTAGTTTTTATCAAAACTCAAATTTTATTGGTTTTGATTATTTAATTAATAATTTGTATATACTTGTTAATTTCTATATAGAAATACTATACAGAGCAAAAATTAAGTGCAAATTTTATCACTTTATAACATAAGCTTTTAGGTCATATCTCTAAGTAGAGAATTCAAAGGCTTGTGTTGGATGAAAATCTTGAACCCTTAGATTTGACAAACTTTCAAGTTTGTGTTGAGTGCATCAAATGGAAATAAATAGACATTACAAAATTAGGTGTCGGAAGAGCTACAAACGTCTTAGAACTTATACATACTGATATTTGTGTTTCGTTCCCTATGGCTTTATGGAATGGACAAGAGTACTTCATTACATTAATAGACGATTACTCTAGGTATGGTTACTTATATTTGATACATTAGAAGTCACAATCACTTGACATTTTCAAGTCTTTCAAAGATAAAGTTGAACTTCAACTTTGAAATAAAATTAAAACTATCAAATCAGACTATAGTGGTAAGTACTATAGGAGGTATAATGCATAAGGAGAACAACTTACAAAATCTTTTGTAATTTTCCTCAATAAGTGTGGAATTGATGTGCAATACACCATGCCAAGCAAACCTAGCATGAATGGTATTGTAGAGTGAAGAAATCAAACTTTTACGAATATGGTAAGAAGTATGATTAATCATTCTTTCTTACAAGAGTCACTTTAGGAAAAAACTTTAAAGATAACAATGTATAACCTTAACAGGGTACTAAGCAAAACAGTTTCCAAAGCCCCTTATGAGCTTCAGATAGGCAATAAGTTGAGCATTAGAAACTTACACGATTAAGATTGTTTACCTAAGGTAAGACCTTATAAGCCATATGAAAGAAAATTGGATTCAATGATGATTAGTATTTAAACTGGATTCAAGAACGATTAGTTACACTAAACGCTCTCGAGGCTATAAGTTTTACCATCCTATAACAAGATCATTCTTTGAAATGGAAAATGCAATATTTCTTGAGGATGTTGAGTTTAGAGAGGGGAGAGGAAGAATGGGGAAGAAAATATAAAGAATGTTGTCTTTAAAGAAGAACATGTTATTAACAGTGATCAGGTCTCTATACCTATCACTATTAAAGACATAGCTCTAGCACTAGATAAAAATGTTCAGGTTCATGTTCTTGACATTATTCTAGACAAAGAAATCAATGAGATTCTTCCTCCTACACCACTAATAGAACAAACTCAATAACCACAAGAAGTGCCATTAAAGAGATCCACTAGAGATATGAGAAATGTGATTCCAAATGATTAATATATCGTCTTCATCTAAGAATGATCCGATCAACTTCTGTCAAACCATGCACAATTCTAACTCTCAGAAGTAGATTGATGCCATGAAGGATGAAATTAAATATATGAAAGATAATGATGTTTGGAGTCTTATCGAGTTGCCAAAAGGTGAGAAACTCATTAGTTGTAAATGGATACTTCAAATCAAGAGGGATTCAAAGGTAATGTTGAGAGATATAAGACATTTTAATCGCCAAAGACTTTATTCAAAAATTAAGGTATTAATGGCTCATTTTGATCTAGATCTGCATTAGATGTTAAGATTATGTTTTCCAATGGAGACATTGACAAAAAGATTTATATGGTATAGCCATAAAACTTTGCATCAGGAGATCCAAAGTTTATGGTTTACAAGTTGAAGAAATTTGTATATGGTCTCAAATAGGCTTTCCATCAATGTATCACAAGTTTCATCAAATCATCACCTCTTACAGTTTTGAAGAGAATGTCATTGATAATTATGTATATGAAAAGTTTAGTGGGAGTAAATATTGTTTTTTGTATTATATGTCGATGACATTCTGCTTGCTAGTAATGATATAGGCTTATTGCACAAAACTAGGAAATTTTTAACAAATAAATTCGAGATGAAAGATCTTAGTGATGCATTTTTTTGTATTAGGCATTCAGATACTAAGAGATCATTCTCAAGATATTCTTGGGATTTCACAAGAGAGCTATATCAATAAGGTTCTGAGTAGATTTAGCATGAAAGATAGTAAACTCGGAGACACACCCATGGATAAAAGAGATAAGTTTAGTCTCAAATGGTGCCCCAATAATGATATTGAAAGGAAAGAGATGCAAAATATTCTCTATGATTCAACAATAAGGAGTCTGATGTATGCTCAAGTTTGTACTTGTCTCAACATAGCATTTATAGTAGAAGTTTTGGGCAGATATTTGAGTGATCTGGGTGTGCAACATTGGAAGGCAGCCAAATGCATGATGCATTATTTAAGGAGAACAAAAGACTACATACTCACGTATCTGAGATCAGAAAATTTAGAGGTCATCGGGTTCTCTGACTCCAATTTTGTGGAATGCCAAGATAGCAAGCACTCCACTTTAGGCTATATCTTTATGTTGGCTAGAGGAGCTATCTCATGAAAGTATACTAAAAAGACTCTTATAGCTTTGTCAACCATGGTCATGAAGTTCATTTCTTGTTATGAAGTATCCAACCACGTGATATGGCTAAGAAACTTTATCACTAGACTGCGCATGATATATGACATTGACAGGCCATTGAAGATTTACTATAATAATAACTCGATCGTGCTTTACTCTAACAACAATAGAAGCTCGACAAAGTCAAAATTTATCGACATCAAGTTTTTAGTTGTTAAAAAGTGAGTTCATGATAAACAGATTTCCATATAACATATAGGAACATATTATGTGCTAGTAGATCCATTAACTAAAAGGCTTAACACCTAAGGTTTTTCATTAGCTGTTTATGTGAGTGCTATTTATCATAATACCTTGGTTTAGTAAGAGTCATTTTGTGTTTTACCTTAGACATTGGATTGTTTAGTATTTTGTAGAATAAAATTGGTGATTTATGATTCTATTTTTGAGTTTACTTGTATTTTCTATGTGCAATGTTTATATTGTATTAAGGACTTTGGATTTATCTCACTAAAGATCGAAGAATGATAAGTTGGAAATGACATGTCTGATATTACATTGCATGTAATTTTTATGTTATTTATTCATATTTGATCTATGTCATTGAGTGTGTTAGTATGGTGATCATTATGGTTTGGTCACGATTATATTATGATAAAAGTTGCCAACATTCTTTTACTAATATATGAGATGCACCAAATTATTTAAAGAGAAATCTAAGGATAAATAACATATAGATACACGTCTAAGAAATTACTATTATATAATTGATTCAGGAATAAGATGTTGCTCAAGTGTGAGATTGTTATGAAATCATATTTCGTATACTAAATTAAGTATCATATATTTTTCTTCCTTAATTGTATTAGTTATTTAATATGATCGGTTGAAATTAAGTGATCAGATTTTGATAAATTCTTAGATTGGTCAAATTAATATGAGCTAATTGAATATATACCAATTGTTTTTACCTTAATTAGGGATTATTAAGACCCTAATTGAGTAATATGTAAAGATCCTTTGATTATGGTCCTTAATACACAAAATCATAAAGTAATTTCTCTTCTCCCAATCTAGAGAAAGACAATGATCCCATTGAGGAACTAAGACGATATGGTCGAGGAAAATCACAAATCATCCTTTAGTTTGTGTTCATCCGTACGTGATCGATTGTCGTAATATTTATATAAAAGTAGGCGATCATTTTCAATTAATTCATATATCTCACTCGAATCTATAAATCCTTAATAATCTAACATAATGTATAACCTAGAATTTTTGATATTATATTATAAGATGTTTGTATTTAGAATGCTTTCAACATAAATATCTTATAATTGAATTCCATTTAAATCAAATTTTGATTATTTAGACAGGTTTAATACTATCAAGATATTAATTTTATTTTTATAAGTTTTAAAAATATAATTTTATGTAATTTTTTTAAATAATTATTATTTTAATTCTTTGATTTGAAAATAATTACATTTAGTATTTTTATTTAAAAATTAATAAAAATATTATATTTTTGACTCGTATTCACCATTTTAAAATAGTTTAATTACGATATTATTATTTTCTCTCTCGATATTTTGAGATTATGTTGGTACGTGCTGCATTAGTAAGAGATACAACTAAAGTAAAAATAAAAATAGGAGGGGGAAGAAAGTAGAATCAATGATACACGAGTTGAATCTTGTGTTATTAGATTAAATATCTTCTTAAAAGTATTTTTTTTTCTTTTCAAATTCTTAATTAGACCGCCAACCATTGCCTTTTGTCTATCAATAAACAGGAGTTATTTATTATTCTTTGATTAAGTAATATGAATCATATTATTTTTTTATTAACAAAAATAATTGTATTTAAAAATAAATTTATTTTTTATTTGATAAGTTTGTATTATAGAGGACCATTATAATAATTTCTTTTAAAAATAATTAATAATTTGTGAATGGTCTAAGTTAATATCAAAGTTTATGATCAAGGTTTTGTTTTGTTACAACTTTTGTTTTTTATTTTATTTTTTTATTCCTGACCAAAAAAATAAAATAGACTTTTATATTTTATTCAAATTTTAATATTTATTTGTAATTGATAATTATTTTTGTTTTAATTAAAATTGAGTTGTATTTTTCCGTCAAATTTTAGAACTTGATTTTTTTTAGAAAATAAAAAAATATTATCTTTAAAATTTATAATCATAAAAATAATACTCATTTATATCTAATTTATACACTTTCATTATTAAAAAAAATTAATATATCATTTTATATTTAATACAATTCAAATTAAACTACGATTATTTAAACATATTTAATGTTAAATATCGTTCAATTAGATTATGTTCAAAATTATTTAATAGTATTTTTATTATTATAAATTTTAGATGTGTTTTTTTTATTTCTTTTTTGTAATTTTTCAAGAAAATTTTAGAACTTGTTTTATATTTTCAAATTTCAAAACTTTAATAATTAAACTTCAAATGCTATTTTAACACATCCTTTTTATCAAAGACCACAATATCACAATTTTTTTTTTCTATATTGCTTTCAATAAAATAAAAAAAGAAAAGAAAGAAGAAGTTAAATTTAAATAAGAGCCATGACAAATACTAACGGTGCAATTAAAGGAAGAGGATAAAATATTACAAAACGCGAATAATTTAATGACTTACGAACACATACATGATAACACTCATTTTTCACATTAAAATATTAATTCACCTAAGTTTTTATATTACTAAGAGTTAAGATGAAAGCTCACAAATGCATTATATTTACATTTTATTATTGGATAAGGAATTTAATTTATTCAAATAATTTATAAAATTTAGCAATTTATTTCCGTTATTTTTATATTGAGTTAATTGGTCTCATAATTAAAAAAAATCAAAAAAATCAAATTATGATTTTTCGTTTAAATTCAATAAAAAAAAATACATGCAAGAGATGTATGACTTTCTTTTGACTTCAAATGAAATTATAATACTTTTAAATTTTATAATTTTTAAATTAATTTTTTTTGTTTGTATCATGAGAAAAGATAATTCAAGTTTCTTTTGTTATATATAAAAATTAATTATACATATATTTAACAAATATACATTTATATAATGTACATCGATGACTTTATGTTAATTAAATTATTTTATTAAATTATAAGATCTAATTGATTACATATAATAATTATAGGATTAAAATATTTATTCTATAATAATTATGAAACTAATTATTATATTATCTACACATCATTGTATTAAAAATTCACGTGTGTAAATTTATAATAATTTTAAATCATACAATATTTTAATATTAATCTAATTTGTCTAAACTTAAAACCATTATTTTTTACTAAAAAAAAGATAATGAATTATTTATGTATCGTACATGTAATTTTCATAACCATCAAGTCATTAAATATGTATTTTAAAATCATAAAATTATATTATTATCATAATAAATTTAATTAAGAACCAACACATGGTCCAGTAGATCTTCATATCGTAAGAATATAATTGTACAAAATCAATTGATAAATTATGATTTTTTTTATGAATATTATGATAAACTGTATTTAATTTCAATCTAGATCAGGGGAAGTCATATTTATTGGATAAAATACCTTCTTCTTTTTTATACCTGTGAAGCACGCTATAGAGTATCCACAGCTAATTAACGGTAATGGATGAATTAATTATATGAGTGCATAATTAAAATAAAATTTGTAAAACACGTTAGTATATACTTTTATTCTTGGCATAACGTGTACAACTCGATACTCGTATACTCATATGAGTACACGTACAATACACGTGCACTCATATATGTTTCTTATCCCATTTGGCTACCTGACTCTCTCTTAGCCTACGCGGGTACAACTGCACGTGTTCACATGGCCTGTCTATGTTAAGTCTTTTTCTTAATATTAACAAATTTCGTTAATTTATTTATATCATTTAAATATTTAAAAATTCATTAAATATTATATTTTATCATTACTTTTCATATTATTTTAAAATTAAAAAATTAAACAATATCATTTATAATCTAAAAATTAAATAATATAAATAAACTCAAACGATCCAACACCCTATTTATTATTATCCTAAGAGATTATTTAATATCCTACACGCTATTTTCTTTTCCAAGATGCAAACTCTTTAACGTTTTTTCAGTTTAAAAACAATATTTTATTATAGTTTAGATTTGTTACATTATAAAATGAGAAATTAGGAGTTTTAACTATCAAAAACAAATATTATTATTTTGATAATAAAAGTGAATTTTATTTTTTATTTTTTTATAAACAAAAAATACAACAACATATAAAGTTTAATTTTTAAAATATATCAAAATTATAATTAAAAAATCAAGATATTAATGTTATTATATCATAATGCAAGAGAAATCTTATTTATTCACCTTTTACTCTCCTTCGTATTAATACTTATCTAAATCAAAAACACAAATTATGACAACATAAATCAGTTTTCTTTGTCCATACGACATGTAATGATGTAATATTGTAATACATAGTGATGTGAAACAAATAATATGCCAATCCACATAATCCGAGAGCCAACTTAAAAATTCTCAATTACATTTAATATAATCACTAATTATATTTGAACCAATCTGATCAACCGTAAGTCGAATTTTATTCTGTTCAATTTGAGTTTTGAACAAAAATCTATCATACCAATTTTTAGCTTTTAATTATTTTTCATTTTCATTAATATGTTTATATTTAGCAGAAAATTATAAAGTCATTTATGAGTTCATGTTATAATTAATAACAGTATGTTTCTTTTCCCATCATTTATCATAATATGTATTATATGTAGATAAGGATGTAAAAAAAAAATCCCATCATTTATAAATTTGAATCAATAAGTTAAATTTTGGATATTTTGATGAATTGTTTTTTAATATATTAAGATCAAATTGATTGATGCATTACATTATCTACCGTTTATTACAATTCTATCCAAACCAATTAAAATTAAATGATATTTATATTTTATAATATGTCACTCTTTTAATATTTTATCACTTTTTATTATTATATATATAATTTATTTCTATTTATTTAATTTTGTAAAGTTTATAAAATATTTTAACTTATTTTTTTATTGATGGTAATGGTAAGTGTTAAATTGTAGTATTTGCTTTCCTATTGTAATATTTGTGATTAAACATTTTGATTATTGATGAAAAATTAGATTAGATAGTAAAAAATAACACAAAAGAACATAAAATATATTATAGATAAAAACAAATCAAATTGAATTTGATGAAAAAAAGTGATCAATAAAATATTTATAAACTAATAGGATAATTGAATTGAATTAAATAAGTTCAAATTTAATTATTTTGATTCGATAATACATGATGATAATTATGCATAAATTGGTTTAAAAAATGAAGATTTTCAAAACTATATGGCAGCAATTTAAAAAGTTAAATTTCTGTATATAATTTTTGTCATAATAAAAAATTATTTCTAAAAATTAAAAGGTTAAGTAAAAGCATAAATGGTAATCGTTTGTTGTTTATTGCAATGAATAAAATAATAATAGTACTTAACTGTTGTCACTTATTTCTTGAAATAAGATAATAGGATTAGGTGATCTACTTGGAATACAAAGTGGAAAGGGTGGAAGTCCTAACTACCAAAATATTAAGTTATTAATCATCATCTTCTAGGGCAATCTTAAAGTATCTATTCTATTAATTTAATTTTAATTTTTACCAACCCAATTGTTCAAAACATAAATTTAAGAATATAATTTCTTTTTAATTTGGTAGAATAATTTTTCATGATATCATATTTTAATAAATTATGTTACCAAAAATCCAAAACCAAATTATTTCCTTTCTTAACAGTTACATTTTAAATAATGTTTAAAAAAAAAACTATAATATTCACGTATCTTAAATGTAATATATTTCGAACCATATTAATTAGAACAACACTACATAATCAGATTGTAAATATTTACAGATATTATCGATTGTGTCCTGTTTCATTAATTAAAAATTTAATTAACATTTCTTTTAAAAAATTAATTAACATTAAAAACTAAAAATATATATTATAATAAATTAATGTAATAATTTAATAGTTTTGGGATGAACTACTCCAAAAGAAAACAAATACTACATTAGAATTCAATACTTTAATATTTGCATGTGGCTTTTGCATGTGACTTGCATTAATTGTTGTTAATGAAATAATATTATATATATATAATTTCAACATTAAATTATTAGATGAATTATTCTTAACCATTCCAACTATTCAATGTATTTAAAGGTAATTTGAAATACTTATTTGATGTTCAAATAACAAAATTATAATTAATAAAGTGTACGTTTACGTTCATTTATTATTTCTCATTAATTTTTACCTCCTAAAAAATACATTTGTTATGTTACGAAAAAAAAACATACTGAGCAAATATATGGTATGTATTATTCGAATAAATATATATATGAGTATAATATATTTTTTAAATATAAAAATATGTTAAAAATTCAGTATTAAATCCAAACACAGTAAAAATATTAAAATATATAAATATAAGTGTAATTCGTTTAATTTAAATGCAATAATACGTGTATATTTTAATAAAAAATTAAAATTTATTTGATATTTTTTAAATATTATAAAATATCAATAGTTTTTTTTAATATAAATAATTTATAATTCAAGATAAATTAGTTATTAACATTAAAAATTATCCATTTTTAACTTTTTATTTCAAATAATATGACATAAGACTTCTCTTAATTCAAGTAACGTCAAATACTATTTTTTAATATTTAGGTTCAATAATTGTGAAATTTTTCTTAATTAATTATATTTATTGATAAATAAAAATCTTAATATTTTAATAAATTATAAAAATATATTATATATAATTAAGCATTCTTGTTATTATATGTATAATAATAAATATATTTAATAATATTTTTTTAAGAAAGTATTCTTTATTTGTTATTATACATGAAAATTATTACTAATTAATAATATATTTTTTACAAAAAACAAGTATGTTTATAAATTATTCAAAAATTATAGTATAATATTTGAAAATACTACCTAGAAAAAAAATATGTTATTTATATTATATTATATTATATATATATATATATATATATATATATTAAAAGAAAGGTATTAAAGAATTATAGTAAAATTTATAGAAAGTGAACGTAAATTTTTTATATTTATTTTAAAAATGAGATTTAGTTTATGTATTTATTTTTTTATAATAATTTAATCTCATTATTATAAAAATAACGGTAAAAAAATAACTATTTTTATATATTTTTTAAAGTTTTTATTTATAATTTATTTAAATTACAATTATCTCTATTTAATGTAATTGAATAAAATAAAAATAAATAATATTTATATATTTTTGATCAATTTTTTATAATAATATGATTAAATTATTATAAAAATAATAATTAAATATTATTTTTACAGTTAATAAAATATTTAACAATATTTATTTTAATATTTATGTATAAAATTTCATGTGATTCAATCAAACATCTGATAGAATATACCTGTTTTCACGCAAAAGATTCTTTATCTCCGCCAAAACTTGACACACTCTCCCATCTTTTCGTCTATTTATACAGGGTAAAAAAAATTAATAAAAAGAAAAAAGAAAAAAGAATGCAAGCATGATTCCTTAACTTTAATATAAATAGTACAAAAGTAAATTAATCTTTGGATAGATGATTACAAGTTTAATAGTTATTTAAAAGTAGATTCAGAGTACTTTAAAAAGATATAAAAAATGAAACATGTAAATATATATATTTATATTTATATTTTTAAAAAATATTTATATTTATTAAATTAATTATAACTTAAAAATATGAAATTAAACATATTTAAATACATTATAATTAATTTAAAATTACATAATAACTTAAATATATATATAATATATTTTTAATATATTTTAAACTTTTGATACATTTCATTTATTAACAAGTCAAAATTTAATAATTTTTTTTACATTATAATAAGCATTGCTACCTTCATCCTAGTTATATCTCCATATATAACGCCATTAACACTCACCTTAAAACACATCTCAAATTGAAGTTTGCTTAATAGACTTCAATAAAATAATAAATTAATCCACAATCATATATCAAAAGAATCAAAATGGTTGCAGAGGAGATTTCGATCGGCGGTTCAAGTAGTAGCAGCTATCCAATCAAGACGGTGGTGGTTCTGGTCCAAGAAAACCGGTCCTTCGACCACATGATCGGTTGGATGAAGTCCCTCAATCGTGAGATCGACGGTGTAGATGGCTCCGAATCAAACCCCATTTCCACTTCCGACCCAAACTCCACCAAGATCTTCTTCGGCGACAAGTCGGTCTACGTTGACCCCGACCCTGGCCACTCCATCCAAGCCATATACGAGCAAATCTTTGGCGAGCCGTGGACGGAGGCCTCCGCTGAAAAGAAGCTGGCGCCGAATATGCAGGGATTTGCCCAAAATGCCGAGAAGACTCAGGAGGGAATGGCAGAGGCGGTGATGAACGGATTTAAGCCGGAGATGGTTCCGGTGTATAGGGAGCTTGTGAAGGAATTCGCTGTATGTGATCGGTGGTTTGCGTCGGTGCCGTCGTCGACCCAGCCGAATAGGCTGTATGTACACTCGGCGACGTCGCATGGGCTAACCAGTAACGACACGAAGCAGCTAGTTAAAGGGCTTCCACAAAAGACCATTTTTGAGTCGATAGAGGAAAGTGGCCTTTCTTTTGGCATTTACTATCAGGAACCTCCTTCCACCCTTTTTTACAGGTTGGTAACTTCACCCATTAGTTCATTAACAGAAGAAAAATAAATAAATTAATAATAATTACTTTTTATGATAATTATTTTTAGAATATATAGATAATGTTAATATATATTTTTAAAGTTATAATTATACATACAATAATATCTTATCATTAATAATCTCCAAAGATTTCATAAATATTTTTAAGCTTCTCTACTAACACGTTACTTTTTTTTATTAAGATAGAATTTCATCGAAGATTTAAAAAAAATCCAGGTAAAAAAATTAATTAAAATATATATTAAAATTATTAAATCAAAACTAAAAATATTTTTAAATATATTAGAAAAAAATTTAAACTTTTATCATTCACACTGTTATAATTTTTTTAAATTTATTATTTGGTTACTATCATAATAAAACATAACATATCATCATGTATAAATATCTAAACGGAAAAAGCGAAAGTTATGTAAAAAAATAATACAAATATTTATTTTTATTCAAATAAAAAATAAATTAACCTTTTAATGCTTCTTATAATAACCGGGATTTTACAGATAAATTTTACGACCATGCCTCTTAGAGCTTCGAAGTTTAGCTCTTCTTTCGTTATAAGAATGTCTAATTCTAAAAGAAATTAGAAATTGTGTAAAAGTTTTTAAAAACTCTCTCATTAATTAATAATTTCTTTTCCTATGTGTCTTTTCCCCCCCTTCTATCTTAAGCTATTTAACAATGGGGCACTATTATTAGATGTTGGAATAACCACATATGAAAACTGAAATTAAATAATAAAATTCTTCTTTAATTAGCTGGTCCACTCAATATAGTTATATCGATAAAGAGGACTAATTCTAGAAGTACAAGCTAACTAGAGGCATGAAAATTATATTTATTCATAAATATTATAAATTTCTTTATTATTATCTTATTTTATTCATCTCTATTTAAATATAAATTAATTTTTTATTAATTATTATGAATCTCACGTAATTTAATAATAATTCTTATTAGTTAGAATTAATAAAAAATAAACAGATATACAAAACTACTCTTTATTCACAATCAAGTTATAACAAAATATGAGTCGGGTTAGACGTATTTAGATCCCTATCATTTCATAAATGAGTCGCTGCATGTCGACTTATTTATGCATCGACTTATTTATGCATCGACTTATTTATCCACTTTTATTTAGAAGTGCGTTGTTCACGGTTTGTAGTACAATTAATTTTGTTTGTAGGTTGGATACCGGTAAACACGTTTCAAACACTACCCACCCGTTTTATAAATGAATCAAAGCTTTTAGATTTGTTTACACTCAATTCATTTAATGTCAATAAGAACTTATTTAAAAGTCTGTGTGACCTAATAAATGAAGTGGCCTAAGGAGAGTTAGAGATGATGATATAATATTTCATGTAAATAAGAATAAAGATAAATGCGATAAATATTTTTTTTTAAATCACAACAACTTGTTACTTTTTTAGATCAATAATCAATAATAATATTAATGAAAAGCAACACATATATAATTAGAAATCAATAACAAATAATATTAATGAAAAGCACTGCATATATAATTATAGAGTAATGTATAATTTCTCTTGACTAATAAAATTATGAAATTTCATATATGATTAGAGGTATTATTCATTATTTTTGAAATTTATTTTCTATCAATCAGATTATTTTTCTTATTTAGTTCTTATCGGGTATTTGTTTTCTTTGAATTTTTTTTTTGTAATAATCTTAAATTTTATTGACTCGAAATACTACGTTATCACATATTCTAGAAATAATGAATAATTTGTGATAGATAATATTTTCATTATTTTCTTAAAAAAGAAAAGAAAATAAATGACAAAGCTAGAAGTTGCTTGCATTTGTAAATTTGAAAGGTTCAATTAGCCAACTCAACCATAAAGGAAAATTCATCGTGGCTATGCCATTTGAATATTAAGTGTAAGCCATCTGCTTTGAATTTCGAATGGTTTAAGATCTAAATTTTGAAATTTGGAATAAACAGTAAAAGCCTTTTCTCAATTCTTTTTCGGACAAACCTTTTCTCATTTTTGATTGGAAAACTCTTATCATCCCAATTTGGGATATACCCCAATCCAAATCTCACAAAACATTTCGATCCTTTATTGTTGAAAAATATTTTTTTTTATCACATACATGATACATTAATCATGCATCCTACTTCCCAATTATATTATATTAACAAATGAAGTCTTGGCACATAAGATTGAGATACATTCCAAATTTCCAAATTAGACTATATAAACACTATTTATTGTTAGAGAGGGTTATGTTAACTTATTTTTTGTTTTGATTCCAAAATCTTACCATTAACCAAACGTGTCCCCCTCCTCTAGTTATACTTTTAATAATGACAATTATTTTAACCTTTTCTTTAACTATTAGCTAGTGATCTAGCTAGAGGTAATCAGAATTCAACACTAAATAGCTAATAGTCTTTCAAATTAATAATAATTGTTGCAGGAACCTTAGAAAATTGAAATACATAGCTAACTTCCACCAATTTCGCTTGGAATTCAAAAACCATTGCAAGGAGGGAAAGTTACCAAATTACGTGGTGATAGAACAGAGGTACTTTGATCTTCTATCATTACCAGCCAACGACGACCATCCATCACACGACGTATCAGAGGGCCAAAAGTTTGTAAAAGAAGTGTATGAAGCTTTAAGAGCAAGTCCACAGTGGAACGAGATGTTGTTTATCATCACATACGACGAGCATGGTGGTTTTTACGATCATGTTCCTACTCCTGTAGATGATGTTCCCAATCCAGATGGTATTGTTGGTCCTGAGCCTTACAACTTTCAATTTGATCGTCTTGGCGTTAGGGTTCCCGCTATCATTATATCTCCTTGGATACAACCCGGAACTGGTAAGTATTAAGTGTTTGACGTATACTTTATTTAGTCTAGTGCGTTAAAATTATATATACTTTTTATTTTAGGACAAATTAATAAGAATGATGGGTGAGAATATTTCGTTAACTATATAATTAAAGTGTATTTACTAAATTTTGGGCAGTGAAAGTAGGTTAATTATTTAAAAATAGATTAGAAGTTAAAAAATTAAAAAAAAAATCAAAAATTGAATACGTGAATACATATATCCATATTTTTTGAAGTTAATATGTGTTCTTAAATCAATAGTGGTTTGTTCAGTATATATATATTCAGTATATATATATTCACGTGCTTCATTTGTAACATATGTGTTTCTAAATCAATTGTTGTTTGTTCAAATCTATTTAAGTTCATATTTTTTGTTTTAGGATTGATTTAGAAAATACATAACAACTAAAAAAAATACATACATGTATGTTGAGGTGTTATGTTTTGAAGTTGTGGACTTTTGGTCCATTTTTTATAGTTAGTGGATTTATAGTACTATCTTCAAAAATTAATGAATTTTTGTATACTTTTAGGGTGAGTAGAACATTCTTATCCTTTTTCCAATTAATTTGTCAATGGTTTTGGTTATTATAATTTCACAAATAAGTTAATTACCAAAGGGGTTTAATATCATGCAATTATTATGAATTGTGATGATGATTTGAATATATACAGACTGAAATCTAATTAGTGATGTGTTGATCTGTGTAACACAGTATTGCATGGACCTTCTGGGCCATATTCGTCCTCACAGTTCGAGCACTCCTCAATTCCAGCAACTGTGAAGAAGATTTTCAATCTAAAGGACTTTTTAACAAAGCGTGACGCTTGGGCTGGTACTTTTGAAAGCGTTGTCAATAGAAGTAGCCCAAGAACAGATTGTCCAGGTGATCGTATAATTAATTAATAATAATATCTCTCTATATTATTTTCAAATTAAGCTAGCTCTAGTTTGATCTAATTTATTAATGCTCCTATATTTTGGATGCAGTTACATTGCCAGAACCTCCAAAACTAAGGGATAGGGAAGCAAAAGAAGATGGGAAACTGAGTGAGTTCCAAGAAGAGTTAGTACAATTGGCAGCAACACTAAATGGAGATTGTAAAAAAGATGTTTATCCCAACAAGTTGGTGGAGAACATGACTGTTTCAGACGCAGCCCAATACTGTCACAGTGCATTTGATTACTTCTTAAAAGAATGTGAGAAAGCCAAACATACCGGAGTTGACGAAAACCAAATTGTTGTGTGTGCTTCAACCTCGTTGCCCACAACCATGACAGCTGAAACGAGATCATCTCCCAGATCTTTTGCTCAGAAGATCTTTTCTTGTTTGGTTTGTGATCGTGGTTAATTTAAACTATATATTTATTATAATCCTTAGTTGACCTAGGATACATTATTTCCATTTGTTTATTTATTTATTTTCCCACTTAATCTCAACTCCATGTTTGTGTGTTATCTCGTTTCATCGTGTGTTCAATTGATGTGTCCAACACGGTCAACCTTAGTCATTCAATCTCACGATCAATCGGTCTTTGTGTTGTTTTCGTCCGATGTGAGGGAGTTGTTGAGGAGTCACACATCGATCAGGAAAACCAACAAAGTGTTGGTTATAAGGTCGTGACAACCCTTCCTCTTTGAGATCTCTTTTAGAAAAAATTATGTCATGAATTTTTACAATATAAATTGTTTTATGTACAATTATTTGATTTTTATTGCTATTGGATTCGTATTATTTTTTTTCATCATCTTGAACTCCATAGGCAAACTTATCATTGAGTTATAAGTTCATACGAAAATGTCCATTAACTCGTTATTTGTAATTTTTAACCGAAAAAAAATCACATAATTTTTTTCTTTTTTCTTTTTTTCACATAGCGAGAGTGAAAAGTATACGTGATGATATACAATCACCCAAATGTGATAATAAATTGTTGAATTAAGACCTCCCTACCAAAAAACAAAAAAGAAGCATAATGATACGCTTCGTTTCCGTTCTATTAGCACCATAATGTTGCATAGTTCAATCCACATAAATTTGAACTTCAAAGAAAAATCATAATGATCTTCATGTATATATATATATAACAAACAAAATGAATATGTGTTTATATAATAGTAACATAGAATATGTATATTAATACCAGACAACTTTTGATGAAATAAAACGCTTACAGAAATTTGAACCACTATTTATCTTTATTAAAAAAAAGGTAATAAATAAAAAATTAATATAGCATAATGGAATAAATTAGATTTTTTTAAAAATAATACCCCTAAAATTATAAAAATAAAAATATTATTCTAATAGTATTAAACGTAATTTATTGGATAAAAATCAACATTTAATGGATCTAAATAATTGTAGTTTAATTTAAACAATCGTTGTTAAATAAACTGTATTCAATATAAATCGATGATCTTAACATCTTTCTTATTTTCTAAAAAAAAAAATTGGGGGGAAAAATCACACAATTTTTGATAAAGTTGAAAAGTATAAATCGAAAACTATTTTAGGTATTTAAAAACCAAAAAATGCTTTTAAAAATAAATTATGGTGTTTAGTCATTGTTTTGTGGGAACTTTAGTTCTTAATTTGTGTTTAAAGGTACGAAATTTGGTATTAGAGTGCATTTAAATTTGTTTGATTTAATGATAAAGTTGTAATTTTATTTAGATTATTTTTAAAAGGGACAAATTGATACATTTATTGAAGTAAAAAAAATCAGTACCGCAAAATCGTGGGGGAGTTAGGGTATTAGTTAATTAAAAAACTAAAGGAAAACATTAAAAAAGAGAAAAAAACACAGAGGAGCTCTGTGAGAGAAAAGAAATGAGACAAGCGAGAAGAACGAAGAAAGGAAAAAGAAGAACAAATGGGAAAAGAATGAGAGAGGAAAAACATACATTTTTAGTCATTCCATTTCATTCATGGTGAGGTAAATTTTTAGAACTTAAATCGTAAGTATTTCTTTAACTATGGGTAAAATTAAAAATATGATATTTGATGTCATTGAATTATATTTTCATATAAAGTTGTTTATTTTATTTATATTTGTGTATTGGAATTCATGCAGGTTTACATGATATTTCTAAATTGTTAGTATGAATGTAGTTTGTATTTCAATAATTACTTAAATGTTGGTTTAAATAAATTATTGATATAGTTTTTGAATAAATATAATAATTTATTAAAGTGATATTTATATCAAATAATTGGTTTTGGTTTGGATATATAGCAAATAAATAATTTATTGACTATTTTAAAGAGTTTTTTTAACTCTTTTGAAAACTTAAAAATTATAATTTTTATTAAATCTAAAAAAATAATGAGACACAAGACTACATTTTGGATACGGAATAATCTATCTTGGTATATAAGATAGTGAGTATATGGATTCTATAATTCTAAGACATGTTACAACTCATTTTGTGATATGGAATTAAAGATCAAATATATATGTATATGTGTTTTTTTTTGTTTTTTTACTAGTATGTTTTACCATAAAGATTTAATATTTATGTTGTGAAAATTTTATTTTTTCTCACCAAAAGAGTTATTTGATTTATGTTTAAAATGAAATTTTATGGACTTTGATCATCTTATAAATGATTTGATTTAAGTTAAATTTTAACACAAGATGTTTGATTATAATAGTGATAATGATTGTATAAATTATACGTCGAAATAATATTATAGGATGAAAGCTCATTAATTATTTTTTATCTTTTAAGACTATGAATAGTAAATAATTTGGAGTTTAAAAAAATCAACTAGATAGTAATGTTAGTGTACTTTATTATGCCAATGAAAATTGAGAAATTAAAAATGATTTATACATGATTATATAATTATTGTTATTGTTTTGAAATATGTTGAAAAATCTTAGCATGTTTGAGAGGATTAGCAAATTTTACATAGATTTTCATTCCAAGTTTTATTATGATTTTTCATTTTCTTTTATTAGATCCTATAATCTTGATTTTCATTTATATCATTTTTTTGACTTAGTTAAATGAAAGTAACTAATTTATCTTCTTTTTATTAATTTTTCATTGGATAAGTTAAAGCTTCATCTTTTATTTATAGATAATTGTTCTCTTTAAACTTATTAACTCTTTAATTTAATCTTTTAATTATTTTTTTGTTAAATATTTGATGAATTTTTAGTATTTAATCTAACTAATTTTGTAGTATTATATTTATATTCTTATTGTTTTAAATATGCACTCATGTTTATAATTATTTAAATTTTGTCATAATGTTATTATATTATTTAATTTAAAGTTATTAAACATCGTTTAATTTTTTTTATTAGTTACTTATATTTTTGAAACATGACTTTTTTTAAGTGATTGTAATCTAAAACAAAATGTTTTTAAAAACAAAAAAATGAGAATAGGTTAAATGTGTTCTCGTTATTTTTGGGAACATTTGAAAACACGTATAACATATACGCTTCATAACTTTTGGATTGTTTTTGCTTAGTAGCATGTATATTATTAATGAGATAATAAATTATTTTGCTTCGGACTCTGACTTTCTGCAATATATATATATATATATATATATATATATATATAATATTTAGAACAAATTATTATTGTTATAATTATTTTTTAATAATAATAATTTTATAGTACTAAAATTTAATTATTTGTAAAAAATTTAAACAAATAATAATTTTGTTATGATACTAATAAAAATAATTATAACATATATATATATTTTTTAATAAAAAAATATATTATATAATTTAGAGCAAACATTTTACTTTTTACTAAAGTTTATAATTTGATTTCAATTTATTAACTTAATTTCCAGTCTATATGATATTTTATTTGATTTTTTTATATCAATGAATTATTTTAATTAATATTAATATAAACAAAATAAATAATAAGATTGTCATAGATCAATTCTCTTCCAAAATAGATAAAAAATTCATAACTTATAATTCAATTACTTAAAATGAATCAATTCATTTAATTTATATAAAATACAAATAAATTGTTTAAATTATTTTAGGAGATTAAATTTATGATTAAAAAACTATTTTTAAAAATAATTTGGAGAAACATCTTGACAACTATATATTTTTTATTTCTTGAAAATAAATTTTAAAAATAATGATTAAATAATTTATAATTTTTAAAAATTATTTTTTAAATTAAACCGTGAAATAATTCCTTTTTTTCATTGAATATTGAAATAAAAAAAGAATAAGCGTGTGAGGCTAAAAAGGAAAAATCACGTGGAAAATAAAACCGAAAAAACCTCAGTGTATTTATTCGATTTCACAAAGCCCTAATTTGATTCTATCCCTTTTCCACACCATCGCTGGCCGTCAAGTATCCTCCAACTCTATTGCCGCTGTCCAGTAGTCTCCATAGTCTACACTCTCATTCCCTTTCCCGTGAAGTATTCTACTTGGTTGGCTTTTATTTGTAAAAGGTAATCTCTCTATCTTATCTTGATTTATTGGTTTCAGTTTTATTCTTTTTGCTTAGAATTGCCGACCTTGTATATATGATACTGTGATATTAGCTACTTTAGTGATCTGGTATGATGATTTATTTACCTTTTTTATCATTCAAACGTGTTATTCTCAACTTTTCAATACATTTTAAGGGCCTTAATTTTAATTGCGACCTAGGGCATCATAAACTCTTGAGCTGCCCCTGCCGATTTTCTGGTATAATGACAACCTCTCCCTTTGTGTTCTTATTATATTTTCTTCTTTTATTTTTCCTTGAAGTTATTTATTAATTCGTATTTCTTGGATTCTACTTTACTTTAATTCCTTTATGTTTTGGATTTTTTTTCTCTTGTGGAATTAGCAAACCTGAATATCATTTGGTTTCTTGTCTCTCTTTCTACTGTAAAATCTCTAAAGATCAGCAAGTATAATTTGTTTTCATGGAAACTGTGGAGAAATAAACGATATGATTTTTTTAGAATTTGTGTGGCTATGAAAATGGCATGCGTTTCTAGAAAATTAATCGATTTATGGCATTATATTAATCAAATTGTTATAGTTGGAAATGTCTACAGCTTTTTTGAGATGAACTATTGTATATGACATTATGAATGACTGCAATGTGCTTCTTGGTGATAAGTGGTTGTGTAGAATTTCCAATACATTTTTCGAATGGATATTAAAAAAAACGACCAAGGCTTTTAGTTAGACTTGGAATGCGTAGAATTTTATGCACTATAATCATGTCCAAGCCCCTAACCTTAAATTTCTGCAATTTATATTATTAATTCTTTATCTATTCAAATTTGGAAACTCTTTCACTGGAAACATACAATTACTGGTGAATTAATTTGGTAATCTCTTCCTTAGTATTGGAGCCACACCCCCTGTTCTGCTTGATGGTCTAGTATAGTATGCTTAATATGCATTTGCTACACTTCAAACAGATTTTATCGTGTTCTAAAGAGTGCCGATTCCTGCTGATCTGTAGTTCTTTAGTTTCAGAAATGTCATGCTGGTTGTAATAATTTTTCAATTTCAAGGTGATGACGTTTTGATTTATTTGTTTGGTCTTATGCAGAAAATCAAGGTTGCTGTATTAGAGTGAGATTAAAATGAGGTTGGAGAAGTGTTGGTTTTGTTCATCCACTGTATATCCGGGGCATGGTATTCAGTTTGTCCGCAATGATGCCAAGGTGTGCTCTTTTTTTGTGGTTTCCAAAATATAGTTCTTTTACATTTATTTCACTGCTGCATGTAGGTTTAGTAGTATTAACTATTAATATCTTTGCCTTAATGATGTTTTCTGTATTTTTTTTTGGGGGTGGGGGAGGGGTGGGAATTGGTTGGGGCTTGATGCTTTTCCAATTACATCCCTTCACATAACATCTCCTCCCATTGTAATGAAAATTCTATGCATTTTTATTCACCGTTGGAAATTTTGAGACTTATGCTATAGTTTTGAATGTTTTGGATGTCTAATCATAAATAACAATTCATTTTTTTCGACATGTCAAACCCACTGCATTGCTCTTGAAAACTAATTATGTAGTTTTTTTTTTAAGAATTTATTTGTCAATTTGGTTCATCTGTTTTGGAAATTGGTTTGTTATCGTTCACCACATTCTGATTCCATAAACATCATCCCTCTGCAGGTTTTCCGATTCTGTAGATCAAAATGTCACAAGAACTTCAAGATGAAGAGGAATCCACGTAAGGTGAAGTGGACTAAGGCATACAGGCGATTACATGGAAAAGATATGACACAGGTCTGTGACTTATTTTATTTACCTTGTTTTTAGCCACGTTTGCTATTGAGAATAGGCAGCTAAAAATGTGGTTGTAAAAAATTATTTGCTTTTCTTGTTTTGTCTGCAGGATTCAACCTTTGAGTTTGAAAGGAAGCGTAACAGGCCTGAGAGATATGATAGGAATATCACGGAGAGCACTTTGAAGGCCATTAAGAAGATAGATAAAGTCAGAGCAGACCGACAAGTTAGACACATTGAGCGCAGGTTTTTTTTTTTGGCTTTGTGATGTCTTGTTACAAAACATTATAGGGCCTTTCAAATATCATCTGAAATGTTATTGCATATAATTTGCAGAATGTCTGGGAAGAAAAACAAGGAATTGCGCGAGGCCCAAAAGGAACTGGAGCAGAGCATCAGCCTGGTCAAAGCTCCCGCTGCTCTCACAGAAGATGCATCTCATCTTCAGCCCATCAAACTCAAGGCCTCTCAACCACAAACAGACAACCATCTCATGGAAGAATGAAATCAGAAAGCTTCACATTGTTCCATTCTATACACCATTATCTAATTGTGGTAACTGCAGAACTTTGTTTGGGTTGTCTGCCTTGTGTTGGCAAACTAAACCCGGGAATATTTGTTATGGCTTCTGGATTGAATTTATCTCTACTTCAATGTTAAAGCGGCACAGATTTTCAATTAGTGCTTAGATTTTTAATCCTTACAGATTTAATCCATAAATTTTAAGACAAGCACACAAAGAGGACATCCTTAGCTTCTGATAATTGGTAGAACGGCTTCAACATTTCAGCAATTTGTTTTTCCTATTTTCATCAAAATCCTTAAATTTTAATTTGAGCTCACAAAAAACAAATTGGCAATGCTGTTGTGTTTTAATTTTTTGCAACCTTTCCTTAATCGCCCATATAGTTATTTTTACTTATCAACGTGTATTGCATTGCAACCGTGCATAGTTAGTAATCAGGGAAAAAAACACTGTTGCATAATTAGTATGTTATACCATATTAAAGGTTTTATATAATTTTTATAGGTTGTAAAATTAGATTGTATTGTAAAATATAAAAGTAATACGATTAGGAGTTATAGGTCTGAATTGTATTGGATTATCTAAAATTTTAATTATAAAATTATGAATTTTGATTTTTTTATTTTAAATTAAAAATAATAGTTTTTTTAATTTTAAAATGTAATAAAAATAAATTTAACATTGATTTAAATACATTTTATAATAAAAAATTATTTTAAATATAAATTATTTTATTAAAATATTTAAAATAAATTTTGTTCGATTATATTATATACAATTTGTCATCAAATACGGTACAAATTATGTATAATATTATTAAACATATTTAATTTCAATAAAATTATACTTAATATTAAAATATTTAATATGTTTGTAAATTGTAATGTGATGTACTATTAATTTATGATATAAGTCATTGATTTTTAAAAATAATTCAATTTTATTTGGCTTAATTTAAATGATAATACTAGTTGAATATATAATTTGTAATAAATGGGTCTATATAAGATAAGTAAAAATACAAAGATAATAAAAAATAAAATATGATTATTTATAAAGCAAAATTTTAATAAAAAAATTAATGAAATATTATGTTTAAAATGAGTAACATTAAAAATACAATCTAAATGCGACCATATTTAAAAGAATATGATAATTTTAAACCATGAAAGTATTAAAGATACTAAATGAGACATGATATATGATAACATAACTTGCTTTACATCTCTAATAACACCTCTTAAATTTATAATTATAAAAAGAGAAAAATACTACCATTACTTACCTTCACTTAAAAGTGAGTAAGAGCTTAGTGTTACGTCTCACTCGAATTGTCTCGTAAAATTCAAAGAAATGATGGTTGTCTAAAGGATCTAGACTTTTCGACATGAGAAAGTTCTAGAGTGGCCTAGAGATGTCTAGAAAAAGCTAAAGTTGGATGGACTCAACTCAAGCCTTGAAGACCCTAGAATGCTCTATAATACACTTGAAGGTGCTAGAATGAGCTGAAATATTTTAGAACATGCCGGATGGTTCATGAAGAATGTGGAAGTCTTTAAAAGCTTACGGAACATCCTAAAATGTGCATGAAGGAACTAGACACTCTTAGAAGACTCTAGAGTTGGCTAGAAGGTCCTAAAATCTTGTACATAAAACTAGAACACTCTTGTACATTATAGACTTAGAAGGATCTAGAAAAATGTGGCATAGTCTTAAGCTCCGTGCCACACTATAAATAGACCTATTGGTCTCCATTTGTACTCATCTTGAGAGTTCTTAGCATCTTAGGAAATCCTTGGGAAATTGTAACATAATCTCTCTCTACAGCAATACAAAGCATTCTTACAAACTCTCTTTCTAGTCTCTTTGAAATTTCATTCGGATTCAAAGGCAGGCTTAGTGCAATGGGCGATGCTAAGTGTCACACGGTCGTTTATTTTCAAGAGTTCCCTTGTTTGAATCCAAACTCAAAATGTGTTTAACATATAGCATAAGATAAAACTATTGGCACTAATAACTTGGTGATTTAATGGTTTTACTAGTATTAACAATGTATTTTTTTTGTCAAACTTGATTATTGGATTTGCTTTTATAATCCTATTCTTTTTTTCTAAGTGTAGAATAATTTAACAATATAATAACAATTTATATTTTATTATTTGATAAATACCATTCACCAATAAATAAAAACGGACCATATACTAAATTTTTTACGTGTTTAAAATCCCAATGTAATCAACTAAAAAAATTCTAATACTGAATATGAATATAAGTTATCAATTCACAATCCAAAATCTCTTTATGTTTTTCTCTTTTATAAAGAGAATAAAAGAAAATCATGTACTTTTCTCTTTTTTTCTTTTTATCATTTTTGTCTTCACCGAATGACATATGTAAATAGCCTATTTATAGAATGTTATGCACATATTCATCTTGGATTATAACTCTTTGATAAGTTGTGATTTCTATAAAATCGTGTCTATCTAAAGTAATTGTTTATAAACAATTGCAACCCATCAAAAAGTAATACAATGTGTCTACATATGTTCTACATTGCTTAGGAAGCTAAGTGTTGATGTATTTATAAAGGGTCAGGACTCTCTAAATGACATGGTGCGTTTTGGAGTTTCTCCTTATAAACAAAGTCGTGAGATTTCGCTGAATTGTCAAGTCATGACCGTGAGCTCATTAAACTTGTAGTTATCAAATAAAGCGAACAATATTGTGCCATATAGAGTGGATCTTGTCCTATTATAAGAGGACAGATGAGGACGTAAGACTCCTTAAGTGGGGGTGTATGATATAGTGAGTCTGCACATGTCTTACATTGCTTAGGAAGCTAAGTGATGATGTGCTTATAAGGCATGACACATTTTGGAGTTTCTCCCTAAAAACAAAGTCGTGAGATGTTGTTGAACTGTCAAGTTATAGTTGTAAACTCGTTGAACTTGCAGTTATGGATCAAAGCAGATAATATCGTACAACATAGAATGGATTCTATCTCGTTGTAAGAGGACAGATTTATCATCATGTATCAAAAAGTCATGTCTCTTTTTAAAAGGTTACAACATTTTAACATAAAATATATCATTTAATTTTCAAAATTTACAACTATTTAACATGTCTATTATCAAAAGCACATACTAAAAAAATTCAACTTTTCATCTAAATGTTACGAGTTAGATCGTGTACACCCATGGGTGACTCATTTGGACCCAAGTCTAAAATCTAACATTGAGAAAAGAAAATTTCATTGCAAAGACAGAAAAAATATATAAACTAATGAAAACACTAAAACAACCAGCAATAATAATAAAACTCATAGCAAACCATAAACATAGAACTCTCGTGATTCTATCTTCAATAGCAAAAAAAAAAAAGCTACCCAAAAAACCAAGCTTTGCATATAACCAATCTCAAAGCTAGAAGTAAACATTTATAGGAAGGATTTCATTATCTCACCATCATTAATGAGCTATTCAAGGGCAAAAAAAAAAAAAATACTTCCATGAACATAAACAAACATAATCAACAACACACAATTAAAAGCACACTTAAATACTCCAAAAATCAACATCAAGACAATTATAACAAAAACTAAGCAAAATTTAAGAAAAAACTAGGCACATAAGTAAAAAAACAAAACCATAGAGTTTTTATCTTGATCACAAAACAAGACAATAACTCTAGCAAACAAAATGAAAAACTTAACATACTAAAATGTTAAGAAGGATCCGATTTAGAGAAAGAAAATAAAGAGACGTTGGAAAATGAGAGTGAATTGGTCTATTTTGATGCAATAATCATATACATACATCAGACGTTACATATGCACGTATCAGTTACATAAGAGTACACATCATAATATGTTAGGAGATACAACATAATGATAAAGCATAAATTAAACTAGGATCGACCATATTGTGAAACCAAGCAAATGGTCAGTTTTTGAATAGTTCTGACTCGTGATTATGCTCTTAAAATTCAACTTATAAATGCAAGCTTTACTAAAAAACTTGAGCATTGTGTATCAAGGTTCAAGTATTTCCATGATCAGGCTCCAAGTTGTACCTTATGTTTAAACATTAATTCCCCTTATTCTTTTAGCCCGATTTTTTAATTGAGGTGAAAGAGTAAAAAGATGGGCAGTTGGAACTGCATAAATTTGGAACAGTTTTGGCACATCCCAATAAATGCTTTAATTAATTGGAGAGAGAAAATCTAAATCCTTTATTATTTTTTTGCTCTTTTAGAGGTGACTTTTACTGTAGTTACTACTTTGCGACCTCTTCTTTCATTATAACATTATAAAAAAATTTAGCTTTCTTTTGATCACTCTTATCTCTCTTATACCCTTTTTGGTAGAGTATTTATTGATTTGGTAAAAGGTTGATGTGATAGCCCTAATCTTATGTACCCAAGGTCTCTTAAAAATTGCATTGTAATGGGTTGGGACATCAATTACTACAGAATCCTACTAAAGGAAACTCCATCTTGCTAATATCATTATCTTTTATTCCTAGTGCTTTCATTATTGTGAGAAAAATAAGGTCCATTAAACTCTCATTATCAACAAAGATCTTGCAAACGTCATATAATCCTACTCAAAGTGTGATTACTAAAGAATCCTTATAAGGAGATGAAGTTTCATCATTAATTGTAAAAATGATCGAGGAAGAGGGTGAGCCTTCATATAGATTATAAACATAGGGAGCATCATGTGCTTTTTTGGCATACATTTTCTACTCATTATTAGAGGTCCTATTAAGTCTATATTCTAAATGTATAGAGTGAATAGTTTTCACATTGTCATCATTATACGACTCTATCCTTTTGATAGGTGGTACAGGTAATCTAAAGACTTCTTGATGGGGTTGACTTTCCCTTCTTCTATATCATTTCTCACAAGGTGACCTAGATATTCTTTGGATAACAAATCTTCAATTTATTTCTTCAGGTATCTACAGTCTTATATATCGTGTCCTATGTCCTTGTGAAGACACATTATTTGGAGGTGTCTCTTAAAGGTGTCTTTATTTTCAACGGCCATCTAAAATATGGCTTGTTCTCCATTCTCAAAACAACCTAAGTTGAGTTTACTCTCAAGGGCGAACCCTTAAAGGATGAGAGTGATATATCCCAAAGTCTAAGATTTCTAGGCCATTAACCTCCCCCTTTATGATTTGGGATGAATCATTTATTTTTATTGGTGACCATGTTATCTTGAATTATTCTGTCTCAGCTTATTCTTCTCCTTCCTTTCTTCGAAATAGCTTCCACAACTGACTTGCTTTTCTACCTAGTTTTAGCTCTTTTTAAAGATTAACAAATTTTGATGACTTCACCATAAGCCTTCTACATTGTATAAGGCACAATCTTGGTCAATTTAGCAAACAAGTCTAAATTTCTTAATAAATCTTCTCATATATTCTTTCATAGACTTATCATTTTATTAGTGATTGAGAAAAGATGATAAGACTCTTTACTCGTTGCTTGTTACTTGCATAATTAATGATAGAAAACTTGACAAATTGAGTAAAAGAAATTATATTACAAGGTGTAAGTTATTATTTTTGTGCACCAATCACATAAGTTAGCTACGAAGAGTTTACATATCATTGTATATCTTTTGTCCCATGTGAGACTTTTCAAGACCATGTTTGTTTTGAAGTGTAAGACATGAATTCCTTCGATAATGGGAACATTTAGGAAATTTAGAAGGTGATTTACTTTTTTTCAATTGCTCACAACGTTATAGTAAGAGTTACTCTTATCTTGTCTTCTGGTTGTTTCCTTAAGAACTTGTTCTTATTTTTTATTTGTTTTTTTTCGAAGGCTTGAAAGTGTGCTTCGCAAAATCTCCTTTCCTCAAGTAATTATTCATTATTATACCGAACAGCATCTTGTCCCTTCTAAGCTGGTTGTACCCCAGCTCGAACATTATGGTGCAAGATTTCTTCCACTCTCATAGGTTCATTTCTTCTTGGAAGCAGCTCAACTTTTTTAATTAAATTATCAACTCAAATTAATAACCAAATGTTTCAGGGATCGGATTCCAGGTTGCACCTTATGTTCAAACATAAACATCAAACAATAATACCAATATTTCAGTCTTTAAACAACCAAATATTCTATAGTTTTCTCCATTTAACTTGTGTCTTCCATAAGAGCCTCCATTGTCGATCAAGTTGAATAACCCTGGCATAAGCCTTTGAATTGCCATCAAATAGTTATCAAAGATCCATGAAGCCTTCGTAAGATTCAATTCAAGGTTTGGCGCTTTCTCAAAGTAGAAAACCATAGCAAGTTGATACACACAGCTTCATAATTCCCCAATCGTCAATCAAGAACAAGAGTTGAATCTAGGGTTAACCAATTGAAATGTGAGGGCTATATAGCAAAAACTAGAACAGATGAGATGATACAGATAGTGGTCAGTATGGAATAAGAGCTATAATTATGATTTAAGAAAGAATGGAGAGAGATACGTAGATTAAGAGATCTGATCGTAGCAGAAGGGGAAAAAACTGCCACACACAGTTGGGAAAGGAGACCAAAGAGTTAAATACCTCTCGTGGAAAAAAAATAAATCAAAAGTGTGCCTAAAGCTTTTCCCTGAATGGAGATCAGGCGTAAGAAGTGCTGGCGATGGACAAATAAGAAGTAATCACAAATAAATGTATGAATAATAATATAATTATATTTAAAATTAAATATATTTTTATAAATTATTGTTTATGTTAATATAAAATATAATTAACTCCTACAATACATGTAAAAAAAAAAAAATCCTCACTTTACGTAGGCCGCAGCAGAAATACCCTGTAAAGCTATAACCAAGTTTTTTTTTCTAAAAGAAGTCTGCTGCTACTCTAATGGTGATAAAAGAGGCTTAGCTCAACAAAACTCAGCTGGTCAAGCAACACTTCGTCGGTGAAAAATATTTGTACTCATGTCTACGAGTTGCATACAAATAAAAACCAAAATTGACACAGCCCTTGAAAAGTTAACCCAGAAAGAGAGCGCTTAATCTCTGGTTTGGATGGGAAAGCCATGTCCTCTCAAGTAAGAGTGGTGAAAGAAGAGAGAAACAACCCATTGTCCTTCTCCTGTATATCCCACGAGTTCTTCAGAGCGGCTTCTAGCAACCCCAACAAGGTCGCAATCGTACATGCCTCCCCAGAACGCGGTACTGTCGCCGCCACCGGCAACTCTATTGCTGTTTCTTCCCACCAGTTCTACGATGGAGACCATTGCTTCACTTATTCCCACCTACTTTCCTCCGTCCGTTCCTTCACCACTCGCCTCCGAAACTCCATCGACGTTGCCGCCAATGCTCTTCAGCCTCAGATAATTGGAATTTATATACCGCCCTCGGTGGAGTATGTGGCTTCAGTGCTATCTGTTCTGAGTTGTGGGCAGGCCTTTTTGCCTCTGGACCCTTTCTGGCCTACCCATCGAGTCCTCTCCGTTTTGGCCTCCTCTAATGTCAGTCTCGTTGTTGCTTCCAAGTCTCCTTTTGGTGTTAAACTCTCAAATTCTTCGCTTTGGCTAGTAGATGGACGCTGCCCGTGTCGCGTCCTGTGGTTATCGTTCGAGCAAAATGGTGATAACCAAGTGGGGCAGCCTGGGGATTTGGTGTGGCCTTGTGAGTGTGAGAATGGGAGGCAGAGATCGTTCTGTTACGTATTGTACACTTCAGGCTCAACGGGGAAGCCCAAAGGTGTTTGTGGTACTGAACAAGGTTGGTTAAAGGCTCTACTTATGTTTTGATTTCCTTTCGTTCTATTGTGGAATTTGCTTCTGCTAGAATCCCGTTGATTAATCCTTCAATGTTTTACAATTTAATTATTTTTAGGGCTTTTGAATCGATTTTGCTGCATGCAAGAGTTGTATCCCTTGCATAGGGTTGATTAATCCTTCAATGTTATACAATTTAATTAGGGCTTTTGAATCGATTTTGCTGGATGCAAGAGTTGTATCCCTTGCATGGGGAAGAGTTTTTGTTGTTCAAGACGTCGATAAGCTTTATTGACCACTTGCAAGAGTTCCTAAGTTCTATTCTCACTGCTTGTACGTTGGTCATACCTCCTTCCGATTACCTCAAAGAGAATCTATTCTATGTAATTGATTTTATTAAGGTATGCATAACTTACTTTCAATGGAGCTTGTTTTCGACTCTTCAATGTATATGTTCCTTTTAAATTATTCTTACTAGGTCTAAAGTTTATGGAATAATCGGTGGAACAGTTCTGTAATCCCTTTTGAATTTATTTATTCCTGGAAGAGGAATGGAACTTTCTGGTTAACTTATAAATGAAAGCTAATTAAGTTGGTTTGGATTTTTGTATGCAAAGAATGATACAAGGTTTTATTTTTTCTATTGAATTTTTATTCTGCAACTTTCCTTTGCTTAATTATGAATATGTTCTTTCTGGTTGTTCTATGTAGGCGTATTCTATTGCTAGATTAACTGCTGTTCCATCATTGATGAGATTAGTCTATCCTGGTTTGAAAGATCAATTGGACATGGGTGATACAAATTCGTTGAAATTATTAGTGCTAAGTGGTGAAACATTACCTTTGACCTTGTGGGAAATGCTATCCAAGATACTTCCAGGAACTTCCATATTGAATCTGTATGGGAGTACTGAGGTTTGGACCAACACACCTCTAAAAATTTGTTGTACAATCGATTATGTCTAAAAAATTTATTTTGTGCTCAATGTTGATCGATATTTTTTTTGTATTTTCATTTAGTTGGCATTGCTTTCTCTTTGTTGTCTGCCCTATTTCTTATGTTAAGTCATTCTACTAGCTTTATTTGATACATGGAAGATTAGGTGTGGTATGGACATTGTGGGCATGAAGATAAACTTCTTTCAATTGGAAATTGTGATAATGTTCACGGAAGCAGTGGATACAGAATATTATCTTATCTATATGGTGCGTTAGACTGCACTTACATGTTTAGGTGAGGAATATTAAGTATTGAGAGTAAACATTGGTTAATAGGCTAATTTTTCGGACAGGTCTGTGGAAGCTATAGTCAAATTGATTACATATTTAAGACTAAGTGATGTCTGTAGGGACTACCCTGAAGATTTTTAGGGAAAAGGAAGTGTTCTTTTATAAGAAACTCTTCACCGTACATAGTTGTATCAAATTTGCGAAAGTAGTTGTATTTTGCTTTGTCTTTGTATGTCTAGCAATTTTAATTCCCAAGTGTGCTATCTGTTGACTAGTTGCAATTTGTTTCTTTTCTCCTAGTGGAAGGGAAATTCTGCTGATTGAAATTATTCAGTTTTTTACCTGCTTAGTTATTTTTTTGTACGGCTAATTATTCTCTCTCTTTTAATAATAGCAAGTTCATTTTTATTTGTCAAGAAATTAAAACCACTATCGTTCTGTTGATATCATTTTGTACATGAAATCCAGCATTTATCACAAAGTTACTTTCTTGTTTTTTGATAAAATAGGACCATGTGCTAGATAAATATGTTGCATGTTACTTCTTTAATTTTACCAGGAAAAGGAAAATTATATTTCTTTCATTCCACTTGTGTTGTACTTCTTTGTGCATAAAAGCAAATTTTGTTGGATTCATGATTGATATTTTACATGTCAATTGTTTGAATCAGGTCTCTGGTGATTGCACTTATTTTGACTGTAACAGGCTGTCAATGATTTTGGAGTCTGAGACACTAACAAGTGTTCCAATTGGTATACCAATTGCTAACTGTGATGTAGTGCTTGCTGGTGAAGATGATTTACTCAATCACGGTGAAATTTATGTTGCTGGTCTTTGCAATTCTATTGGATACTATTCTGATTCTGCATTCAAGTCTTTGGACTACACAAAATTACCCCAAGACTGCACGAGTTACAATTCTTTGAACTCACATGGAGGCCAATTATATTTTAAAACTGGTGATTTTGCTAGAAGGCTTCATGGTGGTGACTTGGTTTTCTTGGGAAGAAAAGACCGTACCATTAAACTTCAAGGGCATCGTATTGCTTTGGAGGAAATTGATGATATTCTAAGAGGACATCCTGAAGTAGTTGACACTGCAGTGATCTCCTGTAAAGAACAGGGGGAAGGTGTGCGACTTGTAGCATTTATAGTATTAAAAGATGGTGGAAGCAGTGAAATATTCAGATCTAATATCAAAAGTTGGATGATTGAAAGAGTTCCATCAGCAATGCTTCCTCATGACTTCATCTTTACGAAATCACTTCCATTGTCTTCCACTGGAAAAGTTGATTATGAGTTGTTGGCAAGCTCGTCGTTTTCTGCAAAGTATACTCCAGATGGTATGGGTAACCTTCAAAGTGGTAACCTATTGAAAGTTATAAAGAAGGTTTTCTTTCTTCCTTTCCTAACATAATTATCCTCTTTATTGCACTTTATTCCATGTCTGCGTGATGATGTGTTTTCCTTTAAAGAAAACTGCAACTTGTGCTACATGTAAAAAAATCATTTGGCTTAGTGGTAACCTCATTTATTTGTTCTACTTGAACTGCCTTAAATTTATATTTCTTGTTTTATTGTTTATTTACCGTGAAAATGAACTGGAGTGATGATTTCTCATTCCCAGGAAGGCTAGTAAATATCTCCCTCTTTGCTAATGGTCATCTATTATTTCTCCGTTAATAGGTTCTTCAATTATGAGAAAGTGCAGAGTATCAGTTGGTTGTTATTTAAATTGTTGGACTACTGTCCAATTTAGTCCATATCCTTTTGCAGTAAGCATATTGTCCCAAATGGCATTGAATCAGGGGAAAATGTGAAAGGTTATGGACTAAATCGAGGCAGACTTGAAAGGTTATGGAATGGATAGGGTGAATTATTATGTTATGGGCCAAAATTAGGACATTTTTTAAGTCATGGACTAAATTTGGGGGCAAATGTGAAAGGCTATGAGATAAATTGAGCAGAATGATTCCCATATGGTGGGGAAAAAGTACCATCACATGATTTGTAACTTGAAATACTGCATGTTTCTTTTTTTTGGGTTTCCTTTAGTTTTTTTGGTTTATTTTTCAGGCTTGAATGTGGACTTACAAGCTTGTGTAATTCAGTCTGCATTTGACAATGACATCTTCATGTTTAACTTTGATTATTTTGAACTGGCAGTAATTATATGTTCAAACAATAAGGTTTCTTCTTGATATTGCTCACAGGCCTTCTCTGATGCCTTAATGGTTGAGGAGATTTCTGATGATGATGATTTTTTCATGCTGGGTGGAAGTTCTATCACTGCTGCACATCTTTCGAATAATCTAGGGATTGATTTGAGATTTCTCTATTACTTTCCTAGTCCTTCAAAGCTTTGTAAGACTCTTCTCACAGGAGAAAAGTCATTTAATTTAAATTTGAGAAAAGATGCCAATCAGAATATGAATCTTGAAGAAAGTGAAGGGAACATTTTTGGTTCTATTGACTCCAAGACTCATAGTCTTCCAATTATTAAATCCGATGGCAGACAATTGAGAACCCTTAATAAAATGAATAAGAATTGTGATGCTCCTTCTAAACGTCTGAAGCTGATTTCGGAAGTTGATGTTACTTCAGAAGAACTTATGCACATAAATTACCATGTGTGGAATTCTACTGAAAATTATGTGTCTTGTTCATTCAGCCGTTGCAACAAGGTCTTGTATGAAGGGGAATACAGGGTGAACGATATTCATCAAGCAAACTGTATAGAGGCCCCCAAAAGTAAAACAGAATCCATGCATGAATTATGGAAAGTTTACATGGGATCTTGTGTTGATGCATCGCCACTTATTGTGTTCAAAGGCATGGATATCTACTTATTCATGGGATCTCATTCGCATGAATTCATGTGTATTAATGCAAGAAGGTATGGCCAAATTGTAGTTTTTGAATTCTGAGCATGGGCGATGGCATTTATATAGTGTAGCAAATAGCTTCTTGCCAAAAGAAACACTACTTAGGACTCCAAACTCAAGTGCATGTTCTAATACGGTCTCAAAGACAAAGGCTAAGCAACTGTAATTTAAGCAATAACCTTTAAGTTAGACTTTAATAGAATTTACCTGGAATACGTTCTTAACACGTATAAATTAAAACTGAAAATAATTTGAAACCATGCAGCTTTTGGAAACATTGAATTGGACCAAAATTTTAATACAGAACAGTAGGGCCACAAATAGTCATTTAAAAAAGGGGGAAAAGCACTTTGGATAATTCGTCTCCTTTTTTAATGCACTTTGAAGTTTCTTTTGTTGATAAATACTCCAGGTCTTGTAGATTGGCATTAAAGTAAAATTTCTTTTTTTGACTCATTTTTTTCGCATCATTGTTCCAATTACAAACAGTTAAAAGATTTTGTATGCACTTGGCTGTTGATATATTAAATCTTTTTATCTCCATACTACATTTTTGTGATATCTCATGACTAATTTAATCAGAATGCATGCATAACAGTTTTGGACTGAATTGTTCACAGGTCACAATACTGTATCTAGCAATTCCAGTTGCCACGTCTAATAATACTATCTGCAAAAGTGAACTTGTCTTCTATATAGTTTATATGAGTAAGGCTAGATGCATAAATTTGTTGCATATACAATAAATATCAAGTGACATGTTAATATTGGATTGGGTGTGAAGTTGGGGATGTGGTATATTAAAGTTATGGTGGGACCATTCACTAAAATTGGTCAATTATATTATGACATGTAGATTGATGTATATCTCAAGTTGAGATAAAAATAATTTTCCGTTTTTTACCATCATGATTTTATCTTGATCCTAAAACGCCAATAAATATTTAGAGCATCTAGCATAAGCTATCCCAAATTTTAAACATTTGAATTATCACATAATTTTTCGTAGTGGTTCTGTCCAGTGGAAGATCAAACTAGAAGGGAGGATTGAAGGTTCAGCTGCTATTCTTGGTGACTTTTCTCAGGTAAACCCCTCATTTTAAGCGTACAATCCATCTGCAAAATATGGTTTCAAAGTGTTATCAGTGTTTCTTACAAGGTCTGGGGTCTTACATGAAGTATCTTTTAGGTGGTTGTTGGATGTTACAAAGGAAAAATCTATTTTATTGATTCTTCAAATGGCAGCATCTGCTGGACCTACCAAACATCGGGTGAGGTATGATAATTCTTGTAATCTAGCTCTGCTAACCCTATATTTCTTTGCTTTTGGGTTCGATTTGTCAAGTATTGGTGGGCATCAGAATGTAAAGAGTTCAGAAATCTCAGTTTTTCATATACTGTAACCGGGAAGCCAATGTTGTCAGTTGTATACTGATTTACGGTTGTTGGCAGAGGGTCCCCCCTACCCGTATTTGATTTTTTTTTACAGTACCCGTGTTTTGTGATTGAAAACAATACTTCAGTAATGAAATCATTTATATTTGTCCTACAGTCACTTCTAAACCAAGATTTAGTACTCCAGTCAGGTCAGGTGGATAAGCCCCTTCCCTTATTTCAGAAAACATAGTGCACTGGGTTGCCCTAGTCCTTTCTTAACATGCAAAAGCAGCTCCCCCACTCACCCACAACACAATGGAACCAAAAGCAAAATAGTAATAATAATAATAATAATTGGCATTTTGAGATACTATAAGGCTCAAACTTCTGAATTCTGTGTCATTGTATTGTAAAATGGAGGCAGTTACAGATTTACTGTAATTTTTGGCTTCTACTTAGGGGTGTAATATCTCTCTGTCTCTCTTCAGTTTCCACATTTACAATCATATGCTTTTGTTGGGTATGTGATATGTTTTATGGTCGACCAGTGAACTGTCCTCATAATTCTCAAGGTATCATGGATTACAGCTTTCATAAGTCTGACTATTTGTGGCAGTTTCGCAGATAAGGTTGTGGCTGTGTTTCCCAGTTGAGTCAATGCATCTTTGTGAATCTGGCGTGGTTCTATTATAAATAATGGATTGTTTAGAAATTAACATCATCATCTACTTTTCTTTTCACTTTCTACTATTAGTATTTTTTCTTTCAAAATTTCACTTTATTGTTTTTAATCTCCTGTGGTGTTTAATGTAACTGTTTTCTTGAATGATATTTTCTCTTATTTCTTCTATCTTTGGCTATATTTGATATATTCGCTTTTTCCCGAAGGTAAAATCACAGCCAGTTATAGACGTAAAGAGACAATTGATCTGGTAGTATTTTTATTCATCATCTCCCATTTTATTTTCTTTTGATTTTGCTATTTCCTTGGTTTCTTTCATTGTAGACTGATATTAATTTTTCTCTCCGTTGTGCTGTTATCTGGCTTTTTATGATTTCATCTATAAATAATCAAGTTCGGTACTTCCCTGAATATTGAAATGTTTCTTGGACAATATAAAAATATTATGACCTGTTCAATTTTGAAAATGAAAGAAAATCAGGCATCACAATCCTGTATACAACGTTTGGGCAGTTCAAGGATTATCTCAATCAGCAATATTCTGCTTGATGTTTTTAGTATAGTGATTCGTGGTTTATGATTTATGATTAAATAATTGATTTTGTGATTTTTGATTCTTTTGTAAAAATAATCACCCATGTGTTTGATAATAATATTTACTTGGTGCTTTTAAAGAAAAAAAATGAAAAAATCACTTATAAGTTGTTGGGTAACGTGTTCTGTTTTCTGATTTTTTTTTTCAAAATCATAAAAATTGTGCTTGTTTAATAACAATTTTGATTCTGGATTTTTGATTTTTCTAAGTGATTTTTCAATCAAGTATGTTTTGTAACGATTTTTTATTTTGATTTTTCACTTTTTTAAGGAATCATTACCAAAATATAGGATGATTTATAAATATTTAAAAATAAGATTTATGATTTATGATTTTTTTTTCATTTTCATCGAATATTTTTTTATAGAATAAATAAAGTTTTACAACTTTTATATTTATAAGTAATTGAAGAAAATGATTAAAAGTATAAAATTTGTAAATAATAACAATTTTTTTTAAGTTTTCGAAAAAAATCATAAAACATAAAGCATTACCAAACTTGTAAGTAATTTTCGATTTTTTTCTCGAAAATCATTAAGTAAAAATTGATACCAAACATATTGGTGATTATTTAAAAAATAAATCATATATCATAAAATCAATTATTCAATCATAAATCATAATCGTTATCAAACAAGGTTTAAGAAAGTTGTGGTTATTATTTTTAAAAATTGTTTTTAATCATTTTCTTTCAATATTTATACATTCATAAGTCATTAGATTCCATTTACTATCTAGAAAATATGTTTAGTGAAAATGAAAAAATAAAAAAAATATGATTTAATTTTTTTTTAATATTTATGAATCATCTTATATTTTGGTAGTAATTCCTTAAAAATATTAAAATCAAAATCAATATCATTATCAAACATGCGTGATTAAAAAATCACTTGAAGAAAAATCAAAAATCAAAAATTAGGAATCATAATCGTTATCAAACACACTAATGATCCATTTTTTTTGTTTACGAATAGGACTTAGGTTTTATAGGGTGGGTTAGTCTAGATTTTCTTCGAATTTCAAATTTAGTAAGGGATTGAGATTGTTTTATATGTTTACGTTTTAGGTTAAGGTCTTTACAAATCTTGTAATTCTTCAAAATATAGACTTTAGTCCTATATCTTTTAATATTTAAAATCTTATATTCATCAAAATGTACAAGGTCTTCTAATTCTTTAAAAAATTCAATTCATAAAAGTTCAAATCAGTCTAAATAGTATTTTTTTCAAGGGTAAATTTGGAATGAAAAAATTAAATTTGTTTGTTTAAATTTTTTAATTTTTTCACTCTTTTTTAAAGGATTTTAATTTTAAAAAATTGTACATTTTTTTTAAAATTAGGAATTCTTCCATTTCAAAATTTAGTTATTTTAGTTTTTTAAACCCCTCCCTTCCCTTTCACTTTTTTGTATTTGGATTTTTAATATATAATTTTAAATTTTTTTTTTTGTATTTTACTTTTCAAAATTCTGAATTTACCCCTGAAAAAAGATTATTTGAGTTGATTGAAACTTTTTAAAGAATTAAAATACCCTAGATATATATATTAGAAGATAGAGGACTAAAATGTACATTTTGACTATTACATGACCCTGGATTATACCTTTAAAAATATAAAGATAGATAACTGTAATGTATCTTTTGAAAAAATACATAACTTGTAAGGACCTTAATCCATATGTTTGTATGTCCGTTCACAATGCTGCTAAATTAACAATTCTAGATTATCTAACCAACTTTTTTTTGCTCCCCTTTTACCTTTCATTCTTCCATTCATCTCCTTTTTTTTCTTCTTTAAACTATACATTGATCTTGCTGAGAAAAGTTGATCATCTCTTTTACAAGGATCCTATTACCCAGTAACCTTTAGAAATGTAGACTTGTCTTAATCATAATGTAATGCTTTCTGCCATATAGTTGACTCGTTTTCTTTTTGCAGGTGTGGATCACATGACCATAATCTTTATGCTCTTGACTACAAATGTCATTGCTGTGTGTATATGGTTCCATGTGGTGGGAGTATCTATGGGTCACCTGTGATTGATGAGGTAAATTTTTCAACATTCATTGTTAAAGTAAAATTTTGATTTCTCAACAATGTTGAAGAACATTTTTTTATAGATTTACCTTTGTAAAATCGGTTGTAGTTTAATCGGTTTTAATATTACTATTTTCAAAATTTTCACAAAAATTTTAGTTTTTTCATTTTCCTACCAACATATACAATTTGTATGTTTGGATTTTAATATTTATGCCTTTCACCTCAAATATGAGTTAATTGTCGTAGCCTGTAGGCAGTGATATGCAAAATATGTGCTTGTTTAAATTCTGGGACTATCTTTTATTCAGTTGGTATTGAGACTATTTCACCAACAGAAGAAAGCGAAAATTGGGCACTACTAGATGTAGCAATTACATATTATTATTTTTATTTGGCTAAATTATGTCATTGGTTTCAAATTTTAACTAAATCCATCTATAAATTCCAAATTTTTAAAACATAAGATTTGGCTTTAAACTTTTAAACTTTTACACTTCACAGGTCCCTGAATTTTTAAATCATATGATTTAGTCCCCAAACTTTTAAAACTTCACATATAGGTCTTACAATTTCGATTAACAAATATCTATTTTAGTAGCCAACCTAGAACCTAGTGTGACTATTTAAAATTTTGGTGACTAAATTGTAGGATTTAAAAGTTTAGGGACCAATTTGTGAAATTTTAGAAATTTGGGGACTAAATTATAGGATTTAAAAGTTTAAGGATTTATATGGGAATTTGCTAAAAGTTTGGGACTAGTGAGTAGTTAAGCCCTTTTTTATTTTAGTTATCTGCCTTTTTTTCTTTTTTATTACATACTGTTTAGTTTGATTTTTTGAGCTGGGCCGTGGAAGCTTTTATTATTTATATTTTTATTGTCCTGCTGTTTCTATTATTATTTAGCGTGTTTTTGTTCTGTGGTAAGGAACAAGTGAAGGTATGCAGTTCAAGCTAAGAACAGGGTAGTTCGGGAGTTATTCTGCCTAAGTGCTTTTTAACAATTTTTCATGCAGGTTAATGGAACTGTTTATGTGGCTTCTACTAGTGGTCGGTTGACGGCAATATCTGTGGAGGTAAAGCAAATAGCAACTTTATAATGGCTAACTATATCAAAATATATTGTGGTCCAAGGATGTGAAGAAGAAACAGTTGGTGGGGCATAAAAGTAAATTTAATTGGCTATTTTCTTTTGACCAAGTGTTGGTTGTGCATTACTGGCACTCCGGCAGACCAAATTAGATGAAGCATACAACAAAGGAGTAAAACAATATTTAGAAAAATTAGAAAGAGAAACAAAAGGTTCTTCGGTTAAATACACAAAAAGAAAAAAACTACTCCATTGGGAATGACTATCTAGAGCCTAGAGATTTGCTTGCTAAGGAGTCCATATGCCAAAAAGATAATCTTGTTCAAAACAAAAAACCAATCTTCTATACTTTTGTTCTAAAATATTGTCATAAAAAACATCATTATAAAGTCTCTCTTTTTTTATCTGATTAGTTACTTTTTGACATAAACTCTCACTATGACAGGCTTTGCCATTTAACATTTTGTGGCAGCAAGAGCTAGAAGTTCCCGTGTTTGGATCTCTTGCCATTAGTTCTCTGACTGGAACCAGTACGTATTGTTTGCTTGTTTGACTTTAAGATGACTAATTGCTGTCTGTGATCTCTCCATACTCCTTGGGTCGTCTTGCACAATGTCATTTCCACTTGTCCTGTGAAATTGAGGTGTTCTTTTCAGCTGTAGTAATATGTTGTTTGGTGGATGGGCACGTTTCAGCATTTGATTTCAGTGGATCTATCATTTGGAAGGTAATACATTGAATGTCCAATTCTTTGTCGATTCATATTTATTCATACACTTTTGTGCATTGTGTTTTATAATTTCATTCAATCCCCAGCACTCCCTAACAAGAGAGGGAACGAGGAGAGATTAGTTTATGCAGTAGTAAACTTGTTTACAAAATTTGCAGCATTTATTGATACAGCAGAAGATTGTAACTGTTTTCCTTTGAGGAGAAGATTGGGAATTTGTTTCCTCAAATCTGATTCTGAAAATTATCTTACTGTAGTATAGAACTTGGAAAAATTGTGCCTCCAACCTAAATAATTAAAAAGAAAAAGAAATTCTAGAGGTCTAGTTAGTATGGACCCAAGTCTTTTTCATTTATTACACTCAGAAGTCTGTGTTTTAGTGATGGCATTTGTGTTTACGAGAGAAGCTGGTGCTGTATTTTTTGAATTTAACAGCTTGAAGGATACTTTCCTTGGCTGCAGGACATATTTATGATGAATGCTTTATACTTACATGTAAGAGTAAATAGATTTTTATACCACTGAATGTACTTTTAATTTCTCTATTCTGACATGCATTTTGAGTTTCTCCGATGCATACTAATAATCCTTTTTCTTATTGGTGATGCCATTCTCCAGCATAAAATTTGTGGTCATATATTTGCTGGGGCTTGCATATCCTCTGCTCTCCCTTCTCAGGTAAAGCTAAAGTTCCGTTATAATACCGTAGTTATAGTAATTTCAGATGTTTAAAAATGTTCTCTGAGTATGACATATGAAAATAGAAAATTAAAAAAGACATTTAGCTTGATACTTAAAAAAAAAAGACACTAAGTTTCATACATTCTGCCTACTATCCTCAATGTTTATTGATACTTCTGTAAACATTCATGTTTCCTCTGAAAATTGAAAAGGATGATTTTTCTTTTCATGAAATCTAATAATAATATGAAATGGATAGTGCAGTCATTCAATTGGGTAATGTCCATCATCTATGTTTTGATATATCAACTACGATTACAAGCTAATTAACCTCCTAAAATTTTACACATCATATCTCATGATATTTAGGTAGGCATAGATCTTAGGACAATAGTTTTTTGAGAATTTATTTTATATCGTTTAGTTACCTTACTGGGTAAATTTCCCTGTAGGTGCTTGTATGTTCGAGAAATGGAAGTATATATTCATTTGAACTGGTAAGTCCAGCTTGATCTTGCCATTGACAATTGGGTGGCTTTATCCCTTGCATTATCTATTGCCTCTCTCAATTTTAGGTTGACATTTCAACTACTCAGTCACTATTAGTGGTTTTGCTTAACTAATATCTGATATTCCTGTGTAAAATTTTGAATTTGGATTGAAGCAATAAAGATTCAATCTCTGTTGAGAGGATCCCTTTCTGGGTAAATTTCATTGGCATGTTTGCTTATCAACTGCCCTCCAACAAAGGATGTACCCGCATACACAAGATACACATTGTTATACATATCAAGCTGTGTGCTTTATCTATCTCAATTATGACTGGGATTAATATATCAGATTACCTATATAATGTCAAGACCTAGGTTCAACCCATGCATGCACTCTATTATAGATCAAACATTACTTAGTGTTGTCCGAACCAATGACGTGAAAGAGGAGTGCTAGACCGCTAGGTGAACCATGCACTCCATTAATACAGTTACTCAAAAAGGGTTGATGAACAAGAGATGACTAATGCACCATGTTGATACATGTCCATTCTATTTTTTTAGCAATACTTGATGTATGAGAGGTGATTGTGTTTTTCTGCACCTCTCAATTGCATGTTGATGACTGTTGTATGTATTTCAGGAAAAGGGAAATATACTGTGGGAGTACAATCTGGGAGACCCAATTGCAGCTTCTGCTTATGTTGATGAGCACCTATATTTGACACCAGATCCCTCTCATTTGTCAGAAAGGTAAATAAGCTTAACAGAACTCCGAAAACCATTTGCTCAGATGTTTCTCTCTAACCTTGTAAACATTTTTAGGTTGATTTGTGTCTGTTCCTCCTCTGGAAGTATATATTTGTTTCGAGTTCATTTGGATGAAACCAGTGAGACACATCAACAACCAAATTTTGAGGTTGAGGAATTTGGGAGGTTCGACCTTGGGGGAGAATTATTCTCCTCACCTGTAATGATTGCTGGCAGAATTTTTGTTGGTTGTAGAGATGATTACGTGCACTGTGTAACTGTTCAACTTTAAATCCTCAGTACGTTCATGTAACTAATATAGCTTTAGCTTGTTTTCAAATACGAGCAATTTCTGATGGTATAATTCTTTAATACCATTACATCATACTTCTACCGGAAAAACCATTAGGGATGTAAAGAATAATTTCTGTTTTGTTGTAAATAACGGCTGCGTAGTAACATGGATGTTCCATCCGACAATCCAGGTTATACCCACAGAATTCTTTTTACCTTCACTCCAACGCCACAGCTACTTTCTTTGCCACCTGAGCTTGGTTGTTGTTCATTGCTCACCATCTTCATCCTTAAGTAATATCTGTTTTGGGATTTTTTCCTAGAAACAAAACTGTGAGATTTTATTGAACTATTAAGTCATGATCATGGATCTGGTGAACTTGTAGTTATGGATGAAAATAGAGAATCTTGTGTCATGTGGAGTAGGTCTTATCTTGCTATAAGTAGACGGATTAATCATTATGTATCAATGTAGTGTGCATGCACGTCTCACATTGGTTAAGAAGTTAAGTGGTGATGTGCTTATAAGGGGTAAACACTTTCTAAATGATATGATTCGTTTTGTGATTTTGTCTTAGAAGCAAAATCGTGAGGTCCTGTTGAACTTGCAATTATGGACTAAAAGTAGACAATTTTGTGCCATGTAAAATTAGTTATATCTTGTTTGTAAGCGAACAAATTAATCGTTCTGTATCAGTTGGTATTAGAGTCATGGCTTTATTAGAGGTGTACGATGCAGTGTATTTGCACATGTCACATATTGCTTAGGAAGTTAAGTGGTGAATACTCTTTAAATGATATGATGTGTTTTGGGTTTTCTCTCTAGAAGTAAAACCGTGAGATCCTTTTGAATTATAAGTCATAGCTGTGGGTTCGTTGAACTTGCGGATCATTCCACTGGAAGCAAACAGATTAACTGTTATGTATAAGTTGATATTAGAGTCATGACCCTATTGGGTTACGTGGACTTGCGTTCTTACAAGGATGTAAGACTTCATAAGTGGGGGTATATAATGTAATATGCATGCACATATCACACATTATTTAAGAAGTTAAGTTGTTATATGCTTATAAAAGGTGAACACTCTCTAAATGCCATGACGTATTTTAGGGATTTTTCTTATAAACAAAGTCGTAAGATCTCGCCGAACTTGTAATTATAAACTAAAGCGGATAATCAAGCCGAACTTGATAAAATAATAATATTTTAATATAATTTGTTTTTAATTGATATTTTTTTCAAAACTAAATGACTAAATATTAACGTGGAAAAAATGACATAAATGATTTAAAGTTGGAGATTTTTAAGACAATTTTCTCTAAATAATAATAATAATTCCGTTACAACAATGTTTCCAGGAGGATAGTCAATACTGACACTTCCAATAACTGACAAAATAGCAGGCATGTGTTGGCGATAAGGTTAAGCCTATTGAAGAGCATAGCAACTCATTAAGCTTAGGAAACCACATCCAAGTATATAATACATATTTGATTGATGACATATTGTATAAAAACTGAAATAAAAAGCAATTATACCTTGGGAACCCGCTCAGGATTAGGAAATCAAATATTTTGGGCTTGAAGCATCTGGCGTTGCGTCAACAGCATGTTTTTCTCCCTCAACAAAACATGCCAAAACTTTTGAAGGTCATCCCAAGATTTCAAGCGCAGTTCAGAGGCTTTCCAACTTCGACCTGCCAACAATAAATTTTACCAAAAATAATATATGAATGGTTATAGAAACAAGCTTGCATATAAAACCAAAATAATGGAATTAAAGATACTCATCTTATACCAGAGAATCATGAGACGGTCGAGTCTTTTATAATCCATTTGGATATAAGTGAAAGAATTCTCTTGAGGCGATCATTTATTTCTTTTCTTTTCTTTTTGAATTAAGACATATTAAAAATAATTCACCTCTTATAAAGTCAAAATGAGATCTGAATGATTATGTGGGATGTTATCATAGCATGAAAGGTAGTGCATGAACTCCACGCATCTGTTAATGACTCCACAATGTTTATAGATGAAGCACAGGACATATGTGCCCATTGACCCAATGAACAATTCTAGCTTCCCTCATGCATAGTTCAGATTCCATTTAGGGATCTGCAGTATTGGTTATTCAACACTATAAAACGCTCTATGCAACTTTATGAATTAAATTTTCTATTTCTTAGGCATCAGTTTTTGTACTCTTCATGCTCAATTAATATAAAATAAATGTGCTTATAGGTTGGAAAATTTCCTCTGCAGCTGAACTTACAAAAATTTAGGACAACATGCTCATTTCATTCAATTGATTATATACACATCAAAACATTGTTACTGTCATTGGGAGTGGCTCTTTCAGCAGAAGTATGTCAGATAATAAGAGTGACGGAACATTATGACTAATAACGAGATTTAATTTTCTAAAAAATAAAGGTTTAATCAAGTTAAAAGGAATGTACCATAGACAACAGGCTTGTTATCATCTGAGCTTCTATCTACCTCAAAGAACTGCTCAAGAGGATTGTGTATCATCTGAGCTGCAGCAGCCGGAGAAGTTCCTGTATTAGCTGCAGCAAATAGTGCTCTCCCAAAGTATCTTGATGGAAACATGACTGGTTTTTCTGCACGAGGGTAAACAGGCTAAATACTTAAAAAATACAATGGCCATATATATAGATTTTCTACTGACACTCAGGCAAAATGACAATATTCCGTACCTCATACTTCCCAATCCTCTAAATAAATAGTTCAGATATTGCTCCCAATTTCACATGATTTATCTCTAGACTCTAGCAGAAGAGTTAGTAAACATGAAATTATAATTTTTTTGAACAAGTAAAACTTCCGCATTTTGGCCTTCTTATGCCTCGTTATTGATTTTTATTCCCCTTGAACTTGGTATACTTCCGCACTTTAGCCTTTGTATACCTCATCCTCCCCTTTTCATATTTTGAACTAAATTGCCTATCTCAATGATTGCTCATACTAAAGAGCTGGTACTAAAGGTTATTCTACCCAAAATCGTGAGACAATTCAGCTACACAAAGAGAGCTTTATAATTTGAATCTCCAACGAAAAAGCAAGTGTGTAGTTTGAAATGGGAAGCTCCAAAAGATGGTGTCTAGAAGACAAATGTAGATGGAGCCTTTGATGCAAAAAATAGTAGGATGGGAATTGATGTGGTAATCAGGAGAAGAAATGGGGATTGTGTCTCTCCCATTGAGGGTCGGCTTTGCGGTTGAAACTGGTCTAAAGGCTGGGTTTGTTGAATCCGACTGTGAAGGGGCTCTTGAGGAATGTCTCAAGAATCAATTATCTCTGTCAGCTGATGCATTAATAACCCAAACTAGAGAATCACAATGTGTATCTTACCTATAATAGAAGAGGGAGATGGACAACGTTAAAACGGCAATAGAGCTTACCGAAATATGGGAGGATTAGGAATTCGGTGTTTTTTCTTTTATTCTTTTTCTTTAACGATTTTATAGTTTTGTATTACATATGTTCAAGCAATTTTTCTTTCAGAGATAAAAAAAAAAACTTTTACATTATGTGATGCAGAATTTAAGTTTCATGGTAAAATAATGAGCAAACTGTTCGTAAGATACTTAAATTTTGGCAAATTTTACACACAAAATAGTTAATTTTTATATAAAAATGTATCTAATTTTTTATTTTATTTATACATAATTATTTTTTCACGATTAAGTTCTAACACGTTATTTAATTAATTATTTAAAATAATAAAATTTCATTACTCAGTAAACAAAATATGAATCTAAGTATCTTTTTATAGAGAAAAATTCATGTATATTTGCGTAAAATGTATTAGAATTTTGTTACTTCAAAGGTTATTTATCTAAAATAATTATAATTTCTTGCATGTATTATAAATATGCATTTTGTTAATAATTTTCAAATATTATTCATATATAATGTAAACTATTTAAAAATATTCACCGTAAATTTATGATATCTACCTCTGATATTTATGTTGACTAATTTTTAATATTTTTATCTTAATATAAAAACTAAGATTATTTAAATATAAAATCTTGCAGCAAAGAAAATTGTTAATATAAAAGGCATGTTTAATTTGAGGTACCACATGATATTGTTACTCATTTGAGAACCTCCCTCACAAAGATTTTAAATGGAAATGAAAAAATATTTTTGCGGAGAGCCGTTCTTTCCTTATTTTCCTCATTAGCCCAAGTTAGGACTTAGGTAGATAGTATTAGTTAGGTTGATTATTTAACTATTTTACAAGTCTGTATTATTTTGATAATTTAAAAAAAAAATTAACATCTTAATAGAAGCTGTCTTAGCAGCGGCAAGGGCTGTTTCAGAGTATCTTCATAGAAGCACAATTTTGGTTTCACTGCATGAGAGCGAAAAGCTTAGATACTTACAAAAAAAAAAAAGGAGGGAAATAAATATTATAAAAAAAAGAGGAGTGATATAATCACAATGGTGTAAGAAGAAGATGAACTTTAAGGGTGAGAATCTTACATGCAACAGGGAGACAGATGCAACGGAATTATCTTAACTATTTATTTATATAAAAAAGGAAAAGGTGTTAGAAGTTGAACGGAATCAACTACTGATATTTATAAGAGATATATAATATGTTGTGTAAGATTTTCTCATTCTAGGGACAGATAAAAAGACTTTCCATTGACCCTCAAGCAAGATTTATTACCATATATCAAATCATGATTTTATAAATAGAACAAACATTCACATCTGGAATTTGAAACAGAGAATTATTAATAAAGTTTAGAGAATTACCTTCACAATTTCAAAGAAATTCTGTACCACATAAATCAAATTCAAAATGGATCAAGAGTATACAATCAATAATGGGAGGGAAAAAAGGGACAACAACTCACGTTTCATAGAGCATGAATGGCGTACAGTCTTTAGATACAGTAAAAAGCTTCAACAGCAGTTTAAATATTTCTAAAACATCAAAAGGTTCAAAGAACATTGTACAATAAAAACTTCAAGTAATAGTCGGGTCAAGAAATAAAACAACACACCTAGAGCTATAGACACTGGAAGAGCTGGCAAAGCTTTCTGGTACAAAGCCAGTAGCAACAAAGTAATGCCTAGACCAGCAACAATAGCAAGATAACATGCATACACAGTCATAAAATCATACATAGCTGCTCTGCCAACCAACACACTGTAGAAGATGAAATCTCCAAGCCCCAGCTTGATTGCGCCTGATGTTCCCAGCCCAATTCCCTCTAGCATCATGTTTTCACTTAAGAGAGCATCATCTTCCTGTCCCGGCGGTGCTTGTTGGACATTTACCCTGTTATCTATTAATGGTGCTGAAAGCTCAGCACCAGCTACTGGAACACATCCCTCTTCAGCTCTCACCAAGCTTATACCAACGGTATAGGTACTGGCATTCAAACGTGATTCTGAATTATCACTGGTGTTTGAATTGAAGTTTAATCCAGAATGCTCATTTACACTTAAAACAGAATTTGCATCTAAGCTAGAAGTGGTCTCACTAGATGAATTGGTATTCCTCCAAAGCCTCCTCTGAACCATAACATTCCTTGTATCTGAACCATTATAAGTAACTGGCCTAGCCTCATATACCAAAGCAGGTATGTCTTCATCCCTGGATATTGCAAGCTCTACTAATAATCTCAAGGGTCCAACAGGCAACAAGACAGCAGCAAGATCATATAAAGCCAAGGCAATTAGCAGGGCCCAAGTAGTCCATTCGGGCAAAAGAGTGAACCAATAAGCAACCAAGATTCCAATAAAAACCAAATAAGCTTGAGTCACAATAATCGGCATTTTTGACAAGAATACAGCCAAGACACCAACAACGGAAAAATTAAACAAAACCACCAGAAATGTAACACAATCTATAGGAATACTAAAATCTCGAATGAGGAACAATGCAATTTCACCACCCATAAAGCCTAAAACTGTAAAAGCTGAGAATCCCATATAAATTTTCAAGAATTTGGTGCATCTAAGGTAGAAGAGGAAAACCAAAATGAAAGTGGCAACAGTAATAACACCCACAAAGACAAGGGAGTTCAAAACGGCACCTAGAAATTTGTCCCAAAAAGAGTCTGAATCGTTCTCATCGTAGGCCATAGTGGCAATCGAGCTCACTGTAACCGATGAAGATGAAGGATCCGCATTAAGAACTGTTACCAAAATAACCACCATGAACATGCAGATTGAGACTGGTGCTATAATTTTGATAATCTCTTCACCCAGGGTTTGAAGAATACTAGTGGGTCTGGAGTTTTGAGCCATTGGGTGTTAAAAATTTAGCTCAATTTGTTCTCGCGGGGTATCCTGTTCGATGATCCTCGCGATTTTGTTGGGTTTTCGCAGGGTAGACCAAGAAATTTTGCAGATTCAGATTTTTGGTGGTTTGGAATCTATTTTACAATCTCAACCGTTCATTTTAGTCAAAGACAATAGCTCTGTATTATATATCTACTTAGTGACAAAATTAAAAAAGTCTAACATTTGGTACGGAGTAAGATAGAGTCTTAAATTTTGGATTATAAATAAAGTTTTTTTTTCACTATTTGTAAAATATTTTAAAATTTGTAAATTTTTCTCTCTTTTGTAAGTGTAATTGATTAGTTTAAATTTGCCCAATTAATTGTAATTTAGAGTTCATCCATTTGTACATAATGAAAGTAAACAACAATACCCGAAAACCTAGATAACATTTATATCGAACCTCGTTAATTTTTTGGTGTTATTATTTTTCTGTTTTAATATCTGTTTTAGTTTATTTTAGCATTATATTTCCAATAGTATTATTTTATCGAGTTAGTTTGAGTTCTATTCATTTAAATCATAAGTGAATAATAACTACTTAGAATAGGAAAAATATATTCGATTTTCTCAACAATTGTTATCAGAGCCGAAGGTTTCTACCTAGACATTTGTTTGTATTCCGTTTGTTTGCTATTGGAATATAGTTATTAGTTGTTGTAATTTGAAGAAATGACGGAAGAAAATTTTCTTTCAAACAAAGGCCAATCATCTATGTCAAGCAGAACTATGGTCATGAATGCAAGGTTCAAGGTGGAGAAGATAGAAGGAACTGGCCATTTCGGCATGTGGCAAGACGAAGTTCTAGATGCTCTAGACATCGTCATTGAAGAAAAGAAACTAGATGGAGTAGATGAAGTAGAGTGGAAAAATATCAACCAATTGACATATGTTACAATCCATTCGTGTCTCTCAAGAGAACAAAAGTACACGTTCATGAAGGAGACATCCGCAAACACAACAGAAAGGAAGGAGATGTAGATCTCTATCAAAAGGAAGACTTGGTAAAAATGAATGTGCTTTTTGTCATGAGAAAGGCCATTGGAAGAAAAATTGTCTGAAGCTGCAAAAGAAAGGAAAAGTTGTGCAATCTGATGCATGTGTAGCTGAAAGCAATTCAAATTCAGATTTTGCATTGGTTTGTTCGTCAACAGCATCTCATCCTAGTGATTGGATTTTTGATTCAGCATGTACTTTCCATATGTCTCCTAACAAGGAGTGGTTCTTTAACTTTGAAGAACTAGACGGTGGAGTTCTTTTCATGGGTAATGATTATCCATGCAAAGTTTTGGGAATCGTACAATCTGTTTGAAGAATCAAGATGGTTCAACCAGGGTCTTGACAGATGTTCATTATGTTCCATATATGAAGAAGAATCTCATTGTTGTGGGAGTCTCAGAATCAAAAGGCTTCACTGTGACCATACAAAATGGGGCATTGAAGGTTACTTCTGGAGCACTTATGGCGATGAAAGGTGTTCGAAAAAATAACTTGTACTACTACCTTGGTAGTACGGTTATTGGGACAACATTAACAGCAGTTTCAGAGGAAGAAAGAGATTTAGAAACTACCAAGTTGTGGCATATGCGTTTGGGACATGCTGGTGAAAAAGCTTTGCAGATTCTAGTAAAGCAAGGCCTGTTAAAAGGTGCGAGAACCGACAAGTTTGAATTCTGTGAGCATTGTGTATTGGGGAAGCAGAAAAGAGTAAACTTTGCCACTCCTTTCTATAATACAAAGGGAATTTTGGATTACATCCATACTGATGTATGGGGGCCAATAAGAACTCATTTGGGTATATCTCATGAAGAAGAAGGATGAAGTGCTGGGGATTTTTCTCTAGTGGAAGAAGATGATTGAGACTCAGACTGGTAAAAAGATCAAGCGTCTGAGGTCTGATAATGGCACTGAGTACGCAAACGATCCATTAATGAAAGTTTGTGAAGAAGAAGGGATAATGTGACACATCACTATTCGAAAAGCATCACAACAAAATGGAGTTACAGAACGTATGAACCAGACTTTGCTGGAGAAGGTTTGGTGTATTTTGTCAAATGCTAGTTTAGGCGAGCAATATTGGGCTGAAGCTGTGACATATGCATGTCATCTCGTCAACTATCTACCATCGTCTGCTCTTGAAGGAAAAACACCTATGGAGGTATGGTCTGGAGAACCTGCTAGAGATTACGATTTCTTACATGTGTTTGGTTCAATTGCATACTACCATGTAATAGAATCAAAGTTGGATCCAAGAGCCAAGAAAGCCATTTTTTTTTGGATCCCTTCTGGTTCTAAGGGTTATCGACTATGGTGCCTTGAAACGAAAAAGATAATCTTTAGTAGAGATGTTACCTTTGATGAATCTGCATTGTTGAGAAAGGTAACTAAGAAGATTGATGGCACTTTAGAGCAGGTGGAGCAAACTCTAAAACAGGTAGAGTTTGAAAGCAAAATTGTTAATCCAGTTAGTGATGATAAGACAGAAGCTGATCCTCCATTGACAGAAGATGAATCAGATGAAGAGGTTTTAACCCAAGAACCTCCACAACAACAAGAAGAAACTGCAGTTGATAGGTCACGACGACAAAATGTCAAGGTACCTGCTCAATACAATAATTTTGAAGACCTATATGCTCAGTTTAAGAATACGATGGTCTGTGCACTTTTAGTTGTGCATGATGATGTTCCTTCCATATATAAAGAAGCAATCAGAAGCCCTGAAGTTGAAAGATGGAAGGAAGCCATGGATGAAAAACTTCTATCCCTTCAGAAGAATAAAACATGGAAGTTGACACAACTACCTAAGGGCAAGAAGGCAATTGGCTACAAATGGATGTATACAAAGAAAGATGGATTTCCTAACAAAGATGGTATTCGCTACAAGGCAAGGTTGGTGGCTAAGGGCTACGCTCAGAAGAAGGGAATCGATTATAATGAGATATTTTCTCCAGTTGTAAAACATTCCTCCATTAGAATTTTGTTAGCCTTGGTAACACAGTTCGATTTGGAACTAGTTCAACTTGATGTAAAAACTGCGTTTCTACACGCTGACTTAGAAGAGGAAATATATATGTCTCAGCCAGAAGGGTTTAATGTTACTGGTAAAGAGAATTGTGTTTGTAAGCTGAACAAATCATTGTATGGATTGAAGCAATCTCCAAGGCAATGGTACAAACGATTTGATCAGTTTATGTTGCAGTAGAAGTCCACCAGAAGCACACATGATCATTGTGTGTATTTTTGCAAGCTACAAAATGAGTCTTTTATCTATCTCCTATTATAGGTCGATGATATATTGATTGCATCGAAGAGCCAAGTAGAAATTGAGAAGATGAAGGCTCAACTAAGTCAGGAGTTAGAGATGAAAGATTTGGGAGAAGCCAAGAAGATTCTCGGTATGAAGATAAGGAGAGACAGGAAGAATGGGAATCTTAGTTTGACCTAGAGTCAATATTTGGAGAGAATACTACAACGTTTTGGTATGAATAAACAGACAAAACCTGTAAGTACTCCGTTAATTCCTCAATTCAAGCTTAGTGCTCAATTATCTCCTAAGAATGACGCAGAAAGAGAATATATGACAAAGGTACCATATGCAAATGCGGTTGGTAGCTTGATGTATGCAATGATGTGTACAAGACCTGATATTTCACATATGGTTGGTGTTGTAAGCAGGTACATGCATAATCCTGGTAAATAACATTGGTTGGCTGTGAAATGGATTCTACTGTATATTATAAATACTATAGATGTTGGCTTAATATTTCAACATGATAATATTGTTGATCAATGTGCAGTCAGATATTGTGATTCTGACTATGCAGGAGATTTAGATAAGCGTCGATAAACTACTGGTTATGTTTTTACTCTTGCTATAGCACCAATCAGTTGGAAGTCTACCTTAGAGTCCACAGTTTCTTTGTCTACTATAGAGGCAGAGTATATGGCAGTTACAAACGCTGTAAAAGAAGCTATTTGGTTGCAAGGTTTACTTGAGGACTCGGGAGTTGGTCAAAAACATATTAAGGTGTTTTGTGATAGTTAGAGTACTATTCATTTAGAAAAGAATCAAGTCTATCATACACGTACAAAGCACATTGACGTTCGTTATCATTTCGTGCGAGAGATTATTGAAGAAGGTGGAGTACTAGTTCAGAAGATCAGTACGACAGAGAATCCCGCAGATATGATGACCAAGGTGGTAACATCAATCAAGTTCAAACATTGTCTGAACTTGATTAGCATCCTGCAAATCTGAATTGGCACTGGTGTCGCTGATCTAGTGATTGAAGAAATCATTTAAAAAATCACTAAGTCGCTAAGGTGGAGATTTGTTATATAGCTTTTTAGTGAGCAAATTAGAAAAGTCTCACATTGTTTAGGGATGAAGATGAGTGTTAGATTTTGGACTATAAATAAAGCATTTCTTCACCATTTGTAAAACATCCCAAAATTTGTAAATCTTTCTCTATTTTGTAAGGTAATTGATTAGCTCAATTTTGCCCAATTAGTTGTAATTTAGAGTTCATCCATTTGGAGATAGTGGAAATGGTCAACGACGCCCGATGACCTAGGTAACATCTATACTAAATCTCGTTAAATTTTTGGTGTTATTATTTTTCTGTTTTAATATTTCTGTTTCAATATCTGTTTTAGTTTATTTTAGTATTATATTTTCAATAATATTATTTTATCGGGTTAGTTTGAATTCTATTTATTTAAATCATAAATAAATAATAACTACTTAAAATAAGAAAAATATATCCAATTTTCCAACACTCTAATTGTTAGATAATGAGATAATCCTACTTTTACATAATAACATAACTAAAACTAAAAGTAGTCAAAGAATTCTTGTGTTACTTCTCATATAAATTTACTTTTTACCCTATATTCTTAAAAACGTAGCTAAACTTTCAACACGTATATGTTACTAAAATAAAATTTTAAAAGATGTCTTTAATTTTGTTAACCATATAATTTAAATCTCAATTATTAAAATAATATAAAATATTATTTAATTATTTTTATTTTTAATTTTAATATTTATTTAGATAAAGTGTAATAATAGTCAATTAATTATGAAATAATAAGTATAAAAGTTAACTAATTTTTGAATATGTTATTATAAGTTCATTTAAAAAAAGGATTAAAATTCTAAATTTTTAAAAAATATAAAACATAAAACATGTATATATTTTTTTGAATTGATATGTGTTCTTAAATCAATTATAACTTGGATAAATTTGAAATATATACTAATTAATATAATAATACATAATAATTCAAAAAGTATATACATATGTACCTAAGTATTTTATTTTTTATAATTTTTGAAGTTTCATACTTTTGATTCACTTTTAAATAATTAATAAATTTTTATACATTTTAGTGTATTTATTTTATATTTATATATATTTTTATTATAATAATATGAATTTTTTATTATAACCTTATATTTTAAAAACATATCAAAATAAATTGAATTATAATTTATTAATTTCTTTCTTAATCTGTGACGTAATTACTCTATGACTAGTGGAGGCAATGACCAACCTTGATCTTTAAGTTTAGCTCGAAATTTTTTAAAAATATTAATTTTTTAACTATAAATTAAAAATTATATATTTTATTAATAAAAATATTAGAAAAAGAAAAAAAATATCTTTTTTTTACTCTTTTTTTCTTTCTCTCTCCACTCAATCTTTTTCTATCTCTCCATTAAGAGAAAGAATGAGACGCAGGAGAGAGATGACATAAAAAGTAAGGAGAGAAAGAAAGAAAAAGTGAGATAAATAAAGGAAGAATAGAGAAAAAAGAAAGATAAAGAGAGTAGAAGAGATTTTTTTAATATGTTTTTATTAATAAATATATAATTTTTATTTTAGTCTTTCAAAAAATTTAATTTTAATTTTTTTATTTAATTAATCATATTTTTAAATTAAAATACTAATAAAATTAAAATAAAAAAATATTGTGTTAAAATATATAAATAACTCATAACTTAAATCACTTAATATCAATCACTTAATTATGTCTGCTTTTATCCCTCCTATCATATTTATTAAGAAAAATAAATAAAAAGATACTTAAATATTTAATAATAAGAAATTTATTTTAATTAATCTTTTATATTATAAAAATATTATTTAATTTTTATATTTTCTAAAATATATTAAATAAGGATAAATTTTATTATTCATTCAATATTTTTAATATTTTTATAATAAATTTTTTATTATTTATTTAACATTTTAATAGTTTTTATGATAATATATCATAATAAAAAATTATTTTTACTCTTAATTTATTTACCAATAAAATAAAGTATTGAAAAAAATAATATTATATTATTCGATATATTAATAAAAAAATTATTCTTTTTTTATTTTTTTATAAAAATAAAAATCAATTAACATTTTTTTTTCTAAAAAAATTAAATAACCTATGTAACATTTTTTACTATAAACCTACTTTAATTTTTTTATTCCTTTTAAAAAATCACATAAAAGTTTGATTAAACTTTTACTTTTACTTTTTCATTTTTCCTTTCAATTTCTTTCTTATTTTCAATAATAATAAAAATAATTAATATTTCAAACTCTATATTACCTTACTTTTAACTCAAAATTAAGTTTTCTCTTTTATAAAAACTCAATAAAAATATTATTATTCTTGTCAATATAATTTTAAAATATATAATTTATTTATTTTATTAATTTAAAATATAAAAATATAATTTATTCGTTTCCTTAAAATTTAAATTATGATTCCGTAATTATTTTTAATTATATAAGTTTCTTCATTTTTTATTATCTAAATTTTTAATCAAAATTATCTATTATATGTATTCATAATTTGAATGTTAGAATACATGTCGATGATTGAAATTTTTAAAATTAAATTTTTAAAAAATTAAAAATAAGTCATAAAATTTAAATATTACAAGATCTATATGTAAAATTTTAAAATATTAATGATTAAAATATATATTTTAAAAAATTTAAAGATTTATATGTAAATCAGATAAATGTTTGTGACTAATTATATAATTTATTTATTTAAAAATTAATAAAATACATATTTGTTCCATAGTACTGTATAGTGGATTTTGTTTTTGCTGAAGATAAAGTAACATTTTGCTAGTTATTTAAAAAAAAAATCCAGAGTTTTGCATTGTAGTAGTTATTGTTAAAAAAAAAAAAAGGTTGTGGACTACATCGAAACAACGATAAGAAATTAACAAAACGCCTGCAAGGCATACGCACATTTTTTTATAATTTGTTTTCATTTTTAATATTTTTAGTTAAAATTATTTATTTAGTACCATAAGTTTTGTATTTATCTAAAAATAATAATTTAATCATGAAATTTATAGTTTGAATATCTCAAATATTAAAATTTATGAAAAAAATAAAGCTTTGGTCCTATTTTTAAAATTTCGTTAAAAAACTTACATAAATAACACATAAAGGGAAATATGATTTAATATATACTTTATTTCTTTTTCTTTTTGCTATTTTTTTATCTCTTTTTTTATTATTATTTATTAGTTAGTTAGGGCTATCAAACAATTAATATTAGAAATAAAAAGATATAAAAATCCTTTAAGTGTAGTATAATTTAATTATTTATGAGATCATTGTTATAGTTGGTGGAACAATCTAACATAATTAGTCTTTTAAAAATATTTTTATCCATTAAAAAAATAATAGATTTGTAATAATTAAGATAATAATTTCAAAAATTAAATGTATTTTCAAGTACAATTTTTCCACTTAATTTATTATACTAAGTCATTGTAAGATCTATTTTCTAGTTCGGTCGATACACCCTTCACACAATAGAGGTCGTTCATGATTGATTTGATGTTGAGAATCCCCTATCAGAATGGTATTCCCGAGTGCTTGTGCCCACAGACCCGTAAGCCCTCGAGGCAAGGCGAAAAGTAAGAGATGCTCTGGCTTTCTTTGGTCTTGAACTCGCTCCCCGCTCGAGAATGAATGTTGGAAACTCTTTAATGACAGACATACCTTCTGGTCCCACCCGATAAACACCATACAGGCAAAATACCAGTGGGGGGAGGAGACCCTTCTCACACAAGCTCAAGCATTGACTTTTCTAGTTAGAGATCAACGTCTTGGGGCTAATGTGGGATCCGCTCAAGGACCCAATTCGCCCGGGCTGGCATGTCTTTCTTTCCCAGCCTTCACGCTGGTGAAGCAGCCCACGCCTCTTACGACTCGTACTGTGGATCGGCGACAAGAAGGCAGTCATTAGCTCACTTCAAGACGATGGTTGTCGACTCTACGGGGTTGGACTTACGAGACTAAAAGGGTGGGCAATAAAGAAAGGTCATATGGCGAATATCTTGTTGAAGATCCCACATCTCATACATATCGTCTAGTCCATTAATCCTTGCTTGAAGTCCCAAACTTTCAGCTCGTATTGCTCACACTTCTAGATCTTCACGACACCTCTTACACCATAGTGTGAGCTGGGAGCAGCTCCGAAAAGTGAAAAGTCATTTTAGCAACTTGGGTGTTTCATTCGTGGCATTCTTGCCTTGGTTGCCATAAAATCAAAAAAGTTACCCTTATTTTAACTTGAAGTTAAGAATGCGTATTCATAAACTAGACTTCTATTAGATAGTGAGAATCTTTATTGCCCTGGGAAAACTTGCACCTTCTATTGTCTTGAGCTCGACCAAAAGGAAGAGGAAATAAGGCGCTAATCAGAAGCGGGTGGATTCCTCCTTTTGCTCCTCAGCCAAAAATTTCACCGCATATTTTTTCAGAGTAGTAGGATCTCCTCGTGGAGTAGATCCCGCATCCAACCAAGTCTTTGACCTGGGAACGAGATAATTTCCACTACCGTTGGCAGGCCAGTCGGGCCCCCTAAAGTCAAGGCTATCTTCAAGCTTTTTGGCAGCCTCTTCTCTGCTTGATGCCTATTCCGCCTCATACGAATGATTGAACGATGAACCGACATTAGAGCCACAGCGAACCAAGCTGACCAGCCTTGGTTTTCTCGATCCTTTTTTTTACTTTAGGCAGTAAAGAAGGGAACTCCCTAAACAAGACAAATTTAGAAATATTATAGCATAGATATTAAAATGGATAACTTTAAATTATTGTAACGGTCATATTATTAAATTTAACACAAATTAGATATAAAATTGATAAGATTTTATTAGTACAACATAAATAACACGTGAATAAAAATTTTATGTTAAATTTAATCACACGCAACCCTTAAATAGTTATAACAAGAAAGTATTTTAAATTTTGACATTTTTAATACATTTTGTAATGAATTTCACTCCTAAAACTTTGTGAAGGTAAATATAAATCTTAATCTTCTTCTATTTACAATGTTCTTTTCCTTTACTTCTTTTTTTATGGTTGTGAATGGTGTAGTGTCATATTTTATTCGTGTTACATTTGGATGTTAAGTTTGTATTATGTATGTTCATGTTCACAATACAAATTTAAATAACTTGTTTATATATGGTTGATCATACTTTGGCTTATGGTGTTGGTCTTGGACAACAATCTTTGGTTGGCCAAATCCTGGGTGATAACACTTGGCGTGTTGCATTTTTTGGCCAACCACTTCTTGGCTTGTGATATTAAGTTTGGACGTCATTTTCTAATCAGTCGTCTCTTAGCAGGTTATATTTAGCTTGGAATTTATGAAGGATGAGGGTTTTATGGGATAATGATTTAATGTATAAAAACAATATCGATCCTTTGTTCTGTTAACTTGAACTTTTGAGGAAGTTAATTTTCTAACATTTTTTTATATTATGAATTGTGATTGTGAAAGTTTGAAGCTAACCTGGGGCTTATAAATTGAATGTCAAAACCAATCATTTTTCATCGTGATCAATGTGTTAAAATAGTTACCGAAAAAGTGATATTGGAGTTGATTTGGTTAAATGTATTGTACAATATTGCTTTCTAAACAAAGGGTCAAGAGTTCGAATTTTGATGATCTTTGGCTTCTATGTTAGATTGAATCGTAGCCACACTCTCGTGATTATTGATAATTTAATAGGTATGGTATTATTCTTAATTTTGTTTATTTTTGTTGACGAGAAAAATGTTTAAATAAGAACGAGATTCATGTAAAATTAGATTTTTTGATTACTGATGATAGGAAGAATTAAAGGATATTTTTTCGTTACGAACTTAAATAACAACTATGATTTACTTAATAGTTTAGTGGTAAGATTCATTGTTTTTATTTTAAAACAAATTTAAATCATATAAAAATATTATTTAAATTGAAAAATTGGAATATCTTTTAGCATATAATATTAAATAAAGAGATAAATTTTGAAATTTTTTATACTAATTAAAAAAAATATTATTTTTTGTTTTTGTTTCTACGTGGTAGAGTATAATTTTTTTTTAATTAAAAAATATCAGAAACTGTTTTAAGGTTACTATTTTACATTTAATTACCAATTTCCTTTTTATACTTTAGTTTTTAATTCCATCTTGTGAACAAGATTAAGGGTGAATTTGCGCTCTTCGTGTAGGTTTAAAGTTCAAAAATGAGAATTTTAAAAGGAAAAGAAAAAATCAAAACAGTTATGAATTTTTTTTAATGAAGTTTCATATTTATAATGAAATATAAAGTTCTTTTTTAATTATAATAAACATGAAAACATAATTAGATACCAAGCAATATTAATTTTTTTTACTACACATGCAATGTTAACTTGAAAAACTTAAAATTTACTCACAAATAAGTTGAAATCTAAACATGTTACAAAAATATAAAAAGGTCTCGAAGTGTTATAATTGTCATAAAATGAATACATTAATCACGTAATTATTTAATTAATCACAAAAGATTTTATAATTTTTGAGCATTATAATCTCCATAATTTATGAGTTTGATACCACTAGTCATGTTATTATAAAAAATAAATATTTTTAATTTTTTAATTTATTAAACCAAACACTTCTAATCCTTTAAAAATATTAAAAATAAGGACATATATTACTTGACTTTCATAAATAAATAGATTATAAATGCTTAATTTAAAAATTAGGAAACTAAGATATTTATTTTAAATTTAATTTAAAAATTAGAGAACTAAAATCCTTATTTTAAAAAATTATATAAGATATCATAAGTAACCTAATAATTATCATACTAAATTACTTAAATAAAAAAACCTTACAAAAATAATATAATCATTTTGCTTGAGCCTATTGTTCAAGTAGCTGGATTTCCATTAGTTTATTTGTATTGTTATTATTATTTGCTTTTTTTACCCCTTCACATGGGATTAACTGGCATTTATTTTATTTTAAACAAACAGAAGGATTCTTATATGTAACACTATATAGAAGATTCTTGAAGAACGACAATGTCATCATTTATGCATTTGGCTAAATAATTACTTTTTTTCCTCTAAAAGGCTAAATTATTGCTTGTACTCAAAATTCTTAGGTAGCACTTCACATCACATATTTCTTCTTTTCTAAGCGTCTTGCTCTTCATTCCTTTTCATCATTTTAGTTATGACCTATAGAGTTAGTTACCCACTTTAAGGTATTAAGCAATAAACACAACATTTTCTGCAATTGTATATTGCCACAGCATGATGCACACACCAGATCTGAAGCTGATCGAATGGGAAAATAAAAAATAAAATCTTTGTAGAGCATTTGTTTAAACGTGACTTTTCAAAAAAAGTAAATTTTATAATAATAGTATCTTGTAGGTCGTTTTTTTATTAAAGAATCGCAAACATGTTAGGCGCAATAACTCATAATTAAAATATAGAACGTCATTTTTTTATAACTATTTTTATCCTTTCAATTCTATCTACCTTACATCAATCATAAACGATAATGGTGGCAAGTTATTTTAAAAAAAAAAAAATATTCAAGTGAAATTTTCTTACACCTCTCCCTTTAAGGCAAATGTCGATCATTATACGTGCCTCTTATTCTTTAGATCAAAGAAAAACAAAACATGGGTTTTATTGATATAAATTATCCAATAAAGTTTTAGAGGAAATACAGAATCAATGAGTCTCAGTTTCGACACCAAGACTCAGATAACAATCTCTCTTTTGCTATATCCAATATGGTACAGGAAAGTGAAGAAGAAAACTGTGGTTTTATACATTTTGAGAGTGCAAAAAGAGAAGAAGAAAAAACAAAGTTTCAATTAGGAAGAATAGAATTCTTTCCCTTTCCATGCCTTGTAAACACAAACCTCCCAGTTGAGATTGATCTCTTCATAAAAATATGATTTCTTACTAAATTGAATGCACCACTTGTGTCATTGTTTTTTCTATGCTGTTGTTCCTCTATTACTTCTCCTTCTTCTTTTGAAGATCCAATTCCCCCAGAAAATTGCACCAGATTTTCCATACGGATCATCATATCCTCATCTTCTTCACTAGCATTTAATATATCAGAAACTAAAACAGGTCTTTGACTTAATGAAGAATTTAATGAAATTGACCTCTTAATTGGCTGAAACCCATCTATACTAACAACCTGATGATCATCATCATCATTTACTTCCCCTTCTCTAGATTCTCCATTTGGGGTCTTTGGGACATTTTCAGTGGAAAGATTAAAAATCCTTTCTTGGGTACCCAATTCTGAATCTTGAGCAATAACCAAAACAGTACTCTCATTATTCCTATGTTGGTATTCAAATCTAGAAATATTTAATTGATTTTGTTGGGTTTCTTGGTTAGGCATAGGTTGAACTTGTTGAGGTGCCACAGGATTTAAAGGAATAGAAATAGAATTAATATTGGATCGACAAAGGGGGCAACTTGAGTTAGATTTCAACCAAGTGTCAATACAAGGCAAATGAAAGGCATGAGTACAAATCGGTAATAGTCTCAAGTTCTCATTTTCTTGAAACTCACTTAGACAAACTGAACAATCTGTCCCTTCAATCAACTTATCACTTTTATTGTACTTGAAAACAGTAATGGATTTGATTAAGGTCTCATCTAACCCATTTGAATTAGCTTGTTGCCATGACCCAGGATTCATTGGATCTCTATTCTCATCAATTTCAATGCCTCTACCATCGCTACCACCTCGGCGGCGGCGACGGCAGTACTTCGAAATAAGGGTGTAGTAAGTCAATAAGATGAAAACACATGCCAAAATGCCTATGATTGCGATGATTAAAGGGGAGAAATTTGTACCTGAATCATGGTCATCATCTTCATCAGAAAGACCAAAATCAGGTGGAGGAGGAACAATGATATAACACCATTGGGGACAATAGATGCTGCAAATTCCTAGAGAACAATCCTTTGTGGTATCATATGGTGCCCAAATGTTTGGACTGCGTCCTGTAGAACCCATGTTCCAAATCTACTTCTACTATGTCTGAAAATACTACTAGATCTTGAAACAGTCTCTAGTCCTTTGTGGGTTGATTTTAGTATTTGCTCATATTGCCTCAAAATGAAAAGGGAGGAAAATGGGGATGAGAACTTAGATGAGAAGGTAAATAAAGGAGAGAGAATGGTTAATTGATGTGTTTTCATTATCTTTACTTTATATTTCTCTCTCTCTCTATCTTTTTTTTTTTTTTTTGCTAATCTTTACTTTATATTTCTTTTGTTTCTTTATTTGATTATTTTTTTTGGGTGTAAGGTGCCTGGGAGGTCATGGTTTGTTGACTAATAGAAGTAGATAAATGACAGTTGTGGGTTTGTGATTAAACTTTATTTATTATCAAATACAAATTGTATACATATTTAATATGATTTATTAAATTTATTTTAATATGATTATAATTTATAATTTAAAATAAACAAAGTGTGAGTCTTATTAGTATTTCGAGTTCTAGTTACATATATCTTAGTAGTGTAGTTTTTATTTCTAAAAGAAGTTTTCATGATAAAACTCAATTTTTCATAATTTTAAGTTACTTATACAAAACATATTTAATATTATTTTATTTAAAAAAATTAATATTTAATATGATTTAAATATTAAAAAAAATTAAAAATGTAGTTCCCAATGGCTTTAGAAGTTATTTATAAAAATTGATAAATCAAATGGGCTAAAGTACCTTTTAAGAGGATTAAGTGGGTGAATATTGGTGAGAGAAGACTGGAGTCTCTTTGCATTCTCTATTGAAGCACTGAAGCTATCTATTCATACCACACTTTCAACTAACTCAACTCAACCAATAGCCCCTTGCCACCTATGAAAAATAATTTGCAAATTGTGTCGTTATTAGAAACCATATTCACATGCAACTTGGCAAAAAGTGAAGGTTGTGGAAGCTTGTAAGCCACACAATGTAAATTTAATGAACTTTAATTTGAAAGACGGGTCTCTCAAATCATGCAATTGCAACCTCAAAAAACCCATATTGATGTGATTTGTTTATATTTTTGATAGATAAGAATAAAAAGTAAGGATAAAATTATTAATGTAAATATTATATTTTGATTATATATCTATAAAATATAAAAAATAACAATATTTTTTTTAATGCTAGTTTAAACACTATTGAAATTAGATGTTTTTGATATTTCATTCTATGTCCACGGCAACATCTATTTTCCTCCAGCTCTTTTCGAATTCACCCCCCATTCATCTCACATCTTCCTTTTTCGGTTTACATTCCAGGCTAAAATGTCAATTTGATGATTTACCATTCTTAAACCATGTAAAATTTGGATAATCTTTTTTTAAATCAAATGATAGTATATAACTTAAAACGGAATACGGGTAAATACATATTATTAAAAATCATAAATTATATTGCATAATTTCTTTATACATAAAAATAAAAATTAAATTCTAAGTGATGTAAATATATATTTTTTCCAACATAAAAAACATATTTTTCACATCAAGTTTCATTATTTTTTTATAACATAAAAATATGTTATTTTTAGAAAAAAATAAAACTAGTTAAAATAAAAGAGTAGCATAAAAATACATGATACATGGGTTATAAAATTTGAACAAAGTTTTTATAGATTTTGAATTCATTAAATCTCTTGAAGTTTAAGATGATTGAACATTAATTGGCTCCTTACCTTTAAGATGATTATAGAGATCAAATGAACTATTTTATCTCATTTTATGTTTTATTTAATATTTTTAATAAATTCATATCGTCCCAACTCATACAATCCATTTAAAATTGTTTATAATATACTCATAATTATTATAAATAATCATAGTTATTATAGATAATTACGTTTTTTTTTAATTTTTTTAATAATATTTTCATCATTTGAATTCATTTAAAATAAATAAAAAATCTTATTATAATATTATCTCATGATTATACTATAATATACGTCAAATTAGGATGATTCAAGTTAATGTCATACTATTCAACTAAACTATTTTTTTTTGTCGAAACTAATAAAAATAATATTATATAATATAATTTAATTTAATAAAGAAAATATTAATATTAATATGTTTAATTTGTATAATGAAATCAAAATAGACTAAAATTAGAACCAAAATTTTGTTTTCTTAATAGAGATAAAAGTGGAAAGTAAAAATTGTTGTAAGATGTTTTTTTAGGATTAAAGAAAAGTTTGGAAACTATAATCTCAAGTGATGAATTAAGACTTATATCCTTTTAATTTAAAGCTTACATTTTAAAAAAATTTACACCTCAAGATGAGTCTTTAATTTCAAAAAATTAAAAAATATAGAAAAACATAGATAAAAAAATTATAATATCATGAATAAATTTGATTACGATTTCTTCCTTCTTTAATCTTCCTTCATGTATTACTTTTCTTTTCATTTAACTCAAACAACTTCAAATTTTCTTAGTCACTAAATAGCAACATTACAAGTCACATTACCTTCTATTTGATTATTTATATTTGTATTTTTCTTTCTGTTCTATTTGTACAATAAACCACAACTTATATAATTTATTTAAACTATTTTATGATTATTTTTATTATTAATTTCTTATATTAATATTTTTACATTAAAATTTGAGTTATTTTGTTTGCTTATTGAATTAAAAATCATTTTTATTAACATTTTAAAGGTTATTTATAATTAAAATTTGAGACTTACGTTTAGTCTCAATAAAAGAGAATGCCTCAATACTTGAAATAATATTTTACAACATTCAAAGTAACCTTTATTATTATATAAAAAAAATATGATTAATATATATACATAAGTAGAAGAAACATAGTATTTTAAAGTATTTCATACGTGGGTAGATGGGAAGAGTATATGAAATTATGTAACTGATCCTTTCCTTTCCCTCTTTAGACTCAAACCAAACAAAGACACTATAAAATTTCATGTACATTACATTCGTACCAACCAAAACTATATGCTCAAGGATGAATTTTTTTTATATGTAATAATTATAGTAAGCTGAAATGGTGTAACATAATGGACTTCATTTTGATTGCTTATCTAATTAACTGCACTGCCTCATAAAAAGCCATTGCATGTAACTGCTACTCCTTATAATATTAGCAATGGGATATAGCCTTATAGGCCATAAGACACCATCCATAGACTTTTTACTCCAAATTAAAGGCATGAGAATATCAAAGGAAATGTTGATGCATGGAATTTATTATACCAATCTCTTCACGCTATACAGTATTAGAGGAATGCTAAAAGGGAAATTATTTACTTGGTCAAAACGACACATTGATGTTGCAAATCAAATGCAAAACGAAATTAATGCAACGGCTCTGAACTCTTAAGCCGTAATTAATAGCAAAATATACGAAAAATAAAAGAAAAAGGAAAGCTGGCTATGTTGATTTGCATGATAGTCTGCTATACAGAACCTATGGGAGTGATTTTGATAATATCAAAAACTATGAAAATTTTCATCTTCTTCTACGAGTGAAATTAATACAATTCAACAAGTTATGATCTCCCTAAATATTACGAATGAATAATGGATGTAAAATTCAACTGAACTGCCTATGCTCTTCCTTTCCTTCTTTCATCCAATGCCTGCTCCAAAACAGGATGTTATCAATGAATGGAGATAATAGGACTTACTACCAGGTTAAATGATTGTCCGATGAGTGATCTACCATTAACATTTTTATCCACTTAAACTTTTAAATTGGAAGCCGAGGCTTCCTGATTATAACCTAGCCACAAGGAAGAACAGTGTCATTTTTATAAAACTGAAAGAAAAAAAGTAGTCCTTCCATAGCATATTGGATTCATTAGAATAAATATGTAAGCATCTTCATTTTAGCTTTATCTTATGATCAGATTCAGATGTGCTGCTATTTTAAACAGTTTAGCTCACACTGTTTCAGACAAGTCTGTTTTATTGAACAGATGGTGCAAGAATGAAAGAGAAATTTATCCTACCAAAGGTATGCATACCTTGCTTTGAAACATTCTCATGGTCAGCACAAGAGTATCACGCATTCTGCAAAAAAAATTGTACAGCATGCTATCAGACAACATTAGTATTATTGAGAGGAAAATGTATGGTTAGAGGTGCATCAATGAACGAAATGACACAAAAGAAAATGTAATAAAGTATTGCTTTGGCTTTCAATCCCGCTTAATAATACAAAAATATCATCATGATTATCAAAAAAACTAACAAAGAAAAAATAAGATAAATGTAAAAGAAACTGAAGAAATATAACCAACAATGAACATAAGTTCCTCTGGACAGCAGCAAAATTCAAATAATACTTTTACTCCAAGCAAAAGTGCTATTATAATCCATCATTTCCCCTCCCAACCCCCTCCCCTCTCTCAGCAAAAAATGTGAGATACAGCTCGAGTTACGAACTTGAAAGAAAGGGATCTTCTATAAAATCTAATTTCAAAATGATTTGGACGGAAATGAATACTTTACCGAACGCTATATGTGCTAAATGGATGAGATGATCCATCAGAACATGTCAAAACAAACTGTGTTGAGTGCCCACACGGCACTTTGATCTGCAACCAAAAATCAAACAAATAAAATTTGTATGAAACCAACAAATGTTAAAAGTTGACAGAATAGCAGTGACATTTATCTGACATAATCACCACAAATATAAGACACCATTAAGTTTACATAGAAAGGCTAAGTGGAATGATCCCATTATTGATCAAAGACGTAAAGTGAGTTATCTCATCTCATCTCATCTCATGTTTTTTTTTAGTGCCTCTAATAGATTCATGGTATAATATTATCTCATTTTATTTAAGTATCATCTTATTTCATTTTATTTTATTTAGATCGTAGCCTTGACCTAGTTTTTAAACATAAGTAATATCATTTTTCTTATTAAGCTTACATTATAAATAATCATGTATCATATTTTTTTATTGTTTTTGTATTATTACTTGTCTCATTTAGACTTATTAGGGGAGTACCGTCTCATTAAAAATTAAGATAAGATAAGATGGGCTCTGAAAATTAATAGATTATATCATAAATCTTATTAATATTTCATCTTAATTTACACCTCTAGTATTGAAAGGCTTGTCGACAAAATAACTTCAGGTTGTAGGAAATATCTTTAGTTACAGCAAACTTCTACAGTTTTGTTAGCTCTATCGTTTCGTACAAAAAGGCATAGTACTTTTGAATAATTAGCGTAAAGAAGTCAAAATGAAGGGAGTTCAAAGCACATGAGAAGCTTTCAGCATAGAGTATTTCAAAAAAGTAATTAGAAAACTACTTAAAAAGCATCTACAAATATAAAAATGAAATTTCATATTACAGCTTAAACAGATTATAACATACTGATAAATCATTGGAGAATTTTTCTGCAATTACAACAGCTTCAGTACTTTTGATCTTAATTTGGTAGCTGGACCTTCTCAAATTTAGAGTTGTTGGCTCCCAGTTCTCAGAAGAATCCATCTGTTAAATGAACAGAATAACATGAAAAATGTACTACACTGAAAACATGAGCCAACAAGAGATGGTTATTATTTTGAACACCTTCAGGGTGATTGCAATGATTTAGAGAAAAAATGACAAAATTTAATGCAAATTAACATGGAAGATTATAATACATAAAACTTGGAAAGCAGTGTCCAGATTAGATCATTAACCTTCCTACCACATCAATGAAGATTGCAATGATTTAGAGAAAAAATGACATATTTTAATGCAAATTAACATGGAAGATTATAATACAAAACCTTGAAAGCAGTGTCCAGATTATATCTAACCTTCCTAACACATCAATGAAGATAGGAAATAAGAGCTTGGGCAAGCAAAAATTTCCTATAGTAAATGTAAAAATAAGATCAAATGGAAGCTACTACCCAATTTTGGTTTAAATATCATTTAAACTATACCTTAGTCCTAAATAGGCATTTGTTTCAAAAGCTGCTCTTTTTATTTTTTTATTTTTTTATTTTTATAACTGTGTGATTGACATGACGCAGTAATATTTGTTTTTGAAAAACAAATTGCCAAGATACCAAAAGACCTAAAACCAGATTGGGAACAAAGAGGGATGAGAAGAAAGAGGAGAGAGTCTATGTTATATTAATAAAAGGTGTTTAATCTAAAACAAATGTCTATTTATATAATGCACACATAAAGCGATAAATAAAGAAAATAACTATCATAAAGAAATAGAATAGATTAATGACGTTTCAATCCCTAGTCCTATGCCTATAATAAGTGTGTAGATGGGATTTGCATAGGGTTCATATTTTCCAATCTGGGATATGAGATGTGCTCATCATGCCATTACTCAAACACGTATATGTGACTATGAAAGAGAATTGTAAGTCTTCAAGAAGTCTTCGAGAAAACTCCGAAGGTTTTGCATTTGATGCATTCTTTATCTTGTACTTATCTAGTTATCCTCTTTAACATATATCATCAACTTATTTATGGTTAGGAAAACTGAATTCTAAAAAAAATGTGTATTTTTGGTTCATCATTTTTACCTGTATTTTGGATCTGTCCCAAGTGGATATCAAACGATATCAAATCATTATGGCAACATAATAGGAGAAAAACCTTCTGTAACTTTATGTAAATGGTCCATAAGTTGAAGTTGAGGCAGTATAAATTTTCACAATATGGTCCATAAGTTGATGTTGAAGTAGTAGAAATTTTGAGACTCAAACAACTTAAAAAAGCTTCTTTTGGTCTCCCGTTAAGATCCTTTGGTACAATAATGTTCTCTTTTGTATGTAGCATTCAATAATCTAACATAGAAACTTAACTTTTGACAGCAAACTGACCGTGTACGAAACATTTACAATTATGACCATAAGCAGAATTAACTGAAAAATACCAACATCTGCATATGCACCAAATTTTCTCCACATGATTTCAAAATTAACTCCTAATCAACATAGAAGAAGTTCCCGAGGAGCCACTTTTTCCAATAAACTACCAAATATATTTAGATGAGGAGATTCTTTTAATCATCTATCTCTTAGATATAAAATGATCCAAGAAAAAACTTGTGCTCTAAGCTTCTTACATTAAATTAATAAATTAATAAATTAATGGAATACCAGCAAAAGAACACTAAATGTGGCTTGTCCTCTAGAAAGATGTGTGTCGATCTCCATTTGCATCTCTGGGTCTACAGTGTACCTCATCAAAGAAAATACACATATACATAACATTCATGAGAAAATGAAGGAACTCAAAAAAGTAATAAGTAATGAAAGTATATACATGTCCATGTCCCGCAATCTTATAAGAATTGATATAGTTTATTAATATAAAAAGAAGAAACTCACAACATAGGAAGGAGTTTTGCAAAAATTCACAATGTAGTTTGAATGATGTCTATTTCTAAGTGTAACATGGTTAAACGTGTGTAAATGATACGGGAATACTTCATTGCGAAATAGACCTAACTCAAAATACATCGTAAATTTTCTCAAAATTTGATACCATATTAGGTGATTACCGTATATTAAAGCTTCTTTTCAACTTCAAGCAATTATGTATTGTTTTGCGCTATCCTGGCAATTATTTAATGAACAAGGTTGTATTCCTAAACTCTGATCAAATGTAATATCAGCTACATGTTTTTATTCACAAGAAGAATAACTATATACGGGGAAGGAAAAAAAAAAGATTTTGTTAATATGGGGTATTATGCATCTGGCCAATCTAGTTACTAGTATTTGGATTTTTAGGCCTGACACCAACCTGAACGTTGAGAGGTATTAAACAAAAGATGTGCAACAACTTAGTTCCAAAGTAATAATACTCCGTCTAAGTTTGTGTGAAAGTTTAAGTAGAGAAAAATTACTGATTGCCAGGAAAATGAAGGAGCAGTGGACAACACATCATTGACATATAAACAACACTTCCATAGAGATTTGGCTTGATTATTTGTTCAATATAATGGAGTCCTAACATCTTGGAAAATATAGCTACCGGAAGAAAAAAAATTGTGAACCAGATGCAAGTATATCCACTTTATTGCCAATTTTAGGAAACCAAATAACTTGAATTTCAGACGTACAAATGTGAGAAATAAATAATTCCACTATTCATGGAGAAATGGAGGAAAAAATCACATGAAGCTTAAATTATAAAGTTTAAAGTTCTTTGGAGCTTTGTGAAACTTACCACAATTTATTTTGTTCTGATCATTGGCAAAAAGCCTGACAATTTCTCCCTGAGAAATAAATAAATTTAATCAGTATCACAGTCACAAGTAAAAAAATAAAATTGTTCATGAGATTCAATTTTTTGGAATGAATTTACCGTGACAAAATAAAACTCATTAGTGAAGATGGCTGATTTTATTTTGTAGGGCAACCAATAATCTAAAGAACCTTCACTGACTGAGAACAGGTCAAAGTAACTATTAAGGAAATACAGACTCTAGACCAATCACATTTTCACTTTCAATTTGAGACAAAGAGCTAAAGAACCCAGACTAAAATTTGATCTTTCTAGAGGCTTACAGTGCCAAACAAACCCCAAAGGTAAGTGTCAAGCAAAAAATAAATTTATTTTCCAAAAACCAAATTAATATGAAGTAGATCATCCAATAAAGATGTGAAAACTAAGGAATGATCTACACAACCTTCAACAATCCTAAAAACATCAACTTTTACTGCTGGAGGATCAACTTGAAATAGAAAATAGAAGCATCAACTTCTGTTTGGGTTAAGAAATTTGTTTCCAATCAAAGAGAAAACAGAAGCAAAAACTATTAGTTAATTGCTACTTGCAGTAAATGTATGCTAAAGGATCATAATCTAGAAGTCAAAACAGGTTTCAAATAAACTATTACTCCTTTTCTTTTAAGGTTCCCTAGACTAAATCCCCTACACTTTCACCACCTTTTCCATTGAATCCCTACACATTCAATCGCAATGGTTAACTCCTGAAATATTTGAAAATATTCAAATGGGTCCTAGCAATTAGGGTCCTGAACTCAATGTAGTTTTTCAATTAAGGTCAATTCAAGAGACCTAATTGTTGCAACTTGCAATTAAAGATACAAATATAACTGAAAAAATGGACCAAGTAAAAAGAGTTCTAGCGTCAAAAAAAATTCTGCCAAGAATATCAATATGTAATACCAATTCAATAGTCCTATGTAGAGGTGTGAAATAAGATTAGCTAGCTCAATTCATTTAAATTTTATATGAGCTAATTTAAGCTCAGATCACTTAAATGAATTAGGTTGAGTAGCTCACAAACTGACTCATTAATATTTTTGAAAAATAAAACTAAATATAAAAAAATATTCAAAATTTGTTAGAACAAAAATATTATTATGAATATATCTTTTGATTAGATTTTATTCTATCCTTTAAGTGTGTTGATTCGTAGTCGCAGTATTGTAATAATTTTTTGACAAAGGTATTTTGATAAATGAGTTAGAGAGTTGCTCATGTATGTTTGAACTTTTTCGGCTCTTTGCCATCAATCTTAAATGAAGTGAGCTGCTCATTTGACACCACTAGTTTTATGTTTTATAAATAAAGGTGGGAGGCAAACAGCAACTTCTGGTTGTAAGACTTTCCATAGCAGTTTTTTTAAGCTAATTACTGTCAAATTGGTCTGAATGCCCTTTCCATAGGATTTGCTTTCATTATATAGAAGAGATTTACATATTGATTGCCTGATTTCCAGCGCCTAAATGCTATACAAGGTAAGTATTTTCAACGTTATTTACAGCCTAATTATCTGCTATATACCATCTAGATATATAGGAAAACATCCCTAAAATAGTACAAATAAAATCCCGTAACATCCCGTCTTAAATTGATGCTGGTAGATCAAGAAGTATTAATTTGTCAACTAAGAATTGATGCCGGTGCCGAGAAAGAGCTTTAGTGAAGATGTCTGCAGTTTGATGTTCGGTGGAAATGTGAGGAAGTGTAATCACATGTCTGTCAAAGGATTCACGTATGGAATGACAGTCGACTTCGATATGTTTTGTACACTCATGGAAGACAGGATTAGCAACGATCTGAATGACACTAGTATTATCAGCATGAAGAGGAGTGGAATGAAGTTGAGGAAAACCAAGTTCCCCCAATAACCCACGAAGTCATGTGATCTCAGAGCAGGCAGAAGAAAGCACGATATGTCAGAAATAAGTCAAGAATGTTGTATGAAAATAACCGAATGATTTGGTCTTATGATTTCTTTCTATTTATAGACTTTACAAAATACAACAAACCTACAAAATACATCAAAGCTATCTATGAACAGTTGTGGACAGTTGTTTATGGACAGTTTGTGGGCAGCCATGGATTGTTGTCTATGGACAGCTATGGACAACTGTTTATGGATAATTATTTACAGCTAAATAGACTATGGACAGCAATTGTATACAACTAAATGAATATGGACAACAAATTACAGCAAAACTATTATGGACAGCTAAACTGTCAATGGAACACAGCAAAGCTGTTATGGACAGCTAAGCCGTCCATTGATAGCCCCCCTCAAATTGATACGGTTTGATCGATAAGCATCAATTTGAGACTTAGGAAGTAATGTCGATGACGAGTGAGAAACTTGGTGAAGATATCAACAATTTGTAGTTCATTAGAAATATGTGGAAGAGTGATAACACGAGCTTCAAAGGCTTCACGGATAGAGTGACAATCGACTTCAATATGCTTTGTGCGCTCATGATAGATCGGATTGGCCGTAATCTAAATAACACTTGTATTATCGGCATGTAAAGGTGTAGGATCAGTCTCAGAGAATCTAACTCAGCTAGCAAACCTAGAAGCCAAATAATTTCGGAACAAGCAAGAGACATTGCTCGATACTCAGATTCTATAGATGACTTAGAAACTCTGTCTTGTTTCTTACTCTTCCAGGAGATCAATGCATCACCTAAGAACATGCATCAACCAGTGATGGAGCGACGGGTATCAGCACAACCAACCCAATCAACATCGCTATAAGCAACAAGACGAAGAGAATTGCCTGAAGGGAAGAATAAGCCACGGGCAAAAGTGCCATGAACATAGTGTATGATCCGACGGACAACAGCCAGATGAAGATGACGAGGAGCCTGAAGAAATTGGCTGACTTGTTGTACAGCAAAAGAAATATCTGGTCTAGTGATGGTGAGATAGACAAGGCTACCTACCAATTTCCGATATAAGCTGGGATCAACAAGTCGCCTTCCTCTTTGCGCTTGACATTTAATTTCATGGGAGTATCAACAGAGGTAGCTTCCTGTAGTTCAGTTGTAGTCACCAAATCACTAGCATATTTGTGTTGATTGAGGGAAATACCAATGGGGCTATGATGCACCTCAAGACCAAGAAAATATGTAAGAGACCCAAGATCCTTCATATGAAAAGATTGTGAGAGATGGATCTTGAGCTGGACAAGTAAAGTAGAATCAGAACCAGTGATCACAATATCATCAACATAAACCAAAAGGACAACAATGCCCATGTCTGATTTTCGAAGAAACAATGAAGTGTCATACTTGCTCTGCATGCAAGAAAATTGTAATAAAGTGGTTCGAAATTTTCCAAATCATGCCCGTGGAGCTTGTTTAAGACCATAAAGAGAACGACGAAGTTTACACACATTGGATGTCGAAGAGGAAAACAACCCTGGAGGTAGCTTTATATAAATACATTCTTTAAGATCTCCATGAAGGAAAACATTCTTAACATCCATCTGATGTAGTGGCCAATCATTGGAAACAGCAAGAGCTATTATCGTTCGAACAGTAGTCATTTTAGCCACAAGAGCAAAGGTTTCCTCATAATTAACACCATATTCCTGTTTGTTCCCAAGGACAACAAGCCGAGCTTTATAACGATCCAAGCTTCCATCAGAGCGAACCTTGACTGAGTAAACCCATTTCCAACCCAGAGGAACTATAATGGAAGGACAAGACTCAATGTCTCAGGTGTGATTGGCCTCAAGAGCAGCAATTTCTTCCTACATAGCTTGGCACCAACAATCATGCTTGACAGCATATGAGTAGCATGTGGGAATATCAAAATTGGACAATACAGTAGTAAGAGTTGAAATAAAATTGCCAGAAAAAAAACCATACCTAACAGGGGGTACAAACACTCGAGAAAAGCGACGTACCAGAGGCTCTTGAGGTGGTGCAAGCCTGCAACTGACTGACTTTGGTGTATGTTAGGATCAGATATCGGGTAAGCCACCGGAAGAGACTATAGGCGGGATTGTCTTGTATATACCATTCCTGGTTTGAAGCGAGAACTGTTTTGAGAAAGAGCTAAGAACTGGTGCTCAAAGGAGGGAAGGACTACAGTAGAAGAAGAGGGCACAACAGACACAGGAAAAAAATGTTGATTTTTAAAGAAAATAACATTCCTAGAAATATGTGTACGATGTAATGTAGGATCATAGCATACAAATCCCTTTTGATACACATTATATCCTAAAAATGCACATCTAACAGATTGAGCAGATAATTTATTTCGCTCATGAGGTAGTAAATGAACAAAATATACACAACCAAAGATACGAAGATTATCATAATTAGGTTGCTTAGTAAACAAACGAAAATAGGGAGATTCCATGTGCAAAACTTGGGAAGGTAAACGATTAATCAAGTGAGTAGCAGTCTTTAGAGCCTCAACCCAGAACATGGATGGAACAGAAGATTCTAACAAGAGAGTACGTACCATATCAAGAAGATGACGATTTTTGCGTTCAGCTACTCCATTTTGTTGAGGAGTAGCAGGAGATGAACGTTGATGGATGATACCTTTAGAAGCCAAAAATACCTGAAACTCAATGGATAAATATTCACCACCAAAATCTGTGCAAAATGTCTTAATATTTGCAGAAAATTGATTTTTTAAACATATGCTAAAAACTCGGTGAAAGTACGAAAAACCTCAGATTTAGAGCGAAGAAAATAAACCCAAGTGAATCTGCTATGATCATCAATGAATGAAAGTTACATAGTATTTAAATTTGTCATGTGAAGTAATCGGGGAAGGTCTCCAAACATCACTGTGAATAAGATCGAAGCAATGAGAAGCTCTACTAGCATGCAAAGGAAATGGAAGAGTTTTGCTTTTACCAAGTTTACAAGAGTCACATTCAAAAGGTAAAGAAGAACGTTTTTTATTACCAAGAAAGCCCAAGTTCATTATATGAGATAAAACTTGAGTATTAGGATGGCCTAAACGACGATGCTACACTATACTTAGATTAGGAATATTATTACAAACAAAACACTCAATAGAAGGAATTGGATAAATTGCTGGAATAGGTAAAAGTAATGGAAACAAACGTCCCACTTTAGGTCTCTTCGCGATCGACTCCCTTGTTACCTGGTCCTGCACAACACAACCATCACAAGAAAAGTTAACAGCACGATTGTTATCAACTAATTGACCAATAGAAATGAGATTTGTAGAAAGTTGAGGAGCAAGAAACACATCAGTAAATGGAGAAGAAGCATTTCCAACAACTTTGATTGGCAAAAAACTGCCATTGACCGTCTATATAGTAGATTGGCCAACATAAGGCCGAACATGAGACAAAGTTGTGGGAGTATTTGTCATATAATTAGAAGCCCCTGAGTCTAAATACCAAAGTGTAGTAGAATTTTTACCTTGAAATCCCATTGCAGATAATGCCGAAATTAACATCTGTTGCACCATTTCAGGAGTGCAGTAAGTTGCAGCAGGAGGTGGAAGATTAGGAGAAACACCTGAGGAAGACACATGTGCTACAGTAGTTGCTACTGGAGGAACAACAACAGAAGTCTGAAATGCTTGGGCCTGACGATGGGGACGAATACGACATTATTTGATAATATGACCATTTTTCTTGCAATAAGAATAACATTTTTTAGGACAATTGGCAACAATATGCCTATATTCTTTGCAGCAAAAACATTGCATATTTTTATAAGGCATAGATGATCCACGCCCTTGGACTGCATAAGTCATAGTTGTCGTCGTGTAATTGCCATAAGATTGTTCCAGAATAGCTTGAGTACTTAGACGTTCTTCGCGAAGTAACTCACCAAAGCAAATATCTAGAGAAGGAACAGGAGATCTGTTCAATAGAGAAGAGCGAACTGATTCATATTTCAGGCATAATTTCATGAGTCAAAAATGTCGAGTAATAATCCTGGATAGAAAGACTACCATGTTGGAACATGGCAATTGCATGTTCCAACTGAAAGTGACGAGCATCATTGTCTTGATGATAAACTTTCTTCAAATAATTCTACATGGAGTGAGCAGAGCGATGAGCCATCAAGTTGGTGACGATATGTGGTTCCACCGAACTAAGAAACCAAGACATGATTCGAGCATCAAGCACAGCCCAAGAAGGAGAAGACATGACTTCCTTAGAGTTAACAGTATTAGATGTTGGTGTAACATCTGTGCCATCAATATGGCTCCAAAGGTCGTTTCCCTTGAGGAAAAGTTCAAACTGGAAAACCCAAGTAGAGTAATTTTTTCCCATAAACTTAACACACACTGGTGCAATGTCCATTGCAAATAAATAAAATCCGAGAAATATTCAAACAAATTAAAAAAAAACAAGATAAAGACCTTAAACAGAGATTGTCGAAGAACACTTGTTTAGCAACAAACGCTAAAAAATATCAATGAAGATTTCCTCAGAAATAGAAAATTGGATTTTTTTTTCTCAAAGAAGCTTTGATACCATGTCAGAAATAAGTCAAGAATGTTGTATGAAAATGACCGAATGATTTGATCTTATGATTTCTTTCTATTTATAGACTTTATAAAATACAACAAACCTACAAAATACAACAAACCTACAAAATACATCAAAGTTGTCTATGAACAGCTGTGGATAGCTGTTTATGGACAGTTTGTGGGCAGGCAGCCATGGATTGTTGTCTATGGACAGCTATGGACAGCTATTTATGGACAATTATTTACAGCTAAATAGACTATGGACAACAAATTACAGCAAAACTGTTATGGACAGCTAAGCTGTCCATTGACACGATATTCAGACTCTGTGGAAGACTTGGAAACTGTCTTGCTTCTTACTCTTCCAAGAAATGAATGCATTGCCTAAAAACATTCACCAGCCAGTAACAGAGCGACGAGTATCTGCACATCCAGCCCAGTCAGCGTCACTATACCCTACCAACTATAAGGAAGATTCCTTAGGAAAGAACAACCCGCATGAAGAGGTGCCCTTCAGATATCGGATAATGCGGCGAACAGCAGCAAGGTGAAGGTATCGAGGAGCCTACATAAATTGACTGACCTACTGCACAGCAAAAGAAATGTCAGGATGAGTAATCGTCAAGTTCAAACTCCCAACGAGTTGGTGATACAAAGATGGATCTGATAGAAGCTCTCATTCCTCCTGACGAAGCTTAAGATTTACCTCCAAGGGAGTAAGAACATAATTACCCAATTGGAGACCAGCTAATGAAATTACTTCCTCTGTGTATTTGTGTTGATGTAACAATGTACCAACCGGAGTAATCTGGACCTCAAGGCCAAGAAAGTACGGCAAGGGACCAAGATCTTTCATGTGAAAAGAGGCCTTGAGATGCTGTTGTAATTGCTTAAGTAGCTCAGTATCAAAGCCATCACAATATCATCAACATATACTAGAAGCAATACAATTCCTGCAGAAGTCTTGCGAAAAAAAAGAGAGGAATCAAACTGACTCTAAGTAAAGTGAAAAGCAAGCAAAATAGAACGAAATTTATCAAACCATGCACGCGGAGCTTGTTTCAAACCATACAAAGATCGACGTAACCGACAAACCTCTGAGGAAGGTGTAGTAAACATGCCAGGAGGTGGAGACATAAATTTCTTCCTTCAAATCCCCATGTAGAAAAGCATTCTTCACGTCCATCTGCCGAAGAGACCACCCATGTGATGCAACAAGTGCCAAGATAGTCCGTACAGTAGTCATTTTAGCAACAGGTGCAAATGTCTCTTCATAATTAATATCATACTCATGTCGGTTCCCAAGGGCCACGAGATGGGCCTTATATCGATCCAGTGAGCCATCAAACCGAAACTTGACTGAGTATACCCATTTACAAGCAATAGGTTTGACACCAGAGGGACAAGTCACAAGATCCCAAGTGTGATTGTCTTGAAGAGCTTGGATTTCTTCTTGCATGGCCTACTGCCAACATGCTTGGGTGGCTGCCTGAGTATAAGAGTGAGGAACAGAAACAGTATCAAGAGTGGCAGTAAGCGAGGTATGAGAAAAACCATACCTATTTGGTGGATGTGTAACTCGGGTGGAGCGTCGAGGTATCGGAAGCGTAGAATCAGATGACGGATCAGTGTCTAGAAGAGGCACTGAAGAAGGACGTCTATGGTACCATACCTGGTTTAAATCGCTCAATGGAAGAAGGCACATCATCAAAAGCGGGTAGAAGAGTAATAGGAGGATCAGAAATAACCTGAGACTGAAAGAAATATTGATTTTCAAAGAAAATCACATTCCGGGAGATCCGAAATTTGTTTGCATGAGCATCATAACAAACAAATCTTTTATGAGTAGGGCTATATCCCATAAAAGCACATGTGATAGACTGCAGCAAGCTTGTGACGATCAATAGGTGGCAGATGAACAAAACAAACACACCCAAAAGTATGAAAGGATTGATACTCAGGAGATATGCCAAATAATCGAAGATAGGGAGAATCATAATTTAGAGTGGCAGTAGGCAAACGATTGATCAAATAAATAGCACTAGATAAAGCTTCTACCCAGAACTTAGAAGGTACAGAAGAATCAATCAGCAAAGTACGAACAACATCTAAGAAATGACGATTCTTACGCTCAGCGACTCCATTTTGTTGAGGGGTATAAGGACAAGAACGTTGAGAAATGATCCCTTTTTGTTGAAGATAAGTCTGAAAGGAATGAGACATGTATTCCCCCCCCCTGAGTCAGAGCGTAAGGTTTTGATACAAGTATTGAACTGTGTCTCGACAAGTGCAACAATTTTTTGAAAAACAGAGAACACGTCAGCTTTAGAACGGAGAAAATAGATCCAAGTAAATCGACTGTAATCATCGATTAACATCACAAAATAACGATACTGCCCATGAGAAATAATAGGACTGACACCCCAAACATCAGTATGCACAATCTCAAAGCAAGTAGAAGCATGACTACCATGCGTAGGAAAAGGTAATGTTTTACTTTTACCAAGACGACAAGTAGCACAATCAAAAGATATAGGAGAAGAAAAAAATTCTTTATTGCCTAAAAAACCATGTTTCAAACCAATTTCTTATGTCATACTTCATTATTATTGGCAGTAACCATACAAGCAAAAGAAATAACATTAGGAATAGAAAACTATAAAGGAAATAAACGTCCCACTTAGGCCCCTTCGTGATCACCGTCCCCGATACCTGATCCTGCACAAGACAACCACCACGAGAGAAATGAACATCACATTTATTATCTACCAATTGTCCAACAGAAATCAAATTGGTAGATAATCCATGAGAGACAAAAACATTTCGAAATGAAGAACCCAAATCACCAACAACAGTAATAGGAAGTGTACTACCATCAGCAATCTGAATAGTTTGCGTGCCTCCATGCTTACGAACACCATAGAGACCCGTCGTACTACCAGTCATATGATTAGAAGCACCAGAATCAACAATCCAAGAAGAAGTGAAGGTAGGAGTTGTACCTTGTAGGCCTAAAGCCGTAAAAGCAGACAATCATCTGTTGAACCATGGCAGGTGTGAGAATAGATGAATCAGAGCTTACAGTGGGAGGCGCCGAAGAAGACGATGACTAAACAGCAGCTTGAAAAGCTTGAGATTGGCGATTCTAAGGCCGCACGCGACAATCTTTTATGAAATGGCCCTCTTTCTTGCAGTAGTTACAAACTTTCTTCGGACAGTTGCGAGCAATGTGACCTATCTCCTTGCAATTAAAACACTGCAACATGTTCCTCCCTTTTCCTTGTGCTGCATAGGCTACATTCACAGCCTCAGAAAAGACTTTCTCAGAAGTCATACCCATCTGAGTGGATAATCGTTGTTCCTCACGCAATAAATCTCCTAAGAAGATATCCAAGGAAGGAACCGGATTACGGTTCAATAAACCGGCTCGAACATATTCAAATTCAGGGCAAAGCTTCATCAAAAATTGATCGCGTTGACTCTCAGCATGAACCGCATGAAGAGCCGCGAGAGCCGCGGTAGGAACCTTAGCATGAACAATAGCAGAATACTCGCTCCAAATATTAATAAAACTGCTCAATAGTCAAATTACCATGAGTGTAATTGCTAATTTCCAACTCCAATTGGAATTTCCGAGCACTGTGGTGTTGATGATAAATACGTTACAGATAGGCCCACATAGCTTGAGCCATAGTGAAACACCGAAGATTGGTGACAAGATGGGGCTCAATCGTTCCCAATAACCAAGAGATCACCTTAGCATCCTTAACCTCCCATTGGACAAATTCCTTTTCATCAGTGGGAACTCGAATAGAACTGTCAATATGATTTGATAATTCTTTCCCTTTCAAGAACATTTTAAATTGAAATTCCCACGTTGAAAAATTCTTTCCAGTAAAATGAATAATATTATTTTCCGTAGACATGATGAAAATTACGTATAAAAAAATCAGCCCAAGAAGTAAACAAATAACAACAAGCCCAATAAACACAATAAGAGGGCCCGAATTGATACCTGCCCAGCTAGCACGTCGGCAACAAGAGAATCGACAAACACAGAATGCCGAGTTCACACGGAGAGAATGCCTAGATTGATGATCACCTCGGGTACAAGTTAATTTAGCTCAATTAAAACAATAAGAGAATCGACAAACACAATAAGAGGGCCCGAATTGATACCTGTCCAGCTAGCACGTCGGCAACAAGAGAATCGACAAACACAGAATGCCGAGTTCACATGGAGAGAATGCCTAGATTGCTGATCACCTTGCAATCACCACAGAACCTCCCGTCTACCACACAAAGAGTCGACGTGCCCACAGCAACCCAACCACCTCAATGGAAGCACCGAAAGAGAAGATTGAACACCACTCAACCACCACAGAAAACACTTAACGCCACCACAGAGAAGATCAACGACCACAGAGGAAGTCGATGGACACCTTTCGACCCAGAACAGTACATCAACAACCACAAAAAAAAAGAACCCACGAAATTGGTGACCACAGAAAGTCCGGACACACCAAGAGCAAGAAAAAAAATTTGTTCCTGTCACACGAGTGATTAAAACCACAGAAATGAATAGCAGAGTAGGGACTCTGATACCATGTCAAATTGGTCTGAATGCCCTTTCCATAGGGTTTGCTTTCATTATATAGAAGAGATTTACATATTGATTGCCTGATTTCCAGCGCCTAAATGCTATACAAGGTAAATATTTCCAACGTTATTTACAGCCTAATTATCTGCTATATACCATCTAGACATATAAGAAAACATCCCTAAAATAGTACAAATCAAATCCCGCAACAATTACTACTACTAGATAGCTCAGAATATAACACATTGTGAGGCTGCTTTTGAAATTTACCATCAAAAGGCAAAAGAAAGATATCTTTTAAACACAAATGTACTCTAGAAAGATCACTTGATCAAGATAAAAAATGATCTACCATGTAACTTGCAACTGCCCATTGCCTATGAGAAAAGAGGACAAGAGATGCCCTAGGTCAAGCCAGAATTTTAAAGCCACAACATTTATGATGCAGGACAAATATTATACTATTCCTAAAAGGATTAGATAGAAAAAGAGTTTAATAAACAAATAACTTCTAGATATATTTTCCTTAGTTTATTAGGATTTTATATTTTACTGTTCACGCATTATTGGAGCAGTTTTATGCCTTTAATCATTTTAAGATTTATAATTCATATTGATTACGAGTTTGTTTTCTATTTAGTGAAGTACTATTATAAGCCTATAAATAGAGTTTGTACCCTAACAAGGGAACACACGGAGTTTGAATGAATAAAATTTATTCTCCCTTTTGGGTTTATTGTTCTTGGGGTCTTCTTGGATCTCTCTAAACCTAGAATTCAAGCTTTTCTGATTTTCCTTGTAAATTCTAATCTCTCATATATGCTTCTTGCATTAGTTGGTATCAAAGCTTCGTTTTCCCTTAGCATTGGGACCGTTAATAATGCCAATGCAAGAGACAGTTCCTAATGATCAATAAGGAGACGTGATAATGGAATTAAGAAGGCAGATTGAAGCTTTAATCCAGTGCTTAGCGCAACTTGAAACTCCTATTCATGATAATGGGTCAGAGGAAGAAACTTACAAAAATCCATTCTAGACATATTGCTCATAGAGGCTACTACGAACTTGAACATAAGGATCGAAGAGGGATGGTGGATTCAAGATTGAAATTCCAGAGTATAGAGGAAATATTCAAGCTGAGGAATTTCTTGATTGGCTGGCTAGTATTGAAAGAATATTTGACCCTAAAGATGTTCCTAAAGATAAGAAGATGAAACTAGTTGCTTTAAGATTGAAGGGTCATGTTTCAGCATGGTGGAATCAACTTAACTTGGTGCAAGAACAGAAAGGAAAGCCTAACATTAATGATTGAGAAAAGATGAGACAAAAAACTTTACCCTTCAACTATGTGCAAACAATGTACCAACCCTTACAGCGGCTTCAACAAGGAAATAGAAGTGTGAGTGATTATACTCAAGAATTTCAAGAGTGGATTGCAAGGAATGACTTATTGGAAAGTGAGGAGCAGCTGGTCGCTCAATATATTGGTCCTCGACAATCTACACAAGATGTCCTTAATTTATACAACATTTGGACTGTTTCAGAGGCTTTTCAACGTGCTTTGGTGGTTGAAAAACAGCAAACTAGAGGAATTAATAGGGCTGGAAGTTTTCAGGATTTTAAGACCAGATCTACCACAAAAACAGCAAAGGACAAGCTGTGGAGGCAAGTAATCTGACAGCTCCTACTGGGCAGCAAAAGGGCAACAGCACAGCAACCCCATATCCTCAAAAGAGTGGAACATCTAATGCAAGAAATCAGTCCAGCGACTCTACATTCGATGTTTTGAATCTGGAGCACTAGGACTGCGATCTTCAAATTGCAGAAAAATAGCAGTAGTCTAGGAAGACAATTGCTCATTGAACGTGATAATCCAGAAGTTGATTTTGGAGATCATATGTATGATGAAGATGGTGAAGAATAATGAAGATGCTATTCATGGTGACGTTGGTGAGTTATTGGTTATGCAGAAGAACCTCAATGCCCCAAGAGACGAGAAAGAGGATTGGTTGCGTTCTAATACTTTCATCACCATGTGCACAATTGGTGGAAAATATGCAAGCTTATTATCAGCAGTGGTAGTTGTGAAAAATATCATATCTCAAGAAACTGTTTCAAAGCTGAAGTTGGAGGTAGAGCCCCATCCACAACCTTACAAGTTGGCTTGGGCTAAAAAGGGGAAGTGAGATGCATATTACCAAGTGTTACCTAGTTTCTTTCTCCATTGGAAACAAATACTTTGATCAAGTATGGTGCAACATTGTGGCTATGGATGCTTGTCACGTGTTATTGGAAAGATCACAGCAATATGATTGCAATGCAACCCACAATGGCCAGAAAAACACCTACACCTTCTACAAGGACAATAAGAAGATAACTTTGGCTCCATCAAAAGAAGGCAATCCTTTACAGGGCTAACTTTCTTTCATTAGCACACTTTTCCACTGAATTGGAAGATAGTGGAGTCATTTTTGTATTGGTTGGGATAGAGAAAGATGTGACACCACCTGCTGAGTTACATGAAGAGGTACAACCCATATTGGAAGAATTTAGAGGTGTCATACCCCAAGATTTGCCTCTTGAACTACCTTCTATAAGAGAGATACAGCATCACATTGACTTAGTTCCAGGAGCTTCCTTGCCAAATAAGCCCCATTACCACATGAGTCCAAAAGAACAAGAGGAGTTATCGAAGATAGGCTACATCCAAGAGAGTAAAAGCCCTCGTGCAGTACCAGCTTTGCTTATGCCAAAGAAAGATGGAATTTGCAACATGTGCATGGATAGTTAGGCGACAAACAAGATCACCATTAAATACAGATTTCCAATTCTGAGGCTTGATGATATGTTGGATCAAATAGCTAATGCTAAGGTGCTCTCAAAGAACAATTTGAAGAGTGAATATCATCAAACTCAAATACGTCGTGGTGATGAGTGAAAAACAGCGTTTAAAACACGTGAAGGATTGTAAGGTGTTCTCAAAAAAGTGTTGTTTCATGACTAACAGAGTTATATTTTTGGCTATGAAATTTCTTTTGAAGGTCTTCAGGTGGATCCATTCAAGGTGAAAGCAATCCTAGATTAGCCAACACCGACCAACGTGCATGAAGTTTGTAGTTTTCATAGCCTAGCATCATTTTATCGGCACGTTATTAACAATTTCAGCACTATAGCAGCCCCAATAACGGATTGCATGAAGAATGGTGTTTTCATGTGGACTACTAAGACTGAGAACAACTTCAACATTTTTGAAGAAGAAATTATCTAAAGCAACTGTTCTTCCTTTACCAGATTTTGACAAAGTTTTTGAGGTGAACTGTAATGCTTCTCATCTTGGAATTGGAGCTGCATTAAGCCAAGGTGATAGACCTACTGCTTACTGAAGTGAAAAGCTTAATGGTGCAAGGCAACGATACTCTACTCATGACATTGAGATTTATGCCATCATTCGTACTTTATAGCATTGGTTAGACTACCTTACTCTATGAGTCTGTTCTTTATTCATATCATAAAGCCCTAAAATACTTGAACTCACAGAGAAATTTGAATAGAAGACATGGTTCATGGGAAACATACTTGCAAGGATCTACTTTCACTTTGAAGCATAAGGCTGGAGTATATAATCGTGTAGCAGATGCTTGGAGCAAACGCGTTGCATTGTTGTCTACTATGGAGGTTAGAGTTGTAGGGTTTGAAATGTTCAAAGATCTCTACAAAAATGATGATTTTGGACTTATTTTAAAAGAAGTAATCAAGGTGTTTCAAGAAGTTATTTTCTACAGGACAGATTCCTTTTTAAAGAAACCAGATTATGCATTCCAGAAAGTTCCTTAAGGGAAAAAATAATTGCTGAATTACACAAAAGACATTTGGTAAGGATAAAATGGTGGAATTGATTGAGTCTTCTTACTGGTGGCCTAAGCTCAAAAAAAAATGTTGCAAGATTTGTCAAAAGGTGTCATACCTACCAAGTATCAAAGGGAGGATCTACAAATGCTAGATTATACATACTGTTACTGGTTTTGCATGCACCATGGGAGGATATTAGTAAGGACTTTGTTCTTGGGTTGCCTAGGACTCAAAGAGACGTGGATTATGTTTTCATGGAGGTGGATCGTTTTCCAAGATGACACTTTATTCCGTGTAGGAAAACCATGGATGCTTCAAACATTGCTAGTCTTTTCTTTAAAGAGATTGTGTGATTGCATGGTATTCCTAAGTCCAAGTTCATGAGTCATTTTTGGAGAACTTTGTGGAAGAAGTTAGGCACTGAATTGAAGTTTAGTACGTCCTATCACCCACAGACTGACACCCACAGACTGACGGTCAAACAGAGTATACAAATCGAATTTAAGGAAATCTACTAAGGAGCTTGATTGGGAATAATTTCAAGCAATGGGATGTGGTACTTTCTCAAGCAAAGTTTACTTTCAACCGCTTAAAGAACCATACAACTAAGAAGAGCCTTTTTGAAATTGTTTACTGGAAAAATCATAATAATACTCTTGATTAACTCAAATTTCCCTAGTGAGAAAATCTAGCTGACCATATTAAATCAATTCATGTGCAAATCCATCAACAAATTGAGACAAGTAATGCTAAACACAAGAAAAGTGTCGTATGGTGTTTGAAGTGAGAGATTATGTGTGGACAATCTTGGCAAATGATCGATATCCAGTTGGAGAATGTAACAAGCTGAGTGCTTGAACAATTAGTCCTTATGAAATAGTTGAGTGCTTGAACAATTAGTCCTTGTGAAATAGTTGAGAAGACTAATGACAATGCCTACAAGTTGAAGCTTCTTAGTCACATTTCTACGTCAGATGTGTTCAATGTAAAGCATTTGATTCCCTTCCAAGGAGACAATGTAGACTATAACGATAACTCGAGGACGAGTTTTTTCTCAGCATGGAGACTGATGCAGAACAAATATTTTCCTATTCCTGGGAGGATTAGATAGAAAGAGCTTTATAAAGAAATAACTTCTAGATTTAGTTTATTAAGAGTTTTAATAATTTTCCTAAGTTTAGGATTTTATATTTTATTATTCACGCATTACTATAACAGTAAGTCTTTAATTATTTTAAGATTTTAATATTTGATTAGGAGTTAGTTTTCTATTTAGTATTTAGTTTAGAAGTACTATTATAAGCCTATAAATATAGTTTGTACCCTAATAAGGGAACACAGATTTAGTTCTCTTTAAGCTAGAATTCAAGCTTTCTCTAATTTTCCTTCTAAATTCTAATCTCTCATTTACTCTTTCTTCGTTAATTTAGTTTCCAAAGTAGAAAAAATGGAAGGGGGACTATAATTAAAATTAAAAAAGGGTCATGCAGGGTCATGCAGCTTTTAGTATGCCTTCAGCATAAAATCACTAACTGCTGTCGAACCAAAATAACATACATCAGAAAATTTGATTTAATTAATAACAAGAAGATCTCAAATATTTTTGATTGAAAGAAAAGGGAAAGAAAATAGATAAAGTCAAGATTTATAAAGGGGACTATTTATATTTTACCAGGAATTTCTATCAGATTCAGACTATTCCATCCTAACATATTTTTCATATTTGTTTGTCCCAATGGTGTCACAAGAAGTAATCTAAACAAATACCAAGCTGCGCACCTGTGGTTTTATGTGGCTACCAAATCAGACATTCTTTATGCCTCTTATGGGGAAAACTTACAACACAATATAAAGACATGCCGCATACTCTTCAAAAATGTGCAGTTCAAAGTTTTAACGTTCAGTTAGTCCTCAAACTTAGTAGTTTACATCCTATGTAGCCATAATTGCTGTTCTAGGTTGAAAAGAGTATGCTCACGAAGTTATTACACTGCAGAATAACTTTGCAGCAGTGCAGCCATCTGTTAATGAAAAGAAATAAAAGAGAAAACTAAAGATATCTTTGTGAACAGTATTCTCTGAAAATCACAAGATTTCAAGAACAGAGTTTTCAATGTTTGATATTTTCATCTTAGAACATTTATATATTTATATACTAGTGATATAACATTCAATTTTTTGTTGTGAAGATCAAAACAATAACATTTATAATACCAGATAGGTCTCCAGCCTCTTGATGATTGAAAGAAATTCAAGGACATAGAAGAAATCAAGAAAAGTTCCAACAAGTCTAAGCATATGTGGTGCCCATGCATGCATAAAACTTCAAAGTACTTCATCCATACATGCATGTGAATAAATAATTCCAACATGAATGTATGTGTGTGCAGTCATGTAAATGCTCGCCCACATGTCTGGAATTGTGTTAATAGGTATATATATCCTAATGTATTGAAACTTGGAAGTACCTGACGGCCATGGTCATTCATCGGTATGCACTCAACCGCAATTATTTTATCAAAATCATCAGCTGTGACAATATACTCCGGATTGGTAGCTCCTGAAATCAGAAAACACATAATAGACAGATGAAAAATAAGATATATTTCATATATGATCTGCCAGTTAATAAACTATTATTTCAACAAAAAGACTAAGCTAAAAGGACAGAACATATAATCATTTCTTGCTAACCTTCAATGTACTGTCTAGTTCCATCCTGAAGATGGCGAACCCACTGATAGTGCAAAGGAACATTGATGACGTGTAAAAAATCAACAAAGTCCTACATAATTATATCAACAGAAATTACACTCAAAATTAGATTTTAGGAATCTCACCTGAAACACGCATAGAGAAGTCCCTCTCACAGGGTATCCACATCCAAGAAGTTTTCCTCCGGGTATAGCATCACCAACTATTTGAAAATTCTCAATTCCAGGCAAATCTAAATAGAAATAAGCAAGGGTAAATTCCAATACAAGTCAATCCTACAAAAAGGTTATCAAAAATGTTATTACCTTCAGAAATAGAAGAGGCAGTCTCTTCATTCGAGAAGGGAGAAGGAGACAAACTACCAGCAGTCATTTTTCCTACCTTGCCAACGAAAACTTCAGAAACATGGTGTTTAGGACCCTCCATCTCCCTGTAAATGTTAACATTTCAGTTAAGAATAAGATAATTCATAATGGCAGTCAAAAAATGTGTAGAAAAAATAACAATGTTTAGAGTTTTAATCCACAATCATTTGGAGGATCTCAATAGCTTTGATGACATACACCTCTATATCAGATTTCTTTACTAATGAACCCCCTTTGGAAGATAACTAAGCATCTCGTACATCAAGGGCATCGGTTTCCACAATATCTTAAGGAATCACTTTAACAATCTCTTAATGAGAAAGATATGGTTTGTTTCAAGTGGATTCTTTCATCTTTCTTTGAACAAATTTGTGACTGTTTCCTTTAACGTTTCTCAGTGCTTTTTTATGTCAGACCTCTACTCCACATTTTTCTTGCTTTGAAACAAAGTAAACCCTTGCTTTGTTGGTTGGACCCCTGGGCCACATTTATTTATGCCTATTCTATATTTATGTGTGTATGTATATTAAATGAATTTTTCATTTCCTATTAAAATATAAAGTAGACCCTAAAACATTTCTGATTAACTCATCTCTTCAAAATTAGCATTCACAAATTGAAAGCTCGTATTAAACATGAACTTCAAGGGCATAAATCTCTAAGGCCATGTGTCTGTATAAAAAATGGAAAGGCACTGCTATGTAACACCTCTGACTTCTCTATTTTTTCCATTTAATTATCTGAAAAGGGAAGGGGATTCCAAAGCAAAGGTTTTACCCAATTTTTGGAAATCCAGATAACTTTTGCAACATGGAATAGTTTTCCTCTTCCACACCTGTAATGAACTTTACCAAATGCATCTTAACTATAAAAACCAAATATATTTAATGCCAATTCACTACACATTATCATTTAGGGTAAATGTTATATTTACTACTATAAGTTTTAACCTACTTGCAATTTACTACCTATGTTTTCTTACTATAATTTCGTACTTTATATTATCATTTCTAAATGAATTATGTATTTTTAGTTGATATTGACATTAAGTCTTAACGAGATAATTCACTTGGAGTGATTGAATTAGAGGTTAGTAAGCTTTTATCGAATGGGGTAAAGATGGGCTAATCTAAGAATATCAACTAATGTACCTAACTAAGGTAGATTTAAATACATAAAATATCATATTGATAGGAAAAAACTTAAAAGTAATAAACTGAAAGTAAATCAAAACTTTTAGTAGAAAATAAAATGTTTCCCTTTATAATTATAGATTAAAGGACTTCAATAACAACTAGGCAATTATAATTCTTGACTATTTAGTTAGCAAAGATTATAATTATGTTTTAGGGAGAGTGGCCGCAGAAGTCCCCTGATTATGATGTTGGTGTCATTTAATCCCTCAAATTTAAAAATGTGTATAATTATAGATTAAAGGACTTCAATAACAACTAGGCAATTATAATTCTTGACTATTTAGTTAGCAAAGATTATAATTATGTTTTAGGGAGAGTGGCCGCAGAAGTCCCCTGATTATGATGTTGGTGTCATTTAATCCCTCAAATTTAAAAATGTGTTTTTTAGTCCTTCACCTTTGAGAAAATGAGCTAAGTACGGACAAATAATATTATTTTAATGATTTTTCTATTAAAATATTATTTTTACTGTCAAGTGATTAAAATATAATAAAATATGAGGCATTAACAAAGGTAAAAGTAAAATTTCGTATAAATTATTTAAGAAAAAAATCAACAGTAATAATATTCTTACATAAAAATATTTAAACACATTTATTTTAAAAGAAATTAAAATAAAAAGTGATAACCAAATATTAAAAAAAATTGTGACAAAAGTTTCATATTAACTACCATCTTATCATTGTTAAAAGAACGAATTTTAATCATTTTACAGAAAAATAATATTTTAATAGAAAAATCATTAAAATAACATTATTTGTTTATAATTGGTCTCTTTTCTCAAAGTTGAGGGACTAGAAAACACTTTTTTGAATCTGAGGAACTAGATGCACACTAAGGCTTAATCTGAAGGACTTGGTTGACATTTTTCTCTATTTTTTATTTCCTATTCCTGTGCAGTTCTCACTTCCCCATATGACTCCGTACAGGGAACGTACATGTACCACTACAGTTTCAAGTCTTTAACAACGAGAAAACTGAGCAATTGGCCAATTATGCAGGTAGGCTATGAACTCTAATATACTAATAAATGTTCTGGATAGGAAGAAGATCAACATTGCAGTAGTTGAACTGGGCAAATAGACTGGTGTAGAAACCTATTTTATCACAGAGGAGAACAATCTCTGGAAAGGTTTGCTAAGCTACAATGGCTTAGACCTAAGGTATAGTATTGATATCAAGTCTCTGAACTTACAGAAAAATGAATAACATGCAAAACTCTTTTCCTCCCCTTGCCTTACACTCTCTGTATACCCAAATCAGTTACGCTAAATGACAAAACCAAGAACTTACAGAAAAATGAATAACATGCAAAACTCTTTTCCTCCCCTTGCCCTACACTCCATATACCCTAATTAGCTACGCTAAATGACAAACCAAATAACAAATCCTATAGCTATCAGCCAGGTGTCACTAAAAGGAAATAAAAACAACTACAGAAAGTAAAGACAAGTAATAAAGAAACGGCACATAATAAAAGGAAACGACATAAGATGATAAAACATGGAATAAGGCTAGAGCTCCTGCGTCATAAACACAATCTAGCAAATCTTGGTATTAACTGAGAACTTGATTATGGATCAGCATCACCTACCCCATCTCTGAAAGATCAGTCATACGTCTTGGCGGTTTGTCAGTTGTTTCTAGATGATGATGCTCAACAAAATGAGGATAGGGGGAAGAGGTACGCTGACCCTGCAATACATATGAGGCAGAGAGTTTAACAAATATGGAAGAGAATCCATATTTATTTTATTGATAAAATGAAAACACAAAGAGCATGGTATTGCATGTAGATTACATGCCAATAGTACCGTAGAACTATGAGAAAGTTGGCCATTCACTTTGCCAAAACCCGGATCACCTTTACCATTAGATCCACTTTCAGCATGATTTTCTGCCATATATGCTATTTCTCTAATTCTATCCTGTGAAGCCAAAAGCACATTTTCATTTTCTTGTCCAACATATTGAAGTACAGAACATGATGACAATCAGTATTAGTTCCTCGTGTAAAAAAAAATGCACTGAATCAAATTATTTATATGAAGAAAAATAAGGTCATTTAAAAAGATCAAAACAGTATGGAATCATTTCTGTACTAAAAGATAATAAAATAGTCATCTTACTAACATGGGCACACGGCTGCAAGCACAGCATTGCAACCCAAAAAATACTATTATGTGATAAAGAATTGAGAGGTGTGCATCACTATCACAACAATGAGAAAATCAACAGAAGACTCAACAAAGCATAAAATAGCAAACTTACATGTGAAGTTCTAATCTTCCACTGCAATTGATCATGCAAGTGCTGCAAAAATGAACAAAAGAAAGGGTAAGCCTGACCTCTTATACCAATAAGAAACTAAGAGGTGATTCTCTTATACAGCCGCATCAAATCTAACATATGCTTTAGGATGATTATTTTATCTTACTGCAAGGAATATAATTATTAGAGAAAAGTGTCATAGAAATCCCTTAGGTCATTTGTGTCATTTGATTTCTTAGATTATAAGTAGTGTTATTTAGTCATTTAGCTTTGAAAAAATTGATCAATCAAAAATAAACTATATTATTTTAATGTTTTTTATATTAAACTATTATTTTAAAAATAATATTTTATTAAAATAATGTATTTTGTCCTTAATTGACCTCTTCTTCTAAAATAATGGGACTAAGTGACCAATTTTAATTTAAGGGACCAAACGACACCAATGGCCTAATATTCCCTATGGGCCCACTCCCTAATTATTATTATAACGTTTATGCAAATGGCAAATAATTAAAATAATTATTTAAAAAAAACTCAACCATTCAAATTCTAGAAACAATAAAAATGAAATGGGAAAAAATAAATCAAGACTCTGTCGAGAAAAAGGAATAACTTAATTGAGCGAGCAAATGTCCTAGCTGCAATGGCATATCAGAACCACATATCTGATTTCTAATCATGCATAAGTTTGGATAAGATTTAGGACTTTAGCTATTCATAATATCATAATTCCGCTTCAAAGATGCATAAAATCGTTGTACTTTTATACTCATGCTTTTCGTATGAACAAAAGTTATATCATAATATGGCTAATGCATATTAATGACGGCCTGAGAAAACCAGATATCCTCCCTTGATTTGTCTATACAATTTGCTGGTAATTGATATCACATGACTGAGGACTTGGAAGCAGACTTTTTGATATTCAAAATTGACACTTACATCAACGGGCCAGGCTGCTAATTTTCCAGTTAAGTTACTATAACCCGCATGCTATCTAATCTATACCTTTACACTGCTGGATATAGCAGAGGCATTCATAACACGGGGATTGTTGCCGTATGCAGCCAATAGCCCAACCATAGATGATGTTAATACATATCTGTCGTCCTCTGCAGCCTAGCATTAGAAACAAAACCAAAAGAATGAGTAGCAGTGCTAAAGACAAAGCAATAGGATGAAGTAGGTCAAGATATCAGAAAAGGAAAATTCACTTCTGTAAGCAGTGTTACAAGTTTTCACCAAGAAAATCCTAGCATCTGCTGACATTCTTCTATTCTATAAATAGAGATATCGAAAAAGAGAATGTAATGTCTCAAATTTTTTTGTTGCATAAACGTGAAATTTCAAAGTTATTGATCTATATTATAGCAGAAGCAAGTCCACATTACTGACAACAATCAACTAGAAAGAGAACTTGCTTGCTAGTTTCAAAAGATAGAAAGGAAATTCAAAAGAAAATTACAAATGAGATTAGAGATTATTACTATTTTATCAGTAAATCACTTAAAATGAAGCTTTGATGTGAACAGAGATTATTAGTTCACCTTCAACTCATGCGTCAATTTTAGATTTTCTTCAAGATCACCCTTTCTGCGAGCAAGCTCATTTAAAGCAGAAGTATTGGCTTCATTATGCTTCTCATCCATTACCTAAACAAGATAATGTCAGCTTGCAATTTAGAATTACATAAACAAAGAATGAAGTTATTTTTGCACATTCAAAAACAGAGGAACCATTCAGAGAGGAACTAGATAAAACACAGCAGAAAGACCATTGGTGCTTTCATTATATGAACAAACCAATCGTAAGTCGGCAAATTTCCTCTCTAACGCGTACTTCTCCCTTAGTAGCCGCAATTCCTGATACCAAGAAAGCCATTAAATTTCCACTATAAAAAATATGAAACAGTTAAAAGTATGTTGGTAGGATTTAGCGATATGTTACCTTCACACAGGCAACAGCAATCTGTTCACGAAGATATTGGATCTCCTCTTCCAGTGCTCTAGCTCTTTTATACATTTCCTAATCGTAAGCTGAGTTAGCTCAATGGATCATATCAAATTCCCTTTTTTACAAATCATATCCCTATGTCAAAAAACTTGTAAAGTATAACTACCATAGCTTCCTGATCTTGGAGAAAGGTGACATTTTCATCTTTTCTTAAGGTCTTGGGAGTTAGATGAGTTTCTGATTGATGCCTGGAAATGAAATACTGGAAATTAGCAAAGGCAGAGTACGAATTTAACCAGCATAACATAGTGTTTTTTCTTTTCTTTTTTTTAAAGCATAGTTCTCAGCAAAAGAGTGAATTACAATAAAAGAGATCTAAAGCACATAAATCTCAACTACCCAAAACATAATGATTCTGAATTAGTGCATAGCGCATGTAACATCCCTAGACTAATTAGTTGCATTTGAATTTTTCTTTCAATTTTTTTACATTTATGTATTTAGTTTTATTTCACTTTTTGAAGTAAGTGTCCTAGTTTCGGTCCGGTAACAAATGGAACGTTGATGAATAATTAATTGGATTCTTTTCCATCAACTATTTTCTATGAAATTATCCAATAAACAAAATTGTAATGGCTTTTGCTACTAGCATACTATAGCCTTACAACATGATTTCCCGTTTCATTTCTTTACTTTTAACTAAAAATAAGAAACTGCATTGACACCAATAAACATAAATAGTCATAGTGTGTTCACAAGAATCCATTGTTTCCACAATTAATTCTTAGATGTTTAAGTTGTCTTTATACATTAATAGCTACTTTCCTGCATAATCAGCATAATTTAACTTGTAACCTACATTCATCCATATAACTACAAACTTTAAAACTAAAAATATGAAAAGATATTCTGAAGTTCCCTATCCTTAAAAGGTTAAAAATAAAATATATACAAAAATCCATGAATTAACTACACTAATAGTCGGATTCACTGCATCTTAAAACATGTGAGCATTGTCAACATCCCTTGAACCAAATGTGGCCCACCCATCATCAACCACAGTTAGTTTAATTGAAAAATAAGACTAACAAAAATTTGCAAGAGATGCATCCTTTAAACATTTTGACTTAATACCTGTCTATAACACCAGGTGTATGATTATGAGTTCCATCTTCCTTAAGCTGACTTAATAATGCACCTCTACTGGAAGACATCTCATTGGAAATTCAAGCTTCTCTCTAAAACGAACTTCAATTGCACCATAACTAATCTTTTCCATCATAACCAACTGAAAATTGCATTTTACCTCAGTTCACCTTTTCTTCCATATAATTCAGAAGTCCAGTGCATCAATGCAATAGTATAACCAAACTCTCACCACCAAATGTTCCTATAAACCAAATGCTGTCAAATAGGTGGAAGAAGAAAGGGAAAAAAAGTGAGGTAGTATTCGATGTTATTTAATGGGGAAGATCAAATAGGCAATAATAAATATAAAATCAACTCAACCTTTAAAAAAAAGCAATAGAAAGTTCTTCCCAACCATGCCAAATCAAATTTAAGCTTCAAATTGCTCTAAGCCCTATGTGAACTTTGCCTAATATATGTTTTAGAAATAGATACAGAGAGTGGAAAGTACTATAAAAGCAGTTATCCCTTGTCCCAACTGTGTAATAGCAACAAAAGTCATGGGTTCAATGGGCAGAAAATGGCAAAAAGTTTATCTGAGATGGTGATTTCACTCAACAAATTCACATGGGAAGCTACCAATGCCAAGTATAAACTGCCCTTATCGTGTCTCTAACCAACCAAAAATACAATTTAAGACATTAACAGCAAGAATAACATCTACAACAACAGATTCCTACAATTGGTATGCTGCACAGAGCAAAAGTAAGAAATTGAAAGTGACTATTGTTTGCTTACCCAAATACTACAACCAGTATACTGGTAGTTAGAAATAACAGCAGAATCTTTCTAACCAACAAAACAGGTCAAGAACATCAATAGCAGCAAAAGTTGATTACTCTGACAAACAAAAACAAAAATAGATAGTATTATTCACGAATAGCGAAGATAAACTCGTAAAAACTAGGAGATGGGAATTTAAAAACAACGAAATGGGTATTTCTCAACTGGAAAAATAAATCAGAACAAAGCACTACCTCGTTTCACGGATCCGGCCAAAGAGAGTCACAAATTGCCAATTATTGTGTGTTGTGTGCGTTTATCGGTTTGGGTTTATTATTTGTAAGCAAAGTCAATGGCTGCGAAATAGGTATTAAAGTCGTTGAAGAAGGCTCTTCTTTCCTTTGTTTTTTTTTTTTTCCTTTTCCAAATTCCACTTATTTAAATACGGTGAAAATGGTTAAACTGGTCAGAGCCAGAACAAAAACAGAGAGGTAAGTGAGAAAAAATGAATATTGTTTTAAATTCTAATTTTATTGTGAAGAAGGGGAAAGAAGAAAATTATAGAGGCGTTGAGGAGTGGGATTCTCTTCCACGTAGAGTGACCCACCTGAACGTTGCAAGTCAAAATCTAAGATAATTCCGCGAAAGTTCTACGATGTGAAACCGTACATGTAATTAATTTATATTTTGTTGACTTAAATAAAACACAAATTAAAATTGATACATCTTAAAATTTGACAGTAACTTCAAATATAACACTAAACTTTAAGTTATAAATTTTAAATTTTAAATCTAAAACTTTAAAATCCTAAAAATTATTTAGAAAAATAATAATTTTAATAATATATTTTGTGTAACAAAAAAATAATAATTAAACAATATTATTTAAAATTTACTGAATATAAAGATATTAAATTAATGTACATTATTTTTCATATTATTTTAATTATAAATTAAATACTATAATATTAATTTTTTCTGATCAAACAAAAAAAATCGGCCCATTAGCAACACTCCTTTTGGAGAGAATCGGCTACTTGGATAAATTATGTTCATAATTTTTTCCCACGAAATTTTAAATTAAGAAAAAGAAAAACTACAATACAACATTTGTCCCTAGGTATGTTTATTTCTGATTTTGGAATCTATAAAAGTGTTTCTTATAGCATAAAAGCACTTCGAGACCTTATAAAAAAAACAAGCAAAAATGCTTTCAGATTTAAAAAGCATATTTCATGCTCTTGCATAAACCACTTATGTTAAAAAAACACTTTTAATAAAAGCATATATAAATCTAATGCTTGCACGACATTTTCAGTTTATAATATGAAAACTAAAGATATTTATGATAAAAATTTAATTATTTTAAACCATATTATATGTTAATTTAATACATTATGTTTGAAAGTTATTTTAATAAGCTAGCTTTATGTTTACTTTATTAATAATGATTTAAGAAGAAAAAACACAAAAATTAAAAGAAGTTCAAGATAATACGAACTCAACGGGAGTCAAATAACACATTTCTTAGTCTGTTTATCATGCTTATAGGATATTATATTTTGTTGATATAATAAAAAATAAATATAAATATATTCAAAGTTTTATACTTATCATTAAAATGACATTTTAATTTTATACTTATTTTTATAACAATTTAATCATATCATTATTAACAAATAAAAGTAAATGTTTTCTTATTTTTTATTTTTATTTTTCAGTTATATTATATAAATATTATTTTAAATTGCATAAACTATGATTGAAAGATATTAAGAAAAAATTAAATAAAAATCTAAAAAATGATTATTTATCTTTTTGTATTTATTTTTCATAAAAATAAGACTAAATTATAATAAAAAATAAATATAAAATTAAAATTTTAATTTTAAAATTAGTATATAACATATGTATTCACAGTACCTAAAAAATAATAATGTATTTTTTAAGCATAAGGTTAATTTTATTAACTAGAAGTTGCATTATGCACGAGACAAAATTACCATAGTTCATACTCAATTAAAATTACAAAATTTAAATAATAATTATTCCGAACTTTTTTAACCTATAAACAGCGTAACTAACCTTCTTATGATAATTAAAAACATGAAAATCAAATGATTTGCATGATTAAAATCCTAATAACATCAATTGCATGTCTATTACTATTTTAATTGATAGAACAATAGAATTTAAATTGTAAAATCTTAATCGAACATAAATAACTACAAAAAATTAAGTTAGGTTCAAGCTGGTTAAAATAAAATAGTTATAACACGTACAACTTACACATTATATTAAAAATTCGATAAATATATTTCTTCTCGTATTATATTGCAATTCTTACAAAGAATATATTTTCTTTCAAAATAAAAAAAGTCATTGTCTTAAAATTTATATAGGTTATAAATAAGTCATAGTTTGTTTATTTTGTCATATTCATATTTGTAAACTCAAACACAAATAAAATTTAAAAAATAAAATAAAGAATATAGAAAGTAACATGCACGTATATTATGGTTTGAAAATATGTATATTAGTAATTAATACATTATATTCATAACTCTTGAGTCAGTCTTAATAAATATGTATTCTTTAAAAAAATTAAGTTTGTTGTTGTACACACATAATAAAAATGTTGTATTATACAAGAGAAATTTGTATCATGTGTTCTAACTTTTGGTTAATTTATTTATTTTTTATTTTAGTTTTTATTTTAATGAAATGAGAATATATAAAGGTGGATAAAGATAACACAACAGGGAAAGATTAAACAACCATTAACATTATTTTAAATTTAAATAAACAAATAGATAATGTTAAAAAGATTATGAATATGAACATATTTTGATACTATTATTTTGACTTTTGATAATATTTAATGAGAAAAGTATAAATATTATGGTCAAATATATCAAAATAGATATACGAATGAAAAAGGAAATTTCACATACTATTATAATAAATATGCTACGAGTAAGACACATTATGTGTGTCAAATACTTATTAACTAGACATCATAACATAACATTTATGTTTAGAGTTGTATTATCTCCATAGTTATTGTTGTGTGCTTGAATTATTTATTTAGTAATAATTTATTATTTATCATCCCCACTTTTAATTTTTCATATAATGATAATTAAGTTAATGAATTTTAATCATTAAATATATTTTTTATTCATAAAAAAATCAATTAATTAAAAAACAAATAATTAATAATTCAAACTAATTTAGAATAACTCGTTTATGTTTAGTTTGAGTTAATGCTCCACTTTAATAACTCAAATTAAATTTAAATTCAAACCATCTCAAATTGTCTTAACTTATATGAATTATCACCTCTATTTAAAAGAGATCCCAATCCACCATTTACAATATCAACAACGAGTAGTTCAACTCTAAAATTTAATAATACTATTCATATATTATATTTATGTGTTATATTACCTACATTGTTTTTTATCTTTAAAAATAACTTTCTATTTTTGACAATAGTGTCTTAAAATTTATACGAATAAGATAACATTTTTTATGACTTCTCGATCACTTGACTTCCCACACTTTGTGGCATATCCCATACGTTTTTCCTCTATAGTAATGCTAAAACGTGGTTTATATGATATCCGTTTGTAGGGGTGTGTAAAAAATTTGATCATCCGATCAATCTGATCCGATGGTCGGATTGGATGAAAAAAAAATTCAATCGTTAAGTGCGAATTTCACTATGATTCATCCGAATATGACATAAATTAATTATATATATATTTATTTAATATATATTTATTTGTTTTTTTAATATTTTTTAAGTCAAATAATTTTATGTTATGATTTATGTGAAAATTTAAAAAAATTATTTAAAAATACAAAAAATAGAGTTAATTAATTTTATTAGTCGGATTGATCGAATGTTATCCGAATAGTTTACAGATCAGATCGGTTACGAATTATGATGTTTCAATCTGAGCGGATGGTCAGATCAGATCAAATAAGTATAAAATCAGTGGTTTCGATCCGATGAACAACCCTACCTGTTTGTATGTGTTTTTAATAATTTCTTTTTGAGATAACTTATTATTTTTAAGTGATATATGTTCTTAAAAAGATTATATATTTATATAAAATGATTATAAATATTTTATACTTGTTTTAAAAGCGATATTTAGGTCTTATATTTATTTTATTTTTAACATTTTAATTGTATTGTTATGAAAAAATGGTTATACAAAAATAAATAACAATTGTTTTTTGAATATTTTTGGTTATTTTTTAATTATTTAAGTTATAATAGTTTTTATATAATGTAATTAAAAAAATTACATTTGTTCTTATACGTTTATTTTTTCGTAACAATATGATTAAATTGTTATAAAAAAAATATAAGACCTAAATATCATTTTTATAATAAGTAAAGGATTCTAAGGTAATTTTTCCAAAAAAAAAATATACTTAGCTAATATATAGTGAAATTTGAACATAAACATAAATAATCCTAAAAAAAGTGAATTGAAATTAAACTAATTGTGTTTACTTATTTTACATAGAATCATATTTAAATGATTGCTTTATTAAAATATATTTTTACTTCAAAAATACTTATTTTTAAAGAGGTTAATTTATGAAAACAAAACTTTAAAAAAAATTCCCTGCTAAGCATGATATAAATAATTTTTTGTATTGTTACTAAACATTTTATATTAAGTTGTTATGTTGCACAAATTATCTTATGATTTTTATATTAATAGTATAATCTAATTAGTTTAATTTTAAAATATGTTCAATTGTATTTTCCTTATTTTTATTTTTTTAACTTCCTCAATCTTTTCTGTGACAATTAATACGTGGAGATATCTCTTTTAATAATTATAAATGTTTGTATTTTTTTTTATACAATATACATAAAGATTGATACTTTAATAATATCTATCTTATTATTTTGATATTTATTTTTATTAATATTATTAAATGATATCAATTTAATGCCTAAATTCACCTCTAAGTATTTTTTTGGTAGAAAAATATTATAATAACTCAAATTTTTAGCTAAATAATAAAAGATAATTTTGATATTAAAGTTATTTGATTTAAAAAATACGGACAAAAAATTAATTATTAGGGTAGAAATAGATTGAAAGATAGTTTTTTTTAATATAGTGTCCCTGCTTTCCACGCTTATAACAATCTCCTAAGTTATATAAACAATAATAAAGAAGATAGATAATAAAGAAACATTTGAGAATCTTTCCGAAACATTTGAGAATCGGTTGCTTGTAGTTGACGGTCTTGACTCAGATATTTTCTTACTTTTCTTGTTGAGTCAAACATGATCTCTACTGAGCCGTCTTCATGTTCTATTATTTGATCGACTTTAGTATTTTGAGGGATTTTAACCTTTTCAGATTCTTGTTGTATTAACCAGCTTCCTGTAAGGGTAATTTTGTCTCATGCTAACCTTTTAGGTGTAACTAATCTGGTTTTTTCACTATTTGTTTGAAATAGCGTGGTTTATCCTTTTTTATCTCTGATGAGAGATTTTAAGTTGATGTCTGGGCAGATAGTGTTCATGACTTTGAAATATACTCTATATATAAGAGCAATATTACTGGTTCCTTCTTCCATATCGAAATCATGTGTCTGCACATCTACCTTTAAACATTTTAAAACATTTGCATCTTTTATGCACACAGAGAAATTAGGGAAACAATTAAAATATATTGGTCCTGAACTTAAGGACGATTCAATACATCCCAACATCGAATCTTTAATCTGATTGTGTCTTTTATCTCTAACACAAATAAGAACTGAATTATTAAGTCCTTCTCTAGTAAGAGGTTTAACTGCAATTTGTACCAAACCAATATGCAGATAATTATACTTTTCTCTATATTGGTCTATAAGACCTTGAGATAATAAGCTTAAATCTAATGATTCTTTAGCTAAAGGATACGTTTCTTCTACTGTTTTAATTATATAGTTAGATTTAAAAAGAAAGCTACCCTTATTATAGACTTGTGAAGTTCAGGAACATTCCAGTTAGCTAAATCTTGTTCAATATTTTCTATATCTATTACTTCTTTATTTTTTGCATATCTTCATGTAGAAGTAGAGCTAGTGCTAGAGGATGAAGAAGTAGAGGTTTTAGAAAATGATCTTACTAATCCTGCCATTGCAAAAGATCAGAGAATACCTTAATAGGATCAGACAAAGTCTCACGCGTCTTACCACTGCCTCTCTTGGGACTTACTTCTGCGCTGCTCGTCGAAGTCCTAGTACCTCGAAGTCTCTTTTAATATCAAGATTATTGGGATTACTTGCTATAATTCTACTATCTTTTCCAACTTAGATGGCTCTGATACCAAAATAGACCAGGATCTGCTAAGTTATATAAACAATAATAAAGAAGATAGATAATAAAGAAACAAAAGTATCTTATTAATATGGATATATTACAGAGAGTACTAGAGCTTTGTTTAGTCGACTAAGTAAGTCTTTTTTATTGGGTAATGGATATCTTATCCATCTAAGCACCTTGTTTAGGGGCTTATAATTAATTACCAGTCTGGGAACTCCTCTCTCGATTTCAGCACTATTTTCCACATAAAATGCTGGACAGGACCAAGGAGAAGTATTGGGCCTTATTAACTTCTTTTTCAGAAGATCTTCTATTTCCTGCTTACATATGAGTAAGTGTCTTTCATTCATTTGAATGGGCCTGGCCTTTGTATTAATTTGGGCCTCTGTAAAGTTAGGTTCATATGGAAATTCTGCCATATGTTTCTTTCTTTCCCAAAATGCACTAGGGATTTCAGCACATATCTCTTTTTCAAATTTCTCTTTGAGAGATTGGATTTTCTCTTGTATTTCTTTAGAGAGAATCTTCTCTTGAATTGTTTTAAAATTCATTTCTTCCTTTAAGGAAAAAAGAAATTTTTCTTTTTCAGTAATCTTACCATTGAGGTAATTTACTTCATGTATCTGAGGTTTCTTTGTGAACTTGAAAATAATGGGATATCCATCAATTTTTGTTTTGATCCCTTCTGTAGTGGTTTTGAAAGGATATAGCATATTGATGAATGGTGTGCCTAGAATTACCATTCTTGATAATTCTTTACTTAATAGAAATGTAGTTTCTAGGCATACTCCATTATTACATACGGCTGCATTGGACAGCTTATAATGTATAGGCATTCTTCCACCATTAGCAGTATTTAATACTTGAGTGGTTTTTGTAAAATACTTTGTTGGTACAATGCCTTCACTAATGCAGTTTAGATCAGCTCGTGTATCAATTAGGGCTTCAACTTTGAAAGAATATTCTTTGTTGATCACAATGGTTACTTTTGAGTACCATTTGTGGTTTACGACTCTGTCTAAGGAGTTGACAAAGTGCATATCAGCAAATTCTGGGTTAGAATTTTCTTCTTCTTTGAGGATCTCTTTCTTTTTATCAGTAGGAATTGTTGGAACCTCTTCTAAGAGATCATCAAAATCCTCTTATTTATTATCTATCTCATTTTCAGAGGGAAATGGTGTTTGGACACACTGTTGTAGTTCAAGGATCTGAACTCTTGTTTTTAGATCCTTAAGATCTTTTTTAGTTTGATTGATCTCTTTTCTGAGATCACTTATTGTTGGCTCCTGAAGTTCAGGAGAGGTATTCCTAATCCTTTTAAGGATTTCATTGAAGGAATATTGCTGCTGATGTCTCTATATTTGAGCTTGTAATCCCTTTTGATTTTTTCTTTGAGGGACTTCTTCTTTAGCAACTTCTATATATTTTGCTAAGGTTTTTCTCTTTTCTTCTGGATCTTGAATTTTGTCTATAATATCGAGAATGAAATTTTCCTCTTTTGTTAAGACATTTAAGTCTAAACCATTCATTTTGACGATGACTTTGTAGTAATCGCATTCACAGTCTTCTTGACTTGATTCATCCTCTTGAGAGGAGGAAGATGAGGATCCACTATAATCTTCTTCATTATCTTCCTTAGAAGATTGCTCTGATAAGAGTATTTTTAGAAACTGATTTTTAAGTTTCTCATCAATATTTAATTCATTGACCTTTTGTTGAATTCTACAATTTGGGCTATAGTGTCCCTGCTTTCCACACTTATAACAAGTGGGTATTTTACTTTTAGTAAATCGGGCTTCATTATTGGGCTTTTTAGTCCAATTAAATCTTTTAGATTTTTTCCTTCTTTTAGAAGGATAAGTTCTTGATTCTTTAAACCAAGGTTTTTTGTAAGCCTTTTGGGATTTATGGGCTTTCTTTTGAGATAATCCTTTAAGGATATTTTGATACCCATACTATTCGCAAAAGTCTCCTAAGGCCTGCTTGCTTTGGATTTTTTCTTTGTCCACTTTTCTTTTAAGCTTCATATCAGTACAGAATGCTAATCCTTCTGCCACTATTTCAGCGGCTAATTCTCCAAATGTATACATACCATAGGGTATGGAACCACCATGCTTGGCTCGGAGTCTTGCACGAATTTTATCAGCAAATAGGGTAGGTAACCCTGCAATGAATCTTTCTTTCTAGAAGTCGCTATTTGAGTCTTCTCTTGTGAAAACTTTAGAGAAGAAAACATCCTTATACCATTTGAAATGTGACATGGTAGGACATCTTAAGCTTATAAGCTGTTCATGACTTCTATCTTGCTGCAAAGTTGTACTTCCCACAAAGTGTAACAATATTGTGTAGACCAGTGTGTTGACTGTGTCTTCTATTTGGAGAACATCACCATTTTCATTTACCTCTTGCTTAATTGAGCTAAGAATTGTATGTCGTTCTTGAGGACCTAAGTGAGTATCCCACCAGCCTTGTAATTGTCCAACAAAGCCAGCTATTATTGCTAATGCTGCCTGTTTATCTGAGTTTCCTTGAAACTTGATTGCAGTTGCATACATAAGCATATTTTTAATTACCCGAATAACTTGACATTCAGATAGTCTGTCAATACTCCATTCTTGGATGGTACTACCAGAATATACTGTTCTACTGGGTAATTCTTCTTCGATTTGTAAATCGACTGGAGATTGCCTAGGATAATAAGGCTTTGCTTTGTAAACCGGAATTGCCTAGGATAAATTTCATCTACTTCTTTTTCAGAGATCTCATTCAGATCTTCTTTGAGCATTCTTACAGATTTTCCTCTATCTGTCGTGTCTATTTTAGACATTTTTTCTAGTAATTCTTTTAAGAATTCTGAGTTATCTTCTTTTTTTAATTTAAAATCTGGAATAGGTTTAAAGAAGGTTGGTTTTACTTCTTTCTTAGAAGTAGATGGTAAACTTTCAGTCTGCTTTTGAACCGATTTTTCAATTCTTGTTAACTGATTCCCAACTGTTTGTAAGAATAAGTTGGTGTAATTTCCTTGTTCTATAACTTGATTCACAGATTCGTCGGTGGCTTGTAACTCTGGTTTTGTTGAGTTTGCTTTGTAAGGAACTGCTTGTACTTTTTCTGATATCTTAATGACTGCTTCTGGAGGATGGGCTGCCATTATTTTTTCACCAGATTCTAAGGTATATGTTTGATGAACCTTTTCAAGGTTATATACCTCAGGAATTATGATTCCATTCTTTTCAGAATACTTGATGATAAAGTCGAAGAAATTTAATTCTTCTTCTCTATTCTTCTTTTCAGCATACTTTAAGAATGCTTTATACTTTTCATAGAACATTTTTTATTGTTCTCTATTTAGAGAATAAAATATTTTTCTTTTTTTAGAATTTTTTGGATCATAAAACATCTCTTTTAGAGATTCGTTAAATGATGGTCTTTGTAACACCATAACACTCTGGAACCTAGTGTTCGATTCGTATCCCATATCAGAGAGTGTTGGACTCATCGGTCTTTCCGTCTGCTCTTCAGATCTATTAGATTTTTCTTCTACTGTTTCAGATCTTTTAGATCCATCATTTTGATAAACTGGTAAATTTATTCCCATAGGAAGCCTCTGAGTTTCTTCAAAATCAGTTTATTTTCCTCTTGAAGAATTTATAGAAACATTTGAGAATCTTTCCGAAACATTTGAGAATCAGTTGCTTGTAATTAGTATAATTTGAGAATCTTTCCGAAACATTTATAATTAGTACAATTTTTTTATAAAAATAGATATTTTAATAAAAAGAATCAATAATACTTAAAATAAATATATAATATTATTTTTTTAAATTATGATGGTACATCTACTGTGGTCATCTATTTTTATGTTAACAATTAAAAAGTATCATTCATTTTTGTAAAAAAAATTGATGTGAATAATTAAAATGTCTTATATCAATATAAATAATTAAACTATTTTAAAAAATAATTAAAATAATTATAAATTGACATATAATACAATGTTATATGTTTATTGTTGATTGTTGGTATTAAAAAGACATTGGTACATTTATGAGTTTGTAATTTTTATTTCAAAATTTTAAAAAATTATCGCTAATTTCTTTTATAAATAATATTAAATGTTATTATTATTATTATTATTTTATTAAAATTTTAAATCATTAATTTTTTTTATAAAAAAATGAATAGATAAACTTATGTATTACATTGATATCCTTTAATAATATAGATGAAAAGCGGTCTGATATTTACCCGTGCCCATGTACATTCTCCTTATCCACCGGCCAGTGGCACCTATGTTTTAATATTGCCGACTATGCAATATGGAATTTGTGTAACTCAATTAGTATTTTTAATTGTATTATATATAATATGCATAATTCATATTATATTTAAGTGTGTTTGCCTGTTCTATCACATTATATACAATACATAAAGAGTTTTAAGCAAAAGTATCATTCAGTATATAATATTTTTGTTCTATCAATCTATTCCATAATCTTTCCTTTGATAATATCATAAATTATCTTTTAATTTAATTATATTTTATTTTATTTTTATATTAAAAAAATATCAATGTAACACACATTATATATTTCATAAAATCTTGTTTTAATTTAACAAGAAATAAAAATAAATTTTATCTTAACTTAACAACATAAAAATTATTTAATTACGTATAATATTTAAAATTTAATTCCTATTAATTAATTTAAATATTTAAATTTGTTTAATACATAATTAATTCTTAAACTTTAACCAATTTTATATTTTAACTCTTTAAATTTTTTTAACAATTCAATCCTTAACTCTTTTTTTTTAATTTTTACTTAGATTATAAATTTCCATTTTATCTTTAATTAATTTATGATTTAAGTGTAGAAATTATAAAATGTAAGGATTGAATTGTTAAAAAAAATTAAGTGTAAAATTAAAAAAATTTAAGAAGTGAATTATTAAAGAAAATAATTTGAAAACTTAAGTACGAATTTTAACAAAATTTAATGTACAAATGTGTATTTAAACCTATTTAAAAAAAAGACATGTCTTGATTTAATTGAGTTCGAGCTTCACTAGAATTATTATTTACAATTTCACTCATTAGTAATAGTGACTTTTTAATTTAAGTTTAATTTAAGTTTAATTTCTAATCTTAATAGCTGATACTCAAAATAGATAATTATTGCTTGAAAAAAATGGATTATAATTTAGAAATAAACTTCATTGGAAAAAAAATGGCAAGATTTAAAAATGTAAAATATATTCCTTCAAAGAAAATGTTAAATATCAAATAGATAAAATTTATTTTATAATTAAATTAAATAAAAATAATAAATGATATTTATCCCAGACTTACGTGAAATTCCTTTTCAATAAATAAACGGTACCAATAGCGGTAAGTTCCATTGACAGGGGGGGGGTCAACTTAAAGCTTTGCAAACCAAACAGATCCTTTAATTCTCGCCGTCGTTTTCGTCATCGTCCTCCTTTTGATCCTTGTCCAGCTTACGAAACGACATCAATCACTCTTGCAAACGACACTGCCACAATGCAAGTACCTCCGAGCAGCAGCAGCAACAACAACAACATTCCAGTAAGCGAAGTCTACTGGTCTTTGGTCCACAAAGCCGACAAGAAATTTTCCAAAATCAGAGACCTTCCTTATTATCACCGCAACAGGTTCGAAAAGTTCTCTCATCTTCAATTTTCCCCAATTGAATCAAAACCTAAAACCAACGAAATAGGCAATTAGGTCAAACAAAACCCTGTTCCGTTTTTTATTTTATTTTTTATGTGAATTGCAATTGAAAAAATGCTATAATCATAGGCAGGAATATGATACGTATTTCTACAAGGTGTTTAAAGTGTATACACAGCTATGGAAGTTTCAACAGGAACATCGCCATAAGCTGGTGGAGGCTGGTCTCAAGCGATGGGAGATCGGAGAGATCGCCTCCCGAATCGCCCAGTTGTATTTTGGGCAGTACATGAGAACCAGCGAGGCTAATTATTTGTCCGAGGCCTACATTTTCTATGAGGCCATTTTCAGCCGAGAGTACTTCAAGGAAGGCATGTTTCAGGACCTGGGTTTGGCCAACAAGCAGCTCAGGTTCATTTCCAGGTTTCTCCTGGTGTGTTTGATATTGAATCGTCGAGATATGGTGCAGCAATTGGTTCATCAGCTTAGGGCTTCAGTTGATGAGTGTAAGAGGACGTTTCAGGACTCTGAATTCAAAGAATGGAAGCTTGTGGTTCAGGAAATTCTTAGGTTCTTGAAGGCTGACTCGGGTTTTACGAATCTTAGGCCTTCCAGGTATAGTGTTGTACTGGATTCCAACCCGGATTCCATTGTTGTGCCTAATGTCAAGAGGAATTTGAAACTAACAGACGTTGTGCTGAGCAGCTACCATCACAACGAGGTTTGTTAATTGCATCAGAGTATCATTTTTCTTTCTTTCTTTCTGTTTTTCCTTCCAAAATAAGTTGAACTAGTCTTGTGATATTCATACTTCATCATGGGCTCTCTATTTTTGTACATTTGTTTTGTTGATTTTTGGCTGGTGGGATTCAGGTGAAGTTTTTGGAGCTCACGCTTGATACTTTTAGAATGCTTCAGTGTCTGGAGTGGGAACCCAGTGGTTCATTTTTCCAGTCAAATGTTGCAAAGAGTTCTCATAATGGGGGGATACCGTCTAGCCGCACAAACTACTCTCAGGAAATTGTTGATCCTACGCTACCACCTAACCCTAGAAAAGCTGTGTTGCATCGTCCTTCTGCCACACATTTTCTAGCAGTGAGTACGATTACAAGCTATGATTTGTTACAGATCTTTTGGCTGTTTTTCATTCTTTCTTTTTTTACAAGAACATAATTTACCATTGAATTAGTTATGTTGCTACATTCTTGAGTAATATTGAGGATATGTTTATGGGGTGGCATAAGTATGTTTAAAAAACCAAACGGTAAAATTCTTGCAAAAATTTTCATTTATTATAGAAGTCTGTGCTGGATGTGACTATAGATGAGCCGAATGGTGGTAAAGAATTTGTTTTGCGGACCTAGACAGGTAGAATACTGGTTTTCCTGAGCTGATTATGATCTGGTTATAACTTCCTTTTTCTGAATCACTTAATCTCATGGTGTAAACCAGAGGAAACACTTCCAGAATATACTCTCTACTACCAAATATTAATTTGTAGATTTTGAGATGAACATCACTTAAATACTTTTTTGCCACTAAATTATGTATTATGTTCAAAAATTGCATGGTTTACTCTTTGCCACTTAAATTTTCAAAATTTCTGTATTTTCCCAGCATATTGCAACATTTTGTACTGAAAATGCCAACTCTTTCTTGTACTTAATGCTTTTAAGTATTAAAACTTAAATTGTAACTCACACCTAGATCGTCTTTTTAGATCTTAAAGGACCAAATGTGTAAACAGTAACCATTTTCTGTTTGCTCTGTCAAGTGTTAACATCTATTAGCAAATTATATATTTGAACGATAATTTTTTTGTATATTTGAACGATAAAAATTTAAGTGGCATAAAGAGAATGTTTCAAAATTTAGTGGTATGTAAAATTGTATTTAACCCTCGTTGCTATCATCTTGAATGAAGTTACATGTCAGTTATTCTTAGTTAAACATGCAATGGGTTTGTAGTTTTCTTTAAAGAGTTATGTGCAGATCATTATTTTACCATCATGCACCTTCAGCATTTATAAATTGATATGTGATGGTCCCTCCTCATGTGTTTCAAATGGTTTGCCTTCCCCCTTAAGGTTCTGGGAAGAGATATTGTACCCTAATCAAATGAATATAAATTAAAAGAAAACAAAAGTCACCTGCACCTTCAGCGTTTATAGATTGACATGTGATAGTCATCCTCCTGTGGTTCAAATGGTTTGCCTGCCCCTTTAGGTTCTGGAAAGGGATATTGTACCCTAATCAAAAGAATATAAATTAAAAGAAAACAAAAATCACATGTTATGTGGTTTCTTTTGTAGGTTTTGGCCACAATCTGTGAGGAATTCCCTCCTGATGGGGTTCTATTGATATATTTATCCGCTTCAGGTGATGCAGATTATTTATTATTCCTGGGTCATATTAGCTCCTCTCTTGATGAGGATTTGAGATCATTATTCTTCTTACTTTATCCATATTGCTTCAGAGAAATGAAATAACATTTCATCTTCAACAGGAGTTGGAATGTACTCTGATGCAACCTCTCATTCTCCATTGCACTTTCCTTGTGATAGATCAAACCCTTCTCTTGAACAAAGCAAAGGAGATAACTTAAGTTTGCAAACTGGTTGTTTAATGTTCAATACTCTTGGAACTAGAGGTGCTTTAAAATAAGCAAGTTCTGTACCTACGATGACATTCTGTGTGGCGTGAAAAGTCGAAAATGTAGCAGTTTATGCTGCATTCAAGTTTGAATTTTTTTTTTTTTTTGTTCTTTTTATAAACTAGTTTTAGCAAGAGATGCTTTCTACAATAGATTTCTATTTCTTTGGTTAAAGGCTTTCTTTAACATATGCTAGATGTTATTTGTTTCAAAGCTATGGAAACTTTACCTTGAAAGAGCAACATGACAAAAATAAAAGCATTAGGGAGAAGCTTGTCAAGAGTTAAGGCAGCATCTATTGTAATATTAACTGTTAACATTCTGGACTTATACCATCATTAGGAGATTTTGTTCAAAGAATTGTGGATTGAAGTGGTACTACTAGAATAACGAAGTATTTCTTTTATTATTTTTTGCTTGTATTGAATCTGTTATTATGTATGTACAAGCTAAAATTTCAAGTCTATTATTGTGTTTACTCAAATGCCATTTTCAATGTTTTTTTGGTCACTGTTATTCATCTCCTAATTTCTCGAAGTTAATAAAAGTAGAATGATGAAATTGGTTTGTTCAAAGTTTGATGTCTTCTTCCCTTTTAAATTTAATTTTTGACACATGACTTGATAGTTTATTCTGATATCAAAAGTCATTTTTCAGGAATAAATTGTATTTATCCTTGTGACTTGCTTCCATTTACAAGAAGACCACTCTTTCTGGTTATAGACTCTGAGAGCAGTGAAGTATTTGAGGCAAGTATATTAAATCGGTCATATGTCATGTGCATATACTTGCTTTAGCAGTTTCAAACTTATCTTCCCTTTCTTAAATGGAACTTCAATACTTTTTTGTTGTAAGTATTATTTTCTTAACCTTTATGTTTTTCTTGTTTAATTTGGGACTTGAGAGGGAATAAAAAGTAATCAAGGGTAAAAGCGGACAGCTTTGCAAGAAAGGGGTAAAAATGAGGAATATCTTGGTAAATCTGTCAATAAAAAAGATTGTCATTTATGGCTAATCCATCATTAAAAAAAGAAGAAATTGTTGAGATTGCTAAAGGTAAATCTGCTTTATAATTTAGCAGGTCATAAATGGTGCGGAGAAGGGAGAGACGACTGCAATGCTCCTGTCTCCATGCGTTTCAAATTACTGCAGTAATGCTGATTTCTCATGTCATCTAAATGGAAGCCTATTCACTCTTTTTTTAACAGCTCCATTGCAAGCTTTCTGTCTGTTGCTTGGTATCTCAGGATCTGACATTGAAATGGTGTGTAAATGTCAGCATATCTTTTCTTTCTACAGATACTAGTCACTCGTCTTTTTCAAAATATTTATGAATAAAAATGATTCAGGACACTTATAGTAAAGCGGAGAAGGTGCTTTCTACTTCATTCAATGATTGGGGGCTGACTTTGGTAAAATCAGAATCTCTTGATTCTGTTTGGGCTCAGGTTTTAGGCGATCCATTCATAAGGCGACTTGTTCTGAGGTTAGGCTATATTTATTTATTTATAATTTGTTCTTTTGATTCTTCTGTTAGGTTTACATGTACATTTGTTTTTACCTGCAAAAGGTTTTTCAAGCATTTAAGGCCATGGATTTTAACCAATGGTTGATAATAATTTTGGCTATTTCACATAGTGATCTGTGCATTGTCTCTAAAACATCTCAGGCTTTCTAGTAAAGTGAGGTGCAACTTACATGACTATTGAGATCTGAGAAGTGACATCTATTGCAAACGGATTGGTTGTAAAGTTTTGTTACCATATACAATAAAGTTCTGTGCACTGCGACCTGTTAGAGCATTCATCTATGACTGGACATTTTTGAATTTATGCTGCGTTCAATTATTTTATAAATCTTTAACCATTTAAAGATGGTGTCTATATTTCTCTTCAGGTTCTTGTTCTGTCGGACTGTGCTTGCACTGTATGCTCCTCTCTCTAATAAAAAGGAATCTATCCCCAAGTGTATGCCAAGCCTTCCAGCCTCTCTTCTGCCTACTTCTGCCCCATGTCAAACTGCAGTTCTGCAGATAGCAAACATCTTTGGTGCTACCTCCAGGTTCATATCGTTTGAAGGACTTGTAGTTTCTGAAGATGCACTCGAATCCAACTCCAAGTCATCTTCATGAAGCATGTCTATAATCTAAGTGCAAAGGTGTTGAATCAATTCCACAGGTTTATAACTTGATAACAAATTCATATCCCTCCAAGAAAATCATCCTTGTCCATAGGGTTTGCACATAAAAGAAATTTTTTTGGAAGTTTTCAAAATTAAGCCTTTCTGGATTTGTGATTTTTACCTATTTCCAAAGTTTGTTGAGATTTAAGGCATGAAGTTGTGATGTGGATATAGGAAGGTGAAGAATAGCTGCGACCAGTGATCGAAAAGAATCCCCTCATCATTTATAGTGGCTGTTGAAATTTACATAAAATATGTAGTTTCCTTTCTATTAACGTTGAGGGGAAAGAATGGATTTACCTTCCTATCAGTGTGTAGAATGTATTACATAAGATTGTTTACTGTGGTATTGAAAAAATATAATTACTGATGTCTCTATTTCTTTATTTCACTTTCTGATCATGGTTAATGCTTTGTCGTTGTAAAAGAAAACGTTAGGAAAAGTGGAATAGGTTTGGAGACAGAGTCACATGAATGTTCAATATGGTTGGGAGATTGAGTCACATGAAGGATATCACGGAATATATAAAGTTTAGAGGGCATTCAAGCGCAATGGAATCCTACTAAAAAGGTAGAAGTAATAGGGGCCCTTAGGCACCATGCCGTTTTAGTATTTACAAACAAGAACAACAAATCTTTTATCTCAAATAATATATTTTAGGGCATGTTTGATTGGAGAATGGAGAATAGAGAATAGAGAATGTATAAGTAATATAATTGAATGTAAAGAAAAATAATAATAACTCGTGGTATTACTAGACATGTATCACCATTTTGGGTGTGAACAAATGGGCTAGAATACAAGAGATCACAAAGGAACGTGGATTTACTCAGAAGAAGATGGTTGTAGAGGTATAATTTTTCATATTTTAATAATTATTTTGCCTTGGTTAAAAAGTTGAATATTTGCGTGGATTAATCACTTTATTTTTTTCAGACGGTTTCATTGTTAATGGAGGGAGAAATTGCTAACAATGCCTATCATGCCTGTGCATATGAAGTTGAAGCACTCGTTATCCAATTTCAAAGAACACTCGAGGAAAAAGATAAGGATTCAAAAAAGCATGAAAAGGTACTCGGGATGCAAAAAACCAAAATCATCAATATGAGCAACGATATGGTAGATTGTATTCAAACATTAAAGATCACGTAAACTTTTGTTATTGAAAAAGAAAAATATGGTAAAAGAAGTCGAGGAGCATGCTCGTGTGGTTGAGAAATAGGCAAGACAAGCCGAGGACAAAATGCTTCCCTAAACAAGCTGGTTGCCAAGCTTAGGGAGGATTGTGCTCATGGTTATCACGAGGGAGTGTCCTTTGTGATGACCAATTTTAAGACCCAATATGTGAAGTCTAAAACGGTCTCCACGTTCACAAGCTACATATTGGGTTTACAAAGTGTTCAGAATACTTCGAGAATACCTTGATACACGTCATCAACTACACCCTTATTTCTTCAAAGTACACCACATGTTGTACCTTGTCCTCCTGAAGATCCTTGCCCAAGTGAGCCACCTCGTGGTAATGTGGTGAAGATCCTGTGAAGACTTAGAACATTTTTTGGTTGTCCATTGTAATTTTTTTGAGTGTATTTAATGCCTTAGAAAGTTTATAAATATGAATTCTCTTGAATTTAACTCATTTGGTTTTTGAATATAAAACTTTAATTTTTCTTTGAGAGAATCCAGCTTAGTTTTGTTATTTTCACTTAAAATTTCAATTCGTGCATCCATACTTCCATTCCAAGTACCTGACACCTCAGATATGAAACTTAAAAATATCAATGTTGACGATCTAGTGAGTACCCTTCTTATAGAAATGATTAATATGATACCAAACGAGCCCGTATGTGAGCAAGATGAATCATTCTTATAGAATGGGATGCAGACTTCTAACGAGAATGAGATGAATTCAAAACATGATGTGGTATCCATTGTGGTGAACCTTCTTAGTGATAATTGGTCAGAAAATGAGGATGCTGATAATTAGTCACATATGACCTTAATATCATTCATAAATCGTCCCATTTTCTTTGTTTGAGTTAATCAGACATTTTTCTTCCATTTTTTTCCCATCTTGTTCCATTCCTCATCCCATTCATTATCGAGATGATTTGATTGGTTATTAGTGGTTTTGATATGATAACAATGTTCTTGAGCTTGTGATGGGTGATTAAAGGGTTGATAACGATGTTTTCTTAGTCTAGAAATTTTATGGGTTCTTGTTGGGTGTGATGGTTGAATAGTTGTTATAGTTTGAAAAAAGTTTAAATTTCCTTGGATAAATGCTTGTTGTAACTTTGCTACTTATTTTTGAAGTTTTTCCATTTGAGCACTTTTGTCTACATATAAGTCTTTAGATCTACATTTATTGAATTAGGAGCATGTGACATTGTTTTAGTAGCTTCATCCCCATCTATTAGGCCGAATGGATTACTAGAATGATACGTTAATTCTTGATGAGATATGAGGTGGGTTGCTTGATAAAGTATATGCTTTATAGATTTAGCCCTAAGACCCTGGGGCACTGGGTGCCTAATGTTGCATTGAGGATTACTTCTTTAAGAAATTGATGTAGTGCGATGTTTGAACATTATGAAAAGTGAATTTCCTAATGCACGAGGTGATTCTCCTGATTGTCTAAATAAAAGGTCTTGAATTCTCAATATTGATTGAAAAAAACTCAAAGGCTCCTCTACGGGTGCCAATTGTTTAGAGGGAAATTACAAGTGCTATATAGTTTAGAGAGATTATGGAGAGAGAATTCCGATCTCCTCATAGATTACTCATGTCTATATATAAATATTACTACCCTAGGTGTCGACACCTCAGTGGATTAACTGCATCTGACTTGCTATCGAATTATGTCATACGATGAGATTATGTTTGTGTTTTTATGCACTTCATGTCTTTATGTTCCCTTACACCTCAATCACCCCGTTAGGATTATACCCTTAAAGCACCTCGGGTTCCATGACCATCCCGTGTAGTAGGCACTTCACACAGTGTATATCTTATGTATTCAAATAAGTGCTCGAGTTTCATGACTTTGAGGATTATGAGTGTTAGTTATTTTCGTGGACAAAATATTTATCTGTAAATTTATTTTTAGGCCTGCTATCAAATTTATCAAGAAAAGTTGAACAAATGTTCGAGTTTTAGATAATTGTAGTTCAGGTATATCCTTGATAACTACAACACATAATATTACATTCATGCATTTAATAGCATATGTTTATAAATCTTAAATTACTTTTTGTGCTAAAATATTTATTTAAATTTAAATCAATTTATGAAATTATTTTTTAGATGTGTTTTAAAAAATAATTTTTTTATAATATTAGGTTTTTTTATGGGCTTTGAAAAATTAAACCCAAAATATATTTTAGGTCATTATAATTATCTATATATATAGACATATTAAGGTTGAATTAAGTGTCTTGAAAAATAAAAAAAAATACCACAAAATGTGAAACAAAAATAGAAGAAGAAAAGGAATTAATATATATGGAGGCAATAACAAAGTAATAAAGATGAGTATTTAAACAAATACATATTCACACAGGCATTTAAAAAAGGTAAGTATATGTTATTGCTCAAAGTAAAGTTAATTAATATATATATAAGTGATATTTTTATGAGTGAAGTTAAAAAGGTAATCAATATATATAGATATATATTTGTGTGTTGATAGTAGAGAAAATAATTAAAGCACAAAAAATACAAAAAATTAAATAGATTGATTAATATCAAATTGATATTATATTAGAGATATTTATTAATAAATTTATTTGATATGTTTTATCTTTATATGACTTATTTTTTATTAGATTTTTACATGTTCTTATTAGATAATTTTATGTGATCATAATTATTTGATTTGATTATTAAATTTCAAAGAAGTTATTTTTATTGAAATTGTGTTTAACTTTTTTATTCTATAATTCGCTAGTTGATTTGATTTAAGTGATATATATTTTGAATCATCTAGTTAGGATTATTCATTGTTAAATCTGTTTTAGAACACACATGAACACTTGTGTTTCTTTGTATGCTAATATTTTTGTAGTTCATTTGTGAACGATCTGATTAGCGGAGAACTTATTGGAACATTGGTTTGGAAACCGCTTACGCTAACATTAGAAACTGTGAAAACATAGTAAAAACTCGTAAGTAAAATACATTGGGGTAGTATCCTAGGGAGGGTAGCATAAAATTGAGTTTGTATTTGAACATTTGGTTTTCATAGTAGAAATTTAAATAGTCCGGTGGACTAGTGTTTTTCCTCTTAGGTTATGGTTGTGACTTATGTTGTTTCTACTTAAAAATATTGTGTGTTATTATTTTATTTTCGCACTTTATTCTTACACATGATGACATGTTTGACCAATTTGTTTAGATTATTAAGTTATAAATACGTAAAATTTAAAAATAAGATATTTAATGTCTCTAATTAATAAGATACATATTTTATAAATTTTCAATTAAAATCCGGTGTAATAGTCACTTCACGTATATATATTATACATATACCTCGAATACATAGAATATCCGGATACACCACAACCCAAACAACCATCACTTAATAACTTTAAGGAACATTTATTTTAGATGAAACTCAAATTCAGAACCCTGTTTGCAACCTGTCGCTTAGATTCCCAATTATACAAAGTCAAAGTGGAATTTATATATTGACAACAAAAAAGGTTAGATTTATGTTTATGAAGTAATATCATTTTTTGATAAAGGGATGAATTCATATAATTTAATTAGCTTCAGTTAACTTTATTTACATTATTTACTTTTGGGATAAATATCTTTTTAATTTGTCTTTTAAAAAAAAAGTAACTACAAAATTTAAGTACTTGTATTTAAGATTTAAACCTCAGACTTTTCACCTATTTAAAAGGATTATTGACGTTGATAAATTTTAAAGATATTTTGAATTTTATTAAACATCATGCTAATTCTAAAAAAATTCAAATTAATTTACGTGCAAGTATATTTATCAATATATCCCTTAAACATATTACATACTAACCAACCCCATTAGACCCACCCTCAAAATATTTCTAACCCAAATAGTCATCTTATTAAAACTTTAAGACATTTTTTTTTAACATATATCTCTTTTCCGTAACTCCTACTATCTTTTACCAATTTACCCTAACATTTTGATTTCAAAAACTTAAAATTATAAAAAATATATATATAACAAAATTATATATAAAAAAAGTGGAGTTAAAAATTGTGATTTTTTTAATGCAAATAGTAAATAAAATTGGTGAGCTTATTGAATCTCCTATAAAAAATTCAATAAGCATTATCATGTCCTAACTATTATTTTTTATATCAATAAATTATCGTGAGATATAATTTAATATTAAAGAATTCTCAAGTCCAATAAATAATTAACTAAAAAAATAATATGGTCTTATGAGTAAAAAAAATATTTAAATATAAAAAAAACACAATTTAAAAATAAAAATATTCATATTCATATAAACGATTATTCTTTACTCATTCAAAATAGCTAAATAATAATAATAATAAAATATATATATATCAAAATCAATAAATTATATAATATTTCTACAAAAGATTATTATTTTTAATTATATTTGTGATGTTTTAACCTTTGATCTAACTCTTAAAATTAAGAGGTAAAGTCATTAGATTAAATCATACAAATCAAGACTAATTTTATTTTTAATTATGAAAAATAGAAAAAAAAGGAAGATTAAGAAACATATAAACAAGAGGAAGAAATTATAAATGAGTGAGAAAGAAAAATCATTTATTTTATTAACTATGTTTTTATATTTACTTAAAATATAATTTTTTAATTATTTTACTAATTCAATTATATATATATATACACATAATATATTAAAATATTAAAAATAATTATCAATATTTTAATAATTTATTATTTAATTGATAAAAAATACAAATTTTAAATAAATTATACAATAACTAGCTAATGTCAATAACAGTTAGCATTCTAAAAATTATTGAAAATTCTACCTATATATAATATAGATAAGTATACATTGTACTAATATTTTAAATAGTCTTAAGATAATTTTTAGTAATATATTATTTAATTGATAATTTTTTTAAATAAATTATATAATAATTAAAAGATTAATTGTAATAATAGTCATTAATCTATAATAAGTGTGTAATTTTGTTCAAAAATTTATAAAACATGATCTAGACATTATAATTATACTATATATAAAAGTCTAAATTACACTTTATAAATTTTTGTACAAATTTGTTCACATATTTTAAGAATAATAACTATTATTTTTAATAATTATTGTATAATTTATTTAAATTATTTAATTTTTATCAATTAAATAATAAATTATAAGTAATTAAAATATTAATATTTATCTAAATTATAATTATTTATCCTTTTCTTATATATAATTTTTATTTTAATTAATATAAATATTTTTTAAATTTTTTTATTAATTAAATAAGAAATTGATACATACAAATGGATATATATATTATTTTCAATTATTTTTTAATTAAATGTGTGATAAGAGAGTTTATTAATATTATTTTTAAATTTAAAAATTATTTAATATTTGAGCTAATCTTGATAGTGTTATAAATATTTACACATTATTTTTTAAAGAAAAATATCATAGAAATTTCTTAGCTTAAATTATTTATATCACTTAATTTTTTAAATTAAATATAATATCATTTAATTTATTAACTAGTAATCAAATAAAAATAAATTATATTATTTTTATGTTAACATAAATTCAACTAAAACACAAGATTTTAATAATATAAAGTAGTCATTAATAAGAAAAAAAATTCATAACCTATTTATTAATATTTTATTAAAAATTAAGATATTTTTTTTACTTAAAATCAAAATATATATTTAAATATTATTATTGTTGATTTTTTTTAAGTAATTTTATTTTATATTATTTTTATTTTTATTAAATTTTTTATATTTTAAATATTTGATAAAAAACAATAATTTTTTTAAAATAATATATTTTACCTTTAATTAATATTTTTTATGATAAAAAAATTATGATATTATTTATTAAACAAAATAATTAAACAAATATAAATGTATCAGACGTTTATCCATTTTTCATATCACATGCCTTCCGAGGCTCATCCGACCCAAATCTCCAATCTTTCTGACTCTGAGTACTCTTATTCTCTCAAGAGTCTTCAGTTTCTAACTTTCTACACATTCAAACTCCGAAGAGAAGGCACCAAAGGGAAATTTTCTTTTACTAATATAAATGGCAATTAGTAAGAATACTGGGTTTGAATTAGTAAATTTAATCGGAATTCCGATTCTGTTAATATTTTTATTGTCTCCTGCGGTCGCCGACGCCAAGTCTCCTCGCCCGATCACGGTATGTGCTACTTCAAGTCAAATGCCAGTTCTTCTTCTTCTTCTTAAATTTTTGAAAATAAATAATTAATTTTATGTCTTAATACTTGCAGGAAGCTGAGACCAAGGAGAAGAAGAGCCAGTGCTATGCTGACATCGAGAGGTATCCCTACCGCTTTTATTTTTATTTTTTATTTTTCCTGCGATCTCTTTTGTTGGTTTGTTCTGGTAAAATTTATGCCTAAGAAAAAAATGGTTGGTGTACTTGTTTCTTTGTTATTAATTTTGTTTATGCCTTGTGTCTCCAACTTACATCATACCCAACCAAAGGATGGTCTTGCTCTAGCATTAACTGAAAATTTTCAATGGTTTGATTTTTCGTCTTCTCTTGTATTGAGTGGGTCACATGGTATAAGCTCTTAATGAGTGATACGAAGAAGAATATAGTTATGTTGTCTTAAAGAGTTTTGTTGCTTAAAACATACCCATTATTAATTGACTATTGGGTTTACTTTGTTGTTTGATTGCATGCTGTGACTGTTCTTTTCTTGTATTTTGCCTTCAATACAGTGGATTATGGGGCTGGCATTGCAAATCTTCAAAGATAGCTACGGAAAATTGTGCTCTCAAATGCCTTTCTCCAAATTGTTATGAGCTCATCTACGAAAGTGATCCAGTAAGATAATATCAATTATCTCTCTCACTTTGCAGATTTCTATTTAATTTCCATTCTTTTGGTTGTCAATGATTTTGTATTGTTTGTATTTTGCGTATAGCTTGAGGAAGGGGAGAAAGATCTTATTAGGGGACAAGAGTTCAAGTACTGCATGCATAAGTAAGTTCTTTTTTGAGTTTTTGAATTTAAATTCCTTTGTTAAAATTTAGCTGATGCGAACAAGTCCCAAGTACATTTTGAAACCATTTCCATGATAATTTTATGTTTGATGATTTTGTAAATTCTGTCATGACTTAATCTTTGTTTTTTCACACTAATAAGTCATGTATGGTGCTTAATCATAAGATTCTATTGCAGAGAAAATAAAGTTTTTACGAGATTATATGCTTAAATCTGGTTCTTATGATAACATGATGCAGGAAATAGGGTAAACAGGTTTTATCACTTGTTAGTGATAAATGAAAAGTGGCATTTTTCGCATGTGAGATATATTTGTTTCTTTGTGTATTTTCCTTTTTTTTCTTTGTTATTGGGGCCATTGGGGGAGAGGAAGCAATTTAATATTTGCAGAAAAGATGGTATGGTAGATGATCTGCATTGTGTTTGAAACATAAATATTGAATCCATGGCTTTTTGAGATAGTGAAGAGAGACTTTCCCTTCAACGTGGGTGATAAATATCTTGTTTGAGTATGGTCAAAATGGACAATAGTTAAATTGCTAAGATGAATTATAATGGGATAGATACAATTGCATTTATACAAATTAGCGATCATTCAATTGGTGGACAACTTGAAAAGATTTATAGAGTTATTAAAAAAAACATATGATTAGTTTGATGGTATATAGTGTGACTTCATGACTTCTACTACTGCTGGAAAATAGTACCTAGAAGTACTTATGGAAAAAGGCACAACAGGGGGAGAATTTGTACTTTCAAGAGAAAGTTCCAAATCTTTCTTTATTTTTGTATTTTTGCTTTATATCATGTAACAAATTGCCTTTTGTCCACTCAGGGGTAAAGTATTTTACTGACAAAGTTTAAAAGTATGTCAATGGCATGAGAATATTAATTTGCAGATGGTCCTATCTTTTGTGCACAATATATTGATGGAGGATAAGTAATATGATAAATGGTATTATATTTTTTAGTTGTATCATATTTTACTCAATAGTAGCTGTAAATATAAATGGTATTATTATAATGAAATTGGGTATCTAATTTAGGTGAAATTATGTTGTTGTCGTGCAGGATGTCCTTGGGAGAGACCCTTGAGGGTATAAAGGGTACCTTTGATTATTAATCATGCATTTGGCACAAACTGGTGTATAATAAGTGCAAATATTCTTCTTTTGTTTTCTTTCTTTCCCTGTTCTCAAAGTAGGAGAAATGTAAAAGAAAGCAAGGACAACTACTTGGGATGGACGACTTCTAGAGAAACAGCATTTCAGAAAACTACATATTTTACTGTGAACGACGTTAGCATCATTGTGTCATGTTGTATTCTTCCTGGGCGTTGTGATGTTATCGAAATGGTCAAATTTATACTGATGTTGTCTACGAGTCACGAGACAATGATATGAGACTCGAGTTTAATTAATCTTGTTAAGAAATATATCATGTATGAAGAGGTTTTTAATGAATCTTGCAACAACCCTTTGATTATTTGTCCCTTATTTTGAAAAAATATGGAACTTGTTGATTTATTGTATTAGATACTTTGATTAAGGTTTTAAATTGTCCAAACTTGCCAACACAGTATCCTATCAAGTTCCTTTAATTGTTAGGTCTTTTGTCATAATTTCTTATTCAACTGCAGTAAGACCACAAAAAGAAGACAAAGGTAAGAGTGAACATACTTGGCAAGCAGTTTCATATGAAAGATCTTGGTCCTCTAGCCGGGATTGAAGTTTTTCGGTCTCCGGGCGTGTGGATTCATGACTTTCTATCTATAGAGCTAGTGCTGCTAATATACCTTCGCCTTTGCTTTTGAGGAAATCAAATACATGAAACAGTAATTAAAAACTCCTGCCGCTTGTCTATGAAGACCGTGTCAACCATATGATATTTAGAATTGAGCCCATAATTCTTGAGAGTATTTAGCTGGACATTAATCTATCCAAAATTCAGATTCAGGTATGCATTAGATCAGATGAGAGGTGGTGTGCAAATAGAGGCCTTGGCTGAGCTCTAGTAACTTGACCATTAGGTACCACAGGGTGGTGTCATTTTTTGTGCACTCAATTAAAACTCAACATTATAGTGGTCAGATGATTCCGTTTGTGTTAGTCTTGCCTCACCCACTCAAGGATAGGACAATTTTTGTTGGCAGCGTGGAATCATTTTAGCGCTCAGGTAAGTTTTTTCTTGCATTCCCTATTTTTATATATGTATCTTTGTTTCAAGAACTTTGCTTGTTGGAGACTTTTTTTTTTGTTTCGTAGACATTGCTTTTGTTTTTCTTTAATGTACATAATAATAGAAGGTCTTTGCTTTACAAAGCATCAAAATAGCGCATTCATTTAAGTTCTCTTTTGTTTTGGAATGACCATCATTCAGTTGACCCTAAATGTAGCTCTTAACTTTATGGTGGGATTAATTTAATTAGAATTAGGCACTTCTTCATATGATGGTGCAAAGGTGGATTTGTATCTTTCTCTTAAGTATGAGAAAATTATTATTCCCTCTAATACTCTTTATTTTATCATGTTTGATATGATGCACTTGGAACCAGCTTTTAGGGTTTAAGTAAATAACACATGCTCTACAAGTTTCTGGTGCAACTTGGAAATATGCTATTAATTGCAAAAGTATGTATCATTAATTATTCAGCTTACATTTTCATTTTATTAGTCACCATAAGATAGTATCCTGTAACCCAGCTAAATTACATAGACTTGAGGTGACATCTATCCTAGATACATATTTGAGTCAGATTTACATAAATTTCTGTATGTTCAACAATTTTTTTAGAGCAATTCTATCATTAAGACTTTCAAAAATGGAAAGTTTTTGTTGATCTCATATAATTTGATTCAGAGCCAACAAAAATAGCTATATTATTTGAGATTCATTGTAAATTTGTGTCTCGGAGTATTTTTAATTTATTGAAGTGTTCAGTATATATATGATACATCTGTCAGAAGGAATACTTTGCAATGTAATGTGGACTCCATGTAATATAGCCTCCAAATACTTTATGTTGTATCCAACCTTTCATTTATTAATTGTCTGATGCTTTATGAATATTTCAGCTGACAAATCCCGACCACTAATCATTTTACCTGACAGCTAATTAGACATTGTGGGCTGTCCAACTTATAAAGTAACAAACAAAAGTAGGTAGTAGGCACGTTTAGAAATTCTACCTCTGAACTATTTGTATACTGATGATGAGTTATTCATTACTCCTGTAGTAATTGGACATGGTAATTCTAATGAATCACATTAGGGGTTGTTGATTTGGCATTTTAATAACGAAGTAGAAGCACAATTGTGTTTTTTAAGAAAATAATTTCATTATCTACTACATTGATAATTTCTCTTCTGAAAGCAGTTAATAAAGGGTCCTCCTATGTTCACTTTTATGTTCCTCTGGCTATTGGCATTTTGTGCCTTCAAATTTTTTGCCCCAATAGTTCTGTTTGAGCAACCTATCTAACTTAAATTTCCTAAGCTAACTTCTCTCACTTCTTTTAATTTCTTGTACACTCATTTCTTTTCTTACTCTTGTTTCTTTGAGGGATTAGGGCAGGCATGGAACAAGTTCAGAATAGCAACAACGATCACGTGGTCGTAACCATTGACCAGGCTGCTGCAGCTACCAAAACCAAACAGTCTTCTCAAGCAGGCAGCATCAGTGATCCAATCCCCCAAACCCAAGTTACTAAAACCCTTAGACGCCTCAATTTTTCCAAACCCAGGTCGCGGTTTGAAGAGGTTACACATCCCCTTCCTCCAAGAACCATTCTTGAGTCAAAAGAATACCAACCGATTAACTGTCATGAGCAAAACTACTCGTCAACAGAGGAAGAAGATGATGAAGAGTGGTACGAGGAGGAAGAAGAAGGAACACAAGACAAGTACAAAAATAGAAGAAGAATGATAAGAAGAAAGATAAACAAGAGAGCATGGATCGAATTTGCTTTGTTTCTCATTATAATGACTTGTTTGATAGCTTCCCTTACACTCAAATCTCTCGAACACAAGGAGAAATGTGGTTTGCAAATGTGGAAGTGGTGCCTAATGGTGATGGTTGTGTTTTGTGGTCGTCTTGTATCTAGTTGGGTTGTGAGCTTTCTAGTATTCCTCATAGAACGTAACTTCATGCTAAGAGAAAAGGTACTCTACTTTGTGTTTGGCTTGAGTAAGAGCTTTCGAAATTGTGCCTGGTTAGCCTTAGTGCTCATAGCCTGGATGATCTTGTTCCCTGGTGTTCACAAGCACAACAAAATCCTCAAAAAAGTCTTTCGAGCTCTAATAGCTGTTCTTGTTGGAGCCACCATTTGGCTGCTCAAGATTGTGTTTGTCAAAGTTTTGGCCTCATCTTTTCATGTGGCTACCTACTTTGACCGCATGAAAGAGAGTGTTTTTCACCATTATATTTTGGATGCGCTCTCTGGTCCTCCATTAGATGAGGACGAGAGAGAGCTCCCACATCATCGTCTTCAGGTATCAAAGTCGCTGCCCCCAAGGTTGAGGGACAAGTCGGGGCCATTGTCGAGATCAAAGCAATATGGGTCAAGGAGGATTGATCCTGAGAAGCTGAAGAAACTCAGCATGACAAGCAGAGCTACAGCTTGGAGTGTGAAGAGGTTGGTCAATTACGTGAGGTCTTCAGGGCTGTCTAGTATTTCGAGAACGCTAGACGATTTTGGAAAAGCTGAGATAACCAGTGAATGGGAGGCTAGAAACACTGCTCAGAGGATATTCAAGCATGTTGCCAAGCCTGGTGCCACCAAGTAAGTAGCTAGTTTTGTTCTGCCTGTTAATGTTGAGCTTGAGGAACATAAATTTGTTTTCTTGTCAGAATAATAAAACTGAAGTACATGATATTTAATGATAAGTACTGCAAAAAATGGAGTTTTCATGTCGCTGTTTTTTTTCCTGCTTCTGTTGTCTTGTAACATTTTTACCGAAATACAAGACTCAACTAAAACTTATCTAAAGCTGTAAACTGTAAACTGTATTTATTATCCCCTAGGGTCAAATATAAATGAGAATTGCTATTTACATAGCAGTAAAGGCTAATGCTAGGATAATTGAATATTTTACTTAATATTTTATTTCTCAAGTGTATCTAAAAATAAAAACTTTGTTCAAGAATTAGCAAAAACTGCTATAACAATAGGGCTATCTATATAAATTGTCTAAAGTCAGAGGAAAGGAAGCTAAGAATGGAAATAAACTATTTTTATTACGAAGATAATAAGGGCAGAATAATCTTCCAGATTTAACCTTGTAGTACTATAAAAATAAAGACAAAAATAAATAATGTCTCGTTAAGTGGTTTTTAAAAGTGGATGTATATCTTAAATAAATATTAGTCTCTCATCATTTAAGTTAACAACTTTAATTATACACACTGATGGTTCATTATGGATACCAAATATTAGTCAATGGTGCTGGTCAATTTCTTTTTAGTTCATATTGTGAGTAGGGAGTAGCTGTCATCTTTGATTATTGCCATTAAAGAGATTCCTGCCCCCTCCACTCCAGCCCTTTTCATTTTTAAGGGTGAAATAGTGAAACCAAACCTGCTGAATCCTTTGACACGTCATTGCCCCATTGGTCTTTGCTTTTTTAATACTAAAATATACCGCACCTTAATTATAGTGCTATTGTATGTTCACACATATCATCCTATAAAAAATTGTAGTTTGAGAAGAATGCATACACCGATACACGGCTTTCATGTTACAAGATACAATTAATAATTTAATATAACATTGATTTTTTTTTCTTGGTGCATCCTTAATTAATTACGTAAAGTTTCTTCATTTCCTAATTGTAATTGTGATACTTTAGCTATTCCTCTTAATTACATGTGTTTCATGTGTAGAAATAGACCAAAATATTTTTAAAAGCTTAACAGGCCCTTTAAAAATATTGTGGTGCTCTTGATTCTTCATCTAAGAATCTTTAGCATAAGGTTCTTTATCTAATTGTATTTTAATCAAACGGAAAAACCTAGTTTTTATTAATAATTGCAGCTTGATACATGCAATCTTTATAAAGTATGGTGAATCCGTTTGTTTATAGCAGAACCTACTTCATGTGGCACGAGATTATTTGTTTTGGTCTATAACTATAATTTCAACGGGTTCTTAGTTATGATTTGACAATTCAGTGAGATTTTATGGTTTTATTTTTAGGAAAAAATCTCAAAACGTGTTGTGTCATTTAACTTCTTAAACAATATGAGACATGTAAAAGCATATTGTATCATACACCTCAACTTAGAGAATCTTACGTCCTCACAAGAACATAAGCCCACATAGTACAGTAGGATCATGACTTTTATAGCAACTGATATATGACAATTAATCTGTTCGCTACTAATGAGACATAACTCACTCTACGTGGCATGATATTGTCCATTTTAGTCAATAAATGTAAGTTCAACGGGTTCACGGTCGTGACTTGATAGTTTGTTAAAAACTTACGATTTTATTTTTATGAAGAAACTTCAAAATATGTCATACTATTTAAAAAATATTCACCCTTTATAAACACATGAACACTTATCTTTTTAATCAATATGAGATACGTGTAAACTTTTATGTGTGAAACAAGACATGAGCACGACATTATTAACATGATTGCTGTCCCTACCGTGATGGTCCTATCGGATATCTCTTTAGGAGATGAATCACATGCAACATTCATTTCCTTTGACAGTTTTAATTTGGAGTCTTGTTTGGGTGATTGTTAAACTAGCAAGGACGCAAGTGTGTTTTTATCTTTTTTTACCTTGGGTATAATTGTTATACCATCACACTAAGTATTGAAGCTCAAACTTGCTTCCTCCGATTTTCTCACCTAACTTGGTTCCAATTCTGTATGTAATTGATTATGATCTTGAAAGTTTCGACGTAGCTAACTTATTAAGGCGTGTTAATTTAGATCAATTTAACATGTATTCACTTTGGTAAAATTAAGCTCGTTGGAATTTTGTTGGCTGTATGCACACGTTCAATTCGTGAGTAAGCTATCTAAATTAGCATGGTGTTCAACTATGTTCGATTTTGAAGTTCACGTATATCGGAGATAATGTTAATTATTATTGGGATGTATTACTTATTAATCATATTATTTTTTCTTTTCACCTTTTATTGATGCAAAGAAAAGTAACAATAATCTTAAATTTTGTTGGTTTAAAGTAACATATTATCATATATTTTATAATCAATAAATAATAAATTTTAATATTGTTGAGGGGAGGGTGGCAAAGAAAAAGAATAAAAGAAAAGGAACAAATTCGTAATTTATTAAAAAGCATTAGTCTTTTTGAGACTAATAATGGTGAAAAGTAATTTCATATATCTCTACATATAGTTTCTCTAAATATGGCATCCTTCGGATTTAAAAAAGACAGTGTTGGATTTGTCCTGCTCAAATTTTTTAAACATTTTATGTCTCGAAATTATTGCTTTAAGCACTATAAATTTTATGAACTGTACCGCTATTTCATTATTACAAATTTTAAGTTTTTAGGGTTTTATTTTTATGCGTTTTAATTTTTTTTTGAACCTCCATTAAAAAAATTTCACAAATAAAAACATACTCTAGTTTAATTTGAATTAAGGGTAAGTAAATAAGTGAATTCATATGCAAAAATTTAGAAATTCAATACATCTTTTTAGATTTAAATCTAATTAAATTGATATATTTTATAGTCGAATTATATTCGGATTGAAAATATATAATCTATTGGATTCGGATTGACAAATTTTATAATTTATTATAATCCTATCCAGACCAAATTATTATTAAAATTATAAATAAATATATATTTTATTTTATAATATTGTATTTAAATATCATACATATTATAATTATATTAACTTATTATTTTAATTAAAACAATAAAATATAAAATTTAAATTTCTATAATAATTTACTAAGTCATCAATGTATTTTTTATTATTGTGATTCTCTTTTTGATCGATATATAAATAATAAATTTTGATAAAAATGTAATAATTTAAAATTAAAATATTATATATATTGTATTTTATATATGATAATAATTTATAAATAAGTTTAAAGTGTAATTTAATTTTATCCTATTAAAAGAAATTCAATATGATTGGATTTTGATTTGATAGAATTTAATGTAAAATCTTTAAATTCAATTTGGATGATATTGACATTGCTATCCACTGCTAAGCTCTAATTTAAACACCAACAAATGTTCAAAACCTAAAAAGATACAGTTTTGACACGTTGCAGACATTCGACATTGCAGGTATATAGAAGAGGAAGATTTACTACGGTTCTTGAATAGTGAAGAGGTTCACACAATATTTCCTGTTTTTAGAGAATCAGAGACTGGAAAAATATCAAAGTCTTCCTTCAGAAATTGGGTGGTAAATTGATAAGCCATTTACATACATATATAGTTAATCTCCTTCTCTAGGGTAATTAAATGCTCATGTTAATTTGCGAAATATAAAATAATTTATTTGAAGTTTATCCTGATTTTATGATTTAAGTAATATATGTTCACATTTCTTCTTATATGTAATGAATGAACGTATATTCATTGCAAGTTCGTAAGTGCATTAACCATGCGTTGAATTTGTGTAAAATTTTAAAAATATGACATGCATATTTATAACGTTTGTTTTATAATATAAATATTTATTTCTTCCTCATATTTATGAAATATATATAAAAATTTAAATCATATCTAAAATAATTTTAAATAAAAATGCATTTATATTTTAAAATAATAGCATATCTTAATATTTGTATTTTATTTTAAAATAATGTATATGCAGATTAAAAATAGTTTAAAAATTATTTGAATTTTGTTAACAATACTTATCGTATCCATTTTTGATTATGGATTAATGAATTGATTAAGAAGTATAATTTATTCTTTATTTAATTATTTTTCATTGTAAAAGTTTGAACAAATATATATATGTGTTGAATGTTTAGAAATGAAAGCAGTCATAAATATGGAAGGTAATTTGATTGAACTTTATACTGGTACTCAGGTACATGCTTATGTTGAACGTAAAGCTCTGGCTCATTCTTTAAACGATACAAAGACGGCAGTTCAACAACTTCACAAGTTGGCAAGCGCAATTGTGATAGTTATAATAACGGTGGTGTCCTTACTTGTAATGGGATTGGCCACAACTAAGGTTGTTTTCGTGGTTACTTCTCAATTACTTCTGGTGGGTTTCATGTTCCAAAATATGTGCAAAACTATTTTTGAATCCGTCATTTTTGTCTTCGTCATGCACCCTTTTGATGTTGGTGATCGCTGCGTTGTTGATGGTATCCAGGTAATTCCTATACATGTTATATCATAATTAAGTTAAAAATTAATAAATATATGAAGTTTTATTTTTAACCTCATGAAGAACCTCAAAATTAATTTATTACAGATGATTGTGGAGGAGATGAACATATTAACAACAGTGTTCTTAAGATATGACAATGAGAAAATATATTATCCCAATTCAGTTCTTCTTACAAAACCCATTAGCAATTACAGAAGAAGCCCAGATATGGCAGATACTATTGATTTCAGCATTGATGTCTCCACACCTGTTGACAATATCACTGCCTTCAAGAAGGCTATACAAGCGTAAGCTTAATTAAGATTCTATTATTAATTAATTAATAACATTATTTTAATTTTGTGGAATGCATGGTGTGGGTGCAGATATATTGAGAGTAAGCCAAAGTATTGGAACCCAAAACATGTAGTAATAGTGAAGGAGATCGAGAATATGAACAAGATGAAAATGATCCTATGTGTTCAACACACCATGAACCATCAAAACTATGGGGAGAAGAGCATGAGAAGATCAGAGCTTGTCCTTGAATTGAAGAAGATATTTGAATCATTGGGCATAACTTACAATCTTCTTCCTCAAGAGGTACATCTCACACAATTCAACACAAATAATGCAACTACTGCAAGGATGGCCATGTAATTAAGCACTTATATATTTCAAATATATGCTATAGATAAATTAATAGTCTCCCACAGCCCATCCCATCTCATCTCATCATATATATGTACAGTGTACTTATAATTAAAAATAGATAATTATATTAAGACGCCATCGATTCTAGCTAGTCAAGTTTGTGATTATAACGCAATTTCAACGGTTCAAGCTAACACAAAGCCTTAAACACAACAATGGTACAATTTCCACAACTTAAACAACAATGTGAATAGTGTAAAACTTGAGACTATTTTGGGTGAATGGTGATTCCAGTAAAAATAAACAACCATATTCTAGACATTAGTATTACTCTCACAAGCTCGACCGTATCTACATTGAAGATTTTGCGTTGTTCATAAGAAATATGCAAAAAGAGCTTGGATATTGTGTAGTGTCCATTTTGTAAAGAGATAGAGAGATACGATGAAAGAGCACTTCTATTATGGCTATTATTATTATTTGCCGGAATGATGTCGTTCGAAAGGGTAGAGAGATATTTTTGATCGGAGGATAACAATTATTTTATTTTACTTTTTCTTTTTACATTTCATAAAATCACAACATTTAAATTTGTAACTATTAAAATTTGTAACTATTAAAATGACACATTTATAATATTAATAAATTTAATTGATTAATATTTTACCTTAAATTAGTTAATTTATTGAAAATTTAGAATTCAACTAAAACAATTTTAAACTATAATTATTCTTTATAACAAAAATATATAAATTAAATATAATTTTTTTTGTAATTATAAATTTTAAATTTTAAAAACAATATAAATATATTAAAAAAAAACAAAACTATTAGACCTGGGCAATGCCATAACCGTTTGGAAGGAAATTATAAGAAGGGTATGAGTTTGGATATATATATATATATTAAATTTATTTATTTTTTATAGGAGCAAAATTGGTTTTTGAGACGCTATCGTAGTTTTGGGCCTTTTGGGTTTAAAGGAGGCCGAAAATGAAAAGAGGCCCTTGCGTTCATATAACGTTATTTTGATAAAACTCACCCGTTCTTTACTTGAACATCCAATTTCCCTTATTAATTTTTGCTCTCCCTGTGACTCTGAGAAAACAAAACTTGGAAGATGATGGAGAAGAGTACAGATAACGGCGCAGCGGTAGAGCTCATGAAGTGCATAAGAACCCACGAGGTTGCTATAGTTGAGCTCGATACTCTTTCATCTTCTCGGGTACGGACATCTATTATATTTTAATTTAGTTTAGGTCTTTAGGATAGGTTTGAGTTATATCATTACACTATTTTAATCAGAGTTATAGTTGAATAAAGTAGAAATGATGAAATCTGATTTACGATTAATATGAGTTTATAACCCTTTATTTTTCTGCCTCTTCCTTCTTCTTCATTTTATGATCAACTGATTTTTTCCCCAACTTATTGTAAATGAGAGAAAATTAAAACTTATTTTGTGATTAAATAGTTAACTTAATTTGGGTCCTCGGTATTCAGTGATTTCCAGGCTTCCAATAGCCAATTGTGGGAATTGTTACATTTGGACTACCTTATTTGGTGTCGTTTTTATCGTAAGAGACGTTAAATAGATTACTAATGCATATTTTGATTATTTTTAACAATAATCTTAATAAATTGGGGTAGTTGAGAGGTATTATTATTATTAAAATTGACGAAAGTTTGTACCAGTAATTTATATAGGGATATTTTATGTATCCCTGATTATACCTTTAATTGCTTATTTTGTCGATTCATTTCTGTAGAAGGGCCAATTAGGGAGGCAAAGTTGCATTTTTGAGATGCTTTTTAGATATTAATGCTTTGGGTTTTGGTTGTATACCCTCTTGGTTATGACTGGCTTCACATTTTTTAAATCATTTATTTATTTGTTTGTTTGTTATTGTTATTATTTAACAAATTTGGATTGAGCTCAGCCATTGTTCACCTTGATCAAGAATACTTGTTATCTTTTGGGTCACAGGCCGTATATCAGAAGATTGGGAACTTGTTCTTTCGTACAACAGTGCAGAAAGCAGCCACATCTGAGCAGAGTAACAAACTTTATTCTCTTTTTACTTTTTATTTTCATCTTCTTCATCACCCGGTTAACGCTTCAAGTGATATGGTGGTATATTTTCATATTTTGCTCTAAATATTGTGCAGAACAACTTGATTTGGCCAAAGCTAGATTACAAAAGCTGAATTTTCTTTGAGATGACTTTGGTCTCTACACTCAAAACCAGAATGTTGAACTTGGGGAGCCAAAGGAACACATATTGAAAGGCTTATATATATATATATGAAATTGATCTATTTAAGATATTACAATTTGGTCCCTAATATTTCAATTCACACAATTTAGTTCATAATGTTTTAAATTTGACTAATTTATTTTAAAATTTTAATTTTTATAAAATTAATTTAACAACCTTACACTTGATTCTTGACTATGACGTGATTTAATTTTTAATTCATTTGGTTCCCGTGATCTATGAAAAAATATATATAATTATGCCCTTAACCTTTCAATAATATGATAGTTATGTATAATGTTGTTAAATTAATTTGATGAAAATTGAAATTTTGGATTAAATTTATTAAATTTAGAAACATTAGAACTATATTATGGGAATTAAAATGTTACGACCCGAATTTAATGTCATATGTATACATCAAGGACACATGGATTGGTCAGCCAATTTAAAAGAGGCTCCATGGTCTACTTCTTTGTACTTTCCCTTTTAATGACTGAAATTTCTGTCTAAACTGATGTTTCTATTTTCTATTTTATGGTATGGGAACCATATGAAAGGTTGGATAGATGGTTTTATAATAAGGCAAATCTGTAACCCCCCAAGTCCTTCCTGTTACCTTATCAATTTGAATGCTTAGCAATTAGATTTATCTGTATATATTCTCTTACTTGGTCATCATCTGAAGGATCTATTGGTTTAAGTTCTTTGGTCATGTACTGTACATTTTTGAAATGCATCATCATAAAACCCTTTTGGGTACACCCAACTTCCCATTGGAAGGCTTTTTTTTTACATTTCTTCCTACTTGAACAACTCCTCCCCATGCTGCAATCTTAGCTCCATCCTTTAAAAGAGGTATTAAATCCTTGGTCCAATAACCTATTGCCACTTGTTCTGTTACAGCTAGCCACCAACTTCCTCTTACAGGATTCTATATACAAAATTGAAAACCATTTAGTTACTTCCAATGACATTGTTCAAAGTGCGTGCGTTAGTGTGTAACTTTTTATTGAAAAAAAAATTGACCTTTTATTTTGTTTTTTCATCTTTATCTGGTAGATAATGAACCCTAGTCATGTATTTGTCCCTTATTGTTGAAACTGGAGCGATGCAAATTTTAGGAGCAATACTTGGGTGCACATGTATAAAGCCCTTGCATGGAAAGTTGTAGCATGCTGTTTTGTAACCAGCTTAAAGGCTTCAATTTCAACTATTATATATTAAAAAAAAGTTTAAATAATAAATTTTAAGGATTTAAATTACAGCCCAGTATTTAAATAACCGAGGCCATGATCTATTTAGGATGGAGAAACCTAAATAAAATGCAATTAAGATGTGTTTAATGCGTTGAGTGAATAAAACATTCAGAAAATGAATGAAATTTGGATATATTTGTTATGAGAAATTGATAATCCTAGCAAAATAAGCAACCTCAAAATTGAGAACAAGTGTTATTGTCGCAGAGAAAAGTACAAGGATAAAATAAAGGCACAAGAGGTCAAAATAATTAATTTGTATGTCCAAATAGTAAATTTCTAAAAAAAGGTACAAATGATAAATTCACCATTAAGTTAGATAACCTCTCAATTTATCATATTACACATGCATTTACTTAATTAGGGCCTATTTTGGTGAAATAACTAACAATATTTTCTTAAAAATATCAAAACACATCAAATATTAGGTTAAAAAACATTTTTCTCGTTTATGAATTTGTCTCATATACATTTTTCCATAATAATTATCAATTTCTCAAGTGTATAAAAAATGAGTTACCGTCCACCCTGCAGCAATAACATTAGCAAGTACAGCAGGTCCATCTTCAAGCCAAACGTTTGGGAAGCTGAATTGGTCTGGATTCAAACTTAGATTGTACAAAGAGCCACTTCCAAGCACTCCATAGTACCTTCCACTATTTTTTTTCCCTTAACATAGCTATATGAAATGTTGACTCATAATCATTGAATCAAATACATCAAAAGGTTTTTAAAACTGCTTCCACGAGCCCACATAACTTAATAAACAAACAAATTAATATTTAGAGACATCATTATCTCACATGATGATTTGGGAAAACGACTTCAGCTTTATTGTTGTGAGTCTTTGGAGACATTTGATACAAAATTTGTTCTGCTCTTTCTATGTCATCCTCTGTTGTTCTGTATATGGGAACAGTTCCATTAGGGCATGTTGTCTTCCTTGACAATAATGTTGGTTTGTATCTTTGTTCCTTAGGAAACTGTTTTTTCATCTCTGTAGGAATTGCAATTTGTCTTGTCTAATATTACTTACAATTATAAAGATGAATTAAAGAATGAAAACTCTTATCCACCCAGTAAAAGAAAACAAATCTGATCTATGTTTGACTCTCTCATGAGCACAAAAGTGGTGTTCTCAACTATAAAAGTGTGGTACTTTTTACTATCCATTCTTTTTGTTTTTATATTATTTTTTAGTATTAATTACACTTTAATGTCATTAACTTTCATTAATAAATTATTTTTAGAGTAATAAAAATTTACATTGTAATAATATTATTAACTTAAATTATACAGATAGAGTAATTATTTATTATTTTTGTAGTATGTGATGACGCGTTATTTCAGGTTAATGAAGTGTAATTTTTTTTTAAAATAAATAAATATCCAATAATAAATAGACAAAAATAATCTAATTAATGATATATATATTAAAATAACAATGAATAATACTTCTAGGTGTTTGACTCTTTTGAAATCAAACACAATTTCATTTTGTGAGGAATTAATTAGTGTGAGCAAAGAACATTATTTGATCCTTATAATTAAGGGCATTCAGGAGTTATTGTTATTAAAGTATATTTTCTATTAATTAAATTAATTATTAATTATTTGTATTTAAAAAAAAACATTGTATTAATATTATATTTTATTAGTTTGTAGTAACATATTATTACATACTTTAAAAATAATGGATAATTTATTTTTTGCTAATACAATAGATAATTTGTCCATTCATTGCATAATACACAAAATACAAAACAAGTGTTTGTTTTTGAGATAAATTATTTATTGCTTTGATATTTTACTAATATTATTGGTTGTTGATAAAAAAAAAAGTAGTAGTGAGGTGTTGTACTTTTCAAAAATAATTTATTGCACTTTTTTTCTTCTCATTTTTTCTTGTTAATATGGAGCAACATATCATCAATAATCCAATAACAATGTATAATTTTTTCTCTAAGTCAGTGAGATGCAAGGTAAATATAATAAATTCTATTAACAAACACAACCCTCCATTATCTTGTTGAAAGAGCAATCAATGAATATATATGATTTTAGCAGACTCGTTAGAAATGAAGAAAATCTCATATTGAGAAAATGATACATAGATTAAGAAGAAATAGAAATTTAAGAATCAATGTAATAACCTTTATTTTATTCATCATTAGTTACATTTATTTATTATTCGTAACTTTATATCACATAATGTGTTTATAATCATATTTTATACTGACATAATCTCTGTTTTGAGCCTGGGCATGACTATATACTTTTAGTTCGTTTAATTTCATCAACCTTCGAAGAGAAAATGGCAGAACTTCTCTTGAAATGGGTTGGTGGAGCTCTAAGCCAGTCCTTTCCTCCAATCATGTCCTTTGAAAGGAAAGGAGCAGCTTCATCTTTTGATAGACTCTGAGACCATTCAACCCTTTTTAGCATATTTGCCCCAGGGCCATAACACTTGAATTCACCATAGAATACAGAGCTGTCCCCTCAAAAAAAGGCATTACGTGTTAATGTCATTACTATGCAGTAAATAACAAAGTGGTAAATACTGAACGTGTATGTACCTATGTGTGGTTCGGTCTCCCCAGTCACTCCAACCCTGTGGCACTATGACACTAGACATGTAAGTTTGTGCAAACACTACCCTTGAGTATTTGCCCCAAGGCCTTCCAAGAAAAGCAATTCCAATGCCAGTGATTTTGCAGCCTAAAAATGTGAAACAAGTATTCTGTGCAGTAGTGTCCCTATGTTGAGCAGTAAGAGCTCCACTTCTTTCTGAAAGAGAATGTAAATGACATTTCTACATGGACCCAAATTGATTCTTCAGCTTCATACTCGAGTTAATTAGCCAAAAGACGTTTCAAGAAAATTAATACGACAAATTAACTCACTTCATAAAGAGAAGCAGCATTTCCACAAATGAAATCAGTAGCTCCTTCTATGTAGCAGTTGTTGTAATAATGTTTCCCTGTATCATCTAGGAGGGTATCCTGGTAAGATTGGATGATACAACCATAGAATGCATCTCTATCTCCCGATACCCTCAGTGAAACAGCTTTCCCTCTTGTTCCAAAAGAATTCTGTATGTAGTTGACAGCCAAATTATTTGGATGGCTAGTATGATAGCTTATTCACTTTATTTTAAAATTAATATGCTTTAGTCATTGTAAGGTATCATTTTTGTACACCAATCATTTTTTATTAATTTTGATTTTTTTATTAAAAATATTTAAATTTGATCAAATCAAACTTACTAATAAATACTGTGAAACACTATATATATAATAAAAATTAGTATTAGTTAATTCTTGATTTAATAATTGTTTTTAATTGTAAAAAGATATTATATGTATTTTATTTTAGTGAAAATATAGACAAATTATTATGTCTCAAAAAATTAAAAAAATAAGAAAATAAAGTGATTAAAATAGCTAAAATTAACCTAAAATGACTAAAGTCTTAACAAATATAAATTAAAATGATCAAAGTGCATTAAATTAAAACAAAGCAAACAATTGTTTAATTTGTGAAAATAAAATGAGTATAAATACACTTTTCTATTAGGATTTCATCTTATTACTTGGTCGTGGCTTTTTATCATACACATGTTATGCATATATGAAAAAAAGAATAGCTGAACAAGTGATTTAATTTCAAAAGGGAAGCCAAAAATAGGCATTAGTCCTTCGAAAAACCACTTATGGTGGACTCTTGAGCTGTAATTTCTGTTTGTCAGGTCAATAAATATATTAACACAGATAAAATGTTTTTACTTTCAGAATCAACTACTTATAAGTTGAAGATATATTCATCAGAAAATAGAAGAAAAAGAAATTTGTAGGAAATATTAAATACTACCTGAATTGTGAAATATCGTCCAACAAAGTCAGAAGCTAATATAGAAAGAGTAGGAGATTGAAATAAATCCCCACCATCATTCCATGTTATTATGGTGTCTGAGGCTTTTGTGCCACTCAGTGTTATGAAAGGCTTATCTGCAGGCACTACAATCTTCTCTCTGCAAAGGCACAATTCAGAGATTTAGTTATCCACATAAGTAAAATCCAACGTAGGGAAAGAAACCCAGTAGAGAAAATTGAATTTCAAAGAGCTAGCTCAGGTACACAGAAAGAACCTGTATGTTCCAGGTTTGACTAAAATGAAAACCAACTCAGAGTTATTAGATGGAACAGCATCAATGGCGTCTTGTATCTTTCTAAAATCTCCATTTCCAGATTGATCAACTCTTATGAGAATGGCCGTAGAGAAATCTACACGAGTAGTCATTAGTAGTATTACAGAACATATATAAAGATCAGATTGCCCATTCTCAGTGTTTTATTAGTGCAAAACCCCATGTGCAAATGCGAAACCTTTCTTAAGCAAACTATGAGTTAATGAAGGAAGAAGCAAAGGTTACCCAAATGGATAATTTTGAACTAGAAAAGATTCTAGACAACTACAATTTGCCAATTTGTGGCCGATTTCTTGCTATTGAAATTCCAACATATAGACGCTACACGGGGTTTATCAACAAAATTGTGGTACTTTTAGTGAAAAGCTTGATCCGAAGATTATGTTGGATTGTCAACCAAATCATATGAAAATGTAGAGGAAGTTATCAAGCGAGTGAGGCGTTTGTACGCACCAATCAAGACTTGTTGTTTTAATAAAGCAATGTGTAATTGTTTTTCAATAAAATTAATTTCTATAATTTCGCTTGCAATTCATTTGCCGGAGTAACATATTAACAATACTTATTTTAAGGAATAATTTCCTTGGCATACGGTAATACCAAAATATATCTGTATCTGTATATCTACTTTTTTTTTTTTTTTTTTACTTTACTTTCTAAGGATCCAACTTCTTTTATAGTTTGTCAAAACTATAAATTTGGAAATGGGATCAAATTTTGATGCTGGGTCATATTTGTTCTAATTTAAAAATGATAATGATATTGAAAGCTGTAAAAATAACTTTAATTTCACCTAATAAAATTATATAAAATATTTATTTTCTTTAATATTATTATATTTTAGTGTTTGGTACAATATATTAAATATCAAATAATCGGTTTAAATTTAAAAATAATATAAAAAAAATTTAACTTATCGGTTCACGGCACGGTATTATAAAAGTTTTTCTTTTACAGTTCATATTTTTCAAATTTCCTTGACACCCTATCATTAACCGCCAACTAGCTGAAAAAAGTAGGTCGTAGTCTCGTAAAGAGAAATGGGAAATAGGTTTAGTTATCCTATCCTATATTTGATTTAAATTTTTTAAATATCTTGTATATTATATTATATTTAAAATTATTTTTAATAAAATCATAAAAAATGTGAAGTGATGTTAATATAATAAATGAAAAAGATGGTATAATTAAGAAAAAAATATATTTTCATAATGTTAATGGGAAATACACTGAAACATTAAAAATAAAAAAAATAAAACTTTGACCCGAAATAGCAAGAGAGTGAAGAAAGGAAGCAATCTCGTGAAACTGGTGACAACAAGTCCAAACCCCAATTCTCAACCCTATCATCAAAACTCCCATAGTTATCAAACTATTCAAAACCCAACTACCCAGAAAAACAGAGTTCCATTACCTTAGCTCAAGCAAAAGAAGAAATCCATACCAATTCGTGAGAATGGACACAGTAATGGAAGATGAAGTGTACAGCTGGAGACAAGTGAAGGTATCAACTCCAGAGCCAGAGCCAGAGCTAGAGAGAGAAACAGGAGAGAGAAGGCGTGGCCGAGACATACTAGTAGCCGTTGATCATGGCCCCAAGAGCAAATACGCCTTTGATTGGGCCCTCATTCATTTTTGCAGGCTCGCTGATACTCTCCATCTCGTTCACGCTGTTTCCAGTTATTTCCCTATAATCTAAGAATTTTCATTTTTTCTGGTATTATTATTTTTAGTTTGAATATCTTATTTTTTAATTTTTTTTCTTGGTATTTAATTAGATGTCAAAAACGAGATTGTTTATGGGGCAAGTAAGAGCCTGGTGGAGAAGCTTGCTGTTGAGGCTTATGAAGTTGCCCTGGTACATAATTATCTATCAGTGATCTTTATGATTTTCCCTGCCAGTTTTTGAGTTAACTCACTTTATATACATAATTCATTAAAAATTTATAATTGGTATACTTAAGTCTTTTTTTGTTAACAATTGAGTCGTTCATTAAATGAGCATATTTAAGTGGGGTAAAATTATCAATTAACATGTTTTTCTCTTGTTACTCTATTAAAATGTTTTCCTTCATTAAAAATGTCTTTTAACATGTTTTCTTCTATTAAATTCCAGATTTTAGCTATTGAAATCTGTAAGAAGACAGATTTCTCACCAACCATACCTGAACAAAATATGTATGCCCACTACAAAATATACTTGTGGGTAAAATTCTCATTTTTAGGTTTTTACCAAAAGCATAAACAAGTCCACTATCTTCATCTACTGAAGGTCCCAATTGTATATGGACCAGTTCAGTAAAACTATTTTGATCCCAAATTTTATCATATGCTAGCATATATTTTCATTTCTTTGCCACACGAAGAAAGGGATGCGGGAAAGAAGCTGAAAAGGAATTAACCTGTTTCTACTGTTTGATTTTTCTAAAATACTAACTGCCCTTGCACTAGGGTTTGGAGAGCTAAGTGATTTATGTGTCCTATTTTTAAAGTTTTAGTGATCTATGTATTCCGTACAAAAACTACATAACTAAAGTGTTCAAATGATTAATCGGATAATTTACATTTCTCCTTTTTGGTATAATGGTTTTTTCTTCTTCTTTTCTTTCTTTCAATTATTATAAGTTTCAATCTTTATAGTCTTGTTTAAGCTTGGCTTTCTCGTACTCATCACAGAACTAAAAACGCATTATCATTCCATTTTGCCCAAATATTGTTCAGTATGTTCTTTTTTTATACATTAATTAATATGACCTAATCAATTTTTGAGTTTTATTATAAAATATTCATTCGTGTGGTTCTTTAACATAAAGGATCAACTGTCACTTCCTTTTAGTCAATTATGGCGTGTACATTTAGCATTTCTCTTATATCAAATTTCTTTACTCTTCCTTCTTTTATAATGGAGAGAAAAAAAAGGAGTCCTGAATTTTGCTTAAAAATGCACTTTAGTCATAATATTATTGGGTTGGGCACTTCTAGTTTCATTTACTTCCATGGCCTTTACCTCTTCCTTGGCCATGGTAGGGATTAAAGTTGTGAGGCACAAAATTTACTTGTTTATTCTGTGCAGAAGATCCTGACTAACCTTGAACAAAATTAGCAAGTTGCATATTTTGTACCTGAGTAAGCACATTCTGATCAATACTTCTCTGTTCTTTATTTCCACCAGATCTTTTCACACTCAGATTCACACTAGGCAATGGTGAAATTTGCACAGTTTTCCTCCTCTCAATTTGACTTTCATGACTTAACAAGAGAGCCTTAGCATCATCTATCGTAACCTTTTCTCCCAACATTTTCCCTGTTATTCTAGTTAACACATTGTCATAATCTTCATCTAAACCACCAAGAACGCACACTAGTTTTTCTTCCTCAAAGATAGGACAATGACAGCTTAATCATCAGTAAACACTTAATTTTTTGCACATAGTCAAAAATTGTTAGACCTACTTTCTTCAAACTCTGCAACTCTTCTTTAATCTAAATTATCCTTGCTCTAGACTTAGAAACAACCTTCTTCTTTTGAATCATCCAAGCTTCACGAGATGTATCAAAATTTACTTGTTTCTGGATTTCATTGGTCATACAAGCCATAAACCAACAGTCTACAATTTGTCATTCTTTTTCCAAGATTTGTAATGAGAATTGATAGATCCATCTCTTAGTGTTCTTACCGGTTGATCTTGCAACACATATTCATCCAGTTCCAAGCTTCAAAGAATCTTGAGCACTTGATGCTTCCAAACTGCATAGTTTTGATTATTGAGTTTGATAGTTACTAGTATATTGTGAAAATAGAAAACCTCACGCTCAAATGTTTGTAATCGCAGCAACATCATTGAATCAATCATGAGCATTGTGCTCTTGAATCACCGCAGGATCCTCCGTTAAATTCTACCACATTTTTGAAGCTCACAGACCTTCACACTCAAGATACCATGTCAACAATCAAACAAAGCTCATCGAGAAACATTTGCAAAGTGAAGAAAAATCGAGAAACTGAATAATATTTCTCTGTATTGATCAAAATGAAAACTGAACTCAAACTGAAATACAAGAATAGATTGTCTTTATATTCACCTAATCAGTTCCCAACACACTCCAATTAGTGCCTAACCAACTCCACGTGCAGCACTATCTTTAATCATTGTTCTATATAACAAACTACTTATGACAGCTAGCAATAGTTGCATTTAGACTTATTCAGCTACACTTGAGCACACTCTACACATCTTGCACTTGACTTGCATCCTTTGTCTTTTCCATATCAGCAGCTACTTCACTTGCCACACACTGAGCTGCACTGCAACCTTCCACCAGTCTTGGCTGATCTAATACATCAACACTTACAACTGACATGACAATTTATGATTAGATATTGGATACATTTATGTGTTCTGTATCCAACTGTAGTTACTACAATAAGAGTGCTAAATATTTTGAATTGATATTAGAATTAACTCCATGGCTTTAGGTGAGGACTACTGCTCGGATAGTAGAAGGTGAAGCAGGTAAGGTCATTTGCAGAGAAGCAGATAGGGTAAAGCCTGCAGCGGTTGTCATGGGAACTAGAGGCCGAGGTTTAATTCAAAGGTCCTCTCTCTTTCTATCTCACATACGCACACATAAAGCACATTAGTAATAACATGATCAATGAAATTCTATTACATTACATGGGATCTATATCAAGTTGAGAAATTTAACATTACTCAAAGCAAGCAAAATAGAAGTTTTGATTCGAGGAATTTCTTCAGTGTGATACGCGGAAGCGTGAGCGAGCATTGCTTCCACAACTGCAAATCAGCACCTGTTATTATTGTTCCTGGAAAAGGTATTTTTATTTTATGATCGAAAACTTTGGATTATCTCTTGCCGAAAGGTTTACAATTTTGAACATTTTTGCCATCTTCAATTTGCAGAAGCTGGGGATCAATCTTTGATCTAGAGAATGAAACTTAAATTTCATGAAGAACTACTACAATTGTGTGAAACTATCACAAGGTTTTATGTACAAATGACAGGACATATGTTTCTGGATTGTTTTATTAGTAAAATATCTAGTATGAGTGGTCGTATATGTTGATGTGAAGTATGCTAGTTTGTCATGGTAATTCAGTAGACTAATTCATTGAAAACATTCATAGTTTATCTTATCAAAGTAGTTAGTTTGAAAACATTCATATGTTTCTGGATTGTTTTATTAAAATATCTAGTATGAGTGGCTCTGTTGGTTGCTCAACTTGCTCTGTTCTTATTCCCATACTATGCACACATCATCAATATAATTTGAGCTTCTGATGACTCAATTGGAAAGTGTTTGTACCTCTATGTTCTTTCTTTTTTGTCCTCATATTACAAAATGAACGAGGGATGAATATCCAGTTGTTTATTTATATAAATCTTGTCTATATACCAATGAAAAAGAGAGCATTAAGGCGCCTGAAACTAAGGGGAGCAAGACTAGTTCCAACAAGACCAAAAAATTTGACTCCGTCAATCTTTCAGAAACCACTTCTACTTTGATCATGTTATTGACTTCACAGCAAAACTGACAAGCGAAACATGGTATGTAACAACCAACAAACAGAAAGAAGGGAAGAAGGGAGAATCTATCTGTAATCAAGACAATTAGGTAGAATAGTGATTGAAAAATGGATCTAGAGACAGTGAAGGAAGACGAAGAAGTATACAACTGGAAAGAAGTAAAACTACCCGAAAGGAGAGAATAAGAGAAAGAACTAGGGGAGACAAATAATGGTAGACATAATCATAGCCATTGATCATGGACCCAATAGCAAACAAGCTTTTGATTGGGCCCTTGTTCATCTTTGCAGGGTTTCTGATACTATCCATCTCATTCATGTTGTTTCCAGTTAATTGCTTAGACAATCATCTCTCCTCTCTCTCTCTCTCTCTTCCTTTTAATCCATTTATATACTTCTTTTTCTAAATATAGTTTATTTTGTGTACTTAGGTGCTGGGAATGAATTGATTTTTCAGGCAAGTGAGGGCCTAATAGAGAAGCTAGCTATACAGGCAGTTAAAGTAGCCAAGGTGATGATCTCTCTAACACCATTCACTAGATATTCATTATGACTTTGTACAAGGATAATTACTTTTATCACTTCCCTAGAATAATTACTAAAGTGTCATTTTAAACAAATTATATCCATTTTAAACCAAACACTTAAATGCTTCTCTTTAAATCATTTTTGAGTAAACCATTTCTCTTGGAACTAGTTCTAAAAAACACATCCAAACAAACCCTAGGTAGTTTTGAATGCATGTGTTCTTATTAAGATAATTACTAAAATGCCATTCAAAATCACTTATAAGAATTAAATGCGGTTCGTCTAATGGTCTTATAACTCACCTCTCTTTATTTCAAGTCACATGTTCGAATTATACCAAATATTGTTTGATCTTACAAGTCACATGTTCGAATTATACCAGGTATTGTTTGATCTTACAAGGAAATTTTTTTAAGTTAAATACCTAAATGTTTCTTCTGAAATCACCTTTGACCAAACTACTTCATTTTAAATCACTTCTTTTAAAATCATTTATAAGAGAAGCACATAAAAACGGTTACTTAGAGAGATGTGTAATGCAAAGAAATTGAGTCGAGTTTACCTCATCAAAGTATTAAATCTGAAGAAATTATCGCAGAAAGCTAGTATCACATTATCTACGACCCATGGATTTCCACGTAAAACAGAATGCGTACTCTAAATTGTTGACAAGATGAACAAATCCTTCTTTGATCTATACCTACTTGGGAAACATTTATACGGTCTAAGCAATCAATACAGTTGATTCTTACTGTTAAGTACCACATTGGTTAAGAGTAAAGTAGTAATGCAGCTTATAAGTCTGAACAACCTTTTAACTCACAAGTTGATTTTTGAGTTTAGAGTTAGGCTTGAGTTTTTAAGTCTTATAATTCCAAATTGTTCTTTCATTTTCTCATCCTTATCATTCAACAAAACATACCTATCAATTTTGATTTTAAAAAAAAGGCAGTGTTTTGACAATTTATTTTTAGAGAAAAACAAGTAATCAAACATGCATAACCTGAAGGAATATAGGGATGAAGGAATATAGGGAAGAAAATGAATGGAAATCTTCATTTTATTACCACAGCTCCCAGAGATAAAGCTCTCAAGACTTATCCTAACAGTGTGTTCAGTGGTAAGTAGGATGTATGATTTAGTGTCTAATTGTCAACCATACAACAAGTTTCAAATGCCAAGAACTCTATTTTCTCCCAAATAGAATACTAGTGACATGGTGCATCAGTCCACTAAAACTATTGCAACTAGAATACTTAATTCCAGCAGGGTTTTTTTTTTTTTGAAAGATTAGTTTACTTATTTTTAAAAAATGACATCATAAGGACAGATGATTAGTTTCTATGATTTAAAAAAATTAATCTTTTCAATTGTATTTGACAAAAAAAATATTTATCATGAATAATTGTTGAAGCGGATTTTCAAATAGAAACAAATAAAGAAAAAAAACATAAAAAAATATCCATTGTATTTATAGTGTCATTTTTTGAAACTAAAATACCGTGAAAAAAAATTATTGAACCTAAATGTTACATTTTAAAAGACTATTGGACCTCTATGATTACCCACCCATGTAATTTTTAAGAAAAAAATTAGTAAAATAAGAAAAGAAAAGGAGGAATCTAGTTGCATATATACATAGTTGAACTCACACCAATCCATGCCTGCCAGATTGCATCTTCAAATTATAACTTTTTTAATGGAGTAAATTTTAGAAGTTGTCACAAAAATAAAATGGAATTTTGATTTGATATTTTTATATCACTAAATTTTATAATTGTTACAAAAATATCATAATTTTTTTTATTTTCATATTGTTAAACTTTACAAAATAGTATAATAATATCATGTACATTGATAAGTTACATATATTTTGATGATATTTTTGTTAAATATATAAATTAACGGTATGATAGTAACAAAAAAAAAGTTTGATAATATTTTTATAACATATATGAAATTTAATGATGTGTAAATAACAAATTAAAATTTGGTGATAAAATAATCTATTTATTATTTTTAATTTCATAGGTAATAATGCTATGTGCATGGATTGGTCAGAGGGAAATTATGTGTACTAGTAGTCCTCAAACAAAATAAATAGTTACATAAACATACATTGGAAGGAAAACACACCCCATTCCAGTCGAGGAAATCTGCAATTTCTCGTAAAAGATTGAGAGGCGTTCAAAATGAACATGTCCACAGATATGATGAAAATCAAAGTGCCAATATCTACATTGTTCAACAGTTTTCATCATAAAAAATGCCCAAATAATTTACATACAAGCTTTAGAACATGAGATGGGAAAAATTTCTACCTTACATCATTGCCAGTATATCGCTAGAATTGGTTTTGAATGATACTTTAGAATTGGCTTAAAGTGAGGGCACTTATATATTTGGGTAGTTTAATTATTAAAATAAAAAAAGAATGACAAGCATGACATGGGCATGAGTATTAATAAAAAGGTGAGAACTGAGGCTCGGATATTAGAAGGAGAAGCAGGGAAGATGATATGCAAGGAAGCAGATAGGTTAAAACCAGCAGCTGTGGTAATGGGTAACAGAGGCAGAACTCTTATTCAAAGGTTAATTATTTCTCTCTTTATCTGTGTCTCTTTGAGCACATTAATTTGACAATTTATTCATAAATACAAGCATTTTGATATATCTTAACTTGTTCAGTGTACTGAAGGGAAGCGTGAGCGAGTATTGTTTACACCACTGCAAATCAGCTCCTCTTGTTGTTGTTCCTGGAAATTGATTTTGCCCCATTCACATTACTTCATCTTACTTTTCTCAGTATTATTTTGAATCAATATTTTGGCATGTTTAATATTATTTCTTACCTGGAAATATTGGATTCAATAATTGTGATTTTTTTTTTTTTTGGGGTGGACAAATTTGCTTCCCCTTTTGATAACAATATTGTAGATGCAAAATGCAAAAAGGATTTTAGGTTATGTAAAGTTTGAACTTAACAATAAAATAAGTAACTATTGTAAGAGAATGCAAAGATAAATAAATAAAATGGGTGGATGGTTTAGGAAGTCATTTTATTTTTTAGTGTGAAGTGGACATTTAGTAACTTTATTTTCAACAGAAATACTTATTTTTTAAATAATATAATATTATTTTGTTAATAAAAATTTCTAATAAAATAATAAAGTACATTAAATGTAAAAAAAAAATTATTTTAAAGTTTTTTCTCCTTTATAATATTATCTCAATGGTTCAGTTGACATAATTTTTAAGGTATAATATTAAAAATATTAACATTTTTTAGCTATATTTATTTCATTACTCTATATTTTTTTTACAATCATCTTTATTCTTTCCATAGCTTCAAACTTAATGGATTATAATATATCAATTATCATATCAATTGTTGCTCTAAACTGTCATTAATAGTTTGTATACTGTAGTCTATTTTCTTTTTTAACCATAGAGATAATATAAATTATTGATAAAAAATTATGAAAAAATAAAAAAAATTACCTAAAAATATTGTTATTTTTACCTTTGTCGTTGAAAAAATGACATCAAAATTGAATAAAAAAATAAAGAGAATGATATAAAGGAAGGCTTTTTGGATGCCTTTAACGATATTGAGACAGAGTTAATCTAAATATCATTCAAATAATTGTGCCAGCCAGAGGACCTGCTGCAGTAAGGAGAAAGAGACACGAAGTTAGTCGCCGAGTCTCTTCAAATTGACGAATCTATAACGAGTTACACAACTACGTGCATTCTGCCAAAAGAGTCTTTTTTTTTAATACCTTGGAACTCCACCATGTATGAGTTAGGTTTGTTAATATATAACTAATATATCTTTATTAAAAGTAATTTTCTTAAAAAATAGATTTTTATTTTTTTATTTATATTTGTATTATTATTCATGATATTTGTATTGTAAATATATTTTCAGTATATTTAATTTGAAATTAGAACAGTAAAGATTTTCTTTTCTTTTATCAGATACCGAGCAACAACGCCGCCATTAGCAGTAGCGTTTTCGTCAAATGTAATGTCTCCATTAACAGTAACGTCGTCGTTAGTATTTTTATGGACTGCATTAATCTTCTCGCACTGTCCAATTTGCGCCGCTGTTGTAGATCCGTCGTCTAGCCCGTGCCGTCCAGTCTGCATTGTCCAGCCTGCACAGTCCAACCCACGCCGTTCAACCCACATCGTCCAACTAACGTCGTCTAGCTCGCGCACCAGCTCTAGCCACGCGCCGTCTGTGCACCAACTCTAGCCCTACGTCGTCCGCGCACCAACTCCAGCCCCTCGCCACCAGCCCCAGCTCCTGCGCCGTCCACACACTAGCTCTCGCACTGCTCTGTGTTCTTTTGTGAGTAATATTTACTCAGCTTTCACTACAGTGCCTTTTTTCAGTTTTTCAACTTTCAGGTTTTTCAGCTCTGCCTTAGTCCAAGCCCATCAGCCCATTTACTCATCAGCACAACCCATCCACCCACTCAATAATTAGACAACCCACTTACTAGGCCAATCCACAGTCCAATTCGGCCAAAAAAAATCCAAAATTTTTATTCCGCTACACAATATTTTTTTTATTTCAATGTAAGATTCAAGACAACATCAGGTTTCCATAATTCAATTCCACTTCATCAGTAGGGACCTCCACCAGGCTTTACTAATCACTCTCATTCTCACTGCTCTTATTGCAATGAATGGGGGCATTTTCGTGAGATTTGTTGGAAACTGTATCCACACTTGCAATCAAAAGCAGACTACTATGAAGCAAAATGACAACATCATCGTCCTAAAACAAAAACAGTTGCAGTGCAAATTGTCCAAGAACCAGACTACTATGGAGTAACTGGACATGATCATCCTATGGAATATGGAGGTATCCCTACAACTTCAATAGCTGGTCGTGGTAAGATTGGTATGACCTTAAACGTTTCTTATTCTGTTGGATCTAATACTTGGATTATTGATTCTGGTGCATCTGATTATATGACTTATGATAAATCTTATTTTAATGAGTTATCTTCCCCACCAGTGTCTTATGTTACGAACGCTAACGGTGAGGCCTTTCCTATCTTAGGAAAGGGATCAGTTCATATCACTCCATATTTACAGTTCCATAATGTTTTATATGTATCTGACTTATCTCATCACTTAATATCTATCCCACAGTTGAATATCGAGTCTAAATGTTCTGTAACCTTTTATCCTATGTATGTGATTTTTTAGGATCTTCTTACTAGGGAAATAATTGGTCGAGGGTATCTGAGGGGCATATTGTTCTGTTTAGATCAGAACTATGCATGGGAGAAACCAGGAGCATGGGCACGCACTGCATTGACTTCTAGTTCTGATAAGCTAAGTGAAATTTGGTTGTGCCATCGCCGCTTAGGGTATCCGTCTTTTAGTCTTATGAAAAAATTCATGCCCACTTTATTTATTGGTGTTAGTGAGACTATTTTACATTGTGAGACTTGTGTTTTGGCCAAAAGCCATCGTATTACTTATTCTCCTAATATTTCTAAAAAAGTACTATTCCTTTTGAATTAATTCATTATGATGTTTAGGGACCATCTAAAGAGCCCACTATATTTGGTATGAGATATTTTGTTTCGTTTATCGATGATTGTATATGGTTATCGTAGATTTCTCTTCTTAGAACAAAAGATGAAGTTTTTTCAGTTTTTCAAACTTTTCATACCTTCGTTCAAACACAATACAATGGCATCATTCAGATCCTCCGTTCTCACAATGGGGGAGAATATGTTAATTATGTTTTTCAAGATTTTTTCAAAACACATAAGATTATTCACCAAACTACTTGTCCGAAAACACCGAAACAAAATGGAGTTTCTGAAAGAAAAAAAATCATCATTTACTTGATATGACTCGTGCACTCCTATTTAGTGCTTATATGCCAAAATATCTTTTGGGTGATGCTATACAAGCTTCCGCCCATCTCATTAATCGTCTCTCGTCTAGTGTCCTTAACAGAAAAATCTCATTTCAGATTCTTGCATCTTACGTCCCTTTGTCATCCTTCCATAATCTTCCTGCATGTGTATTTAGTTGTGTTGCCTTTGTGCATGTTCCTAAAAATCAAAGGTCTAAATTAAATGTCCAGGCAATTAAATGTGTGTTTGTTGGTTATAGAGGTTATCAGAAATGGTACAAGTGCTTTCATCCACCGACCAGAAAGTATTGTGTCACTATGGATGTTACCTTCTTTGAGGACATGAGTTATTTTTTCTCACCTGATACTGATCGTCAGGGGGAGAATACATATTTCGAAGAACTGTATCATGATGATGGGGAGGAATTAGAAGAATCACTAACTGATGTTTCAATGAGACCAGATGAGATTCCTAATCAATTGAATCCAGTCATCGAAGAAGCAGATGTTCCAAGTATTCAAGCACTAAATTCACTTATAGCAAATGAAGTTGAAGACACAAATGTTCCCTCAAGCATTACTCCTACCCCTGATCAACAACTCCATGGTACTAAAGGTCACTCATCTGAGGTATGTAAACCCACTGATACTAATAGCATTGAGTCTAATGTTTGACAATATGTGTTACCAAATAGGTCTACTTGAGGTCAACCAACAAAAAGGTATGAACCAAATATTCATGCAAAATCAAAATACCCAGTAGCCAATTACATGTCCACTAAAAGATTATCTAAGTCATATAAATCATTTGTGAATCAAATATATGGTGTATCAGTACCTAACAAAGTGCATGATGCGTTGGGATATCCAATATGGAGAAAGGCAATGGCTGAAGAGATGGAGGCGTTACAGAAGAACGATATTTGGCAACTTATGCCACCACCACAAGGAAAAAAGGTAGTTGGTTGTTGATGGGTGTTTACTATAAAACACAATAGTGATGGATCTGTAAATTGGTATAAAGCTCGTCTTGTAGTAAAAGGGTTTACTCAAACGTATGGTGTAGACTACGATGAGACTTTTGCTTCTGTTGCCAAAATGAACACTATTCGGGTTCTGCTCTCACTTGCTGCTAACCTAAACTAGCCACTTCAACATTTTGATGTCAAGAATGTGTTTCTTCATGGAGAATTAGCTGAGGAGGTGTACATAAGTCTTCCACTTGGGTATGTAGTTGATTCTCCTGGTAATTTTGTATGCAAATTGAGGAAGTCTTTGTATGGTCTCAAGCAATCCACTCGAGCTTGGTTTGGAAGGTTTTCACAGTTCATGCAGAAGGTTGGTTACAAATAGAGTAATTCAGACCACACTCTATTTCTTAAACATCAACGAGGGAAGGTAACAACTCTAATAATTTATGTTGATGATATGGTAATAATTGGTGATGATATTGTTGAGATGGATAAATTATAAAGACAACTAGCCTCTGAATTCGAGATGAAGGACTTAGGTGAACTAAAGTACTTCTTAGGAATTGAGGTTGCCAGAGGAAGAGAAGGAATATATCTGTGTCAGAGGAAGTACATTATTGATATGCTAACAGAGACAAGTATGTTGGATTGTAAACCTATTGACACTCATATTGAACAAAACCATTGTTTAGCAGAGTATCTAGATCAAATACCAACTGATCGAGCTCACTATTAGAGATTGGTTGGGCGTTTGATTTACTTGGCTCATATTAGACCAGATGTTGCAGATGCAGTAAGTGTGGTGAGTCAGTTCATGCATAATCCAAATGAGAACCACATGAATGAAGTTTTGAGAATTTTAAGGTATTTGAAATCGGCTCTAAGAAGAGGAGTAATGTTCTCTAGACACAACAATCCTCTCGAAGTTTATGGCTTCACAGATGCAGATTGGGCATAAAGTATTACAGATAGAAAGTTAACATCGGGTTATTTCACCTTTGTGGGAGGTAATTTGGTTACATGGAAAAGTAAGAAGTAGAAAGTGGTGGTGTGATCTAGTGTTGAGACTGAGTATAGAGGTATGACTCATGGGGTTTGTGAATTACTGTGGATAAGAGCTTTGTTATTTGATTTGGGTTTCAAACTCAAAAATACTATGCAATTGTATTGTGACAATCGGGCAACCAATGCTATATCACAAAATCCAGTAAAACATGATCGCACTAAGCATGTAGAGGTTGATAGTTACTTTATAAAAGAGAAGCTAGACGCCAAAATTATTAGTTTTTCTTTTGTTCCCACTGAAGAGCAATTTGCAGATATGCTTACAAAAGGAGTTTCTAAAAAGACATTATACGACTCACTAAACAAGTTGGACATGATCGATATCTATGCGACAACTTTAGGAGAAGTATTAATAAATCATCATTAATAATATATTAGTTGTATGTAACTAATATACCTTATCATATGTATATTAATTGTATGCAATTAATATTTTTTAAAAAAATAGATTTTTATTTTTTGTATCTATATTTGTATTATTATTCATAATATTTGTATTGTAAATATATTTTCATTATATTCAATTAAGTTGACAGGAAAACTGAAATATTAGCAGAGATTGATTCGGCAAAAGTTGAATTGGACCTAAGAATTGGAAAGGGGAAGGTCATTAATTCATCTTTCACCATCCAGTGGTACAAAGAGATATTATATAGCGATTAAAGAGATCTCGTTTGGATGAGAATTAGGCCCACCTTCTCTCTCTGTTTTAAAATGTAGGATAGCTGCTTCACTTAGCGCCTCTTCTATCTCCCAAGAGCAACAACATGCATCACCTAATTTAAGTTGTTTAGGCAATTTTTTGTGGTCTAGCCTCACACAAAAATAAATAATAATAAAAATAATATTATTTAATTTCATGACGTAATTTCAATTGTAACTAGCGTCATACAAAATAATAATAATAAGATTTAATTTTACTTTGTATTTCATTTTTCTTAAGCAGTAAATAAAGATATATTTTTAACAATTTAAAAAAATAAACATATATTTTTTAATTAAAATTGTTAAAAGTGAACCACAATTAACTCATTTAATATGATTAATAATATTGCAATTACTCATTATGGCAAAAGATGTTTAACATTAAATAGTTATATTCATATGAAATTTTAATTATTAAGATACTATTTTATTCTGAGGTGTAAATTAAGATGAGATATTAATGAGATTTATAAAATAATTCATTAATTTTCAAAATCTTTCTTATCTTGTTTCACTTAATTTTTAATGAGATGAAACGATAATAAAATAATATTAATTGAGATATCTCATTTGTTTTTAATGAAATTAAATGAAAAAATAAGAATACAAAAATAATAATAAATGATAATTTATAATGTAATTTTAATAAAAAAATATACAATATATATTTAAAGTTATGTCTATTATAACTATAATATAAATAAGATGAAATGAGATTAGATAATATTTAAATAAAATAAAACAATATTATATTATTAACATATTAAAGACAATAAATAAAACATGAAATGAAATGAGATAACTATAAACTAGTTTACATCCCTAATCTTATTTATAACAAAGACCAATATTCTCGGATGATACATCACACAGCTTGCCTAGTGAATGTCCGTGTCATGGTCTCACCACCATTCAGAGTATTCACTATCATGACAGTTTTTATGTCAATTTATAGCCTTCACTTTGTTCATTATCCTTATCCATTAAGAAACAGGATAGGAATAGTATTTAGGGGGAAATAATATCATGGGATTCCAATAGGTTTAGCCATATACGCTTTACTCTTCTAGTTTTGGGATATTACATTTGTAGTCTATTATGTTTTAAGAATAAGATGTCAATATAATATTGGATACTGTTCATGCACTTATGATTTCCTACTTTTAAAACCTAATGTACTTTTACATGAAATGTAGTAAACTAGGTTCTTCTACTCTTATTTTCAAAACATAACAGAGAAGACAAAGGTGTGGATATGGTCAAATCTAATGGACTGTATGACACTGCACTTTGTACTTTGTATATTTCATCTTCTATGTATTTCTTGTTATCCACTTACAAGTGTCTTTTGTTTTGGAATAAATTTTAGGATAAGAGTCACATTAACTACTAAAAAATATATGATATATTTGCAAAATATGTTCACGACAGTGCCTAATTATCAGCGTCTCTATCAACAAATGTTACTATTCCGGCTCAAAAGGCAACAAGGCGGTCCACCAGTAATCCGAAGTCCTCTTAAAACAGTTCTTCACAGTAGTGTTTGGTTGAAATTGTCTCTGAATTTCATCCATCAGAGGGACAAGTTGTGCCACTGGATATCTATTGCTAGTTTGCTATATTTAATTTATGGATGTATATATAAGTATATTGTTGCTATTCTTGTATGCTAATCACACAACTCACAGCTGGAACTTTAACATATTCATGGACAACTTTCTCTTTCAAATTCTGATGTGGGGTTACTTTGCTTTATTCCTTTTAGGTATTTAGTGGTTGTAGCAGATAGAATGTCAAACAAAAATAAACCAGAATAAGGATTTACTCTTCTAAGGCAATAAAAAAAAGTGTAAGGTTTTATGGTTAATCAATTATTTTATTCATACTGATTCGTAAGTAGACATTCCAATTATTTATAATTTATTTACTTAAGGACTAAAAAAATAACATGGAGAAAAGTTCCTTCTGGTAAACTCATCCAAGAAATCTTATGATTGATATTAGATTCACATCCCCATCTTTAGAATGCCAGCTTCAATGGGACCTGCCAAAAAGAGAGAAATATTTCATGACTATTAGTTGGAGCAGGCATGATTGTTAAAATAAAGTATTAAAGTTGTATAACGATTTGAATTTGACTTAGCGTTCTAATAGACACATTATTAGTTTTGAGTGATAACCATTATGTGGCTTACAGTTAAAATTCCCAACATCTTTAATTTTTCAACTCTTTTCATCAAAATAGTTAATCAGATATCATAGTCAACGAGCTTATTCTTTGGCCGGGCATGTGTAGCCCAATGGCATTATATTATAGAATTGTGAGGTTTGGGTTTCCGAATCCCATTGGTCCGTAAAAAAAATGATTTTTGGAAGAAAAGCTACCGAGATTAACGCAAAGTACTTCCACTTTTTCAGGTAGAAAAAAGTTAATAAGTAATATCCAAGGCAGTAGTTTATTAGATTCTGCTTGGTCATTTCTAAGCTGATATTATGGATCAACTGAAACCAATAAACAAAGTTGACAAGAAAGGTTTGTTTTTGTTTACCTGTAAATGGTTGGGATTGGAAGGATGTTGATGATCTTCCCAATTGATTAAATTCCACATTAAAAAGGTTTTGCAAATCGGAATCCCAAGTTCCAGGATGCTGAAGTTGCTGATGATAACCAAGAGTAGTATCATGTCAAAACATTGCTAGATATCTAAATGGAGTAAAAAAATAGATATGAAAGTGTTAGAAATAATTACATTGAAGCAGGATGTGTCAAAGAATGTTTCGGGGATCGATACGGGAGCACTAATCGTTCTTCGAAGCACCGGATCAACAGAACTCATCTCAATTTCCGATCCACTGCATGAAACTAGTTGTTGGACTGGATTAAACTGAAGATATGCAGAGTTGGTCATTTCTGATGACATTCCAACTGTTTGAAAACTGGTGTTACAAGCAGGAAACATCTGTTCATTTTGAAGAAAAATGAGAATTAGTATCAAGTTTAAGATAAACTAATGCTTTATTGTATTAGTTCTCAAAACAAGTAACAAACTGAGGATTCCTAATATTAATGTCATCAGTAACTAAATTGCTTACCTCTTTTACAAATAAATCATCGACGTTGAAGTCAAGTCTAGGATTCACAGTAGCTAGTTTCATTGACAAGAACTGTAAATCGTAGAAACAGTCGAGTTAATAGTGAAACAAATGAGTGAATGATTAAACTAAAGATTTGGTCCCTCTATTTTATTTCATGTTTAGCTTTGCTTCAATTGTTGCAATCAAATTCTGAAGTTTTCATTTGGTTTGAGAAACTCAAAAAATAGCTTTAGGATACAAATAACAAAAGGGAACACCACCATCTGTCATGAACTATAGAATTGGCTATAGTAGCTTAAATGAATAGGATGTAATCTATTTATTAAGTAATGGTCTTTACAAAGAAGTTCAGATATTGATGGAAGCATTTGAAAGAAAACAAACACGTGCAAGAAATTTAAAGTGCAGGGTTTACCTCTATTTGTCTTTGAAGAGACTGAACGTAATTGATAATCTCATCCAGCATTCCAGCTTTACTAGTGATCTTATTGCAACCGGGTACCAAATCTTGCAGATACTTCATTCTCTCGCTGATCTTTTCCCTCCTCACCTGCATGAATGTCACAATACCAAATAAGCTCAACAAGTAAATTTCAATAAAACTGTGACTAAAGACTAAAAGTGAGGAAGTTATCAGTACCATAATTAATAACTTGCACTTACCCTTTCAGCTAAGCTATGACTATCCGTAGCTTGACCACGGCGTGCTCTAACGTGAATGTAATCAGGCTTTTGAACCTCAGAAACTTTGGAATTCTCCTTGGAAGTATCGGCAGAAGTTTCTCTGTTGTCGTTCTTAGTACTATTTTGTTCTGTGATCTTGGACTCACCCTCCTCTGCACTTCCTTTAGTCCTTTTCTCTCTGGTTTCATCTTCTGTGACAATCTAGATTAAATTCCAAAGCAAAATGACTAAATTCTATCAGCAAAAAATGACACAAATCTTAAGCTGGAGCATTTTAAAAACACAGCCTTCAAAAAGAGAAATCAACAATTACTTCCTTTAGAAAACAACTTAGATTATATTTGAGTGGTAATTAGAATTAGGTACAGAATTAAATATTAATCAAATATTCCCAGAGGGGAAAAAAACAGAGGCAATTGTTACCTTTGAGCTTTGGGATTTTTCAGCCTTCCTCTTCTTGCAAGCTTCTCCGCCGGAAGCAGAACAAAGTTTTTCAGGCAGAGGAGCCTCGCTGTGATTTGAGGGTTCATGTCCTGCTGCAACTACAGGTGGGCAGCTAATGGTCCTGGGAATAGAACCATTGATCAATTGAAACCCTGTACCATTCATCAACCCAGAATCCCGAAAACAGCTATTGGGCATCTGAAACTTGCCCAATTCAGGCCACCCATTTTCTACATCTGGGTCAACCTTGACAAACCTATTCATCGACTCTCCAAACACCGACTCACTATTACCGACCAAACCCTCAAAACCCTGAACTTGACCCACTTGATCAGGCACAGAGAACAACCCATTAATCTCACTCCCACTGAAATAACTCTGTTGTTGTTGAAGCTGTTCTTGTTGTAGCCACTTCAATCGAGCTCTCTGCCTCTCCAAAACCGTCATGTCCGTACAGTACCCGGCAGTGTAATTCCCCGGCGTATTAAGACAGTTCAACATCTCAGGCAACGCTCTGTTCATCATACTTGCTATTTGAGTTTCCTCCACAAAGTCACAAATTAAATCAAAAACCTGGATCAAGCTATAGCTTCTTTTCAAAAAGAGAAAAACAGAAAAAGGGCAAAAGTGAAAAGGGTTTAGCTGACAAATAACGCAGTAGTACGTACGATGCAATTGGTATAACAAAAAAAAGGTAGTGACACCGTAAAGGATTAGGTCATATAGTTAAAGCTACCTAGCTAGGCAATACTAGTCAGTAGAAGTACTATCTCATGCTAATCGCGTGGAAGTCCTTTTGTGACTAAATCAAGCTAGTACAGAACAGGTAATAAAACGTGGTTAGGGACACTCTATATATATATATATATGTTGTAAGATTAATTAATATGATGTTGCTCTTTCTTTCTTTTCTTGCTTAATTCAAAGTCTTAACCAGTGAATAAAAAAAAAATGAAAAAAGAGAGTAGTAATAAAGAGATAGAAGCTGCAAGGGTGAAGAAGAGAGAAAAGTGGGTATATATAAAGGAGGGCTTTAGCCGGAATAAGAGTAGAGGAAAGAATTGAAGTGGTAGACAGAAATATAATTATTAAGAGAGAGAAAGAGGATATAGGAAGATAGATAGAGAGAGAGAGAGAGATAAGAGAGAAAGTGGGTCAGAGAGCCATCGAATGAACCATACCTATAGGCCGTGGGTGTGGGGTGTGGACCAGACTGCCACGTGGTCTTGTCTAAAACGGCAGTGTCCTCGTGATCATCAGTATTGCATGGTTTGATTCCTACGGGATTCTCTTTTTCCTAACATTTCTGCTACGTCCTACGTAACGTACTTGTGTTGCCGTTTTAATCTTTACTATTTTTTTAAACAATAGAACAATGGAACCTAATTAAAAAAGAAATTCAAGTTTATCTTTTAACTCATTCATTTTTTTATTTTTAAAAAAATATAATATATTACTTTATATTAAATATCATGTAACTATATCTTATTATAATTCAATTACCATCATTTTAACGTATTCATTATTAAATATCATTTAATTAAAAAATTATTTTTCATGATTGATTTTTTAAATGAAATTCGATACCTATTGTTATATCGATTTTCATTAGGGCTATTATTTTCCACTTATAGCTATAGCAAATAACAAATCCCACCAATCACGCATCAAATTCTAAAAGAAACAAAAATTGATATTTTGTTATATATATTGACTTTTTGACGTGACTGACTTAATGATATAGCAAATAACATTTTTTTTTAGCACAATAATCATTTTATCATACATATATAATTATTTGCCTCGTGATTTTCTTGTAGTTTTAACGATAGAAAGCATGATTTACTACTCTACGTACAAATCGCGTCAAAATTTTAAGTGTTGTTGTCGTAAATAGTTCAAAAAAATTCTTTTTTTCTTTCTTTCAAAATTTATATATTCCAATTACACTATACTACGTGCGTCTTTTTTAATAAAAATAAAATAAAAAATACAACGTTGTGTCCATCCAATTAAGTAATTAAACTTAACACTATTTTTGACACTTTGTTTATAACTTGCAATAATAATAATAATTTTGACACCATACATTAAATATTCATATATATATATATATATATGCTAGATTTTAAACATAATCAATAGAGTTTAAATGACTTATTACATAGATTTCTTAATAAGTTTGAATTTTTGAAAATTTGTTAGATTTAGGTCTCCATAGTCATCACTCTTTATCCTAAAAATCTTCTTATGTTCGTTAATCAATTATTTGGAAAGCAATATAGTCAAAGGCATGGACTACCGAACTCATGTATATCCATGTCTTATAATTAATTTACTTCAAAATCATGCTAGCTAGTTGGTTTTCTCAGTTTTTTTTAATATATATATATATATTCTCTCAATTTTGATGCATTTACTATTTTTGGGGTTTTGTCCCATGAAGAACGCCACAAAATTAGGCTGGAGATTACGTTCCAACCAACCGACTTGAAAACGTGGCGACCTCCTATTCTTCTATGGCAAATAATTTTTGTTTACGTAAGAATCTAAAAAATAATCTCACAAACTCTTTCAACATCCTTCGATCTCATTATTTATCTTCGATAAAATACTAATATATCATTAAAGATATTACAAAAAATGGAATAAATAACATTGCTCGATCGCCCTTCTATTCTGACGTTAAATGGTAATGTGGACAATGATTTAGTACACTGCATTTTGAGGTTTTTTTTTTAAAGTAAAACTTAAGAACGTACGGGTGTTTGTTGATTATTGTTGATTATACTAGTTATTAGATTATTATATAAGTAATTATATTTTAGCGGGTTTAAGTTAATCGAATTATTACCTAAAAAACAAACTTTTAAGCCAACATACAATAACAATATCAACTTTAATGTGTAGAACTCTAACCTAAGTTTTAGCTACATTTTATTTTAGATGAAATTTAATATATTTATAATTATAATTCAATAATAATAAAAATTATAATATATAAATAAATAAAAAATAAAAAATACTTGAAATATCAGTGCATAAAAGGAGTAAGTTCAGTTTAGTTATGTAGGTTATGTTATTTTTAAAACCTACAACTCTGTTTTACATAATTTTGAAATCTATCTAGACCAACCAACCTTCGAGAAGAAAAATATAATTTCGATATACTCAGTTGGTCAATTTTTTAAAAAACATGTCCACCCTATTAAAAATCACCTTTAGGTTTTTTGTAGCTCAATAAAAAAAATACTTGTATTTATAATAAAAAGATGCTCCAAAACAAATAAAATTTAAAAATTATAAGAAAATACCATAAATATTTACAAAATGAACAAATTGTATAATTTAATAGGCTGCACTCATTCAAGTACTACAATGTAATTGTACATCAAAAAATAATACTACAGACCTCTTCTTAAGTTGAGTAATGAGATTGTAAAAATTCATAAGAGAATTTTTTATAATTTTGACTTCATCCATGCATGTTAATTGAAACCTACAACATACATGAAGTGTTAATACTGGTAAGAAAAATACCAACACTGATAATAAAAATTGTCAATAATGACAAGAAAAATTCCACCAAGACAAAGAATAACATAAATACCTACTTATATAACTAACAAAAGGCCCCGTACATCTACATGCATAATATCAAAAGGACAAGAGATCATAGAATGAATAAAAGCTAGCCTATAAGACTTGTCTAATTAATAAGCTCCGTAAACATTATTAAAGAAATTTTGTTTAAATGACATTCCAGAAGCAGTAATAACCTTTTTAACAATAGAGAAATGAGGGTGGCCTAACCTTTTTATGCCATAGATTGCCATCAACAATAGTGGAAGTATTATAGTGAATTAAAGCTATTATTCATACCATTCTGAGGTAGCAATAATGTTAAGCAATAATGTTAATAGAGTAGGAAAATGGTAGACAATAATGTTTTGGTGGAGCATAAAGTATAAATGTGCAATAGTTATTAAGGTTAGGGTTTTAGTTTCGTTTTCTTAGTATACATAATCAATACTCTTGTATAGAAAAGACAGAATAGAAAATATATGAAATATATATGATAATTAACAAAGAAACACAATATTTTTCATGGTATCAAAGTAAAGTTATTGTTGTCTTAATGAAATAAAATAGCTACCTGCTACGTTGGAAATAAACTGATTTCTGTTCTCCTTACACTAGTTTGATATGGTATGTTGGTTTGGTTGATTTGATGTATTACGCTAATTTATGTTCCTCTCTGAACTAGTTTGATTTTTTTGTTTTTTTGGTTTACGGATGCTCAACAGATTATTTTAATCTGTGGGTATTTGGCTGGGATCTGGGGTATCATTCTAGCTGCTCGTTGGAGTTGTACTAGTTGCCGTTGTGGGTTGGCCTCATAATCCACCAGAAAGCTTGAGCTCAGCGTAGCATTTGAATTACTATCTTGATTAGCCTTGTGCTTGGGGTCTAAAGTACGACTGACCTCCTCAGCTCTGAAAGCAGCTTGGTAGAACATCACAACATCGTAAGCCTTAGGTGCCTCAACCAACAATTGTAGCTTCACAGCAGTGAAAGTGATGATTGGCTCATACACGTGGACATCTATTCCATTTTGAACCTTTGGTTGCACCATTTTTGTTTGATCTGAGAGAAGAGAACTTGAAAAGTTGGAAAGAAAAAAAATAAAAGAAAAACGTGGAACGCAGCAGAAGAAGTTGCGTGAATAGAGAAAAGGAATTAGGGTTACTGTTCTAAATATTCTATATATATTTGGCGAGTGTACGAAGGAAAAAAAATAGAATTGATAGATTTCATGGCAGAATCTGGAGATTCAACCACCAATTCCATATTGAACGATTTGACTACAAAAATGACTGAGGTTCTAACTAGAGCTCAGAATGCCTTACAACCTCCGCTAACTGAAGCGTCGAATACTTCCATTAGTATAAAGTTCAGAAGATCCAACTATGCTTTATGGTCCCAGATGGTGGAGATGTATATCTCTGGCAAGGAAAAACTTGGATATATTAATGAGGATTTTTCTCAACCTGTTGAAACCGACCCCTTATTTAGGAGATGACGCATTGAAAATTCCATTGTCAAGGGATGGTTGATCAATTCGATGGACTCTTCCTTGATTAAAAATTTTATCTGATTCCTAACTGTAAAATAGGTTTGGGATTCTACTGCTACAACCTACTTTGATGGGACAGACACGTCTCAAGTGTACGATCTTCGTAGATGAGTTACTCATATGAAACAAACGGGTGGATCCATTGAAAAATACTACAATGGCCTTCAAAGGTTATGGCGAGAAATTGATTTCGTCGTCCTAACCCAATGAAGTGTGTGAATGACATACAAAAATACAACTCCATCATACAGGAAGATCGAGTTTATACCTTCCTCGATAGACTTGATGACAGACTAGATAAGACTCAAAATGATGTGCTTAAAATCAAACCATTTCCTATAGTAGAACAGGCCTATGGATTCATCCGTAGGGAAGAGGTCATGTAGACCATGATGATAACAGGTGTAGATATGACTTCCAAAGTAGTTATGACTTTCAAAGGGATGAAGGGACACCATAATCCAATGCTACTAAAACTAGGAACTCTTTCTTTGGGTAGCAAGAAATCCACGGGAAATCCAGCTTCTGTTGACCTAAAATGTACACATTGCGGAAAATCCAAACATACCTATGAAAACTACTTCAAACTACATGGGTTTCCAGATTGGTGGAATGATCTTCAAGCATGAAAGAAATGAGAAACCATTGAGAAAACTGTTGTGGCTACCAATAATGCATCATTATCCCTTATTTATTAAGCCGAATCTTCCCAGGATCCAGGTACTTCAAGTAAAACATTTCACATCTCTATTCGCAATGATAATAAGGATTGGATTCTCGACTCTAGAGCTACAAACCATATGACATTTGACCCAAAGGATCTCTCCAATACAACCCAATCGAGACGGAGTCGTGTTGTCAATGCCAATGAGGGCACTTATCCAGTTACAAGGGCTAGAATAGTCATTTTATCTCCTTCATTATCATTATCTAATACATTACTTGTACCTTCTCTTTTAAACAGACTAATGTTTGTAAGTCAAGTTACTTCAGATCTTAACTGTGTAGTATTGATGTATTCTACCTTTTGTCTACTTCAGGATATTCTCACCAAGGAGATCATTGGGCATGGTACTAAGAGATGAGGCTTATATTACGTGGATGACCTCGGTTTAGGAAGAGCCAATCATATGCAACATACAGTTAGTAACAAGAAGCGACAAATTTGGTTATGTCATCGTCGATTTAGGCATCCATCATTTGGGTATTTAAAGCACCTACTACCTAGTTTATTTTCAAATGTCACACACTCAGATTTCAAATGTGATACTTGTATCTTAGAAAAAAGTTATAGGGCGACTTATTCTATGAGCATGCATAAAAGTATGATTCATTTTGCTTTAATACATTCTGATGTTTGGGGACCTTCCCCGGTCACTACGTCGTCGGGTCATCATTGGTTTGTAATTTTTGTTGATGATTGTACACGAATGACATGGATTTACCTTCTCAAACATAAAGATGAAGTATTTTCTACATTTAACTCATTTCACTCCATGATTCAGACATAATTTTCTGAAAAAATTAAGATCCTTAGGTCTGATAATGGGGGGTATGTTAATCAACAATTTCGAACATACTTAGACAACCATGGTATTCTCCATGAAACCTCATGTTCATAAATCCTACAATAGAATGGGACTGCCGAGAGGAATAATAGGCATATTTTAGAAACTGCTCGGGTCTTACTAATCAGTGCACATATGCCTAGTAAATACTGGAGTGATGTTGTTACTACAACAGTGTATTTATTGAACCGTATGCCCACAAAAACCTTACAATTTCAGACTCCATTATAAGTGTTATCTGATCATGTTCCTTTGCCTACTATTTTGATGCTTCTGCCCCAAATTTTTGGATGTGTTGTTTTTGTCCACCTCCATAAAAATCAACAAACTAAGTTGGATCCATGTGCTATCCGATGCGTATTCTTGGGGTATGTCGTACAAAAAAGGGATACCAATGCTACGATCCTATTACTAAAAGAACCTACATTACCATGGATGTCATTTTCCTAGAATCTGAATGTTTTTTCCCATCACCAGTATCCAATTATTCTCTTCAGGGGAACAGTTATAGTGAAGAACAAAATTGACTTGATGTTGAAGTGTTAGACATTAGTAACAATGCAACATACTCAAATAATGCCAAAAATATGGATGAGCCAGTACCTAGACCCAAACTTCTAAGAATTGAATTTGAATTAGTGATTGAATATCCAAAAGATGCAGTGGTTGATGCACCCTTCCACTCTCTAGTACCCAATGATCCTTCTGTTGAGAATACTCCTAAGGTAAGCTCTCATATCATATCTTTACAAAATAATGCTATAGATACATTTTTTGGTTATGTTATACCTTTTAGACACAATCGAGGCAAACCTCTGAATCGATACTCTCCAGACAGAGAAGAACGAAAATCCAAGTATCGAATAGTCAATTATGTATCTACTCAAAAGTTATCAGAACCTATAAGTGTGTTTGCACAAATAATTTCATCATGTCAAATTTCAAGTAACATTGAAGAAGCCCTATCTAATCCAAACTGGGCTCAAGCTATAAAAGAAGAATTTGAGCCATTGTAGAAGAATAACACATGAGTGTTAAGCGAGTTGCCTCAAGGGAGGAAGATGGTAGGATGCAAGTGGATTTTATCCATTAAGTATAAAGTAGATGGGCCAGTTGATCGATACAAGGCAAGGCTAGTAGCAAAAGGGTATACATAGAAACATGGTATAGATTATCAGGAAACCTTCTCACCTATGGCTAAACTAAAAACTATTAGAGTTTTGTTATCTCTTGTAGCAAATTTAGATTGGCCATTGCACCAACTTGACGTGAAGAATGCCTTCCTTCATGGTGATCTTGAAGAATAGATTTACATGGATATCCTACTAGGATATACTATTACATCAGGAAAAGAAACTACATATAGATTACAACGAGCATTGTATGGACTAAAATAATCACCTCGAGTATGGTTTGGCAGGTTAAGTCCAACAATGAAGAAATATGGGTTTCAACAAAGCAACTTTGACCACCCACTTTTCTTGAAACATCGATTGGGAAAAATAACAGCCCTTATAGTCTATGTAGACGACATGATCATTATAGGGGATGATAAAGGAGAAATCTCTAATCTTAAAGAACAACTATCAAATGAGTTTGAAATGAAGAATTTGGGAGGGCTCAAATACTTCTTAGGTATTGAGGTAACAAGATCAAAATAAGGCATATGTCTTTCCCAAAGGAAATATACTCTAGACCTACTGGCAGAGGTAGGATTACTAGATTGTAAATCTATCGATATTCCAATGGTTCAAGATCATAAACTTGGAGAATATATGGACCAAGTACCAGCAGATAAACAGAGATATCAACGGTTAGTGAGTAAACTCATATATTTATCTCATACTCGACCTGATATTGCTTATGTTGTGAGTGTTGTGAGTCAGGTCATGCACTGCCCAAGTGAAGACCATATGGATGTTGTCATGCGAATACTTCGTTATTTAAAATCCTCCCTTGGGAAAAGACTTATGTTTTCAAAGAATGATCAATTGGAAGTCATTGGAGATACAGATTCAGACTGGATAGGGAATATCAAGGATATGAAATCTACTGTTGGGTACTTTACTTTTATGGGGACAATCTTGTTACATGGAGGAGTAAGAAGCAAAAGGTAGTTGCCTTATCTAGCGTTGAAGCTGAATTTCGAGGAATGATCAAAGAAATATGTGAGCTCTTTTGGTTGAAAAAAGTTATTCAACTTCTATTTGTTAAATCAGAAGATCAATTGGCTTATATACTCACAAAATATGTCTATAAAGAACTTCTACAACTCACTTGACAAGTTGGGCATAAGAGACATATATGTACCAACTTGAGGGGAAATGTTGGCTTGTGTTATGATAGTGGCAGAAAACAATGTTAGTGGAGTAAGGAAATAACAGACAACAATGTTTAGTGGAGCAGAAAGTATAGGTGTGCAGCAGCTGCTAGGGTTAGGTTTTTAGTTTCGTTTCCTTAGTATACATAATCAATACTCTTGTACAGAAAATACAGACTAAAAAAGATATGAAATATATATATGATAATTAATAGAGAAACATAATATTTGTCGGTTTGTATAGTCCTTGTTCGATTTCTCCTATCAATAAGATTGTCTTCTTGTCCAAGTCCTTAACACAAAAGTGTGAAGGATAAACTGTTACAGGATTATCTATGCATAGTTGACAAGGAGAGACTAGATTTAAGTTATCCAACTTTAAAGGTAAACAACAACTAGATATAATCACAGTGCTTCCAAAATGAGTAATAGATAAGGTTTTACCATTACCTACCATAACTCTTTCACTGTCTAAGTAAGATGGTAGCTAGCTCCACTATCCATATACCCATGCTGGATTAGGCAAAACTCTCGGTAGAGAAGCTTGAAACTGATTCTGAAAAGCAATCGCACAAATAAAAGGGGGGTTCAGAGCGTTAGACAAGAGTGTTGTAGAAATTATTGTAGGAAATACATGTGTATATGTAATAGGCTGTGAAGAAGGAAAAACTGAGGATAATATGGATAAGTCATTGGTGATGGTGAGAACCGAGGAAAAGAAGCAGGAAATGGTAGGGAATGTGTCTGAAGCACGTGATGTTGTTGAGTAATTGTGGAATACATAAGTGAGAGTTGCATTTGAGGTGTTTGTTGCGTTTTAGGTGGTTTTGTGTAGGGATGGGCAAAAAAACCGCGGGTTCGGTTATCTACGGTTATCCGAACCGGCGGTTCGGTTTTTAACCGATAAATTTTGAAAACGGGGACGATTTCGGGTAAAAACTGAATATGAAACAACGGTTACGATTATACTAAAAACCGTACCCGTCCGTAACCGAAATTAATTATATTTAATTAATTAAATTATATATTAAATTATAAATAAAAACTTAATTATATATATTTAATAAATTAAATTATATATATATTTCGGGTTTTTTTTTTTGGTTTTTTCATAACCGTTCCGAACCGTTACTCACGAGTAAAAAATCGTCCCCGAACCGTAACAGTTTTCGGGCGGTTTCGATTATAGGTTTTATAATTCGGTTTGGGGACGGTTTTTGATATAACCGTCCCCGCCCATCCCCGTGTCCATTCCTAGCTTTGTGTTGCTATTTGTATTGGTATAAGAGGAAGGTGTATCTGGTCTAGGTGGACAAGTATTTGCAGTGTTATTGTTGGATTACATATAACGAAAGTAACATTTCGCAACACTATGGCCAACTATTTTACAGATTTGACAAGTACCTTTGTACTTGTTTTGATTATTAGCATTATCTGCTTTAGATCTAACATCTTCTGAAGAATTCTCCTGTCTATTATCATAGTTTTTCTGAGACATAACTTGCATGTGAAGATCCAGAGTTCATCTGACCACCAGATCCACTTGATGATGCCTTCTACACATTTGTATCTACCATTGGAACAAACCAGAAGGTAACTACTGATTGCCAAGAAAACTACCACTAGCCATTGTTGTTTTTTTTATTTAACTTGTATGATCTGTGGATCTATGCTATGCATACAATGGAGCTGTTGTTTTTGAACTCTCACCATGCATCAGGAAAACTTTTTTCAAAAGATGGCGTCTTTTGAAATATCTGTTCTCGAATAGTGTTGGAATCACCAATTGTAGACATATTATTGAAAATGTCTTTAGCTTTGCTAATGTAATCATTCATCGGCAAATGATCTTTTCTCGTTGTTTGTAATTGGCAACTGCATCAGATTAGTCTCATATGAATCAATATCCACTAAATGAATCTTTGCCAAACAAGTAGTTGAGATAGCTTTGAGAAACTAAATTATAAATCCAATTCATACTATGTTGTCTTTCCTCTCTCAAGCTTCAAACTCAGGATTCATCATCAGCTGTTCTTGGATCTCAGTGAGCACCAGATTAGATTCTGTTTCTATTACATGTTTTTTGATAAGTTTTGGTAGAGAAGTTTCTAATCCATTTAAGAATCCTAGCAAGCCGTATATAATGGCAACATGTTTGATCTTTTTGTTTTCAGATCAGGTATTTGCTTTCATCTAGTTTTATAAAGAAATTTGGACTAATCGGTATTGTAGAAAAAGTAGTGTTGTATGAGCTTGAATCTCCAATGGTACGGTGTTCATCGAAGGTGAAGTCTTAGCTATGGAAGGCTCTAATATCATGTAAAACACAGCAATAAAAATGATTTATAATAGCGGAAAGAAGAAGAGTCTAAATTTTTTATTGATCTCTTGCTCTATATATAGGATGAGAATATAAGCCTACTACCCTTAACCAGTTAGTTACAAATGCTAACTGAATCACATGGGTTTATCACTCTTAACAGCATATATCCTCCAACAAGCTTTTATGTACCATACTTCCACTATGTATTTGTATTATATTGTTATAATGTCTAACAAATATAAATAGTAAAAAAAATGATATTAATTATGAATAATGCACGAATTGTGAAAGATTTTTGCTATTATTTGATAAAAGTATAATTTTATATTTTTGTTTAAATTTTTTTAAACATTCATTACCTTCGTTAATTGAGATAAATAATAAAACGAAAGAAAATATAAAATGAATAAAGAAAGTTCTTAATTAAGTTTAATACTTATCTTTTTATTATAAATTTGATGCTTTTAAAAAACTAAATTTGTTTAATTTTATATTTTTGTTGAATTTAAATAAAATCTTTCTTATTATTATTTAAAAAAAAAGTTCATAAAAATTACAGCCGACCTACAATTCCGTGTAAACCCACTATCTTCCGCCGTGTATGCACCTCCATTTCACGTGTCATATAATTCTAAAAATAGTAAGTCTCTTAAACTAAGATTCGTATCTTTTGTAAAGATATATATCTATTGTAACTAACTTTTTAATTAGTTAATAGAGTCATAAATATTTATACATTTAATATATTTATATTCAGACTTATTATAATACTAGTTTTAGCCCACATATAGGTACGTATTATGCAGAAATTATTCGTTATACGTTGATTTTGAGTTATGGACGATGTAGAGATCTAATATAATAAAATTAAATATAATTACAATAGTTTTTTTCTATAAAAATAAAATATTTATTATTTTTTAAAAATAACCATCAATAAAATTAGTAAGAATCACCGCATTGTTTATTTATAGACTTATATATAATATATTCATATTATATAATTTTCTCACTTACCATGATGTTAATATGTTTTATTTATCTTGGATCCTCTAAAGACATTCTAAATTTGAGACTTTAACTTGTTTTTTCCAATATTATGTTGATTTAAGATTTTTGCATATAAAAATAATATTTCACAATTATTAAAAAATATATTAACATACTATTTATAAATAGATTTTTATTAGGTTAAACTTTTTAATACTAATGTTTCATGTTATTTATATACTTTTAAAAATTTATATAATATCATATCTTTATTCGATTAATAAGTCAAGAAAAAAATTTAATTATTCCTCACAAAAAAATAATAGGACTTTTGTAAAGAAAAAAAAATGATTCAAATAAAATTATATTATAACAAAAATAATTTTAAAATATAAAATATTGGGTCATATAAAAACATTATCTCATATTAATTAATAAAGATATTAATATAATATTTATATATAATATGATACTTATTTCTTTTTAGGTTTGAATATTTTATGTTGCTTATACACTATATATAATTGATAGATTTCAATTAATTTTAATAAGTTTTTTAATCTAACTTTATATTTATTTAGTAATATTATATGAGTTTTATATGGTATTATTTAAAAAAAACCATCTAATCACATATTAAATTTTAAAAAATAACATTTAAAAATATTTATAAATTAAATTTAAAATCACTACATATCTACAAAATAAAAAAAATTCAAATAAAAATTGATATAACATTCATTAAACTTATTATTTTCTCCTACTTTGTCCATGAAAATCCACAAATAAAAATTTATGAATAAAATTTTCCATATAATACAAAAAAGAATCAAAATATTTATGCCATTTATATAGAAGATATATGTAACATTACAATTGAATATAGTTAAAAACTTTAGAACATCTCTACCCCTTAATATCATTTTTTTATTAAATTTTATATTATTTTGTACTAAAAATTGTACCAAATTGTTATTCCAGTCCAACTTACAACTCAATATATTACACTGAAAAATATATTTTCTTATAAACTAAAATATTCATTTTATTAGACCAAAAAATGTACTAAATATTACACCAAAAGTTACATTAAATATGACAACAAAAATTACATTTAATGTTTTTTTACTAATTAAGTTTCATATAATTAATTTTAATTTATTATATGTAATAAAAAAAATTAAATATTTCTTAAAATACAAAAATGTTGCGTTGCGTGAACAATGTTAGTGCGATAAACAATATTACACCAAGTTAGGCACAACATTATTTATTTATACAAATTTTGGTATTGAATTGGAATAAATTTACCTCAATTTTTTAAAAAAAATGTGTGTTTTTTAAGCCACCAATTAAATTGGGTAAGTACTTTTCTTAATTGACTTTCTTATAGTACACTTTTGATGTATATTTTTAGTATGTAAAGATTGTATCACTATTAAAAAAAGTAATATTAAAGTCGGTTAAAAATCGATTTTAAATTAAATGACTTAAAGTTTAAAGTCGGTTCAAGGCGTGAACCGACTTTAAATTTTTTTAAAAAAAATTTATTCATTTTCAATCTCTATTCGAGCAGAAAAAAAAATCAAAATCATTTTAGCAAATAATTCAAATAATACAAATATTTGAAAAATAAAATATTAATTAATAATAGAAAAATTACCATGATTTTGTTCTATTTTATTCAAGATCGTCATATTCTTCTCCTTATTTTATAATGCAAACCTACATATATAATACAAAAATCTATACACATAAATAATAACACATAATAACAGAAAAAATATGAATAATAGGGGATCTAAAAGATTAGTTAGAGAGGAAAAAAACTCACTAACCGATACTGGAAATGGTAGTCGTAGGTAGCCGGAAAATGAGAAAGAGTGGAGGAGAAGTGAAGGAGGAGGTTTTCGGTTTATTAGAGTTATGCAACGCTGAAAATAGTTTCTATCTGAGAAGAAAGAAGAGAAAAGATTTATCCACGTATGTAGCATCGATTGACGTGTCGAACCGACGCTATGTGTGGACGTAGCGTCGATTCTAGGTGTCAACCGACGCTATGCTACGTGGATAGCGTCGGTTTTAGGTTGACGTGGCGAACCGACGCTACACATGGACGTAGCGTCGGTTGACGTGATGAATCGATGCTATCCACGTAGCATAGCGTCGATTGACACCTAAAACCGAGGCTATCCACGTAGCATAGCGTCGGTTGACACCTAGAACCGATGCTACGTGTACGCATAGCGTCGGTTCGATACATCAACCGACGCTACATCATACGTGAATAGCGTCGGTTCTATACCGAAACGACTTTACGTATCGACTTAAATACCCATTTTTGTAATAGTGTATTGATTTTTCTTCTTTTCCTTCTAATTGCTTTATTTTCTTTTCAGATGCATATCTAAAATAAAAACCAAAATATATCAAAATATAAAAAGGGAAAACAATTTCAATTTCTAACAGGAATGTTTAATGTTGTAGTCTTAATTGTTTTTTTGGATATGATATTAAGAGAAGGGGAAAAAATAAATGAAATGAAAACAAGAATACTTTATACATTTCTTTTAGCAAAAAGAAGTTTTGCACTTGAAGCAGGAATCATAAGTGTGTTTTTTTTTTAATATTAGGATATGACTTAAAGCTTTATTATTTTATATGGATTTTATTTGTAACTAGTTTTTTTAACTGTGCATCGGTGATTTAAATTTGATAAGACTTAAAGCCATACAGGTTTATTTTTTATAATTATTTTTATGGAATTTATTTGTAACTAGTTTTGTATCCATGCATACAACCGATGATTTAAATTTAATAAATATATATTAATATTAATTAATTATTAATAATTATTATTGTTTTAAAAAATAAAAATAAAAAAAGTTTTTAAATTTAATTTTTCTTTAGGTTGCTATGATAGGATGAAAAAATGATTAATTTTTTTATACGTAGATTTAAAAAAAAATTTAAAATAAATATTTAATTAATTTAATAAAAAATAGTATGATACAATCTAAATAATATTTTATTTAATAAATAAATCAAATATAATAGAATGACACATATGTGTTTTATAATATAGACAAAACTTAATCGAACTTCATAAACATTTTTAAAAACTTTTTAATTGATATTAAATATAACATAATATCGATATAAAAAATATTAATTAAACATAATTATTACTTATAAAATCATAATTTAAGGTTTATAATGTAAAGTTAATATAAATAAAATTATCAAAAGTAAATTATACAATTATTATTATTCAAGAATATTTTGATATTTATTAATATATAAGAGAAAAAAAAGTAAAATTAAAATTAAAGTTTATATATATATATATATATATATATATATATATATATATGAAGATTAACAAAAAAAAATTAAAAGAAGTAAAATAAAAGTAGCATTAGGAGAACGAACAAAGTTAGAGACTTTTTAATGCAACTATTATTTATTAAAAATATTTTAATATTTATTAGTATAAAAAAGATAAAATTAAAGCTTAAAAAAATAAGATATATATATATATATATATATATATATATATATATCCCATTAAAATTCATGAAAATTTCATAAAATATAAAATTTATTACAATAGTTGATAAAAAAATATTATAATGTTTAAAGTTTTTTTAAAATTGTTAAAAAAAATGACAAATTTATCCCATTAAAATTCAGTTTATTATCAAACACCTCTTCCGTGCCATCCCTACGTATATGTTGCAGGCAAGTCATATGAGGGTACAGTGATATTGTGTGACAGTAATGCATATATTAGGCCTAGCTAGGTGCCCTAATCATACTTTATAATTTATGCAGCCATTTGAAGCCTAGATTGCAAAGGAAGATAAAGAGAGAAGACATAATATGTGACTGCTGGGTCACTGGGCCTTGTGGTAAGTGGGAACAAGTCCAGACAAGATGAAGGCTACTTCCATTATCACATAATGGGCCCTTATATATCTCTCCCCACCACTGACCACACCTTCTCCCTCATCCCTCTATATTCCTCGATCAATTCCTATTTTAACGTCTATTTCTATCTATATCTATATCTATATCTATATCTATAGATCTCTCCTAGTTGCAATTACACTTTTAAGTACATGAACTTCACCTAAAGGCAACTGGGACCTACCTCTTACTCTATTATAATTTCTTTAATTTGTGGGCTTAATGAACAGATATCTACACTTTCCTTCACTGTTTACTATTGTCTTCTTTCCTTTTATCTTTTTAATCCCCTCTTATTGTCTATTATTGAATTGCTTTCCATATTTCAAAACAATATTTTTATATATTTCAATTATATTAAAATAAAAATTAATTTAATAATTTATTATTAAATATATATAATTACGTGGATATAATTATATTTATTAATAATATTATTTCACTTATCTATTTTTAAAAACTTTTGAAGAGTCAATTGTTTAAAAAAAAAAACACTTGCATCCATTTGTTATATAATAGTGCACCATTAGTTCTCCTACGCTTAAAAAAGGACTCAAATGCACATGAGGATCACGTGAGAAAAAAAGAGAATAGTAAAATTGTCATTTCAAGGTAAAATAAATAAAGAAATATTATACAGTATCTTTGTCATTTAGGAGTAATATTGCAGATCCCTTTATTATTTAAAAACGATAAAAAATAATAATTTCTTCCTCCAGTCAACACTTGCCTTTTCTCTTATTTAGCAAGCCTATGAAATTATTATTATTTTACACATTTGATCATAACTTTAACAAAACCAACAAAGAAAACATATAGAAAACATTTGATAAATGGTATTATAATTTTAAATAAATTTAAAATATATTTCAAAAAGTGAATTTATATTAATATTATAGGTTAATTTCGATTCATTCAATTTTTATAATTTTTGCACCTTTAATAGAATTAACAAAATCGATTTTAGTATTTTTTTTAAACATGTTTTGATAAACCGATCTAAAAAAATAATAATAGGTTCGCTTTTATATTTAACTCGGATAGTTGGTTGGTTTTTCCCAAAAAGAAAATGCTGCTCCCTAGTTAAAACTTAAAAGCACTCCAAAGATATTGAAATGGTGTAAATAATGCAAAAAAAAAATAAATAAATAAACAGAATGAAGATAATGTTCACTTGGTAGAAAGAAAATTAAATGACCTACATGTTCAAAAATAACCATTTTCAATTAGTAAAGAATAATTAAATTTATGCATTTTTTTTTTTATAAATTAAGAAACCTCACACATATTATTAAAAAATAAAGAAATTAATGTATAATCTTTTATAAAGGACTTGGGCGTTGGCTATCCCTATTTGCATTTAGCTGAGTAGCTAGTTAGTTTCTTTATCCTTTCAAACATATTCTCTGTTTGGACATACGTCTTGAAATAAGAAAGGGAAGTTTGAAGCTAACGAACCAGAAAATGGATAATGCCTAGAAACTTAGAAAGTTACCCTTTTTTGCTTCAATGAAATAACTGTTGAAGTGGTTAGTTACGTTAGATAGTTTCTTTACGCGTAATTTTAAGTTAAGATTAATTAAAATAAAATTTTGATTTTTAAACTATAAAATAAATATATATATATATATATATATATATATATATATATATATATATATTTATTAATAAAAAATTAAAAAGAAAAAAAAGAAGAAAAACCTAACTCGAATTCACGACGACAAATCACCCCTGTCTCGCCCGCCTCGTAGTCCTTGTCGGCTAATCCCCTTCTGGCCATGTATGATTCGATTTTTCTCTGCAGAGAGCATTCCTTTGAATCCTTTGCCCAAAAATTCACGCGTTCTCAAGTTGCTCGTGTGGAATTGAGTCATGGCAGTTCCAACTTCCAAGGGTCTCCTTTGCAATTTTGGGGTTGGTGCATCTACTGCAGAGCGAAAGAGAGAGAATGGAGAAGGAGGAGGGGGAGAGAGAGGCGTTTAATTATTATTTTTAATTTAATTAATCATATTTTTAAATTACATAACTAATAAAACTTACTTTTTTTTTATCGATTTTTTTTTTCTTGATCTTTTGCTTTAAATCTGAATAATTAGAAAGAATTCACTGTTTTATTTTCTTTCATTTTTTTTTTCGTTAGATTTAATAAAATCATCATAACTTACATTCTATTTGTGTGTAAAACTTAATTTAAGAAAAAATATTTTTTGTATAACTAGACTTGTTAGTGTGCGGTTTTCAGCAAATTTGTGATTAGCTTTCGTCATATTTTTCAATATATAATTAGTTATTTATCTATATTTTTTAGTTTTTTTAATAAAATTGAAGATATAAATTCAAATAAATTGCTTAATATATGAAAGTAGGAATTCAAGCCAATAAAAATATACAATTATTATTAGATGTGTTATTTATCAATTTTTATTTAATTAAATTGATACGATTAATACAATTAGAATGAATTATGAAAAAAAATGTCAAAATAAATTTATTCGCAATTTTTTAACGCAAGGCACAAAACGTAAGCCGGCCAATCAAATTTTGTTTTTTCTCCTACTACTATTCGGCCATTCAATTTGGTTTAAGGTTATTGTTATTAAATATATATATATATATATATATATATATATATATATATTAAAATACGAAAACCTTAATTATTTAATGTTTGGAAGTTATAAAAACCGAAAACAATTCACATAGCATAATTAAACAAAGAGAAGGGAAGGGGGGGTGAAAATTAAAGAAAGTAAAATCATGATGAGAGTGAATTTGGTAGTAGTGATAATAATCACAATCATAACAATAATATTATTATTATTAACTGACGACGAGAATAACCATAAATTGGTGGGTTTTGCCCCTGTGAATGTGATTAATATTCATCAAGCTGGCCATGAAAATGGTTTGAATGGTATAACTTATAGCGTTTGGACTGAGCTGATTTCAAAAATTGGTAAAGTTTCTACAAGAAAAAAGGAAGATGAAATTTATTGCAAAGAATGGGCAGCCTTTTACTGTCGGAAATTACATAAATCCGAGCACCACGAGGACTATGAGCGTTGCTGTTTTAGGAATTATCATCGATGTCTCCGTTTATAATATATATATATATATATATATATATATATATATATATATGAGTGATTCGTGCTGTTTTCTACGATCAAATTTGTGGTAATTAACTACTTTGGGCTTGTAATCCAATCTAAAACCGTTAAATAAATATAGCTAATACTAAAAACAATTGGGTCACCTTCTTCAATCTCATTAAGTCTTTATCTTTGATGAAATTTTTATCTTTCAAACCGAATTCCAAATGAAGTTATCCACATTATTATTATTCCCCTTGAATGTTCTTTCCTAACACATTATGAGTCAAGTCATGTTCATAGAAGTAAAATATCAAACAAAATCGTTTTCCACACTAGCTAGAAGCAATATTCATTCCAAATATCATATTAAGATCTCTCCATCCAAAAATTTGATTAATAAGTGAAAACTTTCGATACCCTCACTTAACATCATTAAGTTGGGATACTTAATACACACCATCATCGTATAAAAAGGAAGGAATGAAAGTAGATGGGTTAGGAATTGACCAACGAGCACTAATCACTCGTACATGTCAAGCATCCAAAAAACTCTTCCAAATCCAAGATAGAGAGGATCAAATATTGCTAATAAGCAACCATAACAAAGTTAAGAACCTTGTGATTTTTTGAAACCCAAACCTCGACCTCTTATAAAGAGCACAATATAGCCAGTCCAACAAGTACTGAATATTTCTATTATTATCGATTGAACTCCACTAATACTTTTGGATACATAGCACTTTCCAAATCAGCAAACAGACTCACATGTAGGACAAAACATGTATTGCAAAATTAGGCATGGCATAAATTACTAACTTTAACATGATTTTTTTTTTACAAATAGAAAAAGAAACTTATAAGACCAATTTTTAATTATTGCATAAACACGGTTTTGAATATAATTTATCTAAGCCCTCTTCATTTACCAAACAAACTAAGAAGACTTAGATACTTATCAAATTAAGAAGCATATCAAATACCTGTTGGTGTGTGTTGTGGTGCATGCTGCAACAGTGACATACACCAATGCTCAGTGGAGCAAAACATGGAGCAGATAATTATATTAGTGGAGCCATAAAACATGGATGTGTAGGAATTATGGTTATTGTTTAATTTTTGTTTTCATTGTATACATATAGTTAAACACTTGTATAGAAACCAGAACAGAAATAATAATGAAATATACATGATAATTATCAGAGAAACACAATATTTGTCATGGTATCAGAGCAAGTTATTGCTGATTAATGGAATTACCTACTGATTTCTGTTTTTGCTGATTTCTGATTCTGATTTTGGTGTGGCTGTTGATTTCTGTTTTTTGCTGATTGGTGATTGTGGCTGCTGATTTCTATGTTTTGCTGATTGCTGAATGTGGCTGCTGATTTCTGTTTTTTGCTGATTGATGATTGTGGCTGCTGATCTCTGAATATGATTTCTGGGGTGGCCATTTTGATTTCTAGGGTGGCCATTTCTGATCTCTCGACACTGGTTTGATCTAGGTAGTCGTTCTGACTTACTCACCGGTTCCACCATCAGTTTCTTTTCTGGAAAAGAAACATAACATAACGGTGTTGAGTTCGCGTTCTGTGTATCTGCTTTGTATCTGCGGTTGGAGTCACAGATTGTTCGCAGTCTCTCTACGTAGCCGTGGGCAACTGCACTAGTTTCCTGCCTCCGTGAAACTTGAAATGCAGCAACATATATTTTGTGTTTTGTCTCTGTACGTGTAACTGGTTGGAGCCGTAGGTCTATCTGTAGTTGTGGGTAACCATATTTTTCTTCTAAGCTCGGACAAGCTTGGAACGAGAAGGAATTGCACAGAGGCTGCGTGAAGGAAGAGTTGCTGTGAAACCACGCAGAAAAAGAAGAAGCTACGTTGAGGAACGCAGAAGAAGTTGGCTGAGGAACGTAGAAGAAGCTGCGCGAATCTGGCTGAGAAGAAGCTGTGCGATTTTTGGCTGAGAAGAAGCTGCGCGAATTTGGAATTGTTTTAGGGTTAGGAACGCGCAAAAGAAGTTGCGCTAATTTGTAAATTTTTTTTAGGGTTACGAATTTTTCTATATATAGTGTACGAACGAAGTGTAAAAAAAATTTAGATTTCATGGCGGAATCTAGAGATTTAACCACCAATTTCATATTGGAAGATTTGACGACGAAAATGACAGAAGTTCTAACTAGAGCTCAAACCGTCTCACAACCTCTGCTAACTGAAGCGTCGACTGCCCCCATTAGTATCAAGTTGGGAGGATCCAACTATGGCTTGTCATCCCAGGTGGTGGAGATGTATATCTCTGGCAAAGACAAACTGGGATATATTAATGGGGAATTTACTCAACCTGTTGAAACCGACCCCTTCTTCAGGAGATGGCGCACTGAAAATGCCATTGTTAAAAGATGGTTGATCAATTCGATGGACCCCTCCTTGATTGCAAATTTTATTCGATTTCCAACTGCGAAACAAGTTTGGGACTCTGCTGCTACCACCTACTATGATGGGACAGACACGTCTCAAATGTATGATCTTCGCCGTCAAGTTACTCGTATGAAGCAGGCGGATGGATCGATTGAAAAATACTACAATGACCTTCAAGGGTTGTGGCGAGAAATTGATTTCTGTCGTCCTAATCCAATGGAGTGTGTGAATGACATACAAAAATACAACTCCATCGTATAGAAAGATCGAGTGTATACCTTCCTTGATGGACTTGATGACAGACTCGACAAAACTCGAAGTGATGTGCTTCAAATCAAACCATTCCCTACGGTGGAACAAGTCTATATATGGATTCATTCGTAGGGAAGAAGTCTGGAAGACCTTGATGATCACGGGTCATCGTTGGTTTGTTATTTTTGTTGATGATTGTACACAAATGACATGGGTTTACCTTCTCAAACATAAAGATGAAGTATTTTCTACATTTCATCTGTTTCACACCATGGTTCAGACACAATTTTCTTAAAAAATTAAGATACTTAGGTCTGATAATGGAGGGGAGTATGTTAATCAACAATTTAGGACATACTTGGACAACCATGGTATTCTCCATGAAACCTCGTGTTCACAAACCCTACAACAGAATGGGACTACGGAGAGGAAGAATCAGCATATTTTGGAAACGGCTCGGGCCTTACTAATCGGTGCACATATGCCTAATAAATATTGGAGTGATGCGGTTACTACAACTGTGTATCTACTGAATCGTATGCCCACAAAAACCTTACAATTTCAAACTCCATTAAAGGTGCTATCTGATCATCTTCCCTTGCCTACTATTTTGATGCTTTTGCCCCGAATTTTTGGATGTGTTGTTTTTATCCACCTCCATAAAAATCAACGAACTAAGTTGGATTCATATGTTGTCCGATGTGTATTCTTGGGGTATGGCGTACAAAAAAAGGGTTACCGATGCTATGATCTAATTGATAAAAGAACCTATATTACCATGGATGTCACTTTCCTCGAATTAGAATGTTTTTCCCATCACTGGTATCCAATTACACTCTTCAGGAGGAGAGTTATGGTGAAGAACGAAATTGGCTTGATATTGAAATATTAGACACTAGTCCAACATACTCGGATCGTGCCAATAATATGGAGGAGCCAGTATCTAGACCCGAGCTTGAACTTCCAAGAACTGAAGCTAAAGTAGTAATTAAATCTCCAGAAGATGAAGTGGTTGATGTACCCTTCCACTCTCTAGTACCCAGTGATCCTCCTACTGAGAATACTCCTGAGGTAAGCTATTCTATCACACCTTTACAAACTAATGCTATAGATACATCTGTTGGTTATGTTTTACCTTTCAGACACAATCGAGGCAAACCCCCAAATCGATACTCTCCAGAAAGAGAAGAACGACAATCCAAGTACCCAATAGCAAATTATGTATCTACTCAAAGGTTATCAGAACCTATCAAGGCATTTGCACAAACACTCTCCTCGTGTTAAATTGCAAGTAGCATTGAAGAAGCCTTATCTGATCCAAAATGGGCTCAAGCTATAAAAGAGGAATTTGAGGCATTGCAGAAGAATAACATATGGGTGTTAAGCGAGTTGCCTCAAGGAAGGAAGATGGTAGGATGCAAGTGGATTTTCTCCATTAAGTATAAAGCAGATGAGTTAGTTGATCGATACAAGGCGAGGCTTGTAGCAAAAGGATATACACAAAAACACGCGATAGATTATCAAGAAACCTTCTCACCTGTGGCTAAACTAAAAACCGTTAGAGTCTTGTTATCTCTTGCGGAAAATTTAGATTGGCCATTGCACCAACTTGACGTAAAAAATGTTTTCCTTCATGGTGATCTTGAAGAAGAGATTTACATGGATATCCCAACAGGATATACTGTTACATCAGGAAAAGAAACTGCATGTAGATTACAACGAGCATTGTATGGACTAAAACAATCACCTCGAGCATGGTTTGGTAGGTTGAGTTCACCAGTGAAGAAATATGGGTTCCAAAAAAGCAACATTGATCATACTCTTTTCCGAAAACATAGATTAAGGAAGATAACATCCCTTATAGTCTATGTAGACGACATGATCATTACAAGGGATGATAAAGAAGAAATCTCTAAGCTTCAAGAACAACTGTAAAATGAGTTTGAAATGAAGAATTTGGGAGGGCTCAAATACTTCTTAGGTATTGAGGTAACAAGATCAAAACAAGGCATATGTCTTTCCCAAAGAAAATATACTCTAGACCTACTGGCAGAGGCAGAACTACTAGATTGTAAACCGATCGATATTCCAATGGTTCAAAATCATAAACTCGGAGAATATGTGGACCAAGTACAAGCAGATAAATAGAGATATCAACAGTTAGTAGGTAAACTCATATATTTATCTCATACTCGATATGATATTGTTTATGTTGTGAGTGTCGTGAGTCATTTCATGCACTACCCAAGTGAAGACCATATGGATGCGGTCATGCGAATACTTTTTTATTTAAAATCCTCCCCTGGGAAAGGATTTATGTTTTCAAAGAATGGTCAATTGGAAGTCCTTGGATATACAGATTCAGACTGGGCAGGGAATATGAAGGATAGGAAATCTACTGCTAGATATTTTATTTTTGTGGGGGCAATCTTGTTACATAGAGGAGCAAGAAGCAAAAGGTAGTTGCCTTATCTAGTGTTGAAGCTGAATTTCGAGGAATGGTCAAAGGAATATGTGAGCTCCTTTGGTTGAAAAAACTTCTAACTGAGATTGGTGTTGTTCCTAACTCTGAAATGAACTTATTTTGTGATAACAAAGCAACCATTGGCATCTCTCACAATCCAGTTCAACATGATCGCACGAAGCATGTTGAAATGGATCAGAACTTCATCAAACAGAATCTTGAAAAAAAGATTATTAAGCTTCTATTTGTTAAATCAGAAGATCAATTGGCTGATATACTCACAAAATCTGTGTCTGCAAGGAACTTTTACAACTCACTTGACAAGTTGGGCATAAGAGACATATATGCACCAACTTGAGGAGGAGTGTTGGTGTGTGTTGTGGTGCATGTTGCAACAGTGACATACATCAATGCTCAGTGGAGTAAAACATGGAGCAGACAATTATATTAGTGGAACCATAAAACATGGTTGTGCAGGAATTATGGTTATTGTTTAATTTTCGTTTTCATTTTATACATATAGTTAAACACTTGTATAGAAACTAGAACAGAAATAATAATGAAATATACATGATAATTATCAAAGAAATACAATATTTGTCAATACCTAGCTAGGCACTGTTGAATAATAGAAGAATCTATGTTAATGCTAAAATAAACACTTATTTTATAATAATTAACAACCTAATTCAACGTTCAACTCATAAATTTTTAAAACATCTAACAAGCGATGAATTTTCTTCAACAAACTCTTACAAATAATCATTTTTAAATAGAAGATTAGAGACCGATAGGTTAGTCCTACTCATCTTCAAACTACTAATAGTACCCCACGGTAGTTCTTGGAAGTGAAATAAAAATAAACCCCATTAGAATAAATAAGAAACAAAAAAGATGAAAGTGGATCACGTTGAATATCTTTATGTTTTTTAAAAAATCTAACCGATTTCCCATTTATGATACAAGAGTAAGTGATTTTGCATAGCAGTCAAAATCCATTGAGCCCAACCTTCATAAAAACCTAACTTTCTCATCTTAACACCAAAAAAAATCCCACTTAATTAGGTCATATGTTTTATTTATGTCAAGTTTCAGGATTAAATGTTACATTTTATCTTGTCTTTGACTCTTAAGCATATGAAGTAAATTATAAGTCACAAAGATATTATTAAATATGTGATAAAAAAAAATCACTTTTGTTAATACTAATCATCTCGTAGATAAGTTTCTTGAACCAATCAGATAAATCTAAACAATTACTTTATAAATCATGTTTTATAAATTGATTAGCCGTAAATGTGACATACTTTTAGGAGAATAAATTTTTGGAATCAAAACAATATTTGTAAAATTGAAGTAGAAAATTTTCCTTAGTAAGAAACATTTGACATCATGAATTACATAAAAATGAACTATATGCCAATATTTAAAAAAAGAAGAAGATAGAATGCATATTATCAGGTGATTTGGATAGATCAATTTAAAAATAATAATCTTAATTTTTTTTTATATATGTTGATTAGTCTAATGATGTTGAGCAATACGCCACTTCAAATTAAACCGGATAGAGCCTAAAACTTGTAGCTCCCAATCATGCTTAACCACCTCCTCACATTTCAAAATGTCCCCCATGGCCACCACCAAAAGCAAATTTATTTTCTCTCCCTTAATGAACCATATTTTTAATTAAGGACCAAAAAACAAGGCTCTATATAAGATTTGAGCCCTTGGCATCAAGATGATGAACAACAACTTAAGAAAATTTTCTACACCATGAATCATTAGCTAAACCTTTATCACTTATTTCTTAAACATTTTCCACCCCTCCTTTTTTATTGTTCCAAATAAAAACGTTACCCACAAAGCACAAATCTTGCAAATTTGTATCATGTATAAAATCCCGAAAGTCCAACATAGAGCTTTGTGAATGAATCCGGCCACCAACCTTCACTCGTTACTCTCTAACAAGTATCTTTATTACAATTTTAATTTATATTGTCAGTTATAACAACTTTCTCTTACTAAATAACAAAAGTTCAATATTATGAACTATTAAAACACAATAATTCAATATTATTTTTTGTAACTTGGTTTACTCTTTATAATATTATTTTAATACCTTCCTATTTGTGGTATAATAATAAATTTAGTAGTGCCAATAAAATTTACCGGCATAATTAAATCAAACATTATTTATAACCTATTAGTTTAGTAATAAAAACAGTGATTCATAATTTTGAATCAATTCTTCATTCCTTTTAAACTAAATTGGGAGTAACAATATTGATTGAAAAAATAAATAAATATTTTCCGAAACAACACCAATTCTACTATAAATTAAAAATTTACGAGGAAACAACATTAAAACTTTTTAAATATCCAAAATTATAACCTAATTAAGACAAAGATGGGGAGATAGCATGAAGACAATATCCTTTACATATTCAATAGATCCTGGAGGCATAAAACGTAATGTGTATCCAAGCAACCCTGATAATAATCGTTCTTGGCTTTCATTATTTTGCCACAGAAATATTGTGACCATTTTCTACAATAAGTTTCCATTATTTCTCTTCTCTTTTCTCCTCTAACAACTCTTCCGATATAAGATACAAACCTTGACCAACGAGAAAGTTGCATCCCTAACATTCTAATTTGTTTATAAGTTGTATCATTCACACCCTTATCTCGGGAACTGTAAAAAAATGGCAATTTATGGTTTTTGGACTGCCTAATATTATTATAATCATCGTCAAATTTTAAAATTATTGTTATAATTGTGATCATCATGACCACCACAATAACTACTCTCATTGTCAAATTTCTTAGCTTCTTCTGGTTCTTACCATTTTTTTTCCTAATTAAACTCTTCTCCTAGCTCTTGTGTTTGTTTAATTTGTTCTTGTATATATAAATAAGTTAAATGAATTGCTTTGGCTTTTTATGTTATTTAAAGAATTTTAAAAAATAAAATTAGGGCTAAGATGTTAATAGTATGAATGATCTTTCATTGATCATAGGAATGATTTCATAATTTAATAATACGCGAAGCTGAAGTTTAAAGGAATTGGTAGTTAGTATAAGCTTTCATTTTACTTTTTTTTCTTTTGTCTTTTGAGGTTATCGTTTGTGGTTTAAAAAAAGAGTAAAATAATAGTATATATATATATATATATATATACGAATCAAGAGAGAAAAATGAAAAAAACTAATTGACGTGTAATATTGGTACATAATTACATGTGTTAGACTACTAGCAAACTCTAACCTTATATCAAATTGGGTGATTTTGCTTTGGGAATCTTACAACAACTTTTTTTTATTATTATTATAAAAAATAATATTCATAAAATTTATAAAAATACAAATAATAATTAAACAATATTAAACGGGATTTTAGTTTAATAATGTTTGATATTAAACAAATCAAAACATTATAATTTAATTTAACCGTTTTTAATTAAACTGTATTTAATATAAAATAATATATAATATTTTTTTCTAATAATAAAATATATTATTTTTATTATATTTTCAAATTTTAATCTAGGGGATATATAGAGATAAAAAGCAAGCTAATGATTAGCTAAGAATATAAGTGATATTTGACGGTATGAAAGGGATTTTCCTTTACCATTAGCTATGCTGATTGATGATGGCACCGTCTTCACAGTTACTTTTAAAAAGAAAAAGAAAAAAAAAACTATCAAAAATTATGAGCAGAAGACTCGACATATATATAGCATAAACTTTTGGGTGATATTTGGTATAAAAGTAATATCCTATATTATAATAATTATAATAGAGTTTATAAAAATTATAATTTTTTTTAGTCATTAGTTTAATCATTTAGAATTAAAAAGTATATAATTCCTATAAATTTTAAAAGATATCAAAACTTTAATAAATTATGTTAAAAACTGAGAATCATTTTAAAAATAGAAAGATAAAAGATATAATAAAGTTAACTTTCAAAAATACGAGAGCCCATCATTAATTTTTGACCAAGCCCATCTTGACTTTAGGTTCACAATACCGTGGGCTTTCAATTGACTTCCAAGACACGTCATCTATCATCATCTAAAACAGTCAACGTATTCCGCCTTTAGTCAATGTGGTGAAGGGACAGTCAAACCTCACGTTTATGAGTTTTGTTCAATATTTCTCCGATTTTCAGCTATCTGCTATACTTTTTTTTTTTTTTTTTGCCAGACATGTAAATTTTCGGCTTTGATTTTTAATTTATAATATGTAAATAATCATCATTCGAATATTTATTTAACAAATGAAAGCAAAAAATATATTTAATAGGCATGCATTTATTTTTCTTCATAAGACCGGAATTTTATGACAATAGCGAATATATAACGATCACAGATATTACAGCAAATTAAAAGAAAGACCCAAAAATATTAAAACAGCGTGCTTCTTCGGATTTACTTTTGATAGATATCACTCGATCAGTAGCTATATATCTTGGACTGGACTTCAATGCAACTTAAGATATTTCAAAAGCCTGAAAAAAGTAAATTTGTAAGATGAGTACTTTAGATGTTGAGAATTAATTTAATGGATATATGATTTATATTTCTAGGTTGTTCCCATATATATAACAATGAAAAAGAAGAATATTAATGTTAAAAAAAGAAAAACCTTTGTTCTTCGTCGAGATTAGTTGAGGTAGTAGGATTAGAGTTGTAGTTGGGAATAGGAATGAGACCAGATTCAATATTCCTGAGATCTTCTAAGAGGAGATGATAGTGTCTCTTGACATCTTCAATTGATTTTCCAGCACCCACAGCTTTGGTTATATTTTGCCATCGTTCTGGGGTTTCCTTGTCATATAAGGCCAAAGCCTTTTCGAACAATTTGTTCTGATGTGGTGTCCAAGTCGTACCTGAGTTTTGTTTACTCATAGAGCTTGAGGCCATTGAATACGTACGTACGTACGTACCCAGAGCTAGCTAGATTGTGATCTTGTTTATAATAAAAACTAATAAGGTTGCTGTGTTCTTATATATGATATGGTGAGCACTGGGCAGGGCAGGGCAGGGAAGGGGAAGCCAGTTGGCGAATCTATAATAATTAAGAAGGTCTTAATTTGGAGCCACAAAATTAAATGTTACATGACAAGGAGCTAGCAAAGAGGAGGATCCGAATCTGAATCAAATGGGTTATTATTTTTGTTCAAAGTTTTTTTTTTTTTTTTGTCTTTTATTCTTTTTGCTTTAAAACTGAAAACTTAAAAAAATAGGAAAGCGATTTACAATTCTCATTCTCGCAAATAATATTGTCAGAAATATAATGAATTATGAAAATCACAGGGCTGCAGTCTCAGATTTTGGTTACACTCGCGTAATGGATTTTATATAAAGTGTAAGTCATTTTAAATGTTGTATAATGTAAGATATTCTTTTCTAAAAGGTTCGTTTCATGCTACTTGTAAACAACGTATTGGCATCTTTATATATTAACGTGTGTCACTCATTTTATACACTTAAATACTTCTGTAAAGTTTGTGTTGTTTGACTAAATATCCTACGTATTTTTTATGGAATGCCTTTTAGGTTTTTTGCATTAATTCATTGATCACTAGAGCATTTATATTATGTAAATTTTTACTAATATTTAGATCTTCTATTGGCTTTTTTTCTTTCGATTTATTTGAATTTCTAATATTATGTAAAATTTATATAATATATAAATAACATGAAATCAAATACTAAACTATTAAATTTAAAAGAATATAAGTTTTATACTATCTATATATATTATATTAATATTTATATTTATAAATGTGATACTCATTTCATATATAAATACTACATTATAAATTTCTTCAATTTTTATAATTATTTTAAATTTAATTACTATTTTTTTTATTAATAATATTATATTCACATGTACAAATACGTACATATAATAATACCATTGAACCGTAAGTCTTTTTAATGCCCACAAAAAGAACAAAAAGGCGGTATGAACGAATAACTTGTTAATAAATGTAAGAAGTTGACAATGGGTATATATATACTTCATTTTATTATATTATCATATTTCAATCCCTAAGATTAAAAGGTATGATTTTTTTCCCATATATTTATTATAAATTCAAACAGTTAAAATATGAAAATATAATAAATTATATCAATTTATCATTTCTAATATATAATATATTATAATAAGTGATAACAATATAATAATAATAATAATATAGTAGTGACAGTTTCATCCTAATCAATTTAATTAATATTCAAATAAATTGATAAACAGATCTTTGGAAATTGGTTTTGCGTATCTTTCTTTCAGGCCCTGGAAAACCTCCAAATAAGACCCTCTAGCTGGCTCACACCTGATGCCGTACGTTGATATCTATAACATCTTAATATTCCTTATTTTACATGCATTGGTCCACTCAATTTTGTTACATATATATATATATATATATATATATATATATTGCTTACATGCATTGGTTAACTTACATTATTACATAATATTTACTCTAAATCCAGTTATTGGACACCATAAAATAATGTCCTTTCATTGGGAGGTTGGTTGGTTGTCTTTCACTTCTTTTTTTCTTCTTTTCAAAGGCTTGGGCAGTGCTTCATGCATGCATATGCATACTGGTGCAACTACATGGGTCATTAGCCCTTCAACTCGTACTACCTAGAGTTTTTATCACTAAAACACATCTTATAAACTTCATAATTTAAATATATTTATAATTAAATGAGATATACATAACATTTTTTAAAATAATAAACAACATTAAAATCTTAGATTTAACTTTATTTTTCAATAATTTGAATATATAATACTACTTTTTTATTAATTTTTTATGCATCTTTTAAATTAAAATCTTGAATCTTTCACTACATCAGCATAGATTTTTTTTGGCAAAGAATATTATTGTTTTAAGTCCGTTACATATGTTAAAAATATATTGATTTAAAGTCGGTTAACGACAGATTTTAATAAAATTTCACATATATGTAATGTAAAAATATTGTGTTGTGTGTTCGGAAGATGAACTCATTGTATCCTGTTATGTTGTGTATTTGAAAGATGAAAGAATCTTAACTAACACCGAATGTACTTTATATTAATTCTCATATAATTACTTGAAATTGAAAAAAAAATGCATACATGTCCGAATTTTTTTTTAAAATAAAGAAAATGAAACTTTTGTTCAATAGTTATTAATTTCAACAATTTATACTATATTGACTTAAGCCCAAAAAAGTTAAAATAAACATTCACCTAGAAATATAAAAAATTAATGATTTTGTTTCAAAAAATAACAACATTAAATTAAGTAGGAGGTGTTGATGGTTTTTATAATACTGAAATTATGATTAATAGAAATCTATGAATATATATTAATATTTTATTTTTTTATATATAATTAAATAAAAATATTTTTAATATTTAAATTAAATTTTATGTATTCTTATATTATTTAATTTTATTTAAAAATATGTATTAAATAGTTAAAGAATGAAAATTAATATTAATATTAATTAAAATAAATATTAAGTTAATATTTTATTTTATAAAATTAAATATATTTTTAAATAAATATTAAAAAATAAAAAATATGCTAAAGAAAACTCAACATATCATTTTACGTTTAATTATATTTAAATTAAAGTGTGATTATTTAAATATATTTAATATTAAATGTTATATAATTATAATAAATTAAATATTATTAAATTATTATTTTATTATTGTAAATTTTATAAATATTTTATAGTTTCCGTAATTTTTTTCATCATTAGTAGTTAGTACGGCGTAAAAATGGAAGAAACGCGCATACAAATTCTACTGTAGTTGAAACAAGACCCCCGTGTAGAATGGCGTGAAGACGTGGGAAGACTGTTAATAAATCTTAAAGATAATATTTTTGCAAAAATTTATAGACACCCATATATTAATAATCAAATGTTAATAACACATCAATTTTCAAGACACATTAATATGGATAATAATATTGTAAAGTTACTTTTGTTACAGTAACAAAAAATATATATATTACTAATATTAATAATTATATTTTAATATTATTATTATTATTGAATAAAATTATTATTAATAATAACAATTTAGATTGTGTAAATTATATTGCAACATATTTTATAAGTTTTTGAAAAATTGAAAAGTAAATTATTTTTATATATAATACTAGATGTAGTACAACATAAGTGATGTTTTGTATAAATGTGTTTACGAATTAGTATTTTGGTATTACTGGTTATGATCAGTTTAACTTCCAAAAAAAAAAACATATATTGCTAATGTTTTTTTCCCCTAATTAATTAACATTCGTAATGTGTGATATAATTTCAAAGTAATCCAATTAGAGAAAGCATACCTAAAAATACTGCATTGATTAACAAAAATAATAACTTGAAAAAAAGTATAACCTAAAATAGGTAGTGAGATTTATCTCATCCATAATTCCCGATATACCAATCTTGAAAAAAAGTATAATCCATATGCAAATTCCTCAACGTAGTGACCACTTTCCTAGGGCAAAGTGGTCCTTCCACACAAGTTGGAAGGTCGCTCTAAAGCTAAAAGTTTTGATCAACATATATATCGAATTTAAAGTATTAATTAACTTTATTATAAAAAATTAATTAAGCTATATATTTAGCTATATTATATATGTACGTATACTCCATTTGCTAGCTAGCTATAATATTTTTAGAACTTAACTAAGAAATCCAACACCCACATGATCTGGGCCATGTGATCGATAACGAAGGGGACTGATAGAGACTAAGAGCATATCGCAAAATTAAGTTTGCTTTTGGATATTGTTTTCGATCGTTTCAAGATAAACAGATAGACATAGTGATAAAAAGTCTTGAGCACCAACCAAAACCAAATTATAGGAATCCTTCTATTATCAGAGATTAAATAATATTATTTTTCGTAAAAGAAATTAGACTATATCAATTATATGATATAAGATATATATATATATCTTTACTAGTCCGCTCCTTTTTAAAAAAAATAAGAATTTAGAAAGTCAGACAATGTTGTTGGTCCGTTAAAGATTTTTAATCTTAATACATAGTCTTTTACTTAATTTTATTTAAATAAATAAAATTAAAAAAAGCTGTCGAAACATGCTAGTATTAGCAGGAAGGCAACTTTAAAGTGACGTATTTAAAAGGAAAAATTATCGTGTAATTCTTTTTATTTAGGTTTTTAAATTTATTTGTTTGTTAAAAATATATTAAAAATTTATAAAATTAATTTTTTTATCTATTTTTCTGTAAAATATAAGGAAATACAACGGTTATATGATTTCATACGGATTGAGTCATAAACAACCCACTAGCCTTCTTTGATAAAATCAAAAACTAAGGCAGTAATCAGGGACTCTGAAGAGATTTTTAATAAAGCCTCTCATCTTCATAATTCTTGTCTGTTTCTATCTTTTGATTAGGCCGTAATTTCTTATTCGACAAAAAAAAATTAATTTATATACAATAATTGTATTATAATATGTATAATTTAGTGATAAAAGTGTGATTTTTTTTATTAACCAAATAAAAAAGAACACAAAGTAACAAATAAAAAATTAACTTCAAAAACAAGGTAATTAAATATTTCAAACAAATTTCGAAATTCTAAAATACATGTTATCCAATAAAAACTTAATATTCTTAATAATAAACCAAAATACCTTACACGGTTAGTTATTTCTAGAAAATTTAGATCAAATGTTATAATCACAAATTCTTATTCTAAAGATTTTTCTTAGCAGAATACTAAATAAAAAAAATAGAGAATACACGACACAAAAATTATAGTGAAAACTCTAAATTGGAGAAAATTACTTTCGTTGTCAAAAGACAACCAAAGAAAGAAATTTACTATGTGAAAAATTGGTACAACCACACTTTCTATAATTTTCTCACACGCCTAAAAAACAAGAGCAATTACAAGCTCAAGAGAATTTTCTCAAAAAATTCTCTCACTTAAAAACTTCTCATATAAGTTTTTCTCTATTTTAAGATGATTAACAATAAAAAAAAAATGTAACTATATTTATAGCTTCAAGTTCTCATTTCATATGTCAAATATTTGTTCATTCAACAAAATTAGGCTACCTAATTTTCCTATTTTTTATTCAAGTAAGCTTAAGGACCTTCATATTTGACAATATAGTATGCCACATTCTATAAATTTTCTTATAAATTAGGCATCTCTTATTTTGATTAAGAAACTTAATATTATTTTTAATCAATCACAACAATCTCCATCTTGATTACAAATAAACATAGTTACCACTACAACATTGTCTACTTCAATAGTCATAATTCTCTACACCGAGAATTATCATATTTCATCATAAATAGTACACCCACTTAGAATTAATCACCAATTTTAAGAATTTCACATCGGCTCATGTCGAAAAAAAACTTGTTGAAATTTATAGTGTAACTCTCACACCTGATTTTTCCGAGAGTTTATCAGTTATCGACATCCTTTTCACCACACACCTTGCATCTACACCAAGCCAATGCCCATGTGCAACTTGTGGACCTGTTACTAGTAACACACCCTCTTTCATGGCAATATTTAGAGATTAGCGGCATACCATGGGGATGTACATCTTTTCAAAGAGCATCAATATAGTCTTTAAAAATAGATATACTGTTAGCGTCACCGTCAGTATTTAAGCTTCTTGTTGAATCAGCTCCACCCTTTGGACAATTTATTTTAAGGTACTCATATTGTCCACATCCCCAGCACACTATCTTCTTTTTCATGAAATTGTTTTTCTTTCAGTTGTCAACTACCAATGCTGAGTTTTCAGGAAAAACATTTCTTCCACCACTCCGCCTTTTTTCTTTAGAAAACAGCTTGCTAGTAACTTCTAAAAATATTATTTTCTCCTTTCTATGAATCAAGATAAGTTTCATATGATCATAAGAATATGGAAGAGACTAGATGAGCCTTAACGCTATATCTTCATCATCAAGTTTAACTCCAATGGTTTTCAGTTCAGAGACAATACCATTGAGAACACAAAAATGATCAGACATAATAGTTCCTTCATTCATACGCAAAGTATGAAACTACTCTTTCAGATACACCCGATTTGAAATGTCTTTTGCCTGATACAATTCTTCAAGTTTTTCTCAAAGTTCTTTGGCCATAGATATTCCATGCACATTTGCAAGAATATTTGTGGCCAAACAAAGTCGAATTGCACTTGTAGCTCTTAGATCAAGATCTTCAAAATCTCCATCACTTATGTTGATTTTACTAGACTCAATACCAGTAACATGGGTTGGTTTCCCCTTTAATGTCTTGTGTAACCCGTATTGGATCAACAAATACTTGACTTGTACTTACCACAAGTCAAAATTGATTCCCATCAAATTCCTCAATGTCAATCTTGACTCTTGATGTTTCTTATTCTTTTTTTGAAATTGGCTCTGATACTAGTTGTTAGGAAAGTTGGATCAAATTGTATAATCACAAATTCCCTCTCAGAAGATCTTCCTTAACAGAATATCAAATAACAAAGAAATAGAGAATACATAACATAAGAATTATAGTGAAAACTTCAAATTGGAGAAAAATCAATTTCGTTGTCAAAAGACAACCAGATAAAGAAATTTATCTATGTGGAAAATTGTTATAACCACACTCTCTATAATTTTCTCACACACTCAAAAGAGAAGAGCAATTACAAGCCTAATTCTCACTTAAAAAATTTCTCATATAAGTTTTTTTCTATTTTTAGGATGATTAAAAAATGAAGAAATGAAGTCATATTTATAACATTCAAGTTCTAATTTCATATACCAAACATTTCTTCATTCAATAAAATTGGTCTACTTAATTTTCTTATTTTTTATTCAAACAAGTTTATGCAACTCTATCTTTAAAAATATGTTAAGACATCTTACATGAATTTTTTTTTAAATTAGACACATTTTCTTTTGACTAACAAATTTAATATTATTTTTAATCTATTACATTACAAAAGTCTATTGACAAACATTTTGAAGAGATTTTTAATTAAAATAAATAGTCTTCTTGGTTACGTTTAGAACTATTTTTAAACAAAATATAAAAAACGGTTTGAATAGTTGGTTTCTTTCGTTAAACATATTATCAAACCGGGCCCAACGGTATTGTAATATTAACCGTTGACCGAATGGGTATGTAAACTGTTTTTAAGATTTTGTCCGGCCGGTTTTTCCAGACATCCCAAATATAATTGCGTTGGTGTGTGGAATGTGGATTTAAGACCACAAAGTCTTAAATCAATGGTGAAGAATAAGAACGTGATATAATATTATACACAAGTTATTATCAGGAGCTAGATTGAGAATGCATATCTATCTCCTCATTTTATATGTAATACATCATCCTAAACACTTGTAAACATTAAAATATATGTGTGTATATTGTTAAATTAATTCTGCATGAGATAGATAAACGTATTTTGATAAAATTAATAAAAGTTACACCATAATATAATATATTAAAATACGTGCAAATTTTTGTATTCATTCAGTCATGATAAAGTAAAAAATTAATAAAAAATACAATTTTTAATTTTAATAATTTTTATTTAAATTGTTGGATCTATGAATATATCTCGAACTTAAGAGTTATAAAAAATATATTAATTATATTGTTAAGATATATTATTATTTTTAAATAAATTAATATTTTAGATTATAATTATGAATCCAATAAATAGTAACAAAATTAAGACTATTTATATGATTTATATGATGTAAATATATAGAAGATAGATACTAAAGAAAAATAAATCCATATAGATTATTGACGTGGTCCAATTTGAACGAATGATAACCTATTGTTAGATTCGATAGAAATTGTAGGATATTATTTTCAACTCATAAGATTATAAAAATATGATTAAATTAGTATAAATTTTTTGATAATTTTTTATCACTTTCGTGTTAAATTAAGAAGAATTTGGCTAAATAGATAATAAGTTAATATATAACTAAAATAAACTATTTATATTAATAAGTTAATCTTTTGATATAAAACACCATGCCTAATACAAATAATGTTAATAATTTTATGGTTCTAATGTGCCATTAATTAATCTTGCACATATGGTAATTAACCCAGAAAAAAACACAATGACTAATATAGATCTGATTCGGTTGTAAACTTTACAAACTATTATCAAACTTTATATAACAATCTATAATTTTTCAGAAAAAAAATTAATAAGACTAACAAGTAACAGGTTGTGTGCAATTTATGTGACCTGATTACTTTTTAAAAAAAACCCAAACCTCTCTCGAATACACGTAACTCACAATCCTTCACACAAAACCATCATTCCACCACCTTGTAAATCAAAGCAAGTTTCACTGTATCTCTTCTTATTATCATCATTCACAAACTTCCCACCGGTATAGATAACTAAGGTATACTTTTCAGACCCTTCCTCTGTTCTGTTTCAGTTTGTTCTCGCTAGCTACTGCTATTTCTGCTTCAACATTGCTACTCGATCTTTGGCGTAATAATTTTGTTATGTGATTAAGGGAGCCGTGTCCATATTCAAATATATACCATTAATATTTTATGTTGCTTTCCAAATATTTATAATTTTGTGCTATATATTGGAAATACTAATTTAAGGTTCTCACCTGACGTTTTTCTTGTGGATTACATTGGAGTGGTAGCAGCCAAGCATGCAACATATGTGCCACGAGGTGGTACAACGTACGTTTTACATTTTAGGAAAGCCAAGCCCAGTGTCCTATTTGATAGGATAATCACAATAACAATTCGAACTTAATCAAGTTCTATAAACAGCAGAATTAAACATATTTTACTTCTTTGTTAAAATCTTTTAGTAAACAAATAACTAGAACTCAAAATGAAAAACATGCACAAAATCAACACAAATAATTTACGTGTAAAAACTTAAGTGTAGAAAGAAAACAACCACGACACTTCTCTCCAAAACTTTCACTATCAAGAAATAATTGTACAACAGTTCTCTCTAGGTAAAACTAGAGGCAAACAATCAACAACATTATTAAGAATATATTTCTTGGAAACCAACAATTATTTCAAGAAAAATTGAGAGATCTAACCCAATTCGTAGTTACTGTTTACTGCTCAAATTTTTCCAAATCAGTGAGCCAAATCTAAATCTCACCGTACAGATTAAAGGATATTGAGTCGTGAACCTAACTGCAAAATTTCAGCTTAATCGGACCACAAACAACATTCCATCAGAGCACTTGATTAAGGCTTGCTAGAGAGGAAAAACTGAAAGCTTTTCTGCTTTTCTTTTCTTCAGATTTCTCTAGCTACTGCTCTCTTAATTTTTTCTTTGAATACACTCTCAACAAACTCTAAATGGGTTTATTAATGAAACAATGTAATGATATAATTGCCCCCTTCTTACTACATGGACTTCACTTGGACTACTCCAAACAAGAAACTCATGGCTTTCAAGAGTAGTAAATATGCTAAGGAAGTTATCCATTTGGTAACTCATAGAAACCCAATTCAAATCATTATTGAAGATGTGGTTAACAGGTATAATATTATTATTCTACATATTCCTGATATCCTCCCTATCTAGTATTGAAAATCAACATCAACATATTAATTAAAGATTTAGAAAAAAAATGAAGTAGTTGAAGAAGTAGAGAAATAAATGAAGTAGTTGAAGTATACAGGAAAATAAATAAAGTTATTGAAGGATGTAGAGAAATAAATGAAGTGCTTAAAGGATGAATAAATAGGGTGATTAAAGGTTTTAGAAAAGAGAAGTGTGTAGATAATATTTGTATGAATATGATTATTTCTTAGTTTTATATTTGTGTGGTGTATATTGCATGACGAGGACTATAAATAGCCTACGTTGCATTTGGTTTAATCATTCCATCAAAAAACAAATAAGTATTTGTATTCTTAATTTGAGTGTGAGTGGTATAATACAAGTAGTTTGTTTACTTGTTTGGATCTAATTTTAGTAAATTTAGAGTTGTTTATTCTAAATTTTACTCAACAACTGGTATCAGAGCGGGACGATCAGGGATCGTTCTCAGTGGAGCTATCTTGAATCATGAGGAGTTTGGTACTCTACAAGTTTATTAGTCAAAATTGTTTGGTATAGTCGAAGTTTTACCTACACGATAGGTAATCTTCAAGTAGTTGGAGGAATCAAGAAGCTCAACAACAAAAACTATAACACATGGGCAACATGTATGGAGTCTTACCTACAAGGTCAAGACTTGTGGGAGGTTGTTGGTGGTGATGAAGTTACACAACCAACAGTAGAAGATGCAAACAGAATCTTACGGAAGTGGAAAATTAAAGCAGGCAAAACGATGTTTGCTTTGAAGACCACAGTTGAAGAAGATACATTGGAGCACATTCGGGATGCAAAAACACCAAAGGAAGCATGGGACACTCTTGTCACACTCTTTTCAAAGAACAATGATACAAGATTGTAACTTCTGGAGAACGAGTTACTATTGTGGCACAACGCGACATGACGATTTCCCAATACTTTCACAAGGTAAAATCGTTATGCCACGATATTTTAGAGAAAGATCCAAAAGCCCATATTGGGGAAACGAGGATAAAGGGAATAATTATTCATGGCCGACACAACCATCTCTTGTTGATTTTGAGAATTTTTTGGCCAATCAGGAAGCTATGGCTAAGCAAATGGGAGGAGTCTCGCTGAAGGGTGAAGAAAAAGCGATCTACACTAGCAAAAGCAAAGCACTTTCAAGTGGTACAATGGAAATGGATATAAAAATGATGGAGACAAAGGAAAAATTCCTCAAGGAAAGGGATGCATTCGTCCAGTGGGAGCTTGGAAGAACCGCAATAACAATAGAAAATTTGACGATGAATGTTACAACTGCGGAAAGATGTGTCACATGGAAAAATATTGTTGGGTAAGAAAAAACTTGTTGAAAGTAATACAGCTACTTCTAATTCTAAGGATCAAAACGAAGATGGTTGGGAGTCCAAAGCATTATTCGCTATAGAGGAAAAAGAATTAGATTTTACGGTGATAATATTAAAATAGATTGACTAAGAGAATGACTTGATCGTAGATTCGGGTTGCTCAAATCATATGACAGGTGATAAATAGAAGTTGGAAAACATGTATGAGTACAAGGGAGGTCGTGTAGTGGTAACAGTTGACAACTCAAGGTTATCAATAGCCCATATCGGTAAGACGATAATTACGCCTCGATATTGTACTAACTAAGTACCACTTCAAGATGTTTATCATATCCCAAGAATGAAGAAAAAAATTCTATTTGTGGCTCAATTAAAATCATCAGGCCACTCTGTTTTGTTTGGTCCTCGAGACGTGAAGGTGTATCATGATCTCAAAATCTCAGAAACACCGACAATGGAAGGGCAACGATTGGAATCAGTCTACTTGATGTCAGCAGAATCTGCATATGTAGACAAGATAAGAATAAATGAGAAAGTAGATATATGGCATATGCGGTTAGGTCACGTTAGCTATTCCAAGCTAAGTGTAATGGTGAATAAGTTGATGCTTAAAGGATTTCCTCAACTAGACGTGCGAATAGACACAATCTGTGCAGGATGCCAATATAGTAAAGCTCACTGATTGCCATATGAGGAACCAAGGTTTAAAGCAAAAGAACCATTGGAGTTAGTTCACTCTGATGTATTCGGTCCTGTTAAGCGACCATAAATTGGCGGTATGCGATATATGGTGACATTTATTGACGACTTCTCAAGGTATGTGTAGGTTTTCTTTATGAAAGAAAAATATGACATTTCTCAAAATTTAAAGAGTTTAGAGAGTCAATTGAAGGAGAAATTGGAAAAAAGATCTGTTACTTGTGCAAAGACAACGACAAAAAATATAGCTCAAGCGAGTTCTCTCAATACCTAAGGGAATTTTGAATACGTCATCAGTACACTTGTGCCAACACATCACAATAAAATGGTGTAGTAGAGAGAAAGAAACAACATCTTGCAAAAAAAATTCGGAGTATGCTACATGAAAAGAATGTACCTGAGAGGTTTTGGACTGAAGCGATGAAGACTGCAGCCTTTGTGATTAACAGACTTCCTCAACCAAGGTTAGAATTTGTTTCACCCTTTGAGAAACTATGGAACTTGAAACCTACAGTTAGCTACTTTCGAGTATTTGGCTGTGTGTGTTATGTATTTGTTCCTGATCATTTACGGAGCAAATTTGACAAGAAAATTGTTAAATGTATATTTGTGGGATACGATAGCCAGAAAAAAGGGTGGAAATGTTGTGAACCAATGAGTGGAAGATGCTACACTTCACGAGATGTGGCGTTCGATGAAGAATCTTCTTGGTGGTCATCAAAGAAGGAAGCATTTTCAGACTCAAGATAATTTGGAGATAAGTTGCAACAAAAGATGAGGGAGTATACTATTCAATTCCAACCAACTGTAGATGAATCCAGAGATCCAGATGATGATGGTGCCGAACAAAAAATAACTTAGAATCCTTGGAAAATTGGCATCTATCAACAAATAAATAAAGAAGGTGGGCCTAGTGAAATATAAGAATCAACTCCACAATCTCAACTTCGTAGGTCAACAAGAACATGAAGGCCAAATCCCAAATATGCCAATGCAACAATAATTGAAGAAGTAGTAGAACCTGAGATGTTTGAAGAAGCATCGCAAAGATCTGAGTAGATGACAACTATAAAAGAAGAGATCGATGCACTTCAACAAAATCAAACTTGGGATCTAGTGCGAAAGCCAAGAGATGTGAAACCCATATCCTACAAGTGGGTTTACAAGATAAAACGTAGAACAGATGGGTCAATCGAGAGGTACAAGGCACGATTGGTAGCTCGTAGTTTCTCTCAACATTATGGACTAGACTATGATGAAACATTTAGTCCAGTGGTGAAACTTACAACTATTCGAGTCCTACTTGCACTTGCAGCCAACAAAGATTGGAAAGTTATGGCAGATGGATGTGAAAAATGCTTTTCTTCATGGAGAGCTGCATCGGGAGATCTACATGATCCAACCGATGGGTTTTCAGAGCCAAGATCATCCTGAATATGTGTGTAAGCTGCGGAAAGAACTCTATGGATTGAAATAAGCACCCATGGCATGGTATGGTAAGATTGCTGAATTTCTAACACAAAGTGGTTATTCAGTAACACCTGTACATTCCAACTTGTTTGTTAAATGAAATGAAGGAAAGCTAGATATTGTGCTAGTGTATGTGGATGACTTAATCATAACCAATAATGATGAGGTAGAAATTCTTCGAACGAAGGAGAATTTTTCAATCTATTTCCAAATGAAAGAACTTGGCCAGCTCAAGCACTTCCTTGGGTTAGAGGTTGATCACACACAAGAAGAAATATTTCTTTGTCAGCGAAAATATTCCAAAGATTTGTTGAAGAGGTTTGGAATGCTCGAATACAAGCCGATTTCGACGCCGATGGAACCAAATTACAAATTTTGTACACATGAAGGAAAAGATTTGGAAGATGAAACGATGTATCGACAATTGATAGGAAATCTGCTCTAATTAACCTTGTCTCGACCTGACGTATCTTATGCAGTTAGTGTGATGAGTCGGTACATGCAAAATCCAAAGAAGCCTCATTTGGATGCAGTTCGGCGAATACTGAGATATGTGAAGAGTAAAATTGACTATGGTCTTTTGTACAAAAAATGTGGAGATTGCAATTTAGTTGGTTACTGCGATGCATACTATGCAGGAGATTATGACATTAGGAGATCAACAACTGGGTATATGTTTAAGCTAGGTTTTGGAACAATTTCTTGGTGTAGCAAGAGACAACCAACGGTATCATTATTAACCACTGAAGTTGAGTATCGAGCAGCGGCAATGGAAGCTCAAGAGTGTACATGGTTGATACAACTAATGAATAATCTACATCAACTAATAGATTATGTAGTACCGTTGTACTGTGACAATCAATCGCCAATTCGTTTGACAGAAAATCCAGTCTTTCATGCAAGAACTAAGCATGTTGAAGTACATTATCATTTTATGAGAGAAAAGGTTCTGCAAGAATAAATTGAAATGAGGCAAATCAAGACAGATGATCAAGTTGCGAACTTGTTCACAAAAAGATTAAGCGTTGGCAAGTTTGAAATGTTTCACCGTCAGCTTGACATAGTAAAAATAGTGACAGTTGGTGTTGAGGGGGAGTATTGAAAATCAACACCAATATAATAATTAAAGATGTAGAGAAATAAATGAATTAGTTGAAGAAGTAGAGAAATAAATGAAATGGTTAAATGATGAATAAATAGGGTGGTTGAAGGATGTAGAAAAAAGAAGTGTGTAGATAATTTTTGTGTGGCTAGGATTATTTCTTAGTTTTATATTTGTGTGGTGTAGATTGCATGATAAATACTATAAATAAACTACCTTGTATTTGGTTTAATCATTCCATCAAAATACAAATAAGTCTTTGTATTCTTACTTTGAGTGTGAGTTGAGAGTTTTTTTTTTTTAGTGTTTGTATTTCTATTCAATTTATGAGTTGTCTTTGAAAGTTGTTATAGTGGGTATAATACAAATAGTTTGTTTACTTATTTGGATTTAATATTAATAAATTTAGAGTTATTTATTTTAAATTTTACTAACATCTAGTGCTTTCTTTCACCTTAATGTCGTTAATCTTGATTTTTTTTTTGTAACAACTGGGCCACGTGAAGTTACAACTCGTATTGGATCTGTTGGTGTCGTTTAAGTGTGGATATTTCTATCCCGTGCCACATTAATCAGGCCATCTATTTCTTCCAATGTAAGGGTGGATTCATGGTAAGGGTGACAATTTTTGGTTAATTTTCACGTGAAGGATTATGAGTCGTGGATAACCAAGGAAATTTGAGTTTTCAAATAATAAGTACACCTTAGTTTCTGTTAATTTTTAACAAAAATAATAGATTATTATAATTTATATAAATTTGACGATATATATTTTTATAAATTATGTAAGTTTTATGATAAATTTTGAAACTTAGAATATTTGATAATAGATTTATAAAATAAATAAATTTAAATATAAATAGTAAAATTTGATGGAATTATCTCTCTTATATTAAGTTAAATAAATTATTTAATTCCTTAAAATTAAAAAGGTATCATTTTTTTTCTTTACTTTTATGAAAAAATAAAACAATAATAAAAATTATTTTTTATTAATATTATAAATAAAATAATATTTTATTTTATTAGTAAATAAGAAAATACATTTTATAATATAAAACTAATTAACACGTATCTCTTAATATAAAAAACCATTAGTACATATCACCCTTACCAACTTGACGATATTTACACCATTTATTAATATATAACCAATAAAACAAAATATGTATACTTATCAATACTTTGAGCTAAAAAAAAATCTAGTTTAGTGGGCCATCTTCTTCGATAGAAGCGAGAATTTTGTTGAGGTAGCGGTTGTATACAAATGGGCGCTCAAGGTGGACAAGGTGACCTGCTTTCTTTATACAAATCAGCGTGCATTTCTCATCACCTAATTCCCTGTTTTATCAAATCAATTTTATAATCATCATCACATAAACCACACACACTCTCTCTCTCTATATATTTTTTAACAAAGCAAAATTCTATCCACACTGTCCATATTAGGGGTGTCCCTAAACCGGACCGGATCGGATTAAACCGTAAAATCGGACCGGATCGGACCAAACCTAACGGTTTTACTAATCAAACGGTCCGGTCCGATTTGTATTAATTTTAAACCGTTCAAACCGGACCGGACCGGTTTAATAATATATTAAAAAATTTATATTATTCTTCATTAAATTATAAAAAAATCGAACCAAACCGAGAATAAAACCAGATTGAATGGTTTTATAAGTCAAACGGTCCGGTCCGATTTTTATTTTTTAAAACCGTTTCAAACGGTCCGATCTAAGTAATATAAACGGCCCGATCCAATTAATTTTTTTTTTAGAAAAAACCGGACCAAACCGGACCATGGACACCCCAGTCCATATATTGTTAAGTTGCTTTTAAATTTATATATTTTATTTTTTAAAATAAATTTTGTAAATGATATAATTTTATAAAAATGAAATTACTCATAAGTTGAAATCGAAAATGCTTGATGCAATTTTACCTTTTTGTTATGTTTCAAAAGTATATAAAATTCAAGTTAGTTTTTTTTTTAAAAAAGTGTTATTCATTTATTGAAAAAATATAAATATACTAAGTCTATATCTATATTATTTTATTATTATATATAAATAAATCACACATAAAATACTTTTAGACTAAATTGTTATTATATTTTAAAATAAACATGTATTAAATTTTCTACTTTATTTTAAATTTTTAACAAAAAAATGAGTTAAACACCTAAAAAAAATCTTCTATAATATTAGGAGTGCACTTTCTTAATAGACAGTCATACCACTTTCCTAATAAATATATTATGTTTTTATTTAGATTTTATTAGAATCTTAGAAATTTAGGTTTAATTCTAAACCTACAAATTAACTTGTGAGATGGAAGATTGTTAAAACTTATAAAGAACAATGTTGATTTATTTTTAATCAACATTGTTAACTTGTGTAAAAAACAATGCTATTTAACTTGGGTCTAAGTCAGACACGAGGGTGTCGGCTTTTAGATTATTATTTTTTATCGTGTATTGAAAAAATAAAATAGTATTTAAATTTAAAGAAAATTATAAAATATAATATTTATAATAATTAAATGATATTTAAAATTATTTTTTATAATCATAAATTTTATAAAAAATATTTTGTTATTTTTTTTATTTACATACACGATCAGTAATAGTTTTTTTTTAATATATTTAGAAAAATCAGTCACCAAATCCTACGAAACTTTATCGTGAAATTCAAAACCCGAATTATATAACTGTCGGTGCATCATTTCTCAAAGCGGTATATGTCGTTTTCTTTTGATGGAAAAAATGCATTGATGATGTGAGTAGATATTGCAACTGTAATTTTATATAACATTCCCGTGCACCAAACAACAATTAATTCGTAGATATTGACATATTGCAACTGTAATTTTATATAACATTCCTGTCCACCAAACAACACAGCAATGCCATCGAGTATTTTTATATATTAAATTTTATAAAAATATAAATAATAATTAAAAAAACAAAAATCTTTAAAGATGTAATTTAATCACTTAAAATTTTTAAAAAAAATAATAAAGCATGAATAAAATAATAATATGCATGGGTCAAATATTTGTTGCATAAATATGATGAAAATAAAACGGAGCCTTTTAACACACAAAAAAAAAATCATATCCACACACCTAAAAACTAGTAATTTTGTTTTTTAATTAATTCTTTCCACATTCCATCTCCATGAAAAAACTAGTCATTGTGTCTTAATGAACAGATCTTAAAACAACTTTAGGAAGCTTTTACCTATCCATTTGAGATTGAATAAACTGAAACCTAGCATTTATGGGAAAGCTTGAAAGAGGGCATAAATAGGAGGTGAATATAGACAGTTTTAGAAAAATATAGAAAATTTGTCTTAATTGAGGAGCTGCTGCAACAAGGGCCTCAGAATGGGCTCCAAGAACTGGGGAGTGGCGATCGAAGGTCGGATTGATGACTGTATGAGTAGGGACTGGTTGGGGCTCATGCTGCTGATAATGATGAAGAAATGTGAAAAATAAATCATAAATCCCTCCCCTTATAAAGATTTCATTTTGCTGCCGAAGAAATAGTTGGGAGGGGGGGAAAAAATTATTAATGACACCAGCTATCCCTTGTTTGATAAAATTTATTAAAATATTAAATAAATACATAAATTTTTCATTATTTTATATTTTTTATAACTACAAGATATTAAATAATATATTTTATAATTAAATAGCTTTTGGTCAACCCTTATTGGAACTCGTAGAGAATGCATATGGTTGGGAAGTAGATTCATGTTTCTTCCTTAGATTTTTTATAAATAATATTTAATTATAATCAAATTTATATTATGTATGCGGTATTAATTAATTTAGTGTAAACATAAAGAATTTTTTGGTAATCATAGTGGCAGAAGGAGAATTTTATTGAATGATGCATTTGATAATACGAAGAATTTTTTGTACTCGAAGAGAGAGGGAGAAAACTTTTTCTTTGGAGAAGGTTTTATTTTTCATACTAAAATATATAAAATGAAATTTTATTGACTTTTCGTTATAATCTATCATATAATTAAACTAAAATAAATAAATAAAAAATTATAATAAATTTTATATTTTTAAAATCCTAAATAAACATATTAAACTAATTAATTAATTAGAAGTTAATATACACAAACAATTTGCAATCAAACATGTCAAGAATACTTTGTGTTAAAAATATTAAAATAAACATATTAAAATCTAAAATATAAGATACAATTTAGATATTCAACTTGACATTATAATTAAAATAAAAATGTATTGATTTTTTGCAATTTTTAATTGAAAAATAAAATAAATATGAGGAAAAAAAATTAATAAGAACAAATCAAATATTAATATTTTAGTATATACAAGATAATATAATTTCGCATAATAAAAATTAAAATAATTATGCAAAATTAAATATCAAATAATATAATTTCGCATAATATTAAAAAAAATAGAAAAAATGTCGTGAAAACTTTTAACGATAAATGAAAAATAAATGAAATTTTACTCTTATAAATTTTCCTTTATATATTTCCCTCTCCAAAATAATAATATTAGTTTTATACTTAAATTATTCTCCACAGAATGCTACTTAATAGTTAATACTTTTGTTTATATACATTATTTAGGTAAATAAATGTTCGGTAAGCTTTAGATTCTAAAAGGATCAAATTTAAGTGATTTATTTAATTCGTTTAATTATTTATATATAATTTAAAAATTAAAGTGTGATAATATTATTATAACTATTTTTGTTATTATTAAAATAAAAATAAATAAATTATTTATTATGTTTATATAACAGATTATATTTGAGTAGCATTATTATTTAAAAAAAATTGTCACGATAATAAAATAAATGTACTAATATCGGTATCTAAATAAAACCACTTACGATTGTGTTTTCTGGACGGTCTCGAGATTGAAAATCTTATCCGTCTCACCGGCGAAGATAAAAATTTTCTGCAAAGAAGCAATTAAATGAAATGTGTTATTAATTATTTTTAAAATATATTATTTATGTATCATATTAATTTTTCTTCCTATTAATTATATATTTTTTATAAAAACTTATATTAATTTTAAATTTTATTGATATAAAATAACACATCATCAAATACTTTAAAAATAAATAATAATTTCTCCTCAAATTATAGAAAGAGCATTAATGATTTAGAGCAGTACAATTAAGGAAATCATAAATACAAATGTTTAAATCCAAATGAATAAAATAAAATACTAACACAAAACATAATTAATTAATTAATTAATTAATAGTAATAATATTATAAAAATATAAATTATTATAGTTACAAAAATATTTTATTAATGATAACTTTATATTATAATAATGATATTAAAATGTATTTAATATTAGTGATAAAATATATATTTTATATTAATAATAAAAATTATTGTATTATATCATTATCTTTAATTAATTAAAAATATATATTTAGTAATATTAATATACGAATATGTGGTTGCACCTGTGAGAAATTAGGAAATGTGAAGTCAATGTCCTTGATAATCATAGTCTGCGTTAGTTCAGCTCTCTGTTTTCTGTTGCTGAACATGACCTGTCATTTGTTAACCCCATAAGGCTTCAGTTAGAGCTCCATGCTTACTTTTCTTTTAATGATAAACTAAGTTCAGTTGAGCACGTGTATATCCATATTTTGACAATCCTCTGTTGTTAAGTTAAAAAAAAAATTAATACTTATAATAATAAAAATAATACTTAAATAATATCTAATTAAAATAACTATAATTTAATTTGAAGAATATTCAATTAAATAACGTTTATCGTTGAAAAAATTTAAATTAATAGTTATTATTTATTTAAAATAAAATAATATGCTAGATTGTTTTATTATAAAAAATGTATAAAATAAATATAATAGATGATATTTTTATGATTAAAAGTTTTAAAAAATATTATTTTTATTATTTTCTTACTATCTTTTTTTTAAATATTTTATGATGTGTTGGTTTGTGTTTTAATAATTATAAAATAATTTTTTTAATAAATATATTTACAATCATATTTACATTTTATTATACATTTTTTATCTAACAATACTTGATGTGATTTAAATATATAATTTTGAATAAAAAATATTAATTTAATTTTAATATTATTATTAAGTGAATTATTAATAAATATTTAACAATAAAATGTTAACAAGGATTGTTGACTAAAATATAACATCTTTCTTTAAATATTTTTTTACTTTTTTTAAATTTATTTATTAGTAATTTATCAACAGTTTTTTCATATATTTAAGCATCTTATTATTAATTAATATTATAAATAAATAATATAAAAAAATCATGTAAATACTTATCATAGAATAAAAAAAATCAATATCAAAATAAGACACAAATAACATGATACGAATATAACTAACATGACAACACTATCACACATGCATCCGACCAGGTAGCTAGCACACGAATGGATCATAGATGACTTCACTGTTGGGTTTTCCTCTTGATTTGGAGGAGCCCAAGAGAAGCCTATGTGGCTTAAAAGCCCATGGAGTAAGAAGGGGCAATTATGTCATTTCATTGCCTTAATTAATAAAACCATTTAGGGTTTGTTGTGGGTGGATTCTGCAGTTTTTAGAATTGCAACAGCAAAGGCAGCAGTTTGCAGAAAAACTGAGCAGTTTTTCCCTCTCCAGCCAGTCTTCATCAAGTGCTCCGATCGAAGGCCGTTTGTGGTCCGATTAAGCTGAAATTTTGCGGACAGGTTCACGACTCAAGAATATTTAATCTGTGCGGTGGGATTTGGATTTGGCTCACCGGTTTGAGAAATTCTGAGCAGTGAACAGTGACTACGAATTTGGTTAGATTTCTCCATTTTCTTGAAATAATTGTTAGTTTCCAAGAAGTATATTCTTGATGATGTTGTTGATTGCTTGCCTCTAGTTTTACCTAGAGAGAATTGTTGTACAATTGTTTCTTGATAGTGGAAGTTTTGGAGAGGAGTGCCGTGGTTGTTTCCTTCCTATACCGGGAAGGTTTTTCCACGTAAATTGGTTGTGTTGATTTTGTGCATGTTTGATTTTAAGCTCTATTTATTTGTTTCCTAAAAGATTCACACAAAGAAGGAGAATAGGTTTAATTCCGCTGTTTAGAGCTTAATTAAGTTCGAATTGAAATTGTGATTCTCCTAATAAAGTGGTATCAGAGCTGTGGTTATTATTGTGGAATTTCTTGTGTTGAATAATGGAAGAAAATTTGAGTAGAATGATTACTTTGAATGGTTCTAACTATCACACTTGGAAAGGAAAAATGGAAGATCTTCTTTATGTCAAACAATTTCATTTACCGGTGTTTGCCTCTGAAAAACCAGAAAAATTGTCTGAAGAAGAATGGACTTTGTTACACCGACAAGTCTGTGGGTATATAAGGCAATGGGTAGATGATAATGTTTTGAATAATATTAGTGGAGAAATACATGCACGGTCACTATGGAATAAACTTGAAGAGTTGTATGCTCGAAAAACAGGAAATAATAAAATGTTTCTTATAAAGCAGTTGATGGCTTTAAGGTACCAAGATGGAACTCCGTTGACAGATCACTTGAATACGTTCCAAGGAATAATCAATCAGTTAGCTGGAATGAGTATCAAGTTTGATGATGAGATTCAGGGGTTGTGTTTATTGGGTACGTTGCCGGACTCTTGGGAAACATTTAGAATGTCATTAAGTAACTCAGCTCCAAATGGTGTAATCAATATGGATCTGGCTAAGAGTAGTGTTTTGAATGAAGAAATGAGAAGAAAATCACATGAGTCTTCTCAACAGTCAGAGATTTTGGTTACAGAAAGAAGAGAGAGGAGTAAAAGCAGAGGTTACAAGAGCAAAGAAAAAGGAAGAAGTCAGTCCAACAAGTTTTCTAATGTTGAGTGTCATCACTGTGGCATGAAAGGGCACATCAAGAAATATTGTAGACAGTTGAAGCGGGATAACAAGAAGAAAGACAAAGAACAAGATGGTGATGTTGGCAAGGAAAATGATCGAGTTGCCACCGCTAGTTCAGAAGACTTTCTCGTTGTTTATAATGAAGATGTTGTCAATGTTGCATGTCACGAGGTCAGTTGGGTTATTGATAGTGGAGCCTCCATTCATGCTACGTCTCGAGAGGACTTCTTTACATCCTATACAGCAGGTGACTTTGGGACAGTGAAGTTGGGTAATGATGGCTTGGTTAAAGTCATTGGTATTGGAGATGTGTGTTTGGAGATGAATAATGGCACGAGGCTACTTCTTAGAGGGGTAAAACATATTCCTGAAATTCGTTTGAACTTGATCTCTGCAGGTAAACTTGATGATGAAGGATATTGCAATACCTTTAGTAATGGTCAATGGAAACTTACTAAAGGTGCTATGGTTGTTGCTCGTGGGAACAAGCATTCCAGTTTGTATATACTGCATGCGAGACTCTTTAAAGGTGTTATTAATGCTGTGACAGATGAGCTCACATCAGAATTGTGGCATAAGAGACTTGCTCACATGAGTGAGAAAGGCTTGGTAGTATTAACTAAAAAGAATCTTCTTTCTGGAATGAATGATGTTTGTTTAAGAAGATGTACTCATTGTTTGGCAGGGAAGCAAAATAGAGTTTCTTTCAAAAGTTCCCCTCCTTCAAGAAAACAATACATACTTGATTTGGTACATTCAGATGTATGTGGTCCTATGAAGACAAAAACTTTGGGTGGTGCCAGTTATTTTGTAACCTTCATAGATGATTGTTCAAGAAAGTTATGGGTGTACACTTTGAAGAGCAAAGATCAAGTATTAGATGTGTTTAAACAGTTTCAAGCCTTAGTTGAGAGACAAACTGGGAAGAAATTGCGGTGCATCAGAACAGATAATGGGGGAGAGTATTCAGGTCCTTTTGATGAGTATTGTAAGCATCAGGGAATTCGACATCAAAAGACACCTCCCAAGACTCCTCAGTTAAATGGGTTGGCTGAGAGAATGAACAGGACATTGGTTGAAAGAGTAAGATGTCTTCTTTCGCAGGCTCAGTTGCCAAGATCTTTCTGGGGTGAGGCTTTGAATACAGTTGTACATGTTCTTAATCTCACACCATGTGTTCCTCTTCAGTTTGATGTACCAAACAGAGTTTGGACTGGCAAAGATGTTTCTTATGATCATCTTCGCGTTTTTGGTTGCAAGGCATTTGTGCATATACCAAAAGATGAGAGATCTAAGCTCGATGTGAAGACACGACAGTGTATCTTTGTTGGTTATGGTCTGGATGAATTTGGCTACAGATTCTATGATCCAGTTGAGAAGAAACTGGTAAGGAGTCGTGATGTTGTGTTTATAGAAGATCAAACTATACAAGATGTTGAGAAGATAGAAAAAGGAGTCCATCAGTATAGCGATGATTTGATTGACCTAGATCCGATTCCTTTATCAGTACAGATGGAACAAAATGTTCAAGATGACCAACATGGTTTAGATGATGCAGATATGCAAGCTGAAACAGATCACCAGACTACTGATCAGTTGCCAGAACCAGAAATTCCACCCAGGAGGTCTACCAGAGACCGACGTCCTTCCACACGGTATGATACAAATGAGTATGTGCTATTGACAGATGAGGGAGAACCTCAATGTTATGCAGAAGCGATGGAAGATGGAAACAGAGCACACTGGGTTGGTGCTATGGAAGATGAGATGCAGTCACTGTATGACAATCACACGTTTGAGCTGGTAAAGTTGCCTAAGGGTAAGAGAGCTTTGAAGAACAAGTGGGTCTACAGGGTGAAGCAAGAAGAACACAATTCACAACCACGATACAAAGCTAGACTGGTCGTCAAGGGATTCAGTCAGAGAAAATGTATTGATTTTGATGATATTTTCTCTCCTGTTGTGAAGATGTCTTCCATACGTGTTGTTCTAGGTCTAGCAGCAAGCTTGGATTTAGAAATTGAGAAAATGGATGTGAAAACTGCCTTTCTTCATGGTGAGTTGGAGGAAGAGATTTATATGGAGCAGCTAGAGGGTTTTGAGGTTAAAGGAAAAGAGGATTACGTATGTCGGTTAAAGAAAAGCCTCTACGGGTTGAAGCAAGCACCTAGACAATGGTATAATAAGTTTGAGTCAGTTATGGGGGAGCATGGTTACAAGAAGACTACTTCTGATCATTGTGTTTTTGTGCAGAAATTCTCTGATGATGATTTTATCATTTTATTGTTCTATGTTGATGACATGTTGATTGTTGGTAGAAATTCTTCAAGGATTGATAATTTGAAGAAGCAGTTGAGTAAGTCCTTTGCCATGAAGGACTTGGGGCCAGCAAAACAAATTCTTGGTATTCGAATTTGTCGAGACAAGAAAAGAAAGAAGTTGTACATGTCACAGGAACGGTACATCAACAAGGTACTTGAAAGATTTCATATGGATAAAGCTAAAGTGGTTTCTTCTCCTTTATCTAATCACTTTAAGTTGAGATCGAGTCAAGGCCCTTCAACAGATAAAGAGAAGGAAGATATGGAAAATGTTCCATATGCCTCAGCAATAGGAAGCTTAATGTATGCAATGGTGTGTACGAGGCCAGACATAGCTCATGCAGTTGGAGTTGTTAGTCGTTTTCTTTCGAATCCAGGAAGAGAGCATTGGGATGCAGTAAAGTGGATTATGAGATATCTTCGAGGTACTTCCAAGTTAACACTTAGCTTTGGAAGTGGAAAACCAGTGTTAGTTGGATACACTGATTCAGATTTAGCAGGAGATGAAGATTCTCGTAAGTCTACTTCAGGTTATTTAATTACTTTCTCTAGTGGAGCAGTTTCTTGGCAGTCAAGATTGCAAAAGTGTGTTGCACTTTCTACAGCAGAGGCGGAGTTTATTGCAGCAACGGAAGCTTGTAAAGAGTTGTTGTGGATGAAACAGTTATTGAGAGAACTTGGTTTCAAGCAGCAAAAATATGTGCTATTCTGCGATAATCAGAGTTCTATTCACCTAGCGAAGAACTCGGCATTTCACTCAATATCAAAGCATATTGATGTGAGGTATCATTGGATAAGGGATACTCTTAACAATAAGTTGCTTGAACTTGAGAAAATCCATACCGATGAGAATGGATCTGACATGCTGACAAAAGCAGTGTCAAGAGAAAAACTTGAAGTTTGTTGTTCAATAGCCGGTATGGCGGATCCCTCCATCTAATCGGAAAAAGGGGAGATTTGTTGGGTTTTCCTCTTGATTTGGAGGAGCCCAAGAGAAGCCCATGTGGCTTAAAAGCCCATGGAGTAAGAATGGGAAATTATGTCATTTCATTGACTTAATTAATAAACCCATTTAGGGTTTGTTGTGGGTGGATTCTGAAGTTTTTAGAATTGCAACAACAAAGGCAGCAGTTTGCAGAAAAACTGAGCAGTTTTTCCCTCTCCAGCCAGTCTTCATCAAGTGCTCCGATCGAAGGCTGTTTATGGTCCGATTAAGCTGAAATTTTGCGGACAGGTTCACGACTCAAGACTCTTTAATCTGTGCGGTGGGATTTGGATTTGGCTCACCGGTTTGAGAAATTCTGAGTAGTGAACAGTGACTACGAATTTGGTTAGATTTCTCCATTTTCTTGAAATAATTGTTAGTTTCGAAGAAGTGTATTCTTGATGATGTTGTTGATTGCTTGCCTCTAGTTTTACCTAGAGAGAATTGTTGTATAATTGTTTCTTGATAGTGGAAGTTTTGGAGAGGAGTGCCGTGGTTGTTTCCTTCCTATACCGGGAAGGTTTTTCCACGTAAATTGGTTGTGTTGATTTTGTGCATGTTTGATTTTAAGCTCTATTTATTTGTTTCCTAAAAGATTCACACAAAGAAATAGAATAGGTTTAATTCCGCTGTTTAGAGCTTAATTAAGTTCGAATTGAAATTGTAATTCTCCTAATATTCACTATATATCTCAACAAAACCTATCCCCACTCTATTGCAACCAGTTTGTTTAATTATTTATTCCTTCCCATAATGAACTTTTCTCCCTTCTTCGTCTAATACTAATAAAGTAGAATAAATTAAAAAATAAGCATTAATATAACTATAGCGTACCTCCAAATAATGCTTGTATGCCCAATTGGGAAACCATGGTGTTTTGTGAACAACACCACGCAAAAGCACTTTCAAACCCTCAACTTCATTAGGAAGCAAAAGCTGAGCCCAACTAGTACTTCCGCTAACAATCCTTTCAAGAGCTGCTTTACTTTGGGACTCAGAGAATCCCACATTTGAGTTTGACAAAACTAGACACTTAACCAATTTGGGATACAACACTGCCATTCTAGACCCAACCATCCCACCATAGCTACACCCAACCACAGTGCACTTTTCCACCCCAAGCAACTTCAATCCCCTTGCCAAACACTCGGCCTGGAATGTCGACGACCGCTCCGAGCTATCGGAAATCGAGCCGCCGAAGAAAATAAGGTCGGGCACATATACATCATACTTGCCAGCCAAAGCTGCCACTTGAAACAACCATGTTAATATACCTGTTCCAGCAAATCCATGAAGCAAAACCACAGCTGGCTTGTTCTTCTTCTCGATTTTTACGGAGTTTGATTCTGTTTTTTTGTAGTTTTTGATTGAGTGAGTTGGTGCCCAGAAGTTGATCAATGTTCCTGGCTCGATTTCTACAACTTGTTCACTCAAACCAATTAACTTCATTAAGATTCTTATTAGAGGATTCAGAGCTTGTAAAAGATTAATGCCCATCTTGCTAGCTTTGTGTAATATTTGATTCAATCTTGATGATCATTACTCAATGTTATATATAGAAGATAAACTTAATTTGGTTAGGGATCGATTTATATTGAAGAGACTTATTATTAATTGTATTGAACGTAACATATCTATAAAACCTCCCACCAAGCCTTCAACGATTGGACAAGGTAGCAACCAATATAAATAAGGGGCGTAGGCCTTTCCGTTATGTAAATCTTAAGACGTGGCTTAATGTAATACCACTATATACTAAATCTGACAAGAAGTCAACAACTACTTTCGTACCAAAAGAAAAGAGAAAAAAATATAAAAATAATTACCATTTACATTCTTTCTATATAAGATGATATTTTTTTTTAGGGATTTATCTATTGTGATTTTTATGTATATTTTTATTTTGTTATAATCTTATATATAAGTATATTATTTTATTTATGGGATGATTATATTTTAGAAGATGCTAAGTTCACCAAATTAATGAAGTTTATTACATATATTAGCGCATTTCTTGTAATAATTTAAACAAATCTATTAAATAAAATAAATATGATCTATTCTAATGTAACACTGCTTGTGTTATATTATAAGTTAAAAACTCAAATCTAATTCAACTTAATAAGATTTCATTTAGTTAAGAGTTTTCTAAGCTTATAAGCAATACTATTACCGAACTCCCGATTGATGTGAGAATAAAAAAAACTTAATAATCTCCTCCACATGGACAGAGATGGTCTCACAAAGCTACGATAAGACTGTTAAAGACAAAATTCAAATCACAGATCAAACAAGAATCAACTTTGATATCAAGTTAGAAACTAAAATTTTATTCAATTGAATAAGATCTCGTTAAATTAAAGATTGTTTAAATTAATAAGTAGTATTATTATCGAATTCTTAATCAATATGAAACCGAAAAAAACTTAATTGTATATATATAGATTATAATTTATTATATAATTAGATTTTTTTTATTTACCGTGTGCCAACACGTTTGTACATTTGGTAAGAATAATTATTTGAAATACCGACATACCGACATAATAAAGAATCATGCATGTTTTATATAAATAGTCATATAACTCTATTTTAACCTTTACAGTTTATTTTTTATCTTTAATTTTCTCTAAACACACCACACTCTCATCTCCCTCACACATGTAGAATTTCTTTTCATAACTTAACATTGCACCGACAACAACGATCGTTGAAAAATTGAGGTGATTTTCATATCGCCATTGTATTGTCTCTCTTCTTTCCCTTTTATTTCTTCATTTAAAAGCAATTTCATTTCATCTTTAATTGAATTAATTTAAATCTCTTATTTCATTTACCTAATTATACAAATTGCATTGTTGAATGATTTCTTCCCTACCGTAAAAGAGAAACTATCCATGTGTGTCCCCGTCTACAATAGAGAAACACGATGGTTTCATCGGACAAATATATCTTTTCATATGTATATTTTCTGAGAGGCATCAAGATGTACTTGGTTTTGCACAAGTCCTTGACATTAAAGACAAGGAGAAATGCTTCTCCTCTTTCCTTGTCTATCTAACTCTTTCATATTTTTTTCTTTTATCTTATCTTCTTGTTATCTTTTAACAATTCTGAATAATTATCATATATGTATATATTTTACATATTGTCTCTTCAAAAATATATACTTAAAATTTATATAATCTTTCAAATATATATATATATATATGTTACATACTAGTTAAAAAAATATGATGGTAATGCTTACTGGAACTTTTAAAAATATGTATAGAAATATATATATAATTTACTTATTTTTTTAAAAATATGTAATTAATTTACGCACGTTTTTAAAAACATATATCTAAACTTTACTACCATTTAGAAATAAATATAAATCTTACATATCCGTATCGCAAGGGTGGTTGAAGCTCTCACAAGATCACATACAAAGTTCATCAAAACTTGAAAATATCGCTGACCATTATTATTATAGTAATATTTATTTAATTTTGTTAGTTAAGATATTAATGATAATTTGAACTTTGGACGACTCTCTAACGTATGCTTAACTTTGCGTATATATTAACCAAGTGATCAAAAATTAAAAAAAAAAGTAGTGTAATAAGCTGTCAAAGCACTTCAATATAACCTCTACATATTATTGATGGGTTGCTTCCAAACAAAAGAGCAATATTAATTTATTTATTTTTTCTTTGTGTCTACATTGATTTGAAAGAGCTAACAAAGTAATTAACAGTTTGTGAAAGGAAGAGAGAGAGAGAGAGAGAGAGAGAGAAACTAGGATACAAGCTTGTATGGTCCCAATCCCAATTGAGAAAGAACAAAGATAAAGGAAGGAATTGAGGAATTGGCCTATCTCTAGTGTGGATCAGTCAAGGCATAGATGCCTTTAGACTCTCTTTCATATCTTTATTTTTTATTTTTTAACGTATCTAATTAAGGCTAATTTTATCTGTATAGCAATAATCATTAATATTATCGTGACAAAGTTTTTAATTTTAAAAATAAATATTTCTAAAAGTATTTATGATAATAGTATTTATTGTTATGAAAATATTAATTCTCATATGTATGCATACACCTGTATTTTTAATTGTATATGTGTCTTAAGTTTTTGCCAGGTTCTCTTTTTTGAATTAATTTACTGAAAAAGATTGAGAAACCAAACACTTTATTTATTTATTATTTTATTTGGTTCAAGAAGTGAATATATCCATGGAAGAAAATGAAAGCATTACAACTAAAAAGCCAAAGTACTTGATACCAGACAAAAACAAGACACCTACTCAGACACCAAAACACTAAAAAGATTCCAACGAACATAGCAGTTCTACTATCTCAAGAATCAGAGCTAAAAATTTCTATCATAAAGCTAGTAAAGAGCAATCGTAAAGAGTGTTCACATAACCCCTATCATAATCCAGCTATACAAGGTAGAAGGAACTAACTCTAAGGAAGCAACACAACACATCATGACTCAGCTTGCCCAAAGAAAAACAAGTAGATTAAAATAAGAAAAGAAACAGAATAAAAACTCTAAAAATGTGCAGAGGAAAAAAAAAGTAAATAAACACAAAAACACAATAGGTCTTTTGGTAAAATGTCCACACTATGAAGCAAAAAACCATCAAAAACCCAAAATGAAAAGAAAAAGCACTCAACCAACCAAATAAACTATTTTCCCTGTAAAAAGTAATGGCCTAACTCCTTCCAAAAGAGCTCTCAAAGAGGAAGGGTTGTCGGGAGCTTATAGCCAGCACTCTATTGCCTTTCTTGGTCAATGTGGGACTCAACACCCCCACTCACATCGGACGGGAACACCGCAAATACCGATTGAACGTGAGGGGACCGAGAGGAGACTCATCAGTTGACCCCATGGATCTGTTTTGATACCATATAGAAAGTTATGATCTAACTCCCTTCAAAAGAGCTCTAAAAGAGTAAGGATTATCAGGATCTTATAATCAGCACTCTGTTAGCTTCCCTGGTCGATGTGGGACTCAACACCCCCCCTCACATCGGACGGGAACACCGCAAAGACCGGTTGATCGTGAGGAGACTTATCAGTTGACCCCAAAGAACTGCTTTGATACCATGTAGAAAGTCATAGCCTAATTCCTTTCAAAAGAACTCTCAAAGAGGAAGAGTTCTCAGGACCTTATAACCAACACTCTACTGGCTTCCTTGATCGATGTGTGACTCAACAATCCCCTCCATATCAGCAGCCTCATCTATCCCAGCATTCCCTCCATAGTTGGCTGAAACGAAGCATCCTGCATAATACTCAAGTAGGTGACCTCCTCCAACCCATGCCTTGTATGTTTTCCAGTTTTAGCACCCTGCACATTCCCATCACCCTTCCATTAACCTTCTTTTTTCCCACCGCATTACCAGATCCAAAAACAAAAGCAACATCATCCTTTTTTTTTCTTGAGACCTCCCTCTTCAACATGTGCTGGAACTTTCATGTTCATATCAGAGCAAAGCCATTCTCTAGAGTATGCATATTTACCTCCAAACTTAATACAAAAATCAGTAACATTGTCACATAAAAGATTTTGATGCATAATTTCTCCATAGTAATAATAAAAGCTAGGCAATTTTTCATATTTGAACTCAATCCAGACAAGTCCAAACTTAAAAGGAATCCAAGCCCCATGGACTAGTGCTTTTTACAATCTGAACACTAACTCTAATCCTCACAAATCTCATGGAACTACCAGATAGAGAGAATTTATCAACCTCTAACATAGTGCCTATGTGACTCATAATCCTCTTAGCTATCACCTTAGTTCTCCAATCAACTGAAAAATCATGGATCTGAATCTAAATTGGAGTGAAATCAAAGGAAAGAAACGATAGATACATACCTGACCCTTACCTATGTAACACCATAAGGCTATTATCAAAGGTCCATGGAGCTTTCCTAAGAACAAACTCCATATCAGACACCTCTTCAAAATAGAAGATGAAGATGCTTCTGTCCACAACCTTAAGATCCAAACCTCCACCCCTGGTCTGAATCTTGCGATGCATTTTGAGTAATGCCTCAGTGTTCACTTGTCTCTGAGAGATCAATCGCGATGCAATTGCTAGATCAGAAACTTCACGCTCTACTTCAGCAAGATCACCTAGATCAATCTAATAAACTATACTCCTCAATTCTTCCATCGCCAGCACAGAATCAAAGGTAATCGAGAAATTAAGATAGCAACAATACAACACAAATGAGTGCAAAACAAAATCCAGAGGGAACCAAGAGAAACAAGAAAGATGATCAATATCAAAAATCGTGGTGACAAAGACAATCCAGAGGAAAATCGAGAAGGAAAAGCCAAAATCAGCCTAGAAAAAAGAAGGCCAACACGAAGTTGGAAAGGGTACTCCAGAGAGAAAATAGAGCCTCTCGATTAAATATTTTTTCCTACTACCCAGACACTTTAATTTTGCATATATGTATTTTACGTCTCTATTTAACCTTCTGGTAAAATATTTAGATTTTATGTTGTTTAAATAATATACACATTAATTGCTCCTTTTTCATTTTTAATAGGCTCGTAATTAGGCCTACTTCAAAAAAAATTAAACACTTAAACAATATTATATTATATACAAATATGACCAAAACTATAAGTTTTTTCTTTAAGAAAAAAAATCATAAAAATCATATCAATGTTATTAATTAATAAACATATTAATTTAATAATTTTTTAAAAATAAGTATTTTTAGTATTATAATTTATGAGTTAAACATTACTAATTTTATTATTATGAAAATTAAATATTTTTAATTCTATATTTTATTAAAATAAGTACTTCTAATCCATCAAAAATATAACAATGAAAACTTATGGTAGGATCTAATACCCTACACCTACTCCGATTATTACATTAGTATTTCAAATATTCATATTATTAAAATATTTTATTTTAATATTACAATTAAAATACTAGTATTCTTTCTATTATTTTTATATAGTAACTAATTATTTTATCTAAAATACCCTTTTAACATTTTTACTACGGTTTTTTTTACAATTAATTAGAGTTAAAAAAAGTGAAAACTTTTGTTAATTTTTAGAAGTTTTTGTTTCTAACAATATTATTAATACAAATATATTCAATTAATTATTTATAAAAAAAATATTTTTATTGTTATTCCTGCTAGTTAGTAATGAAAAATATTTTTCTTCATGTCTCAATAAAATTATGAGAATGTTATGATTTTTAATACTTATTTATATTATTTGTTTTTAAAAATAAAAATTTAATCATTTTTATTTTTTTCATAATTTTTAGTAAAAAGTGTTGAACCCAATCATTAACAAAAAAAATCATTTTTTCAACTCTTAGTTAATTTTCAAAAAAAAAAATGGTTCTATTGAAAAAAGATATAAATGATATCGATACTTAAATTAGGATATTAAAACAAACATTTTAATAATATGACATAGATAAGGTACTAATGTATTAATTAGGATACTTCTAAGTAACATTCCTTCTATAGTTAACTTTCATAAAGAAAAATTATGACTTCTCACGACGAATCCAATAATTATAGAACTAAACTACTTAACTTAAATGAATTAAAAACTTCTAATTAGGGGTGTACAAAAAAAATATAATCTTTCAATTAATCCGAACAATCCAATTCAATATGTTAGATTTTTGACATTTTCGATTTGATCTTAAGATTGGATCAGATGGAAAAAAATTCAATATGTTAAGTTCAAATCGAATAACAAATTTCATTATTTATCATTCTATCTAACCAAAAATAATTAAATATATATTTACATTTATACATTAGTCATATTCTCATTGGTCATTCATATTTCTATTATACACCACATCACGTACTAACAAAATTAAAAACCCTAAAACATTTTTCATAATTATAAGAAAACTTAAATGTTTGCACTTCAGTCTTCAACACTTCAACTATTCTATATTTTATTTTAATTTTCTAGCCTTCCCATCACTCTCACTTCCTCTTCCTCACGTCCACATGTCGTCATCCCATCACGCCTCACTTCCTCTTCCTCAATCTTCATGTCATCGCGACTCATGCAACCCCACCTTCCTAGCCTCTTACTCATGCCTCACTCACCTCTTATTCATCATTTTCAATTTTTCACGACAACCACCACCGACCAACATCTCTATCGACGACATATTCAACTCTTACTCATCATTTTCAATTTTCCACGTGTTCAGTGAGATTTTTTCTCTATTTTTTGTTAAATTAAATTCATATTCTTGTTTTTTTTTCTTTGCATAGAGAAACAAATAAACATCAACTCGTGATTTCTTTATTTGTTTACCATTCATATTTGATTGTTTCTTGGTTAGGTTAGAAACAAAAGCTCTTAATGAAAGTTAACTATTTAAGATTTAGAGGCACAAGTTGACTATACCTATATTAATTGTAGTTTATAAGTTCGCATTTTATACCGAATAAAGAGTTATTAATCCTTTTAGAAGTTCATTGTTCCCGAAAGCTATCTAAGCACTTATTTGTACTCAAAACTAGATTTGATTTTCACAAATAATTAACATTCGAGAGTCACTTGATGATATTGAAGCAATTGAAATAGATAATATTATTTTAATTTTTAATATTAATTAATAACATTCTCTTATAATTGATGTTTTAATATTTTCATCATTTTCTTTTATTTTCTATTTTGTATATATGTTGGAAGACATTAAGTACATTATCCTTAATTGAGTATGATATAAAATTATTTTATTTCATATGTATTTAGTTAATTATTTTTTATATATTTAGTTATCAATTTACTAATATTTTTTAAATTATGACTAATAGGTAATGAAACACTAACAAATTTTGCTATTATTCTCAAGATCTAAGATTATTTTTAAGATACTCGATGAATGTTAAAGAATGAAATGATCAATTTAATTTAGCTTTAGATTATTAGGAATTATCTTTTTGTTTATTATTTGAATAAATTATTAACTTTATTAAAATGACTATTGTAATTAATATTGTATTATTGTTGTTTTATATAGGTTTTTACTACTTAAGTTGTATTTTAACATTTTTATTTTATATTTTAAGGTTTTTTTAGTTCAAATAAACTTATGTTATGTGAAAATTAAATTTTTTTATTTAAAAATACTAAAAATTAAGTTAATTAAGTTTATTGATCGGATTGATTAGATTCAATTGATCCAATCCAAATAAATTATGAATTGAACAAATTCAATCGATCCAATCTAAATAGATTACGGATTGAACAAATTCAATCGATCCAATCTAAATAGATTACGAATCTAATTGTATCATATTTGAAAGGTGATCAAATCGGTTGTGTTTTAGGATACTTCAATCTGATTGAAAGGTCGGATCGAATCAAACGAGTATAAAATTAATGATTTTGATATGATGCACACCCCTATTTCTAATGATGAATACCCTTTTTTCTTTCTTGTGTTTGCAATTTTCAATTATGAAATGACACCTAAGAAAGATTATGTTATTTTGAAATGTTATGATATGTTAAATTTGTGAGATTTTTATAAATTTTGGAACATTATAGCAATAATTGGACTAAGTGTCATAATTTTTAAAACAATAAGATTAAAAGAAAAAGGATAACTTAAGTATGATATTTTTAATAAAAGTGTACTTTGATTCCATACATATTAAGTAGAACACCATAAATCTAAAAAAGATGATAAAAGTTTATTTTTGTAAAAAATATATATATATATATAAATTTATTTCATTTACAAAATAAACTTATACAATTATTTTTATAAATATAATAAACCAATCTTCTTTTAAAAGTAACGAATTTACACCCGTGTTATTTTTAATATATAATTGTTAAAAATATGGATGATAGTGAACAATTACTGTAAATATCAAAATATATCATTTATTTGATTAAAAGAAGTGAACATATATTTAATTTAACCTATAGGATTTTTAAGATATTTTTTCTTTTAATTTATGTACTTATAATTTATATTAATTATATACACGTGGGGAAAAAAAGCAATACAAGAAAACATTGAATTTTGATAAAAAGTGGCCCTTATCAAACACCATCTTGTTTCGTCTCTGTTTGTCTTCGTTGTATATTAAGATAAGGTACCCGGCTCAAGTGAATTTTTGAAACATTTTATTAATAAATATACCAAGTATTTTAATTACTCTCAATTTATTTGTATCTTTGTTAAAAATAATTTTATACATAAGTAATTTTAAAATGGTACGGATGTGATTATTGTGAGATTTCTCTAAATTTTGGAACATAATCTAATAATTGGACCCAAGTATCATAAATTTTTAAAAATATGATTAAATATGTACTTGTTAAAAATGAAGAGGATAGTGAACAATGGAATTGTTTGATCCCCATCATTTTTTATTAACGTGAATATCAAAATATATCCTTTATTTGATTTTAAAAAATTGAACATATATTTTATATAACTTATTTAACCTTTAAGATTTTATTTTCTGATTTATATACTTATAATTTATATAAATAATATAGGTGTACGATTAAATATATACACTTTGAAAAGAGAAAGGCATACAAGAAAATATTGAATTTGGATTACAAAGAAAAATGTGGTCCTTAAACACAACACCATCTTGTTTCGTCTCCGTTTGCATTCGTTGTAAATTAGGAAAAGTGTCCAACCCAAGAGAATTTTTGAACGTTTTACTAATAAATAGAGTAAGTATTTCAATTAGTCTCAATTTATTTATATTTTTGTTAAAAATAATTTCATACAGAAATAATTAAAAATATTTGAAAAGATTTTAGTATAAGAGGATTTTTAAAAAGAAGTTTGAAATATGAATTATGAATTATGATCAAACCTTTTATTTATCTTACTAAGGAGTTATATGTAATACCCAAGAGACAATTGTCGAGTTCATATTAATAGTCGTCCTATTTAGAGGTATTAGAGTACATGTACATAGTTCTACATAGAATTAGGTTGATGTTCTTAGGTCGCATATTACACCCTATTGGCATGGCGAGTCCTTTAGGAGGGCTACCAACAGGTTGCTCAATCCTAGTCTAACTGATAAGTTGTTGCTTGCTTTGAATCACGAGGTCATGTTTCTTAAGGGTTATTAGTTGCGGGGTGTACTCAGATAACCAATCTCGATTACTATACACATGCTACATGCGGTCTTATGTACAAAGGTGGCCCAAGTCACTAGGACGATGTACCTGTTACGTGTAGAGTACAAAATATTAACTCCCATATTCCCTAAATTTCTTAATCCTTAAAATTTAAATAAGTTTGGGGAATACTTCATTACTTGACTTCTGCATCCGAATGGTCAGGTCGTAGTTGATAAGATATCTACTAAAATGGGCTCTTAACAAGGAAGGTTATAAAGTCGTCTAGATAGTGACCCTTCCATACATGCAATACTTGATATCAAATCCTCTACTCGTTAGGATTCTAAGAAGTTTAAGGAATATTTTGAGTATTAAACTGGGTTTTAATAGGCAAAGCTTTCAACTTCAGAATAATCCTTACTTATCAACCTAGATCAAAGTTTTTCATTATCTCTTTAAGACTTAGTAAATTCTTGTTACAGCTCTGTTATATGTCTTTGGAGACCCTTCAACATGGTATCCTTTTTAAGGGATGTACTTTTGGAGTTATAGCTTACCAAACTTGTAGCCTGGAAAATTGTTCTAACTGGTCCAACTGTGTTATTATGGGATAATAGTCGGCTGTCGTCATTAACTAAGGGTCATGTGCAACCATGTTCTTAATCACCATGCAATGTTCTAATTGGCGAGGAACGATGCATCTGATCATTTAGATTAAATTCTAGACTTAAGATAACGGACTGGCTATATTAAGCGAATTGAATATCCTTACGACACGAGATGCTTCTTTAGAGTGTAATATACACGATATCAAATGCTAATTAAGGATTAGAAATATTTAAGACTCTACGATGAGAACTAATTGTTTAGAGAGATTCTAATGTTGTAGAATTTAAAAAAAAAGTGTGAAATGTGAATTATGATCATATCCTTTATTCATCTCATTATAGCACCTAAGATACCGATGTCCAAGTTACATTTATAGGTTCCTCGTTTAGAGTTGTCAGAGTAGATATATATAGTTCTATACATAATTAGGTTGATATCACTTAATTAAGTATCACTTATTTCGAATTACGATTTCATGTTTTTTAGGGTTGTTAGTGGATGAATTCACTCGGATACTCAATCTAGATCGTGACGTACTTATTATATATAAAGTATTAAAAAATAAAAAGAAGAAAATTATGGTGTTGTACGAGGGAAAACAAACACTTATTCATAAAACGTAAAATGCGTTTTCTCACTTTTCTGAATGCTAAAAGCATTTCGAACAATGCTTTTCAATTTAAAATCATATCAATGATTTGTAAAGATTTCGTATTGAAACGATTGGAGCAGGTCGAATACGGGACAAAACAGATTGATAGGGGACAGCTCATGCAGGCTAACTAGTCAGTATTCACTGCCACTAATCCCCCTTCTGCTGGACTCCACAACACCTTAATATTTATTCAATTTTCAGTGATAGGGAGTGGGGTGAAGAGATTAAAAAAAAACATTAACAAAAACATCACTCTCAAATTTATATCAATAAAAATAAAACTTTAAAAATATTAAATTACTTTAAATTTAACTATATTTAGTAGATGTAATCAAATATTATTTAATATTAAATAAAATTTAATTAAATATTATTTAAAATTTTCTAATAATAAAAATATACAAATTATATATAATTAATATTGTTTTTATATTTATAAATTTTAAATGTTTTATTTTTATTAAACTAATTTTCCACTACCATATTTATAACCTGTGAAGAGTAAACAAAACAAATTCAATTGAAACCTTTTATAATATATAAGTGCTTATGTACTAGTTTACTTGAATAAAAATATAAGGATTAATTATATTTTATATCGGAAAGTGATAAGTTTTGTAATAAATACATACAGAAAAGTTTTGAAAGTTGCAAACATATTAACAACCTCTATATAATGGTAATATCACATTAAAGAAATATATCCATAGGTAATATCATTGCATATTGAATTTATAACAAATACCCCCGAAGCATTTATATAATTATATAATTACTAACTATTCAGTTAACGTAAATAAATCACCTACGTCGACACGATTAAAATGGATTATGCATTTTTAAAAAACAAACTATATTGATTAAAGGGATCTTTTTTTACTGGTGATGATTTCATCATGACAAGTTCACAACCACTCTTGCTAAAAAATGTCAAATATGTATTAATGGCACTACAAAATGTAACTTACGTTTCTTAATTCTTAGCCAGTGATAAGAGGAAGGAATAAGCAACTTTTCTCTAACAGAGTTTTTCATTGAATCAGAGATTAAAACAATTTTAAACAAATGAAAATTCACTTTTTTTTGTGAACCAGCCGAGTTGACAAAAGCAAATTTAGAAAGTGAGAGCTCTGACAGTGAATAAAGGGAACCAGCAAATATCAGTGAAGCACAGCCACAGCAATAAGCATGGCTACCGTAAAAAGAAAGGTCAAAAGGCCACTTTTAATCTCCTCTGCAATTAAGTGGTCCCACGAACATGGCAAACACAAAAGTGTTGTAAACACATGAATCCATCTTCAACTTGAAGGGCACGACACTATAAACAAAAGGAGGAAGCTATTTGGAGATGAATCGATTCAGTTCTTTCTTCTACTAGAACCGTATAAAGATATTTAAATCTGCCCCCTTTAGAGTATTAGATAACACAGTAATGAATACATTACAGTGTTAGGCATAAATATTAGTAAAACGTCAATGTCTAAACAGCCAAAGTTCAATAACTAATGTCACTCAACAACTTACACGAGTATGGTGTATGAGAAACATTGTGAATTCAACCAAATAACACAACATGCCAATGAATTGAAATCGTGAAAACTAAACTAAGTGACAGCAAAATAAAAAGATGACAAGCCTGACTAATCTACCACTATAGTTGCATGATGAGATTAAGAACCTGTGACCAAATTGAACAACTGCTACACAACTGTCTGCACTGGATATTTGTGAATACAATCCTCCCAGGGACTATTAGTAGAGGGCTTTATATTCCGAAGGGCAACCCAAACTGCACTGTTACACTTAAATCCACTTCCAAAAGCAATCTGCCAAACTCGGTTTCCCCTCCTCATCCTACCCTTTGCTTCTGTGTAAGCAAGCTCATACCAAATTGAACTTGATGAAGTGTTTCCAAACCTGTGGAGTGTCATCCGTGATGCTTCGACATGTGAAGGCAGAAGTTGCAAATTTTTCTCGAGCTCATCAATCACAGCCCTTCCTCCAGCGTGAATACAGAAATGTTCAAAGGCAAGCTTGAAATCCGGTATATAAGGCTTCACTTTGGAATTGAACAACTTCTTTACAACCAAAGTAGCAAAGAAGAGTAGTTGCTCGCTGACAGGGAGAACAAGAGGTCCCAATGTTGTGATGTTAGTCTTAAGTGCTCCACCAGCAATTGCCATAAGATCCTTAGATAAGGAAACCCCAGTTTTCCCAACATCATCCTGTTCTTGGTATACACACTTAAATGCCTTATCATCAGCACCCTTATGAGTCCTTACAATATCAAGGAGCCTATACTTAGCCCGACGTTTATCGGATGACTTGTTCGATAGCAAGACTGCGGCTCCTCCAACACGAAACAAACAGTTAGGTATTAACATTGATTTCTTATTCCCAAAGTACCAATTCTGAGTGATATTCTCAGTGCTAACAACAACTGCATAAGTGTTCCTATGAACTCGCAACAAATCTTTGGCAAGATCAACTGCTATAACTCCAGCACTACATCCCATACCCCCCAAATTAAAACTCTTAATATTACCCCTCAATTTATACTTGTTAACAATCATAGCAGAAAGTGAAGGTGTAGGATTAAACAAACTACAATTGACAACAAGAATTCCAATGTCTTTAGGCTTAACACCAGTATTAGCAAACAGATTATCTAATGCACCATACATCACCTGTTCAGCCTCTTCTCGAGCTGTAGCCATAGAGGGCCTTGGAGGAATCGAATGCATAGCTTCGGGGACATAAGTCTCCTCACCAAGACCAGAACGTTCAAGGATCTTACGCTGGAACTCGAGAGAGGACTCATCAAAATCACCCGCAAGTCTGGAGTGATCCATGAACTGTTGGTATTTAACTTGCAAATGGGGAGGAGGGCGATAACACGAATAATCCACGAGATAAACGGATCGTGGGCGAGTCATGATGTAAACAGTGGATCCAAAAACAAGAATAGCAGAGCAGATTATGATGCTAACCAGATTGTACTGAAGGTGGAGCCATAATTGATGAATATCATCCGGGTTCAACTGAGAGGCTTCAATGACAACGACCGCCATGAGAGGGATCAAACAGAGTGTCAAAAGGTGGGTCATCAAGTAATGATAACCCAGCTTCACATACTTTAAGTTCACACTTTGCAAGAAGTCTGGCAATCTACGACTCTGGTGGATCTGAACTCCACCATTGCAATTGGATTCAGAGTTCATGATGGGCATTCCCTTCAACTGGGTTTTGGTTGGATTGGGCAGAGACGCAAACGCGAATCGGAAACTATAGAACTATATATCCTGAATAGGGTATCGAGCTTGAAGAAGACGGATCTGAATATTCTAAGAATTGACAAAGAGATGGGAAGAATTTGAATGGGTTGGGTGGGACTTAGAAAGGATTAATACAACAACAAAAAAAATGACGAGCAAGATTAAGCAACACGTAGAATGATTGAGAAGATGAAGATGAAGATTCAGAGAGAAACAATTTTATTTATTTATTTTTTAAGAGGAGGGGGTTGTAGGCGTTACTCTAATTTGCTCTGCTACCCCCCTCCCTCTCTCTCCGTCTCTGTCTTGGTGTCTTTGTTTGTGTATTTTTGCTCTGATTTAGGAGGAAGTGATGGGGTAAACGAAGGAATTAAAAATCGAAATGTAATTTAAAAGGTAAAGTTAGGATTTTTCGGTTTTTGGGTGGTGAGAGTCAAACAGAGAAAAGCGGAAATTTCGAGGAGATTCCGGTTCAGGGCTCATTTCTGGACTCTAAACGCTGTGTTTGTGGCATTCGTGTGCATTTCCTCGATTATCTTTATACACGCCTATCAATCTCTCATTAAAGACATTAACGTCATGCGTTTTAGCAGTTTGCACAATTAAAACACCCGCTAACCACGTTGTGGTTTTGAATTCAATGCATATGCGATTTATATAAGAAAAGTAAAATTATAATATATTATTACTTAATATTTATATAGAAATTTACATGTATTTAATTTTGCCAAATTAAACAAGAAATTTTATAAAAATTTAAGAAAAAAATACATAACAAAAAATAATAATTTAATAATTTAAAGATGTAACAATAATTAAATTGAGATATTAAAATATAATATTTTAATAATATAGATCATAAAAAATTAATAGATCCAATTTCATGCAAGAATAACTATAATAATTTAAATTTAATGTTTATTTTTGTATAATTATATTATTATTATCATTAATAATCCTAATTTAAAATTTAATAAAATAAAATAAAAATAACATTCTAATAATTTTTTTATCTTACCGAAAATATAATTATAATTATTTTTTCTATTATCTTTTTTTTTACCTTAAATTTTCATAAATGTATTTTGTTCAATTTTTCCATTGACTACTCATGTAGTCGATCATCACTTAGGGCTTCAAATTGTGTCGAGAAGAGTTGTTGTCCAACCTCCTTGTCGTCCGACCTTTTCATCGCCATCAAGTTTTTCGTCACGTGCTGGTGACCTTATTGTTGTCGTGTCTCAACTGTTGAGCCAGTATCATTGTTGTCGCACGCTTCTCATCGTCTGGTTGCCACTATTCTAGCCTCATTGTTCCTTTTTCTAGTTGTTCAATTCTACATCCCTCAATCTCCATAGTTATCGCAACGCCTTTTCTTGCATTTCTTATTCTTCGGTTTGTCTTAATTTTTTTGCTAAGTTCTCAATGGTCAACAAAAATTAAAGAGGTAGATTTTCTTCGATTATGAAAAGCACATAAGGCTATAGTCATCCTGAGTGTTGAAAGTAGTTGTTGTTACTGCCTTAATTTTAGAATTGTTTTCAGCAATCCATGTTTTCATGAGTGATATGAGCATGAATTCCTAGTTTTAAGGAGTGGTGTTTTACACTTCTGAAATTCTGTAAAACTATTAAAATTTCAACAGTTTGTTTCCTATAAATTGATGTAATAAAAAGTTGAAAATATAAGCAGAAAAACTGTTCTTAGTCTCCAAAATCTGTATGAACTCAATCTTCAAAATTGATATGAACAAGAAAAGGGTTTAGAAAATTTACCAAACATCTAAGAGAGGGGTTTAGAAAACTAACCCAACATTTGGTATCAGAGCCAAGAAGGGAGCTGAAAAAAAATCACAATAGCCAAAACTTTGCATCAGCAAAATGGCTATAGAAAATGGAAGTTTTGTCCAACTAGTTATTCCCAGATTTGATGGTCACTACGATCACTGGAATATACTGATGAAAAACTTCCTAATATCTAAGGAATTTTAGGATCTTATAGAAGCTGGGATGGGAGAGATTAAACTGGACAGTTCAGAGGTTTCTGCTCAACAAAAGTAGAAAAATGATGCATTGAAATTGAAGGACCTGAAGATAAAGAATTACCTATTTCAGGCAATCGAGAGATCTATTTTGGAGACAATCCTTAACAAGGATACAACTAAAGACATCTGGGACTTTATGAAAAATAAGTATCAGGGCTCCAATAAAGTGAAGCGGGCACAACTTCAAACTCTCAGAAGAGATTTTGAAACTCTTCATATGAAAAAAGGAGAAACAATAAATGACTACTTTGGAAAAGTGATGACAGTGGCAAACAAGATGCGTCTTCACGGCGAGAAAACCACAGATGACATTGTGGTTGAGAAAATACTAAGGTCCTTGACTCCCAATTTCGACTATATGGTCTACTCAATTGAGGAGTCTAATATAGTTGAAGATATGTCCATAGATGAATTGCAGAGTTCCTTGCTTATGCATGAGCAAAGAATTAATAGGACTAGTGCAGTTGAAGAAATGCAGGCACTGAAGGTTTCCACCATTAATGAGTCTTCAAACACAAGAGGAAGAGGAAGAGGTCGTGGTGGACGTGGTGGACGTGGAAGAGGTCGAGGACAACACTTTTACAACAAAAACTACAGAAAATATGAAGATAGGGACTGGAGTAGAGAAGGAACTAAATCATTTTCTCAACCTCGAAGAGATGATGATCAAAACAAGAAGAAACATTTCGACAAATCAAAGGTCGAATGTGACAAATGTGGGAACTTAGGTCATTACAAAAATGAGTGTTACACAAAAATGACCAAAGAGAATGGTGAAAGATCCAACTTTGTAGAAAAGGGAAAAGAGAAAGAGGAGGAGACTTTGTTGATGGCCTTCCATGCAATGGAAGACACAGATGAAGATACTTGGTACGTGGACACAGGTTGTTTATATGAGTGGTTGTAAGTCATCCTTCTCTAATCTAGATGAGAGTTTCACCACTTTTGTTAGTTTTGGTGATCGATCAACTATGAAGGTTGAAGGAATGGGTGATATTCAGATAAGAACTAAGAATGAGTTCATTGAGGTAATATCTAATGCATTTTACATATCTGACCTAAAAACAAATTTGCTTAGTATTGGCTAGTTACAAGACAAAGGTTACACAATCATAATTAAAAAGGGAGAGTAAGAGATTTATGATCCCAAACGTGGATCAATTACAGTGGTGTAGATGACAAAAAATCTACTCTTCCCACTCAAAATTAAATCAGTGCAAACATGTTTAATGGCCAAAGAAAATGTTTCAGTATGGAGATGGCATGAGAGATATGTGCATCTTCATTTCAATGGCCTCAAGACTCTAAAAAAAGTACATGGTGGAAGGACTACCTGAAATCACAATGCCTTCCTTAACAACATGTGAGAACTGCATCATAGGGAATATAACCGTGATATGTTTCCTACAGGAAAATCAACAAGAGCTCATAAGATCCTAGAGGATCTGATTCACTCAGATATTTGTGGTCCAATGTCCCCTACATCTAATGGAGGTAAAATATTTTTCATAACTTTCATAGATGACTACAACAGAAAAGTTTGGGTGTATTTCTTGCAGGAAAAGTCTGAAGCTTTTGAAGCTTTTAAAAACTTCATTTCTCTAGTGGAGACACAGACAAAAAAAAAAAGATCAAATATCTAAGAACAAATCGAGAAGGAGAATTCTTTTCTAAGGAGTTTTTTGAGTTTTGTAATGAAAAGGGAATTAGAAGACAACTAAAAACAGCTTATACACCACAATAAAATGGTGTATGTGAGAGGAAGAATCGTACCATAGTCAATTTGGTAAGGAGTTTGCATGCAACAGGACAAGTTCCCAAATTTTTTTAGCCTGAAGCTATTTGTTGGACAATTCACATTCTTAATAAAAGTCCAACATTTTTTGTTAAGAACATGACTCCACAAGAAGCATGGAATGGAAAGAAGCCAACTGTAGATCATTTCAAGGTATTTGGTTGCATAGCATATGCACACATACCTGATTAGAGAAGGAAAAGCTAGATGATAAGATTGAAAAATGTGTGTTCCTAAGGGTATGTGAATTTTCAAAAACTTATAAACTATTTAACCCAATTTCAGGAAAGATAGTGATAAGTCGTGACGTGGTGTTTGATGAGGAAAAAAGGTGGAATTAGGGAGACTAGCCAGAAACACCAAAGAATATATCGGTGGAAAGTGAGGTAGATGATGAAAGGACAACTCATGTGACTGAGACTCAAATCTTTTAGCCACTAACATCGCCACAGGAGCCTCAAGCTCACACATCAGCTCAAAGTGACGAGGAATCTAAAGAAAGGAGAGTTTACAATCTGAGCAACCCTCAAACGCTAACAAGGCCTCCCTGGATGATGGATTATAAGACAAATTTCAATGGTTAAGATGAAGACACTACCAACTTTGCCTTGTTTGTTGGCAGTGATCCCATCACCTTTGATGAAACTATGAAGGAAGATAAATGGAAGGAGGCAATGGACAGTGAGATACTATCAATTGAGAAGAACACTTGGAAGCTCATTGATTTACCTAAAGGGTAAAAGCAAATTGGGGTAAAATGGGTATTCAAAACAAAAGTGAATGAAAGAGAAGAGGTTGAGAAATATAAAGCTCGTTTGGTGGTTAAAAGATAAAAACAAAAGCAAATGAAGTCTTTACACCTGTAGCAAGACATGAAACCATAAGAATGTTCATATCCTTGGCTGCAAAGAAATCCTAGAAGATTCTACAGATGGATGTAAAGTTTGCTTTTCTCCATAGAGAATTGCAGGAAGAGGTTTATGTTGAACAACCTCCTAGTTTTGTTCAAAATGGAAAAGAAGAAAAAGTGATAAAGTTGAAGAAAGCACTATATGGCCTAAAGTAGGCTCCATGAGCATGGTATAGTAGAATTGACACATATTTTGCCAAGTTAGGTTTTGGGAAATGTCCCTCAGAAAATACATTGTACACTAAAGCTAGAACTGGAGGTAAACTTCTAATCGTGTCACTCTATGTTGATGACCTAATCTATACAAGAAACAATCAAGAAATGATGAATGAGTTCAAAAACTCATGATGAGAGAATTCGAGATGACAGATCTAGGACTGTTGCACTACTTCTTGGGGATAGAAGTAATTCAAAACTCTTTTGGTAACTTCATTTACCAAAAGAAATATGCATAAGAGGTGCTTAAAAGATTTCAGATGGAAGATTGTCGAGCTATTGGGACTCCAGTTGAACTTGGACTAAAAATCAGCAAGGATGAAGGAGGAAGAGAGGTTGATAACACTTTCTTCAAAAAAATCATTGGAAGTCTCATGTATCTTACTTCAAATTGACCAGACATCATGTATGGTGTGAGCCTAATAAGTATATACATGAAAAATCCAACAAAGTTGCACCAGAATGCAGCAAGAAGAATTCTAAGATACGTAAAGGGGATACTAGACTATGAAGTGTTCTATAAGAAAGGTGACAACTTAGATTTCTATAGTTACATTGATAGTGATTGTGTAGGAGATCTAAATGACAGAAAGAGCACATCAGGTCATGCTTATATATTAAGCTCAGGAGATATCTCATGACCCTCAAAGAAGTAACTTATAGTCACTCTATCAACTACTGAAGCTGAGTATGTGGCAGCAACATCAAGCTCCTATCAAGAGATCTGGATGAAGAAAATGTTTAAAGTCCTAGGAATGAAGCAAGACAGCCCTACGATAATCTATTGTGATAACATGTCTACTATCAAACTATCTAAAAATCCAATAATGCACGGGAGAAGCAAACACATAGATGTCAGATTTCATTTTCTTCGTGACTTATGTCAAGATGGGGTTATTGAGTTGAAGTATTGTAAAAGTTCAGAACAAGTAACAAATATTCTAACAAAACCCCTCAAGTAACCAAGTTTTGAGAAACTTAGGAAGTTGCTTGGAATGTGCTCAATCCTCAATCTCGAAGAAGGGAGGATTGGTCAAAGTTGAAGACCAATCAAGAAAATCCTAAATTGTTTTTTTAGTAAAAAAATAGTTTAAGGGAGGGTGTTGAAAGTAACTACTGCTACTGCCTTAATTTTAGGATTGTTTTCAACAATCCATGTTTTCATGAGTGGAGTATTCTATATTTTCATGAGTAGTGTGAGCATGAGTTCCTAGTTTTAAGGAGTGGTGTTTTTCACTCCTGAAATTTCAGTAGTTTGTTTCCTATAAATTGATGTAATAAAATGTGTATGAACTCAATCTTCAAAATTGAGATGAACAAGAAAAAGGTTTAGAAAATTTACCCAACATTGAGAAGATTGGCTTCAAGCTCCAATAAATGTTGCCTAATTAGCAATGAAGAGAGTTTAGTTTTTCTGGTTGTTTTGCCAATGCTAAGGCCTAATCTCACTTTTAGTAATTTGGTGAGGATTTGTTTTTCTGTTTATGAGCTCTACTCTAGTTGTACAAATGTGTTTTTTTTTGTTTCTGCTTGATTTCTCCACAAAAGCTTCGAATCCTTGGCTTTCTCCTCGATCTGATTGTGCTATCTTTATTCTCTGTGTTATCCTTCTCTGATAATGCTTCATTGTTGCTATTTCTTTTAGCGTATAACTTGTTTTTTTGATATTGAGATATGTTACTCTTTTTGGTAAAACTATGATATAGGTGGAGAATTTAGATTTGTTTCAAGAATTGTAATTCTTGTTTAACAAGAGCTAGACTCTTTTGAATTAATATTTGTTACGAGAAATTTATGGATTGAGTTTATACACTACTAAAATAGTAACCATGATCTCAAAAATTTAGCATCAATTTTTTTGAAAACTGAGGTCTTTTAGCTACGATATAATAAAAACCGAGACTATAATGTATATATATAGTCTCAGTCTCCCCATCTTGCTCGCATAGTTGGTTAATTTTCATTTTGTTTGTTATTCGTTTTCCCCTCTCTTCTTCCTCTTCCTCGGCCTTGTCATCAACCTCCTATCACTAGTTAGGACCCTTATTTTCCCCCATCTCGTTCACATTGATGGTTAATTTTCATTTCGTCTAATCTTGTTAGTAATTTTAGCCACTTATTTAGTTGGGACCATCCTTTGTACTCTTAGCGTATGCCTAATTTTACCCTAATCCTATTGATGCTTTGATTTATGAAGTTAACCCTTATTCCTAGATGGCAATCCCTTCAAGGGATTACCCGTTGTAGCCATATAGGAGCAGTGGGTCATTTTCTAGGATTCATTATACCAATGACCCTAATGAGGTATTTAAGCGCAATGAAATCAATAAGTTTGTAGAGATGGTTCATATTGATGTGACTATGATGAGGAAGGTTGAGGAGAGAGATGGAAAGGTTTTTTAATGTTCAATCAATTTTGAGACAAAGGGAAGAGAAGATTAACAAAGGGTTAAAGGAAATGCGGAATGAGAAGGGTTGGAACACCAATTTGCAGATGGTGTTGATCAATAGTGATTTGATAATTGAATGGATTGGATGTTATGATGATATTAAGTGTGTAGATGCGACTTCAAAGAAAATATTGGAGTGTATAGCTTTAGATTTGGAAATACAAAGATGTTATATATTCTTTGGAAAAAAGAGTGCAGGAAGGTGATATACCATTTGATCAGTACTTGAAGGTTATGAAGGCTGCCTAAATGTAGTTCTTTCATCGCGACATAGAATTTTTTTCATCGTGCCATAGCTATAAAAGTGAAGACTTCCCAAATATAGGTTCAGGTTACTAATATAGCTTTCAGGATTTCACATTATATGTCAACACAATAGAGTTTTTTTTTTTGTGGGTTTGAGGTTGGTCTTTGGAGACTATGCATAGTTAAGCTTGGTTTTGTTACTATTTCATGGCCATGGCCATAGATTATCTCGAGTTGATTCGTGGCTAGTATAAAACATCAATATATAGAAATTTTTATCATCTTTGGAAAATAAGTTGATGTTTTTACTTATGTAAGTATTTTTCATTTGGTTCATATAGTTGGTGTACCAAAGCATCTAGCATTGATTTCTCGGACTTTTTTCCTTTTGTATGAGATTTATCTCAAATGGGAATACTTGTCTTCTTGTATATTTTAAAATAAATTCCATGCTATGGGGTTTGTAGAAAACTAATACTTGATTTTAATTTTGGTTTTTGATTAGCTTCTCCTAAGTTAACAAGCCATATTTCTTATGTAATTTTTCTTTCTTTCTTTTGGTGCTTCATATGAAATATTATTCGGGGCTATTTTGAGCTTGAAAAGGTAGAGAAAATTCTAAAAGTAAGATCATTTTTGCATCCTTCCACATCTTTTTTATTTCCTCGTCATTAAACATTACAAATTTCTTACATTTGATGCATGTAGAACACGAATAGGCACTTATTAATGACATTGTAAAGCTTGCTTATGCGTTAGATGGCAACAATGGTACGTATTAATCCTCAATTTATGTTATATATAGTTTCTCCTCTCCCACCTAACACTAAAAAAGAGAACAAGATCAATTTAATTGTCCAATTGATTCTGATTGTAGGTTACTTGTATTTGTTGGAACTTCCTTTTTCCTATTACTTGTATTTGGTGGTTCTTGTTTTTTTTTCTTTTTTTGATGACAAGTTTAGAAATGGGATTGTTGTTTTATTTTTTGTTGGCATTTTTATTATAGATTTTTTTTTGCATAAGTGACTTTCTTTTATAGTACTAGTAAAATTTGAATATGATCAAATTATTGGTTAAAATTGGGTTAAGGTGTGTCAAATTGAGAAATTATTTGAGAATGATCAAGAATAAGAATCCTTTATACATTCTTTTCTTGTAGGGACAAAAGATATTCCAAAAAAATCAATCTAGTGATGCATTATTCTTTTGATTTTTTTTTGTATACAAAGGCATTTTATTATCATTGAAGGAAAATTATTATTTATGAGGTCATGTTTTGAAGTTGTGAATCATTTTGAAGAATGCAGTAGAGTTTATTCTCATTACAAATTCCTAAATAACAGTTGCACCCAACATCACATTTGGAAGCTTGTCAATTTGTAGTAGATAACCACGCATCATAGTTATGCTTACGATTTGTGCAATGGCTTGAAAGTTTACCCTCCAAAGCACTTGACTTAAAAAAAAAGGTTGAGGTTGGGATTTATGTTGCATCTTTTTGTTTGGATGTGTCAGTTTATGCTAAAGTACATTTAGTCATTAGTGTTATGATTGATTAATGAAACTACCGTTATGCCTCTATCATAGTTACTACCTTCCAAAAGTCATTCTTCGATCCATGCAAGAATGGTCCTAACACTATTTTTTATTGAAGCATTTGGTTTTGTATTCACTATCATATATTTTCAACATGATTATATAAACTATTTTCAGGTTGTATATCTCCATTTTTTTTACTTCACTTTGATATTTGCAAATCAAAGATTCTTATATATTTTAGAGTTGATGCATTATGTCTTATGTCTGCATTATACACCTTTTTCTTTTTTCTTTATGGCACAAGTTGTTTTGCATGTTGTTAGAAAGAATTTGCACAATAACATCTGAGGTAGTCTTTTGGTTCTTGTTAACATCAAATGAAAATGTAAAGAAATCAAGTTATGGCAGTTGATGCTCAATTTTATTGCTATATTGTTCTATTGATCTAAATTAAAGTTTCTCTAACTGCTAGTATTTTAACTTCTTATAAGGTTATTTATATTTTCTTAAATGTGAAGAATACTGTTGTGTGTTTTACAACACACAAAAAACGTGCAAGTATACACGGTCACAAGTAATAAAATTTGTAAGTAAAGTATCGTTCCCACGGAGATTTGTAACTATAGTTTGTTAATTACTAAAATTATCTCAATCTGATTTTATTCAAAACGTACATTGATTGTAGCAAATGTAAGAAAAGAATTAAAACAAAACAAAAGAAATCTAGGATTGCAATTTTTCACCAAATTAATCAACTCAAATCATTTTATTTTCTTTTGATTTATATTTTTTAGTACATTTAATTTGTCAACCGAAAAACTTCTAATTTTATTCATACATCTCTTCCGAGCTCCGTACAAACACACCTCGTCAAATTAATTCACTATATCTCTATGAGAATTAAATTCACCGAAATTCATTACGTTTTAAGTTTTCAAATGGCCACACATACAATTAGGGTATATTCCTATCCTTCATCATACATGTCATTCTATTTACGAGCAATATGCACACGAATGCCTCTTCCAAGTTTATTCATGTGTCACGGATCGTTTCGATAAGATTCGTAAATAATCAAAAAGCATTAAGCACAAAATAGAACGAACAAATCGAACGTCTTATAAATCTATCAAAAATAATTAAAATAAAAGTATCATAAATTTAGATCAAATGCAACCCTAGAAAAATTAAATTACTTCATAAAATAAAAATAAAAATTACAACACCTATAGAAAATTAAGATGAAGAAGAAGGAAAATTAAAACATTAATTAGAACAAATTTTTGACACACGCAGAACACAACGAAAGCCAAAAATGGCTTCTGCGTGTTCCACAACCAACACACAAACAACCCAAAAATTACAAACTCACAAAAAAAAACTCTTAAAACTATCCTCTTATCTCCTATTTATACCCAAAAATAATACATCTAAAATATTACATTTTTTATTTTATTTTTTTATAAAACGCGTAATAATATTTTTATCGAAAAAATTAAATAACGCGTATCGAAAATCGAATCAAAAATATTAAATAAATTCACGCGTGAGACAGGGGGGCCGATTCTGCAATTTTTAATTCATTATGCGTGCCACGTGTTAGCGTCTGATTCGCTGAAAGGAATTAACGCGGACACGTGGCAGCTTCTCATTGGACGCTGGAAACGGCGCCGGCGACAACAAAGCACGGACGAAAACGGCCACATACGGGCACGATCCTGCGCTTTTGCGCTCATCGTAACATGCCACGTGTCATTACATGATTGGCTGAAAATAGAGTAGGACACGTGGTAGTTGCTGATTTGAGGAAGGGATTTAGAGTGAACACGTGGCAGATTCTGATTGGAGGAAAATACGGGTGCACGTTGAGATCAGCGCATGGGATCAGAGGCGCGCGTACGTGGGGGACAGCGGCTGACGCGTCAGAAAAGTGGGTCCCACCCGCACGCCGGCCTGCGCGGCAGGTGGGCCCCACTCGGGCGCCGAACCGCGTAAAAAGAACCTGCACCCACGCGATCTGGTCGGGCGTGAATGGCACGCGTGGATCTCAACCGTTTCGGATTTGATCGGACGGTCCACGTTTCACGCGTGAATGGCACGCGTGGTCTTCTCACCTGCGCAGAAATTTAAACTTTAATTAATTGGATTTTGGCCCACAAATTTATTTCAAATTACATTTTCAACTTTCTTTAATTACAGTTTAGCCCTTTTCTAATTTAAATTAAATTTTTAAATTTTTAATAATTAAAATGAAGCCCGAATTTAATTTAAATTATATTTTTGACTTTTATAAATTGCAATTAAATATTATTTTATTTGAAATTTTATTTTTGGACCCAAATTTGCAATTAATTAAGTTTTTCGATACAAATTATTTAATTTTATTAAAATATATAAAAAACAGTAAATACTAATTTATTAAACTAAAATTAACTAAAAACATTGAAAACATAACAATTATAATTAATAAAATAGGTGAAAATAACTATATAAAATACATTTATCAAATACGTATAGATCCTTTTTATCTATTAATAGCATGTATTGAAGCATGGAAAGCCTCTTAAGCATTCGACTATTATCAAAGAACTAGCTGGACAGATAGTTCAAATGAGCCTGCATAAGTTTGCTTCCAATGTTGTAGAGAAATATCTTACTTTTTGTTTCTTTATAGTCATTTTAAATATTAGAATTAGCTAGTAAGACATTATTATGTTTTAGTGTATAAACTTTCAAATGTAATTGTATTCTTAATTTTAATATAATATAATTTTTAATATTTTAATTAATAATTATATTTTTATTTAAATTTATGGCCATAGACATACTTTATGATCTCAATCTTATAAAAATCGAAACCATAGACATACCTTATAGCCTCTAGACATATCCTATGGTCTTGATTTTTTAAAGACTGAGGTCATAGACATACCCTATGACGTATGACCTCGATCTTTAAAAATGGTCATAGATACGTCTATGATATTTTTCACTTATACCTCGGTTCTTATAATCGTGGTCATAGACCTACAATCACAATTAAAAATTGAGCCTATATATCAATATTGTAGTAATGATAGTTGGACATTGGTTGTGTTATACTAAGATTGCTCTAAGTATCGACTATTTGAATGAATTGATTTATGTTTGGCTCTGGTTTATTTACTAGTGTACATATGAGTTATATGATATAAGAGTTTGAATCTAGTAATAGATGGATAGGAGAGTTTGTAAATACTCTACATATAGAAAGAAGTTAAATTTAGTTGTTAACTATGGTAGGATGGTATTGGATCGAAGCAAGCTCTCATCAACATATGTTTATAAGGTTGGGTTATTTTCCTATATGTGTTTTCATCCTCTTAATCATATGCTAATATAGAGTATGATTTATGTCTTTTACAATTCTATTTGTGTTAAAATTTATATATTCTTAATTCTAAGCACATAGAGAGTGAAATAAATCCTACATTCTGATAATTTGTTTAATGTTTTCGATTATGAACTTGTTTTTTTTTCTTTTGTTGTTTTTTTTATTGTTAAGAAAATTGTGTATTTTGTCTTTTAAGTAATGTAATATCTTATTTAACCTAACAAAATTTTGCACATTAACTAAAAAAGAGAAAAAAACTATTCAAAATTATTAAAATTTGTATAATACTTGAATTGTGGTAATAAAATATAATATTTGAATAACATAATATATAAATGGTACCGATACATTAAATGGTTTATTTATAGGATATCAATCCCAAAATTTAGCATATAGTAGAGAAATGTTAATATCATATATTTTTATACTCATTTTTGCACTTAAATTATTTATATTGTGTCATATATTAAGTAATTTGAGTACAAAAATAAATATAAATATATATATCTCATTATTATTTCTTTTATTATGTTATTTAGCATGATTACTTTAGGAACATGACTAATGTGATGTTGTTAAGAAGAAAATTAATAAACTTGAAAATAGAGAGCTATAAATATTAATGGTACCCACTAAATCATATTTATCATGAATCATGATTATAATATTTTCTTACATTTAAGTCACATTTTTAATTTATTTTTTTATTTTAAAAAAAATTGATTCGTAAACTTTTCTTTTGTTATGGTCGAATCTAATGCATATATATTCCCATCAATTTTGTTTTAATTGAACCATAAAAAAATATAAATTTGATAAAATATTTTCTATATCTTTATTGGAAAAAATATTGTAATTATAATGAAATAACTTTATATTAATGTTAAAGTTTAAACTTATAAATATATTATCAAATTATTATATTTATTTTATTTATATAATTAAATTATTTTTTATCTCATTTATAATACTTAAATATTATATTTGTTTTATTTATATTATTTTGTTAGTCTTTATTCAACGATTTCACACGTCAAATAATTAAGTAATAAATTTGTAAGAATTTAGATAATTGAGTGTTTTTGGAATAATAATTTATTTCAAATATGATACTTAATTATCTGAATTGTTTCAAAAATATTACTTAATTATTTAATTTGTTTTAAATTTATTATTAATGTATAATGAGACAAAAATTAACGGAATAATACAAATACAATAAATATGTAATATAAATAAAATAAAAGTAATTTAGTAGTAAAAGGGAAACAATACGATAGTTTTATAGTATTTTTTGGGTTTGCCGTAGTGTTAATAACAATTTTATGTACCTTATTTTTATTTTTACTTTAAATAAAGTGTATTTGAGAAAGAAATAACAATTTTCATTTAATAAGGTAGAAAGACGATCAACTTTTATATAGGTATTAGAAACCATATCCGATTGTTATTTATATTAATATATCTATTTATATAAAATAAAAAAAATTAATATTATCTTTTTAAAGTTATCAAATAACACTAGATTCAAAAACTTAATGCGTATAAAAGTTTTTATAATGAAAGAATGTCCCAGAATTTTTCAGTTCATGAATATACAAACCCAACTCCCAACGGTATCATACTTCATCGTCTTTCAATTTTCCAACTTTGACCGGAGATATGTACTCAATGTCCAAAGATGTATATCGTATTATCCAGTTAACCGATAAATAATTTACAATGTTTGTTGGCTCACGCATTCTCATTGAAAGACTTTATCACATCAAACATTAGATATGATTAAGAGAGGTTTGAATTAATCATCCATAGAAATCATTATCATTGAGTAGGACAAACCAAAGAATGGTCCATCTCAAAACAAATTCGTGTCTTGTATTGATAAATGGATTTATCATAATGGTACCCTTTTCTTAACCACAAATGATTTATATGAATTTATATCTTTAAAATAGTATAATATAGTACTTATTTATTTTAAATTATATAAATAATTTTTAAATTAAATATTTCATAATATTTATATATATATATATATATAATATAAATAAAAGATAATTATAAATTTCAAAAAGTTTAATAATTTAATAGTATTCCTATTTAACAAAATGTGTGTGTATATATATTCATAAGAGTACATTAATAGCTTTTGAATTTAATTTTAATTATATCAGTTGTCAAAAATTAATATTTGATTTATAATTTTAATATGTGTTATATTTAGGATAAATGTGTTTAAATCTGTTTTTAGTCTATTATTAACCTCTCAATTTTTAACACATCATTTCTTCGTTAATTTTTGGTGAAAATCATATTATATAATTTTATATATTTCATATGTTATATCATATAGATTGATTATCTCTAATTTATTAGGTTGTTTTTTGTGATACAACTTTTATTCGTGTGTAAAGGGTTGTTAAGGTTACTTCGGTTTCATATCGATCAAAAATTCGAAAGCAATATTACTTATAAATTTTGAAAGTGTTTAACTTAACAAGATCTTATTAAGATGAATTAGACTTAGATTTTTAAAAAAAATCAAGAAACAATATAAGTAAATATCTCACCCTCACAGATAATTAAGTAATAAATTACATGCATTTAACCGAATTATACCGTTGATGTTCAACACCCAGATGTTAAAACGGCTAACTTTCTCAAACGAAAATAGTAACCCATTTTCTTTTACCTAGTGTTATCATATATTTTCAACCCAAATAGGGAAATATCAGAAACTATAAAATAATCGTCACTAAACGAAAAAGTTTTCTTATTTATTAAAAATGGATTTATAAATAATAAAAAGAAAACAAAAGTTAAGAAATGTAGAAGAAGCCATCTTCAAACACAATCTTCTTCATTTTAGTTTTTTTTAAATTACAAACAGAAAACAAGTAAAGCACAAAGTGTTAAAGTTACACATCGACTTAGAATCGCGTCCACGCTGCACATATAAACAAGAGCAACCTCTATCTCACAACCTGAGTTTGAGATGGAGTTGGACCCAAATTTAACATGATATCAGAGCAAGATTACCCGATCGGTGCAGTTGTTTCGCCACTTGTGAGTGATGCATTCTGCCACTTGGGTTCCATAAGCTCAACATCTTTGTCGGTCTCAAGGGGACAGACCCTTGCCGATGTGAGAGGGAGTGTTAAAGTCCCACATCGACTGGGAATCGCGCACACGTTGCTCATATAAATAAGGGCAGTCCTTCAACTCATAACATGGGTTTTGAGATGGAGTTAAACCCAAATTTAACATGGTATCAGAATAAGTTTACCCGGTCGGTGCAGTTGTTTCGCCACTGGTGAGTGATGCATTCCGCCACTTGGGCTCCATAAGCTCAACATCCCCGTCGGTCTCAAAGAGATAGACCCTTGCCAATGTGAGGGGGAGTGTTAAAGTCTCACATCGATTGGGGATCGCGCCCACGCTCCGCATATAAACAATGACAGTCTTCCATCTTACAACCTGGGTTTTGAGATGAAGTTAGACCCAAATTTAATACGAAGTGTCTGTGAGAAGAGGGTTGAGCGAGTTGGCATCAAAGAAACGTATTAGTGTACATACATTAATTTGAATGACATTTTTTCAAAGCTCTTATGGAAAATTACTGTTATACCCTTTTTATTTTGATGTCTTATTTAATTTTGTTTACATGTAAAAATATATGTGATATTTTTGCATAAATCAAACGGTATTTTTGAAGAAAAAGAAAAAGGAAATCTCAAGAGAGTATCTATCATTCGTGATTTGCAGTCAAATTTTGATTCCTTTTATTTTTATAAAATATGATAAAATAAAAGTTAACAATCAAGTAGAGTGTCATCTCTATTATAATTTCATCGTAATTGTTGTAGTTAATACCGAAGCGAAAAGATACATCAAGCAAACCAAATCCAAAAGTTCAACATTTTCTGCAATTTTTATTAGATTACAACAGATTTGTTAATTTTAGATGTGTATATACTATCATTTAACTTTTTTTTAAATATTATATAGAAATAAGGACAAAGAGGTGTGACATTTCAATTTTGTCTTCATTAATTAACCATGTATATATAGTAATTCAAACCCAAAAAAATGTATATAGTGAAAGAACCGTTTATTAGCAAATTAGTAGGGGATGTATATAGGAGTTCAATTGGTTTTAAATTAAAAATTGGGATTAAATTAATACGATGGGTTCCTTAAAAATAAGAATGAATCTAAATCAATAAATTTGAAAAAATCAATCAAATTTGTCCAAATTGTTTTTATTATGTTTGGGTTTAGTTAGTTCAAGTAGTTTTATCAAAAAATAAATTATTTTTTATCCATAAGTTTTGTTTATTAATTATTTCAAACACTTTTGTTATAATTTTTAATGTATTTAATGTTAAAAATATTAAAATATAATTTTAAGAATAAAAAGTATCCATAAATATTACAATGATTCATCATCTATATCGCTCATAAAGTATAAGGAATATTTAAAAAAAAAATCAAATAGATAATAAGTAGCAATAATAACTTATTTATTAAAATTTGTTAATTTTTATATCCAAACTATTTATACTTATTCATGTAAATTAATATCTTAAGAGAGGTAGAAACTTGTAGGTGTGCTTTAAATTTTGTGAATAACTTTATGCAGTTCATGAAAGGCCTAATCTGATGCAGACTGAATACAACCACCTTTCCTACAGAGATGCACAAAAATTATTTAAACCAAACCAACTTAATATTTTTTTTGTTTTTATTAATTTAAGTTAATTTTCATTTGTATATAATTGATTTATATTGGATTTATTAAATTCTTATCTCTTCTTAAAACTTTATAAAAATTAATTCAATCGATATATTTTTATTTTTTAAATTTCATTTAGGATTTTTTAAGCTCTACTATTAAATTAAATGAAGCCAAACTAACTTAATATTTTTTTTTGTTTTTTAAGCATATCTGTGACTGTATGTAATTTTAACGAAGTATACGTAAAGTTTTCAATTGTTTTAAAGAAAAGTCAACTGGTATATCTTACAGTACATTAAGCTATTCATTAAAAATAAAGAGATAAATGTAGGGGTACATTACCCCTTTGCTGCTGCTATACATGATTTTCGAAAATCAGAATCGGTAGTCTCTAGAAGTTGGCATCAAGGGTGGACAAATATTCAAATAACTCGGTCAAACTGACAATCCAACATGTCACGTGTTGGCCAGGTTGAGTAGGATTTAAAATAAAATAAAAAACAAATTACTAGTTTTAGAAAATTCAGAATAAATTATTTATTTTTAAATAAAAAATTTACTCACTGGTATCTTTCTGGAATAAAGAAGTTTAGTATATTTAAAGGTAAATCAATTTGCCTTAGAAATCGAAATTATGAGGATGGAGTGGGTTTCAAAACTACATTTCACGTCCCGCCTTATTATTTTGTTCATTCTTTTCTCTTTTTTATTTTTATATATAATTTTTTCATCAATAAATTAATATTTTAATTATAAATATTATGTGCAGTGGAAACTACTAAATGTTAATCTATCAAAAAAATTAATAGTTGTTTTGTTTTCTCTTTTAAATCTTTTTTCTATCACAGAATGTTCTCCTTAATCTTCATTGTCTTCTTATTTTTATTATTTTAAATAAAAATACATCTTTTTATTGTTGATAATTTATATTATATTTATGTTCATTTTACTTATATTTTGTTAGAAATCTTGATGAATTGGGTTTTAAAATATTAAATATTATAATATAATATTAAGATTCAATTATTTTTTTTAAAAATCTAATATATTAATTGAAACAATTAAACACAGTTGTTTTTAAAATATTAGAATAATTAAAGCTTATATTTGTCTCCAAATATCATTAATTTTGATTTATCGAATTTAATTGTTAATGTATTTAGATATATGATTTATAATTTTGGTTATATATTTAATTTTTATAAATTAAATTTAGTTTTATTTTTTAAAAAAATATGAATATTCAATGAAATATAAGACAATAGTTATTTTAATAATGGTTAAAATAATAAAATTTAAATTTAAATTATAAGTATAATTTGTATTATTATATTTATTTATAGAACAAACGAGTATATTTAAAATTTTATGAATATTTAAACTATCAAAAATTTGACTAATTTTAATTTATTTAATAGGAAAAAACCTTTAATATCTAAATAATGTGCCAATCTTCCGTTGAGAATCCCGCCCATTATTTTAATTAATGGCGAACTACTAAATTAACTTCTCTAGTAACATTCAATAATTTCTCAAAAGCTTCATCCTAATTGTGTTTTGTTTTTGTTGGGCCTGGATAACCATTCAATAATAGGGTATAAGAGTATTGAACTCTTAAAAAAATTATAATTAGATCAGATAAATAAAATTTTCGAATTTTATAATTATATATGATTCATATATTATAATCATTTGATTCAATTTAATCTATTATATTTATGAATTGGTTTGAATTATTAAGTAAAATGATCAAATATAAATTTATAATCATTTAATTTTTTGATTAAAAAAAATTATGCAAACTAAAAATTCATACAACTTCAAATTAAAAACGGTTTTTGTCCATAAAACTCACATCTCCTATTATAATTTAAAAATAACGTTAAGTGATTTTTAGTTTAAAAATAGATATATTTTAATTTATTGAATAATTTATCGATCAAATTCTTTCTTTTTGTCTCTCGTACCTTAATTGTTTTTCTCTTTTTTTCTCCAATTCACAATTGCATTTTCCACCAACTCTGAAAATAAATACAAAATTAAAATTTATTTTTTACACAAGTAAAGAAACTTAAAAATGTTTTTCCACTGTTTTTTTTAAGTCATTTATTCTATAATCTAGAAACATTTTCATCTAGATTTTTCTTTTGCACCGCCCTGTCTCTCCGGAACCCTCGAATCGTCTCACCCCCTCTCAATCACTCTCAAGTCTCATAGCAACTCATCAATTCTTCGACATTCCAAGTTTTTCAGGTAAATACACGTCCTACTTTACCTCTATTTTCCATTTGCTGTATCATACGAAGTCTTATGGAAATATGTTACAATATGAATTAGGTTTTAATTAAAGATGGAAGTGTTGTATTTTCACTCATAATATTATTTATATTCTTGTTTCCACAACCTGTTTTTCTATTTTTATTTAGATTTCTTATCTCTGTTGCTTGATATCTGCTTCTTCTTAAGCTTCATACTCGAGCTATCGACTAAGATAGGTACTGAATTACTGATAAAAGAAAACAATTTATTATGTGATTGTAATTGTAAGTGCGTGTATATAAGACATACCAATTACGATTCTTTCTTTCTTTTTCCTCGTAGAAGCTATTGTATTAATTTCCCTCTTTTTTTGCTGCAGCTATTGTATTTGTATCAGCTAAAAAAAGGGAAATTATGTAAAAAAACACCTTAAAACTAATAACAACAAAAATACCACTACAATAATATTGAATGGGTCAAAGTAGAAGGAGTTGAAGATTGAATGTGTGTACATGGTCGTAATTCAACTTAAATGTTGTTTAATTGGATGAGGTTTAATATGAAATGATGGATAATTTTTTTTTTAATAATAAAATTATATGAGTTTAACGTTATTTTTATTTTTTTTAGGAAAAAAAATAAAAATTTGTATCTGTCTCAATTTAAGTGTTTGTGTTACAGTTGAAACCCTGAATTCTGGTTGTCTATTAATTTACGGGATATGGGCTTTAGGTTTAATGCTAAAAAACATTCGGTTAATCATGTCATGTTTGTATTTTTATTATATCTTTTAAAGTATCATTTTACGTTTTTTAGCCATAAATGTGGTAATCTGAAGCTATCAGCGGAACCAAAAAAAAATTGAGACAAAGTTTGATTAGCTCTAGCTGCTTGTTTGCTTGCTTAATTTCACATTACGCTTTGTTTATATATATAAAATATGGTAGCCTTGGTGTAGTTTTGTTTATGTTTTACAATTACATATATAAATAAAACAAAGATTGAAGTTAAATGTTACTCTGTGCAAATAATCGTACTAGTGATAATAATGTTGCAGCAACTAGTGATATTATTATTTTTAAGCAAAAAGAAATACTAATTCCAGTATGGGTGAAGTTGAAGACAATTATTAACTTTCGGACTTTTAATTTGTTGGGAACAAAATTTGCGATGGCACACAAAGCATAATAGAATGCCGGTTCCATTGTTAGGAAGGTTGAACAGCTTAAGCATTTTAGGCATGACATTACTTATGTAAAAATGGAGGAGGTGGAAAATAGGGAAAGAGAATAGAGTGAATTGGGGATTGAATGATAGGATATAGGTTTCTCTACATTAGAAAATAGTTCGGTAAGAAATCAACATTACTTCATGCATGGATGCATTTTCAAAGTTCTTTGGCGCCATCATTGTGCTAGAATTGTTTCGAATGATGATACATATTACTAACTGTTAAATGTTTCATGGTTCTTTTAACGTTTTATTACATTTAAGTATGTACTTGAAATGTGGTTACAAGTTTTGTTTGAGAGACTCCTGGGATTGATCTGGGGCTCATTTCCTTTACACCCGCCTGCGGGCGCTTGCATCTTGTCTTTGAAATGGCATGATATCCAATATGCGAAAGGGTTTTCTCGATCACTGTTTTATGACTAGGAGTACCAGACATTTCATGGATTTTTCTTACTTATTTAGTTGGGATGTATTTGTAAGAATTCTGCACTGTTATATGTATTTTCCAGTTTTCCTCGTACTGTTTGATTGAGAATTTAAATATCCGTTGTGTCTACGTTGGATATCTCTTTGTTGTAACTTTAAAACTTGACTGTGTGTATCTTGATGTCATCAAATTGAACCCCCCCTCCCTCCTGGTTTATTTCATTTTAGATACTACTGAGGATATATGGAATCAAAATCTGAAAACCAGTTATCTTCTGCTGCTGCTGCAACAACAACACCACCCATGACTTCGTGCCGAAAGAAAAAGAACGAGGATGCAACATTTTTGGAGGATGTGAAAGACCATATCGATGAGTTTATCCATGCATCTATGGATGAGCATAAAAATTGTTTTAAAAAAACCATCAAAAAGGTCAGTATCCACTTCAACTCTCATGCCTGTTATACCTTTATACGTATTCTTATTCTATAATTGGTTGCTATAAAAAAAATTAATGACCATTTCCATTTCCAGATGTTTGGGATGTCAAAGATTGTTGCTGAAAGGAGTTCTGACACCAAGGAGGTTGAAAGCTCCTTGCCTCTCAAAACAATAGTGTCAAACTAGAATATACAGTTTTACAACTATGTTTGCCTCTACTATGTAAAGAAATTAATCTTAGTGACGACTTAAAAACAGTAGTATTGCAATTTCAACTAAATTATAGTTCTTAATAACGAAATCGGCTATACTGACTTTATAGTGAAGTGTTCATCTGATTCTAATCTCTTGAATAATTCTTTGAGCCATGCATTCTACACTGCTGTCACATGTTGCAGGAAATCTTTTCTACTACTTGATCAGAGTAAGATAGTTTCCTCTTTTAATTTGGAAACCTAGTTCTTATATTTATTCGTGCAAAAGCATGGCACCGTCAATTTACTGACGGTCATTGAATCGAATGGCTAAAACAGTATGATTGAGAACTTTTGTGCGGGGGATCAAGTTCGTAACCATTAGCTTCATGTCCCACGTATCGATGTTAGGTCTTCTCACTTATTATTTGTATGTTACTTATTCCATTATAATTGTCAAATACTTAAATTATAAAAAGTAAAAAGATCAATTTGATAATTAACCATGAAAATGTCAATAATTGCTATTTTTTATATATTTATATTTTAGTGGTCTTTTTATTATTATTTATGATTTAATCTATTTATTTTTTGATTTTTATACTCTATTTTTCTCTTACAATTTATACATATATTGAAGTTTTATTTCAAGTTGGTTCTAAATTTTGGAATAAATGTGCAAAATTTAAAAAGTGATCAAAATTATAAAAATAAAAGTAAGGGTATTAATGTGTAAAAACTAAAAAATAAAGTGGTCAAATTATAGAACATAAAAAAATATATGGATTATTTGTATGATTTAATCTAAAAAAAATATGAATAAAGTGTGAAAATTAAAAAATAAATGAATTAAATTAGAAGGAAAAACATAAATAAATAACAGTATAAAAATTAAAAAATAAAGAGTTAAATCGTACAAAAAAATAATTTAAAAATCAAAATATATAATATATAAAATTACTGGACTCTTTGTATATTTCACCATAAAAGATTTGGCCATGTTCGTTGTTTCTAGTTTAATCATTTGTTGTTGAAATTAAGGACTTGGGCGTTATAACTGACTAGTAATGCCACACATGCATATTACGTGATATTTTATATTTTTTAATCCATTGATATTTATGAGATTACAATAATAGGTGTTAATTTATTTTTGTTTTTCGTTATTTATTTACTTATTTTTCCGGTTTGAATTTATATTCACGAGCAATGTTACAACAATTTTCATTGTTTATTGTTTGTAAACATGGTTATTTTGTTAAAAAAGTACTAATTAATCTTTGATGTATAAATAAATAAACTTAATAGTCAATATTCTTTTATTTACTTCCTTAACAAAAATAGATATTTTCATTAACTTTATCCAATATATAATAGAACGTTGTTTTGGGTTCGGAGTCCTACAAACTATTCTTATTATTATAAGTAAATTATGTGTTAAAATTTAAAAAAATTAATTAATAAAACTAGATAGATATTAAGAAAGTTATTATATGATATTTTATACCTAAAAAACTATAAGGTGGAGAGGTGGCATAATATTATAAGTTATGTTTTTTTTTCATTTTATTGTTGTAACTTATGAATAATATTTTTTCATTGAAGAAAAGATTGAATAATGATAAAATGAATTTTAAATATTTTTTAATTAAAATTACTATATAATTTAAACATGATTTTATTATAAGAGGTTAAAAATATTTATTTTATTATATTTATACTTATAATATAAAAAAAAGTAAAAACATATAAAATTAAGTTCATTTTTAAATTTATGTTTATAACGTATGAATAATTAAGGAATTGTGTTCAACATGTTTTTATCTTTATTCATAAATTGTGAAAATAATTATAATAAATTAAATATTTTAGATATTTTAAAAATTACTTTATTAATTATAGATATAAAATGTAATTAATCTTATTTAATTTTATGCATAGATAAAAATAAAACAGTTAACTATAATTTAACTATAAGTAGTAATAAAAACTTATTATTGTTCTAATAGATTTATGATTAAATTTATTATTATTAATACAAATTTATCATTAATTTTTTTATTAATAATATAAAAATATCATCAATTTTTTTATTAATTACATAAATTTATATAAAAAAGATATTTATATCACTAATAAAATAAAATAATATATTTATAAGTTTTATAATAATTTAATAATATATTTTTGACATTACCCATACAAGTAAGTATTTTTTAACTTCGTTTAAATAGCTCAAAAAGCTTGTGGCTACTGGCTAGAGCTCCTGCCAGTAAAATCTGTTGCACTGCTCGGATCTGATGTCTTCTCCGACTCATTCACTGTGTAGCTTCTCACTGTCTATGCCCTGAGAATTTAAAGGGGAATCTTCAAGTTGTCAATTTAGACTATAGAGGTGGGTACGCTACACTTTATCTTTGTTCTTCTAGTTTCGGGAATTTATATCCATTTTCAGATTTGATAGAATTCAACGCCCCTTTCAGTTAATATCTACAATACCCATTTATAGTTTTGGACATTGTTGAAAGATCAGTCTCTTTTGCTTGGATTCTGTAGAACATTATACTTCTGTAACTTTTGTTCGGTTAGATATAATCGGATTTTTTCTATAGTACTGAACTCTCATTGTAAGATTTAATATTTCCGTGATTTGGGTAGTATATAACTGCAACAAGGTGGTGATCTTGTGTGGTGCTTCTAGGATCATTGAGGAGCTATTAAAATGGACATGTATTTGAAAAATTTGTTTGCAAGATTCCAGGAGCAATTTGGTTCTGGTCCGGGGCTTGGTCCTGGATCAGGGACATGTCTTATGAATATTCAAGGCATTGCTCCTAACTTTATTAAGTCAATTTTTAAAGCTGCAGCATCTCTATATAGGACTGATCCATGGAAGAGATTGCGTCCAGGACATCTTTTTGGGATTCGGGTTGGGAAGGATTCAGATTGGTCTAACAGGAAACAGCCTTACCCGTTTGTCCAATTTATTGGAGGGGATGGTGGGGATGTTGGTTTTAACATGTTTCGATCTGAACTTGATGCTAAGAAGATGATGGGTTCGAGAGAAACAATTCGAGCTCCAAATGTTGAGCTTTTGAGAGTGACATATGAACTTGAGTCATTGATGTTTCCCACAAACCAGAAAATGATCAAGTCCTTGTCACTAGAGGTATCAGGGACTGATCGTTTTCCTGTTATTGATGTTGTCCGTTGCACATCATCTGGAAATCTTCAGTATAGACATCCTACCCCTGAAGAGCTTAGATTTGTTTATGCCTTCATGAAAGCCATAGCTTTGGTACACCCACTGCTGCAGGTAGATAAAGAAGGTGCTCCAAAATGGTCAACTCTGTTGTATTTTGAACCATTTATTGAGACAATTGATGTTCAATGGCCTCCTGAGTTGGCCACAGGATATGACCTTGTTGCAGTGACAGTGTCATACCCACCTGGTCAGGCGCATGAAGAAAAGGGTGGTTCAACAGCTAGCTCAACCCCAACCAAATACACAGAACCACCCAAGGATGAGACTTTTAATGATGTAAGACTATACTCTAATGGAAGCATGCGGCTATGTGCAATGTGTGAGAAAGAAGTTCAGGCAGAACAGGCACTATGTTGTGCACGGTGTCGTGCAATGGTCTACTGCAGTTCTGTCTGTCAAAAACAACATTGGAAGGAAACACATAAGGGTGAGTGTGGTATTTACAAAGCAATGATGGAAAGGGAAGAAGAACTAGCCATGAAAATCTTCATGTTCCCTGGCACTGCTGATCAACCATGTAAATGGCTTGAATCATTGGGTATCCATCAAAAGGGTATGTGGAAAAGAAAGTGCAGCTGCTATTCTCATTGTCCTTTTGGTCTTCTCCCTATCAAAGGCGACCTGTGGGATTCTTGGGGTGGGCTTGATGACGAAGAGTATCCTTGTGACTCACCTTTCCACCATCATTTTAGGGATAGTAAAATGGCAAGTCCAATCCTTCTCTCTGGTTGGCTAGAATACTATAATCTTCGATCTTTACCAATGTCAAGCCCCGTTGCTGACATTCTCTCCCATCCATTGACAATTTATTACATATTAACAACTCTCAACATCAGTTCAAAGAACCTTTTGCTCAACGGAAAGGAGGTAATTCTTCACTATCTGGGACCAGAAGGGGAACTGGACTGGATGCCAGCATTTGCCGAGGTTGGTCATTTGCTAAATGGATTAGGTAACATACAAATAGTAATGGTGGGACCTGAAGTTCCAACAAATTTATCAGGTACAACTTCAGGAATAGGTAGTAGAGTGAGGGTGAATCTTGTAAGAGGTGTTTATCAGGACGAAGCCACGTACTTGCCTTCTCCCCATGTTATTATTGCGCTGAATTGTAGATTGGATGGCTATTCAAGTTGGAGTGGAGCTTTAACTTTGATCAAATCCATGGGAGTTCCCGCCTTTTTCACTGATCAAACTGAAATATCATGCTCAAATGCTAAACAAGTTCTTAGGAATGCTGGACTGTATATCACACATCCAGTAACACCAAATCCCTTCCGTTCGCCAGTTAAAAATCATTGGCCTTCCTGCAATCTTCCTGCATATAGTAATGGTTTTGTGCTTGGAGTGAATACTTGAAGCAGTTAAGACCAAACCAGGAGTTAATCTTTTGTTATTGTTTTTGTGCATTGATGTATTCAAGGTATTGTTGGACCTGCTTTTTATTTGCTGATTAGTGATTATTGGTAAGGTATGTACTCTAGCTATTATTGTGTTTTGTAAGCTTCGCTAAAGTTCTCTTCTGTTGAATTGTGAACTCATTTTGAAGGTTTTAATCATAAATTTTACAATTTCAATTTGAACCTTCTCTTATTTTAGAGCTCATTTTTTTTATATATCCTAATTATATACATAAGAAATATCATATATACAATAAAAAATAATATTAGTTATTTTTCAATTATTATTTATTTTTAATTGAAAAAAGATAGAACGATAGTATCATATGTATATCATTTTAATAAAATATGTTCAAATTATTGAGTATTTTTAAAATATTGAGTATTCTAAACTTAAAATTTAAAATTGAAGTAAGTAATAATTCTATTTTATGTAATTAATTTATTTATAATTTTATAAATAATATATATAAAATTTTAATTATCAAAAATTACGATATATGTCTCCTCCCTTTTATGCTTTACATTTAATCTCACTTCTACTTACGGACTACCTGCAGTGGGATAAAAATACCCTATGAAACTTCACTGTTTCTTGGGATTGAATTTGAGCCTTTTTTGTGCAGCTTAAGTAGCTTAAGTGGAAGGCGAGAAGACCGTGAGATACCACTTTGGAAGCATTTAACATAAAGATGGATATCACCCCACCCCACCCCGTTCACAACACTATATAATAGCCATTACAATTGTTTTCGAATGAAACAACCAATAGGATGATAATTGAATTTTATTTAGAAATAATTGAATTTTATTTAGAAAAAATAACAGTAAATTTTTTTTATCTTTAATAAATATATATTTTAGATCTTTATATTATTCGATGTGTCACCAAAAATTCATTATTTTTATAAAAAAAAGATGACATCTGATACATGTCTTGTGAATAGATTTTTTAAAAATATACTTATATATATATATATATTTTTAAAAAATTAATAAACTTGTACTACTATATAAAATAAAATAGATTTAAAATGTAATTTATATCTATTCTTTCGTCTTTTTATCTATTTATACTTTTTTGAATTTATTTAAACACACTTTTATATTGCTCATCGAAATGTGAAAGATATGATATAATTCAGTGTAATACAATCCACAAGATGCTTATAATCCTAGCTTTTTGTGGTTTTTATGTGGACTTATTTTCGTATTAAGGAGAAAGCAATCCTAAACAAGTAATTTGTATTCAAAATTGTACTTAAATTTATAGTTATGTGTCACGTAATATTATTTTAAAAAATTAAAAATTATCTTTTAAAAATATATGACATATTTATTAATTTGAGTGTAAATTAGAGAGAAATTACGTGTATTTAGAATTTCCCTCTTACATATTAGATTTAAGGCTTCAATTCACTGTTTTCATCTTAAAAAAACAAGTAATTGTTACTTAGATGATTCGGAAATAAGATGAGAGAAAAACTTATGTACAGTTGAAAATATTTTTCTAAAGGGTCGTTAACACACGGTGGAACACGTTTATTTTAAATCATTAGTATTAGTAGTAGATTTAAAATCAACAATTATTACTTACAAGAGCTCTCGTGTACTACCTTTAAAATATCTCATCCTATTCATTACGATCTCAAATTTTTCAATTGTATCAATCTAATATTTTAAAAATATTTAAATTAGTCAAACTGAAGATATAATAATATTAAATTAATTAAATTTAAAAAATTATAATATTAAATTTATCTAAAATATAGAAGTTATAGTAATAAATCAGTTGATATAATTCTTGAGAAAAATTACCTAATTTAAAATAAGTATAAAATAATATAAGTATTTAGGATAAAATTGGTTTCTTATTATAGTAAACAAAATTAATATATATATATATATATATATAATTTCAGTTATAAAATTTAACATAAAATTACTAATTATAATCAAATTTACTATTACAATTAAAACAATGTTATAAATGTGATAAGTATGAACTAAATTTATTAATAGATTTAATTTTGTTTCAAGTTTAAAAGATAAAAAATAAAGATTTAAATATATTAATTATTTTAATTAAAATATAATAACTTAAAAATATTTATCCCATTCTTTAAAAAAAAGTTCTTGGATTGGCCCTTAATTTAAAATTATGGTAACTAAAAATGCAAATATTTGTAGCTAAATTTTAAGGGGGCATGAAAGTCTATAAGTAGGTTATAGATATGGCTATTTGTAGAGCACATCAAGTGGACGTTCTATTCTATATTCTCCCCCCATTATTTGTTACTTAGTGTTTTAAATAATATTACGAATATTAATTACTTTCAGTATTTTTTAAAAGTAAATATATTGTTTTCATAAATACACGCTATTTTACAAGATGTTTTATTATATCTTGAAAAACGTGTTTGTAAAACTCAGTGCATTATCAAATTAATATGGACAAATATAGTCTTAAAACAATTACTTTGTGACCTCATTTGAAACCAATTTCAAATATTAAGAGGTTATTTTGAAGTAATTTAAAAATTATTTAATATTTAAAATAAAAGATTAATTTTAAAAATAATTAATATATTTTATCATAATTTTTAAATTATAGTTTTAAAAATTATATGAGCTTAAAATAAAAAAAATTAAATACATTTAATACATGTTTTTCGTTTTTTATTTTTCTCGAAAACACCAAAAACATGTTGCTTTCTTAAAAGACAAAAGATTTATATATATTACGTTTGCCTTTTGGTTTACTGATATGTGTTATATCATGTTGCTTTTAGTTAGGCACATTTTGACTTCTTTTTTTCTTTTACCTAGAATACGTATACACATGTATTTTTTACGGAATTCGATCATTATATTTAAAAATATATATATATTTTGAACATTTGTTTAAATTTTATTTAAAAAAATCATACAAATATATTTTTAAATCCCATACTTTAAAGTTACATATTTAATTAATAAATATCATCTATATAATTTTATTATTATCATATATAAATTATTATTGTTATAAAAATAATTTATTACTCATAATTTTATTCAATATTAATGACATTTAAGTGTAACTAATACTACTAATAAAATAATCATTCATGTATTTTTATCATAATAATAATAAAATTATTGTGATAATATTATTACTTATTTTAATTTGATATCACTTTAAAGATCTTCATTTTTGTTTTATATTTTATTATTTTTTAATAATTACACACAATATAGATAATGATATAATTTGAATACATGTCCTCTTATTAAAATATTAATTTAAAGATTTTAGTTATAGTGTTGTATTATATTTTATCTATTTAACAAAGTAGTTAAATTAATTTAATAAAAATAATTAAATATTACAATCATAATAAATTAAAATTCATAATGAACAACACACGTATATATATATATATTTATAGACAATTATAAAGAGAATATTTCATCATATATTATAACAAATATATATTATCATATGTTGTATTAATTTATATTAGTTTGATAACTCACTAATTTTAAATATTATTTGATATTTTCTAATTCATAGATAAATACTTAAAAATTATGGTAAAAAATCATAGGAAAAAAATGGTTTAATTTAGCATTTCAAATAACAATATTTCACACTAAAAACAATTTCTTAGAATAATTTTATCAAACACAATGAAATATATATATATATATATATATATATATATATATATATATTAAAATAATGGTAAAATAACTCATTATATTTCAAAAATATTAAAAATTATTTTTTGATAATGATTTAAAAATAACTTTTAAAAACTATGACAAAACAAAACAAACCTTAATTTTTCCTAAAAACTTTTTCTCAAAAAATTTCCTCAATGGTCCCTTCTTTTAAGGGATCGCAATTGCCTGGTTAACTTGCTCGAGGCACACCGCACATGCAAACTTCTCGTATATTACAATAAGTTGTTGAACAAACTAACCTAACAGTCATTTCACATATGTTCTGTGTACACAATTCAATCTGGTCGATATTGTCTTCACTCTTATTTGGACGTATGCAATCTTGTTTATTTACTGGCTATGATTCTGACCATTCAAGTCTGTACCATCCAATTGAGATCATAAACGCAGCCAGCCAAGATAAATAATATTGCTAGCTAGATTCATTTCAAAAGTTTATAGTAATAAAGACAACTGTACATTTTCCTTTAGTTAATTTTTATTTCAATTTTAATAATTTTAATTGTCAAATTTTTAAAATGAAATAATTAAACTATTACAAAATAATAATAATAATAATAACAAAGAAATGAAACTATTATTCTTGATATAAATAAGTAATTTTTGATATCACTAACCCTGAAAAATATAAAAAATTACTGTATAAGTTATTAAATTTAAAAGTTATATACAAAACCAACCTGTTTTTGTTCATTTTTTTGAAATTCAAAGCATCTTATTATTCTATTATCTTAATACATCAGAAAATAAATGAAGCAAGTTAATATATATATGGTGTTAATATTAATAAGTGATACAATAAGTTAATAAAACATATATAACAATCTAATTCATATGTATGTAATGTTACGTTAAATAGGGAAAATGAAAATAATTTTATTTCAATTTGATTTGAAAATCTCAATTTAGCTGAAATATTTTAATTGGTTAAAGTAGTTAAAATCACGTTTATAATTTAATTAAATTATAACAGTTCAATTGAAATATCATCTCAATTTTGAATGAAAAAAGTAATAAACTACAAAGTCCACTGTGATATATGAAAATCTTGAAATCAACGTAGGAAAAGTAAAAGAAAAACTCTCACGAGAACGTCCATGAAGTCACCACACAGCTTATTTGAATAAAAAGGGTAGGCCGTGATTTCCTTCTGTTTTTATTTTATCTCGTTATTTACATTATTTTATTTTTATTTACATCTAAAAATATATGTTTTTTAATTACAAAAAAATAATCATATATATTTTTAAGTTATACAAAAAAATACATGTAAAGATAAAAATTAAAAATAAAACTTTATTTATAAAAAATATATTAAAATATATCCCTACTCATATATAAAATTAGGATCGACCAAATTTATTCTTATTAGTAGCTATAAATAGCATCAGGATTTTTGAATTAAATTTTATTTTTATCAAAAATTATGTTAATTAAGATATTATTTTATTGTAATAATTTTCAATATGATATTGCAATAAACATCTTTTTATATAACAGATCAATGATATATTGTGAATTTTATATTTTATCAAAATTATTTCTAAGATAAAATCCATGGTTATTATGGTAAGCATTATCTTAATTGATTTTAATAAAAAAATTAAATGTTTATTATCTGTGACTTTATTATTGCTATATTTGTCCTTTTTCAGTTTGAGCGTCCCCAGTTAAACCGTGCACAAATAAGACCCGTTCTCATCTCAGTAGCAAAAAAAAAAAAAACTCTCATTTTTGTTTTCTTTTTCACAAATAGAATTTCCCGCCATTTTAATTGCTTCTTTTTTTTTTTTAATGGCAATGAAGCGTTCTCAGATTCAGAAAAAGTTTCGTAGATTCAAGTATATTCAGATATCTGTAGGCTCTAGCGAAGTTAAGCGAATACACGATCGTTCTTTGCTTTTGGTTTATTTTCTCCTACTCTGTTTCCGAATCGAATTTCTATTCATTTTAAAGTAGGGAAATCAAAATATCTTAAACGATAAGCATTTCTTATCAAACTCTGTAAAATATCAACACTAAACACATAAATTCACCATTGCAATAGAGATATATTAAACAGGCTAGGTTATCGTAGATATTTATAGTTGGAAAATAAAAATCACAGCTTGTGATTCTTGAAACTAGTGCCGCACAAATACAAGCACTACAACGACGTAGGTAGAACCAGATCTAGCTTTGTAGTTAGGATAGGAAGCAATAGATCTTCTTTATTGTTATACACATCATAGGTGAACTCTCAATAGAGCTTGAGGTTTCTCATTCTGCAATTAAAAAAATAGATGAATTTATTGGCTTTAATTAAGATTTTAGGTAATTAATAGAAATTATTTCTAATTAATACAATAATGCAGAGTAAAGATTCCAAAGAAGATCATCTTCGGTTAAACCCTATTACTAGTTCATGAATTCTTTTGGACTGAGAATGACGGAGAAGAGAGATTAACATAATGCCATCAGTTTTTGAAAGAAAAAAAAGAAAGAAAGTAACTTTAGAACTATGGGTGCAAAGTTAAAGATTCAACTTCTTGCTGACTTCTTTTTATGGATCCTATTTATAGGAAAACTTTATTTGAGTGGTAGGAAGCTATGTTAGTAATGAGTTTGTTGAAGTATGAGTGAAACAAAAGCTCTATGTTTGGGCAGGGTTTTCTCTGAAGAATCAGAGCACTTCTTAAGTTAAGGGGTAGCTTTAGTATCTCTCAGGAAGTGACAAATTTCACTTATGTATAAGAGTTAGAATTGAGTAAAACTTATTACAAGTCAAGTTTTACTATGTCAATCTTCTAATTTGGCGAGAAAAGGCTTTATAACACAAGTCTACTTTTAGCATATTGCTTATCCTGGATATATGGTTATTTATTATAAGCATAAAGAAGACATTGTGTCAATACTGGGTATTAAAAAAAAAAAGAGAGAAAAACCCAACTTAGTGCTGTTTGCTTTGGAATACAGCAACAATTTAAAGATAGTTGTATTAGGTGGAGGATTTTGACTACGTTACCTCTTTTCTTCATCACTTGTGTTCCCTCCAGTTGTCCTGTAATTGGGGAAAGGCACTTGGCCTGACTCAATATGCTTCACATCCTCCACGAGGAGCTCATAGTGCCTCTTGACTTCCTCTGGCGTTTTGCCACCAACGGCCTTAGCCACATTATGCCAACGATCAGGAGTGTCCTTATCATACACAGCTAGAGCCCTTTCGAAAGCTTTGTTTTGCTTGGCAGTCCATGCTGAGTCAGAGCCACGAGAGGACATTGAACTGGATGCCATTCCAAAGGTAGACAGTTTGGAAAATATGTTTAGACAGTGAAAAGGAGGAAAACTAAGCACCAAGAAATAATGATCTAAGGCGAACAAGTGAGGACAAGGGTCAAATGCGTACAGGATAATTTAAAAGGCTAAGTGAGGGAGTGAAGAAAGAAGACTTGTGTCTAGCAATTATACGTTAAAATGGTATCAATGCCTGCTCTTTATAAGGAGAGGAGAGGCTGAGGTGGCAGGTGGGGTAGTGCAAGTTGGCATACAAATCTTGCAAAAACGGAACTAGAATTTTAATGATTTGTCTCCTTAAGAACCATAAACTAAAGCTGGACAAAGATGAAAGACCAACAATATAGGAGAATCATTGTCATCAAGAATTTTTTCTTCCCAAAAAGAAAAAAAAAGAAAGAAAGAAATAAAAAGAAAATGAAGAGTCCTTTTCTTTATTTCATATGGATATTAAACAAGGTTAACGATTTCTTGTAATAAAATGGAAAAGTATGTGGGGTTAACACGCTGAAAGTGCGTGCTTTAGTAGTTCTATAAACAGCACTATCCATGAACCTTGAAAGCTCTTGCTTGATTTGCTAATAAACGTAACTGGGAAACTTCACGTGGTTTCGATCTTGAAGATCTCAGAAATCCTGGGCATAGTGGTAATTTCGCTTGTGTAGAGCCTTGAAGATAAGAATGGCACCAGAGAAAGAAACAAAGTAGAATTCTCGATGTTAGCTTCTCCATCTGCTAGGATCTGTTTCTGATTGCCCCTCTGTTTTATTATCCTCCTAGAAGTGTATAGGTGGCCTAAGCTCAAACCACAACCAAAAATAAACGTACGTTAATTTCACGTGCGCATCACAAACCATAATAAATTATGTGTTTTTGCTCCATGGGTAGATAAGCCTTTGTGCACGCTTTTTTTAGCAATTGAAATATCTAATCTACGCGTGAAGGGAATTGGCGAACGGGATTAAAGACTACCATAATGCATAGGAAACTCAAATACTATCCAACCAATTGCGCCAGAGTACAGGTTTTCTTCTGTGCACCCTTAGCTACAGAAGCTCTTGATAGTGTACTATTGTCCTGAACTACATTCCAAGCACTCAAGCTGGCCAGCTGAGCCGTACAATGATTAAGTTATTGTCTCTTCCATGAGAAAAGGTGAACATTTGTTACCAACTCTTTAGAAGTTGGGCCCTACATAGGATTGTACTGTTTAGGTTTCTCATTTTGCTTTTTGTAGTGGGCATTGTAAGAGACTATAGTAACTCATTAGATATTTGGACAAGATAATATTTTCTTCTTTCATCACTCATTCATCATCATCGGAGTTATTAAAAATCTTCCCATTAGACATCTTATGATATCTTCTGTTTCATATAGTCAGTTTAACAAACAACATAGTCTCACACTTGGCGCAATCTTAAATTGTTTATAGTTCTCAATATAAGCAAAAAGCATCATCGTCAATAAAGAAAACAATAATTAGATAATTGATAACTGCATATGTCAAGTATGTAAAATATTTAAACTACCTTAAATAGCATTAATTTTCTATTTATATAAGAAATATTAGCCATGCAATTCCAAATATGATACATTTGAGGAGGGAAGCTTCATCCCTTTCCTGTACCAAACAGATAAAAAGCTTGAAAAAAATACGCTAATTCTAGATACAATATATTGTTAAAAGTGTCACATAATTTAAACCTAACTCAACTTCGAAAATATGTATACAAAGTGAGGATTACTTAGGTTTATAAGATGACTCTCGATAGTATATCTAGCTAATGTGAAACTTAAGAAACCTTAATAGCTCTCCACCACATCAGTAAAATTGTGTCTTAAAAATGAGAATCTAGATTGCAAAAAGAGCCTACCATAGCTTAAGCACCAACCAAATCACCAGTTTTGATATCATGTTAATTAGATTTAAGTCTAATTTTATCTCAAAATATAGGTAGTGAAAGATTACTCAAGATTATAAGATGTTTTTCAACATAAAATCTGATTGAAGTGAAATTTTAGTTAAATTTTAGTAAAAAGAGTAAAAAAAACAAATAAAAAAATAAAATAGTTTTACCGCTTGTTAAAATTTCAGCCTATCATTTGTTTGACACTTAAATGGCTAACAAATTATGGTGCCATAGCGGTAAAAGATTGTTGTACGGAAAAGTAATTTGAACTTTTACCTCTTGAATGAACAAGCTATTTGGGCCTTTACTGCCCATCTACCTGTGTCTTTCCCCTATATTTGTTTATGATTATTACAAACACAAATCCTAGTATGGACAACCAAACTGCAATAATGTCACAGAATCTTTTTATCTGCCAAAGTTTACGGAATTTAATGCCAAAGAGCTGAGTTCTCACCCTTTTGGGAAGAACTAATTGGGATGTGTAATTCATTAGTCCTCAATAATTATATTATTTTTTCTCTCGGACTCCTATTTTGAGTATTTATATTTTTAAAGAAAAAGTTACACCAATCTTGAATATCTTTATATGAAATAACACATCATAACTTCAAGAACAATAAATAATTTATCTCCAGAGATCATAAAGGAAAATTAATAGTTTCTAGCATGGCCATTGTCCTGCATCTTAATAAAACATGACCTAATGCAGCTGTTTTTCTTTTTATTTTTGTTAAAGGAATTATATTTATATTTTAGTCTTGTCCCGGTTTGCATATCATGAAACTGTGATTACTGGTTTAATTGATTGTTTGAAAAGGTTGCTGGTATGCTCTATTGAATTTAGTCGAGTTGCTATAGCACTTAGATGTCCGTGGATATTCACGAAATCACATATATTTGAGTCAGGTTATTCTCGTGTATTTACAATGGCACTAGAAGTGTGAAACTTATGGGTTGTCTCAGCTAGTGGAGAAACTCGCTTTTGTATACAGAGCAAGATTTGAACCCTGTAGAGATTATTGTAGGTATTCCCCTCCCCATTGTGCTAGTTGATAAAATCTAAAAAAGAGGCCATTTGTTTGATTCTTTAGCAGAGTATAATCATATGTATCATCATGCCAGCTTTTAGATCTCGTAGAAATCAAGCGCCTAATGTAATGTACCATTTGATTCTTATCAATTAAATTTTTAGACTTGTGTGGAAGACGATTATAAGAATCCTGCTATGGATTTTCCATCTTTTATGGATGGAGATTATCACCAAGAAGATGAAAACATATTCTTTGTCAAGACTAAACACTAAATATCTGTCTGGAGTGACAAGATAACATAGAAAATAAGCATAAGATTTTAGAGGGCTGCAGTGTGATACCATGCATCACTTTGATGAGCTGCAACTTGCTTATTAGGAATAGGATAGCCCCATTCTATGGGTCTATGTTCGCAAAAGTCCAGCATCTAGGCTTTGGTATGATCTATTCAGGCGCTAGTGAATCCATTAAAACAATTCTTTTGAGATTGTAATGTTTGATTAAAAAAACAAATGACGGCAGCAGAAATACGGGTCAATTTGGATTGCTTCTTTTAGAAATGGTTTTAATAGTACTTAAATATTCCAAATAAAATTGTTAAAAAAAATTGAGTGGTATTTTAGTAATTATACCAAGAATAAAGTATGTATTCTAAATTATTTATCTAATACTTCTTGAAATTTGAAAGCACTTCATGTAAATAGTATCAAACAATATTAGAAGTATTTTGACCTACCTTTAACCTAAAAATAAAACAGTTACAAACAGACTCTAAGAGTAGTCGAAGATTTTGGCAACCTAGCTGTCAAGGGTATAAGTTGATCCAATCGAAATTCTTCAACAACATACAAGAATTCAAGAACTAGTTAACAATATATTTTAACAAAAAAAAAAATGTAATATTTACTCATAATTTTGTTCTAAAATATATCATTTCTATGTGATATTATTGCCTTATTATTCTTGTTTCTTTTTCTTAACGTATTTGAAATTTTAGAAAAATGGAACTTTGTGAAGAACATTTAATATACAAGGACATTACTGAATTAACTTTGCAATGCCTCGTTGGGAACATTAGGAAATATTAGATTTATCGAGGAGGTAAACAATTTTCTAATAATGAATAAAGATAAGGCTGCATATTTGTCAAGTTGAATGGGTCATGGTCATGAGATACTAGCCACATCCCACTTGTGCTATATATAAGTGATACATAGTCGAAATTTACTTTCAGCAACTTTCCAGGAATCTATACGGAAAAAAGTGATGCCTTATGATAATCAAACCTTTCAATTCCTTATCAATTTTAGCATCCGATCAATTTCTGATAGAAAGTAATATCTTCTGATTCCTCCTGTCTTTTGGGACTATTCGTCCACCAGTGGTCCTCTTCTACAAGTTGGAGATGGTTTACCTTGGATTACTCCTTATTAGTTTCAAGAAAAGCCTGATTGTTATTAATTAATGTTGTTCTTAATTAATGTTTTAACCTTTTAAATATTTTAATAGCTAACATCTATTAAAAATAAAATAAATTCAATATATTAAAATAATTATATTGATAATTTAACATATTTTATTTTTTAATTTAGGTTACGTCTACGGGATAAATTTTGAAAAATATTTTTTTACTAATAAAATTAATTGGTATAAAATGAGATGTAATACAATAAATTGAGATAAATTTAAAATAATAACAATACACAAGTATTTCACAACCTCGTTATTTTGTCACTTCTCTTTCAGAAAAATATCCCAAATATTTTTTAAAAATATTATCTTCTACTTTCTCACACACACAACACTATTTTTTACCAAAAAAAATTGTTCATTTGGCTTTGCTTTGATTCTCTTCTTTTGTTATTTCTCTATAAGGCAAAAACATAATTTTATTTATTATGAAAAATTGGCCACATAACTTACCAAGTTTTAGCCACAATTTTATTTATTTGATGAATTTGTCAAATGTGATTGCACTTAATTTTTTTTTATTTTTTTTCCTTTCATTTGGAAGGGATCTGCAAAATGTCCTACTTTATGCTGAGTAAAAGATTCTATTTGAACAGGGAGGTCGGATTCTACCTTTGTTGCAAACCACAAAGACCATTTAATAGAATTATGAGGTGAGCGGGATCTGGATATAACATAAATTGTAAGTGGTGGATTTAGTTGCTAGAATTAGATCTTGTAATTTTTTGATTCAATATTTTACAAGATAATACTTAAGATTTAGAAGGATTGTATTGGCTTCAATCTCTTCTCACCGTTCCTCGGTGACGGTTAATGCCTTCTTTTATTTTTACAACATCGCCTTATAAACCTTTTGTTGAATGAGAATATCCTCAATCCTTTTTTTTCATAAAGATAAATTATTATTTCCATTAAATTTCTTAATATCTATCTTTTCGCTTGATATTTTTTCGTTATATTTTTTTCTACAAATAAATACTCCCTGAACCTAATAAATTCTTTTCTGATGTGATAGATCAATCTATTCTACAACCACATAGTATACTAAGACTTTTACTATACCAGTTCTAATACTAGTTATTGAGTCATAATGAGGTAAAATAAAATAAATTCAATATAATAAAATAATGATATCAGCAATTTAATATAGTTAATCATTTAATTTGTACTAAGTCTATTAGACAAAATCCAAAAAAATATTTATTCGAATAATAAAATTAATTGATACGATGTGAGAGATAATACAACAAATTGAGATAAATTCAAATTAGTGACACAAAAATCTTTTTGAAAAATACTATTTTGTCACCCCTCTTTTAGAAAAATATTATCTCTCACTCTTTCTCAAACACAATACTATTTTTTATTAAAGGAAATTATTCATTTGACTTTGCTTTAATTCTCTTCTTTTGTTTTGTCTCTCTAAAGTAAAAATATTATCTCTCTTATGTGGTCAAAAATTAGTCACATAATTGATCAAATGTTAGCCATATTTTTTTTATTTGATGAATTTGTGAAATATAATTGCACTTAAAATTTTTATTTTTTATCCTTTTTCATGTGGACGGGACCTACAAAATCTCTTACTTTATGGTGAGTAAAAGATTCCATTTGAACGGGAAGGTAGGATTCTACTTTTGTTTTCTTGAATGGAATTTTTAGTAGAGGGGAATCTAGATATAATTGTAAGTGGTGGATTTAGTGGCTGGAATTAGATAAATATCTCTAATTTGAGGCATATTCATACGTAAAATGCTGCCCACATGGGTTGTCTTCCACAAATTGATGAGTATTCCCTTTTGCATCTGCAGATATGTTTTACTTTTGTGAGATTTTATACTCAAATATTGAGGTCATAGATAACAAGTGATAGTTTGTGTTTTTTTTTTTTTTTGGCTAATCAAAGGTGTCTGTGTTAGTCCAGGATGGTGAAATTGGAATTTATTTTTCAGATTATACGGTATTTAGTGTGGGACTTGAAGTGAGAATGGAGAGTCTTATCTCTGCACACAGCTTCCAAGTTTTCAACCAAATGACTTTGTAATTGAGTTAATTATTTTGTTCTCATTGAATACACAACTTGTTCAGCTTCTAAAATAATTTAAAACTAACCCATAAGCATTAATTTAAGGGTTTTGCTACCCAAACATACCCTTGATTAGCACTTTAGAATCGTTCAGAAGTTATAAATGCACATCACTGAATCCTGCTTGTTAGCTTTTCATCCATCTTGAATGTACTAATGAAGGTGCTGAGACTGAGAGGTTATGTTCATGAGTTTTATTTATTTATTTTTGAGCTAAAGATCATGTTGGCCTTATTACGTCAGAACTTGGCTTTGCTTACACAAAAACTATGTTGGTGTGGCATATCAGTGGGACCCTTACATTGATTCTAGTGACAGAAGATTCGGTGAAAACAGAACAAGATGTTGTGGGACATGCATCCCTTACAATGATGTCGTATTATCATTTTTGCAAAAGCTTATAAAAAGTATATGTAAGTATATATTGTCCTACTGTCTGTCCGTCTCCTTGTGCGTTGATACCATTCCTAAACGGACGTCATATCTTAAGCACATAATTTTCCATGTCATTTTCTAGTTTTTGTAAAGCCCCCGTTTCAACAGCACTTTACATTCCATTTTTAGTGTGTCAGCCCATAACGCCTTCGAAATTATATTTGAGATATAGCTATCAATGGTTTGTATTTTTTTTAATAATAATAAAAAAAGCAACGGTTTGTGTTTTAAGTAATGGTGTGCAAAAAATCCGATCATCAGATCAATCCGATCCGATGGTCGGATCAGATGAATTTTTTTTCATCCGTTAAGTGCGGATTGAATGACAGATTTTACTATGATTCATCCGATCCGACCGAAATTAATTATATATATATATTTAATTAATATATATATATATATATATATATATATATTTAATTAATATATATATATATAATATCATATTATTCCTTATTATAGAAAGTAAATTGGAACCATATCTAATGGAATTTAAGTTTATCTTTAAAGTTATCATAAAATGGGTGGTATTGACAAGGATAAATAGTATTTTTCATATAAAGTATCTTTGTTTCACATTGGTTAGAAGCAAAACAACAATTATGCTTATAAGTCTGGACAACCTTTAACTTAAAGAAATCTTATTGTGTTGAGTTAGACTTACGTTTCTAGCATGTTATTAGAGTTATGCTCCTGGTCTTTATGTGATTAGACCATGGGTTCTACCACAGTCTTATCGTGACGTTTATGTCCACCTTTATTCGTCGTGTGAAAGGGGGCTATTAAGTATCATTGTCTCACATCGCCTAAGAGTAAGACATCAATGCTGCTTATAAGCTTAGAAAATCCTTAACTTAAAGAGATCTTATTGAATTGAGTTAGGCTTTAGTTTATAACATGTTATCACAGGTCTACTCCTGGTCTCTATGTGTTTAGACACTGGTTTCTAAGTCATGTTCCTGGTCTTTATGTGATTGGACCATGGGTTCTATCATAATCTTACCGTAATGTTTATGTCCACCTTTGTCCGTCGTGTGAAGGGGGCTGTTAAGTATCATTGTCTCACATCGGTTAAGAGTAAGTCATTAATGCTGCTTATAAGCTTAGAAAATCCTTAACTTAAAGAGATCTTATTGAGTTAAGTTAGACTTGAGTTTCTAACATATTATCACAGATCTACTCCTGGTCTGTATGTGTTTAGACATTAGGTTCTACCATAATCTCACTGTGACGCTTATGTCCACCTTTGTCCATCGTATGAAGTAATTATTGAATATCATTATCTCATGTCAGCTAAGAGTATGACAATAATACTACTTATAAATATGGACAATCATTAACTTCAAATTTTTTATATATTTTATATAAATGCTAGACAACATTTCTAGTTTAAAGGGCTAATAGCATTAAGTGAACCACAAAACTATTACCAATTTCCTAAACTATAAAATCTTAGCTAATTTTGTTAATAAACTGTAATTAGTGAAACAAATTATTGACGTGGCGTAATGTAAGCAATAACGTGAAGGCGTTTTTTGTGGAGCATAGATTAGACTAAGAACCAGACAGGGATGTAGTATGCAAAAATTATTCAAATCAATTAATCAAAATTAATTTAACCCATTTTATCGGTTATAAAAGATTATTTGATCGATTCGATATTAAATTTTAAAAAATCCATTAAGTATCTATATTATTAATTTATTTTATTTTATTTATCCTTTTTTAATTTATTTATTTTTTAATTTAAAATTTTAAAATCTTAACATATAATTTTAATTATTTATAATAATAATTTTTTAAATTATATTCATGTGTACGATATAGATAATAAAGATATTTAAATTAATATAGGTGTGTTTTGTACTCTATATTAATTTAGAAGTTTGGAACTATTTAATTTGAATATTTAAAATTATAATATCATATACATAATATAAATTGTAAAGTTTAAAAATTTTAGAATAAAAAAATCAATAAACTTAAATTTAAAGCAACATTCTAAAAATAAAAACAAAAAGTTCAAAAACCTATATATTCTATTAAACTCAAACTAACCTTTTTTTGTTTTTATTTGAATTCATTTTTAACATTTAGTTATTTCAGTTTAATTATAAAATTAAATTGATTCAAGTTTTAATTAAATACTAAATTAAATAAACTTTAGATACCTTTAGATGGTGATGTAAATTGTAATGTGTTAATTCAAATCTAATTTATTTATTTATTATTATTAAATCATTTATATTTCGAAGTATGACATGATTAAATTTTTTAAATTAAATATAAGTTGGAAACTCTATATTAAAATATTTAAATAAGTTTATATTTAATTTTTTTAATTTTAAATTGATTTAAGTTAATATTTAAATTTAATAAAAAAAATTAAAATAATGACTTAATATTTAAATATTCGTATATTTAATAAAATTTAAATTTAATTATTAGGGCCTGACTCGTACGCTAAAGATTTAACCATAAGTGTGACACTAAAATTGTTCGTGTAGAATCGAAAGGCTTGTTCAAACCTATTAAGCTTCGAGCCAGACTCAATGAAATCTAGTAGGCTTCGATAGGGTAGGACTAAGTTTACATCCTTGAACCATATTGCAATTTTGGAAGTTTTAACCATGTACCGGAGCAATCACATCGACGAGCAAATTCAATGTTGGCTTTCGTGAATCGTTGGGACCCAAGGCTACGACTTTGGATGATATGCAAGCTTTCAATATGGGTTCTAAAGCTCGCAGTAAGGTCATTTGTGTGAGGATGGCAGAGATGGAATAATTATCCTGGTTTGGATCCATTTATATCCCTTTCAAGATTAAATGCATAATTTATCCATGAAGGATATGTGATTTTAGGGCATATATGTTTGCGAATTCACCACCTGTAATGAATACTAATGTTTGGTACTAAAAGGGGCTTTTACAATTTTATGGAATTGATACCAGATGAATATGTTGTAATCTAATGTTTAACCAAAATCAGTGAGCTTATTTTTATAAAGGTAGCTTAGTGAAGGATGGATTTGCTTGCAAGCTGTTCATTGTTTGAAAAAGTGATTTGTTACGAGTCTTGTACTTTAACTCATCCTTCTTTCTTTTTCTTTTTTTTCTATTATCTGCAGTAACAAGTTGCTGATGCAATGCCAAATCATGATGAACTGTTGAAGGATACACCAATTAAGGAATTTACATCAGCTGCTCTCAACAAGTAAGCTTGTATATACTGTTAATCTAGTTGAATCATAGTTGACACACAGATTGTATATTATTGCATTCCTTTTATAGTGGAGTACTTAAAACTGTTTGGCATGAGATATTACTATCAGAGCTTGAGAATGAATGGACCTATCTTTTGACAAAAGTTGCAAGGTTTTGCAAGCACTTAGAGCATCTCCATTAGAAAGCTGAATTGAAAGTGTTTCCTTCTGTTTTCTTTCTCTTGTGTCCGCAAATATCACTAGATATTTTTCCAATATGAAAATAAATAATGAAGATCTATGTTTATATTGCCTATTGAGCTCAACCCAAATATGCATAGAGACTAAAAGTGAAGGTTATCCTTCATTTGCATCTTCAGTCCTTTGGGGAGAAATGCACTTTTCTGCGTGCGTTTATGTTTCCTGGATTATTTTTCAATTTTATTACTCCTTTATTACATTTGTTTCTTTAGCTCTCTTTGTTTAGCTTTGATCCAAATGAGCCGCCATAGATATTTCTCTGTACTAAATGTGGAGACTGAAAAAACTAATGTGTTACGAAAGACTCTGGATTAATCAATGACATTTTCGTTTTTGAAAACTTGTCATATCGTCATTCCATAGCCAAAGAGATTCATGGTGAGAATTATTGATAATCTGGTCACTGTATGGGTTGCTCTAATGAGTTATGAGTTCACATTTATTTCACTTGTCTCACTGTATCTGTCAAATATTCTTGTTTGAGCTACAAACATGTGTCTCTAGTTAATCTCTACTCCGACAAGTAGAAATTAGCTTTTGAACAGAAAGATTAAGCTTGCATTCACTTTTTGTTTGGTTTTACATCTAGTATGTTCATTGTAAAAAAAAGGTTTTCCCTTCCAGAGTCTGTGGCATGTTACCCATGTGTGGGGAACATTTTTCGCTCTGGCTTGCTGTTTAGGAAGCTACAATTGTCATAGCTTTAATTTGTGTCATTCTTCCTCGTGGGCTGTGGCAACATTTGGTCAATTGGTTTGGGTCGAATTTACTCTAGATTAATTGGGTTTTTTTATCGTAGATTTTACCAACTTCAGCCCTTACCCTTTGATAGAGTTAGAACAGGGGATTTATATTTCCAAAAGATGGAGATATAAATGTCTTGTGGTGACAAAGCCTCTAACACCTTCAACATTGCTCTACATCAGGTTAGGTTACTGGCTATAAACTGAATTACTTCATTAGGTCAATAAATTGAGTTTTCCCTTGGATCCAGGAAAATCTATTTGCTTGCACCAACTGTATATTGAGTCAAACAAAAGTTTATGTATGCTTGTTCATTTTTCTAACTTCTAAGCTGGCATTTAGCAATTTCTTATAGGCAAATAGCTTTACACTACATGAGCGAATGTACCTATAACCTTATTTCATAGCTATAATAGCTTTAAACCTGAAAATAAGAGCATTAAAGCATTCACCCAATACAGACCACATCAATTACATACCTATAAAGCAAGCAGGTCATCTTGATTCTCCATTAGTGGTATGTTATCAGAGCATCAAGTTGTGGACTAAACCATGAATAAGAAATAATATATGCACAAGCTATAGCTAGCTAGCTAGCACAATATGTTGGTGTGTGTTGTTGTGGCAGACACCAATGACTCAGTGGAGTAAAACATGGAGCATACAATAATGGTAGTGGATCCATAAAACATGGATATGCAGGAATTATGGTTATTGTTTAATTTTCGTTTTCTTTGTATACATATATCTAAACTATTGTACAGAAACAGATAACAGAAATAATAATGAAATACACTGATAATTATCAGAGAAATACCATAATTTGACATGGTATCAGAGCAGGATATTGCTAATGAACTACCTGCTGATTTATGACGAAACTACCATTTTTTGATTGCTGATTTGCAAATCTGCAGACTTGCTGATTTGTTGATTTCTGATTTCTGATTTCTGAATTCTGATTTCTGGTTTCTGATTTCTAAATTCTGATTTCTGATTTCTGGTGTGGCTACTGATTGTAGCTGCAGTTTTTCGTTTTTTTTGAGTTCTGATTTCTGCTTCAGCTCTTGTAGCCGTTTCAAACACCAAACATGTGCAGCTCAGAAATGAAAGCAAGATAGTTATTTCACGATTATTTGTTCAGAAATTCAATAGAAGATTACAGGTTACACTTTAAAAAAAAAAATATATATCAGCATACAACTTACAAGGAGTCAAGGGATTCGCAATCAGAGCAAATTTCTGTTTCTGCTGCAGATTTCTAATTTCAGTTGATTTCTGTTTCCTGCTGCTGATTTTTTGATTCCTGGTTTACACTTACCCTCTGAATCTGATTTCTGGGGTGGCCAGTTTGGTTACAGTTTCTCGACACTGGTTCGATCTATGTGGTCGGTCTGACTTACTCATTGAAACCGTACCGGTCTAATTGGTTGGCTCCAACGCTGGTTGCCTCACAGAGTGGCTGGTTTCACCATCAGTTTCTTGTCTGGAAAAGAAACATAACACAACGATAACAGAACACAACGATAACAGAAGTTGCGTGAAGCCACAGTAGAAGAAACTGCGTTGAGAAACGCAGTAGAAGAAGCTGCGCTGAGGAGGAAGAAGGAGGAAGAAGGAGGAAGAAGGAGCTGCGCAAAAGATTGAAAAAAAAAAGAGGGGAAATTTTTAGGGTTAGCAGCTGCGCGAATGTGAAAAGGGAGGTTTAGGGTTACGTATTTTTCTTTATATAGTGTTGTACGAATTGTAAAAAAAAAAAAAAAAAAAAATTTAACTACCAATTTCATATTAGAAGATTTGACGGCGAAAATGACGGAAGTTTTAACTAGAGCTCAGATCAGCTCACAACCTCCGCCAACTGAAGCGTCGACTGCTCCCATTAGTATCAAGTTGGGAGGATCCAATTATGCCTTATGGTCCCAGGTGGTAGAGATGTATATCTCTGGCAAAGATAAACTGGGATACATTAATGGGGATTTTCCTCAACCTGTTGAAACCGACCCCTTATTTAGGAGATAGCGTACTGAAAACGCCATTGTCAAAGGATGGTTGATCAATTCGATGGACCCCTCCTTAATTGCAAATTTTATCCGATTCCCAACTGCAAAACAGGTTTGGGATTCGGTGGCTACCACTTACTATGATGGGACAGACACGTCTCAGGTGTATGATCTTCGACGTCAAGTTACTCGTACGAAACAAGCGGGTGGATCCATTGAAAAATACTACAATGACCTTCAAGGGTTGTGGCGTGAAATTGATTTCCGTCGTCCTAATCCAATGGAGTGTGCGATTGATATACAAAAATACAACTCCATCGTACAGGAAGATCGAGTGTATACCTTCCTCGATGGACTTGATGATAGATTGGATAAAACTCGAAGTGATGTGCTTCAGATCAAACCATTCCCTACGATGGAACAAGCCTATGGATTCGTTCGTAGGGAAGATGTCAGGCAGACCGTGATGATCACAGGTGTAGATACGACACCCGGAGCTGTTATGGCTTTTAAAGGGGTCAAGGGACACCATAACCTAATGCCACCAAAAACAGGAACTTCCTTGGGTAGCAAGAAATCCACGGGAAATCCACCATCTCTTGACATGAAATGTGGCCATTGTGGAAACTCCAAACACACCCGTGAAAACTGCTTCAAACTACATGGGTATCCAGAATGGTGGAATGATCTTCAAGCACGGAAGAAACGGGACACTACTGGGCGAGCAGCTGTGGCTACCAATAATGCCTCACTATCCCTTACTTCTCAGGCCGAATCTTCCCAAGATCCAGGTATTTCAAGTAAAGCATTTCACATCTCTACTCGTAGTGAGAAAGATGAGTGGATTCTAGACTCTGGAGCTACAGATCACATGACATTTGACCCAAACGATCTCTCCAATACAACCCAGCCAAGACGGAGTCGTGTTGCCAATGCAAATGGGGTCACTTATCCAGTTACAGGAGCTGGAACAGTGACCTTATCTCCTTCATTATCATTATCTAATACTTTGCTTGTACCCTCTCTGTCAAACCGACTAATGTCTGTAAGTCAGGTCACTTCAGACCTTAACTGTGTAGTATTGATGTATTCTATTTTTTGCCTTCTACAGGATATTCTCACCAAGGAGATCATTGGGCGTGGTACTAGGAGAGGAGGGTTATATTATGTGGATGACCTCAGTTCAGGAAGAGCCAATCACATGCAACGTACTGTTGGTAACAAGGAACGACAGATTTGGCTATGTCATCGTAGATTTGGGCATCCATCATTCGGGTATTTAAGGCACCTACTCCCTAGTTTATTTTCAAATATCACACATTCAGATTTCAAATGTGATACTTGTATCCTAGCAAAAAGTCATAGGGCGTCTTATCCTATGAGCATGAATAAAAGTATGACTCCTTTTGCTTTGGTACATTCTGATGTTTGGGGACCTTCCCCGGTTATTACGTCATCGGGTCATCGTTGGTTTGTTATTTTTGTTGATGATTGTACACGAATGACATGGCTTTACCTTCTCAAACATAAAGATGAAGTATTTGCTACATTTCACCTGTTTCACACCATGATTCAGACACAATTTTCTGAAAAAATTAAGATACTTAGGTCTGATAATGGAGGGGAGTATGTTAATCAACAATTCCGGACATACTTGGACAACCATGGTATTCTCCATGAAACCTCATGTTCACAAACCCCACAACAGAATGGGACTGCGGAGAGGAAGAATAGGCATATTTTAGAAACGGCTCGGGCCTTACTAATCGGTGCACATATGCCTAATAAATACTAGAGTGATGCTGTTACTACAGCTGTGTATCTACTGAATCGAATGCCCACAAAGACCTTACAATTTCAGACTCCATTAAAGGTGTTATCTGATCATCTTCCCTTACCTACTATTTTAATGCTTCCGCCCCGAATTTTTGGATGTGTTGCTTTTGTCCACCTCCATAAAAATCAACGAACTAAGTTGGATCCATGTGCTGTCCGATGTGTATTCTTGGGGTATGGTGTACAAAAAAAGGGGTACCGATGTTATGATCCAATTACTAAAAGAAACTATACTACCATGGATGTCACTTTCCTCGAATCAGAATGTTTTTTCCCATCATCGGTATCCAATTACACTCTTCAGGAGGAGAGTTATGGTGAAGAACGAAATTGGCTTGATGTTGAAATATTAGACACTAGTCCAACATACTCGGATCGTGCCAATATTATGGAGGAGCCCGTATCTAGACCCGAGCTTGAACTTCCAAGAACTGAAGCTGAAATAGTAATTGAATCTCCAGAAGATGAAGTGGTTGATGTACCCCTCCATTCTCTAGTACCCAATGATCCTCCTGCTGAGAACACTCCTGAGGTAAGCTATCCTATCACACCTTTACAAACTAATGCTATAGATACACCTGTTGGTTATGTTTTACCTTTCAGACACAATCGAGGTAAACCTCCAAATCGATACTCCCCAGAAAGAGAAGAACGACAACCCAAGTATCCAATAGCAAATTATGTATCTACTCAAAGATTATCAGAACCTATCAGGGCATTTGCACAAACACTCTCCTCGTGTCAAATTCCGAGTAGCATTGAAGAAGCCTTATCTGATCCAAAATGGGCTCAAGCTATAAAAGAGGAATTTGAGGCATTGCAGAAGAATAACACATGGGTGTTAAGTGAGTTGCCTCAAGGGAGGAAGATGGTAGGATGCAAGTGGATTTTCTCCATTAAGTATAAAGCAGATGGGTTAGTTGATCGTTACAAGGCGAGGCTTGTAGCAAAAGGATATACACAGAAACATGGGATAGATTATCAAGAAACCTTCTCACCTGTGGCTAAACTAAAAACTGTGAGAGTTTTGTTATCTCTTGCAGCAAATTTAGATTGGTCATTGCACCAACTTGACGTGAAGAATGACTTCCTTCATGGTGACCTTGAGGAAGAGATTTACATGGATATCCCACCAGGATATACTGTTACATCAGGAAACGAAACTGCATGTAGATTACAACGAGCATTGTATGGACTAAAACAATCACCTCGAGCGTGGTTTGGTAGGTTGAGTTCAGCAATGAAGAAATATGGGTTCCAACAAAGCAACTCTGATCATACTCTTTTCCTAAAACATCGATTAGGGAAGATAACAGCCCTTATAGTCTATGTAGACGACATGATCATTACAGGGGATGATAAAGAAGAAATCTCTAAGCTTCAAGAACAACTGTCAAATGAGTTTGAAATGAAGAACTTGGGAGGGCTCAAATACTTCTTAGGTATTGAGGTAACAAGATCAAAACAAGGCATATGTCTTTCCCAAAGGAAATATACTCTGGACCTACTAGCAGAGGCAGGACTACTAGATTGTAAACCTGTCGATATTCCAATGGTTCAAAATCATAAACTCGGAGAATATGTGGACCAAGTACCAGCAGATAAACAGAGATATCAACGGTTAGTAGGTAAACTCATATATTTATCTCATACTCGACCTGACATTGCGTATGCTGTGAGTGTCGTGAGTCAGTTCATGCACTGCCCAAGTGAAGACCATATGGATGCGGTCATGCGAATACTTCGTTACTTAAAATCCTCCCCTGGGAAAGGACTTATGTTTTCAAAGAATGGCCAATTGGAAGTCCTTGGATATACAGATGGGTACTTTACTTTCGTGGGAGGCAATCTTGTTACATGGAGAAGCAAGAAGCAAAATGTAGTTGCCTTATCCAGTGCTGAAGCTGAATTTCGAGGAATGGTCAAGGGAATATGTGAGCTCCTTTGGTTGAAAAAACTTCTAACTGAGATTGGTGTTGCTCCTAACTCTGAAATGAACTTATTTTGTGATAACAAAGCAGCCATTGCCATCGCTCACAATCCAGTTCAACATGATCGCACGAAGCACGTTGAAGTGGATCGGAACTTCATCAAACAGAATCTTGAAGAAAAGATTATTAAGCTTCCATTTGTTAAATCAGAAGATCAATTGGCTGATATACTCACAAAATCTGTGTCTGCAAGGAACTTCTACAACTTACTTGACAAGTTGGGCATAAGAGACATATATGCACCAACTTGAGGAGGAGTGTTGGTGTGTGTTGTTGTGGCAGACACCAATGACTCAGTGGAGTAAAACATGGAGCATACAATAATAGTAGTGGATCCATAAAACATGGATATGCAGGAATTATGGTTATTGTTTAATTTTCGTTTTCTTTGTATACATATATCTAAACTATTGTACAGAAACAGATAACAGAAATAATAATGAAATACACTGATAATTATCAGAGAAATACCATAATTTGACACAATATCTATTATCTAGTCTATAGCATTAGGCCCAAAGCATCTCTTTTTCACAGGGTTCCATACCCACTGCACCAGAAATTTCCTTCCTTTAATCCCATTCACATTGAACCCATTTCCCATAGAGTCCTTGTACACCTTACCTGCATATCCGCCACCTCCTCCAGTCCCATATACACCCAAACATAAATCTGCTATCTCAGTAGGAGCAGTTGGGTCCTCCCCTGCATACCATGCATTAATCAATGGGTTGCTTGACATTTCTGCTAACTCATGAGCTATCACACTAATCATTCCATCAGTACCCACATCCTCATTTGGTGGGTTCATTATGTTAGTTGTGCCTGATGGTGGTTTTCCTGAGTACTTGGGCCAAGAAAATGGATAAGCACACATGCCTGGACACTGATCTCCACTATAACCCACCCAAGCATAAGGTACTGTTACTCCAACAATTGTTGGGAAAGTAAAATAATGAAAACCACAAACTGCCCTACAAAAGTCTTCCACTTGTACATCAGAAGAAGTCAGTACTAAGTAGAGTCCATTGTGAGGATTTAAAGGTAAGGCTTGTCGATGTGAAGTAGTCACAGCAGTTTTAATGATGGATTGGATATCTAAACGGCTGAGGTAATCACCCTGAGAGTAGTTATAATCATAGAATTCTCCTGAGAGAAATATGTTTTTAGTGATGTTTGAACCTGTTTGATCAGTATATAGTCTAATAGTATTCCACCAATCAGCAACAGAAGGGTAAGTGGAATGAGAAGAAAAGGAATAGAGAAAATCTCTTATGATGGATTGCTGAAATGGGTGCCATTGTCCATACCAGATAATGTAAAGATTGATAGGTGAAGCAAGGACAGGACCCATGTGGTAACGAAGGTCTACTAGGTCAGAAGAGCCTTCATAGTTGTTAGCTTGATTGAATTGCATGTTTGGATTCCAAGAAAAAACCAGAGTAGAAAAATAAAAACAAGAAAGCAAGAGTAAATAGCAGTGGAGAATTTGCATCTTGATTTCTATTCTTCTTTCTTGTTGTGGGCTATGAGATTCAGTAGAAGTTCTTATAGAAAGAAATTAACTAGAGAAATTAAAGGGTGGTCACTGGCCTAATGTTGAAGAAAGAGAAGTTGTAGGGTAGCCTGGTGGTTAAGATTCTTATGTATTAAAATTTAAAATGACTCTAGCCTTTAGTAGGCAGTTGTTTGCATGTTTACATAGTTAATTGCAAGTCCATTGTCTACTTTTGATAATTCAATCATCACACTTTTGATAATTACTTTTATCTTTTTATCTTTTGACTTTTTTTTCTTTTTGATCTGTTTCTTCTCCTCCTTGAATAATATATTAATGTTCTGCTAATACATTGACGGAGAATTGGGACCATAAGAGGAAATATAATTTAATTTATATAACATGCGTAGAAATTGATCATTTTGTATCATTTCTCTCCCCTCACCCTCGTTTAAGTTCAATTCTTTAATTTTGTATGTAACTTAATTTATCAATTATTGATAACACATAAGATGGAATCTAAAAATACTTGAAAAAAATTTGTAGTTGCTATTATCTTCAACTGCTATTTTCCTCTACAGTTGAAGTTTAAAATGTTTAAATATCAAGAAAATACCAGTTAATTTTTTTATCATTTCAAGTCAAATTTACATAAAAAGTATTCTTAAAAATTAAGATTTAATATTTTCCTCTCTTTTTAATTTAGTCATTTGACCAAGGTCGCCGAATTAATAGTATCGGTTACAGAACTTAACAAACTGATAAATACTCATCATTAAAGTGGGAATTTCTGAGCTTGTGACTAAATTAGACAAACCAACATGACTAACTCGAATCAAATTGCCTTCTACTCGTAAATAATAGACTTTACTACTAAAATTAGAGAAGTAAGTTATTTTATTTTATTTTATATCTTATTTAGTGTTTTTAATGGATTTATGATAAAGTATTATCTTATTATATTTAAATATAATCTAATCTTATTCAGATCTTTGCATTAAATGAGCTTATATGTATCATTTTTTTTATTAAACATAAATTATAAATAATCATATATATATATATATATATTTAATTGTTTTTCCTAAATATCATCTATTTAGATAAATTGAGTAATTTTTCCTATCAATAATTTCTATTAAAACTCATAATTTTAAATAAAATTATTTAACAAATAGATTAAAATACTCTTGTTTTATAACTTTAATAAAATAAGACAAAAGTAACATCTCACCACTTTTTCGGTGGCCACTGACAACGATTTCACCTGAACTTCACTCAACCACCATATATATATATATTACATACAAAAATATAGATATACTTAATATGTTATATACAAATATATAGTTGTATGTAATATGTTATATACAAATATATAGTTGTATGTAATATGTTATATATGAATATAGACTTGAATATATATTTTACTTATAAAAATAAAATTGAATATAATATGTAAAGATAGAGATAAATTTAATACATTACTTACAAAAAGAATATATATAATATATGAAGGGTATAAAACGTTTATTGATGCAATGAAAGCTCCAACAAGTACATTAACCGCTCTTCACCTTGCTTACAACAACACAAAAGCAAAATTAACAAACAATCATAAATTACTGTCAAGATAATAAGTCATGTAAACAAGATAGAAAAAAATAAATATTCAATATAATGTAAACATAGAGAAGATACAAAGTAATATATTGCAAAAAAATCTAGATATAAAAATCAAGCTAGATGTCCAATATATGATTACTTAAGCTTCAAATTTCTTCAATTTATTTCTTACTATTGCTAGAACTACATCTAGCTACGGACATATAAAAGATAAAATAAGCTACTTGACTAGTCGCTTACGCTGCAGCTTCCACCATTTGTCTCTAGTATACTCCCTGATCCTTCGCTCAAGCTCTGGCTTGCCTTTTAAGACCTTGAACAGACCAAGTTACAACATCACCCAATTCAAAGATTGTGTGGCCCTCAATCTACCTGGTCAGTTCTTGAAGCATGTCAATCTTTTCCGACTTATCCTTTTTCTTCGGATTCTCACAGTCAATCAATCCCCTGAAGCCTAATCTTAACCTTCTAATCCAACATATTATGGCTACAATCAGTCTCCGAAAGGGAAATACTAAGCTCCCACCAAAGGTGAATTGAATTTTATACATGTATAATTTTTGTTCAATATCACCGGCAAGGAGATGTACGATATATTTGGCATATATAGGGCTAATCAACATATTCGAATCTAAACTAACAAGGACACTCGTGGTACGTCTTTCATAGTGTAAGAGGATATCTACAATGCCAAATTTATTGTCGATCACATATCGCGCTTTAATGTTGCTTTCGGCTTGAATATGCCCTAGATAGGTAATTGTTAATTGGTATGGAAGAAGAGAGAGAGAGGAGATGTTTTAAGGATAAAACGGTAACTTCGTCAAATTAAAATGATGTCGTGAACGAAGATTTGAAAAAATGAAAGCCACATTACAAAATCTGCAATATTAAGTTAATATTGTCCTATTTTTTATTGTTTTTGTATTCTTACTAGTCTCATTTATATCCATTAAAAACATATGAGATATTCAATTAGTACATTCTAATTATCATATTATCTCATTAAAAATTAAGTAAAATAAGATAAAATAGATTTTAAAAAATTAATATATTATATCATAAATCTTATTAACATTTTATCTCAATTTACACTTTGAAGATTTCTATAAGTAAAAACAATTATACGAAGGTTAATTGTTTTTCCAATTCAAATAGATAATTGAGACATAGATAAAGGGTGAAAACATCAACCCATAAAATCTTTTTACGAGCTCTATATCAATTCGATCAAGTAAATCTCACAGCATGAATTGAGCAATTAACACAACAGAACAACAAAATAACATTCTTAATTCAACACTCAACAAAAACTTGTAAAAAGAAAGAAAAAACTACAATAAACACACTAAGAACGATATGCCTCACAAACTCCTATCTAGACTAAAAATATGTATAATAACATAACAAACATCATACCGCATGAAAGACATTCATATACACTAAAAAGGTATAATGGATTTCTAATTTATTTAAGACCTCATATGTGATAATATATTTTATAAATGATGATTTTACTTTTATATTATGTAATCATACATTACCTAATAAATCATAATAAATAGTCCAACATTTGATATATTAAGGTAAAAAGATAAAAACTCTTTAGAGACTTGCACCAAAAATATATTATCAAAAAGTAAAAGTAATAATTAGAAAGATAGGGGCATGTTACAAGGAAAAGAAGGAAAGCATATAAGTACACAAAACAAATAAACTTAATGAGTTTAAACCTAGTATGATGAAACATTCACAATAGAAACTCATATTATACTAACACAATAATATATTATGTATAACAACACATATAACGAGTAAATCCATATAAGTTTTTATCTATATGATAATATTCTCGAGTTTTTTAAGACAATCCCTCAACAATAAACATTTCATATATCAATAAAACAATTAAACTTTAAGAGAAAATAAACCACCAATATCTCTATCATTTGGGACCTCTATCCCAACTGTTTATTGTTGCTTTTGCAACGATCTTGATTGACACTTAAACATGACTCACTTCCAAAGTCAACACCACCTAATGTGGTGTGATAAAAAACCGTCAAGAGACACATTCAAAGATATGATAATTCAAATAATTTAACTTTGCCTACTCTCATAAGGAGATTCTCACATATAAAAAGATACACAAAAGCAACTACTAATCGACACATGACTCACCTTTCATAAACCATTTGCAAATGCCATCTTGAGTACTCATCGCTCGTAAGCATGATTTTCTCACACAATCATGAATCACTAATACCGAATAAAACACAAAGTATTAATGATCTAAAAATAGAAAGAGTAATATGTCAATTTGACAAAGTTTCGTTACAATTTTTTGGATCACAAAAAAGAAGTGGGAGTATTTATAGAACTCAAAATTGCCACATTATTAGCCACCTTGTCACAACCTCACTACCACATGTGGCAAGGTCCCTAGTAAGCTTGGTGGTAAAAAGTCTCATTTTTTGTTCTAAAAATTATTAAATATTTTTCATAAATATTCGTACACAAAACGAACCAAAAACACAAGTGACATCTGCTTGCTTGCTAAAAACTAACATTTTACCTATCATGCACACTATAAAAATCATCCTCATAATATGTATAAACATATTCGCATATAATGTGTTTTTAACTATATATGTATGTATTATTGATGTATAATAAATGATAAAAGAATATTGGGTAAAATATAAGATACCAACACACAAACAATAATACAATAGAACTTACACACCTTTATTTAAAAAAGTTTTTGTTAAAACAGATGAGATTTACTTGGAACAGTTAAATAAACTAATGATATTTAAAAAAAATTGGTAACTTAATTCCTTTTTACTATTGTTATTTTATGGTAATTTCTACTTGTACAATAAAACATAAGGTGCTTATATATATTAGAATAAAATTAGTGAAGTGAGTTTATATTAGATATATATTTTTTATACTAACTGTAGGTACAGTCACGTGTGTACCCATCTGTAACCAATGAATTTTTTTTTTCAAGATAAATGAAAACACGTATATTTTTCATACACACTTCAATTCAGGTATGTTATAAACCGATAAATTACCATTAAATTCAGTTATATTATTTAATAATTATGGCATTTGATGAAATTTCTTGAGCAAATTATTTTTTAGCAAACTATAAGTAATAAAATTAGAGTTTTTTTTTTTAAGAACACATATATTTACTATTTTATTAGACAGTAGTTGTTTTGATAAACTATAATATTCGGATAGTGGAATTGAAGGAAAAAAAAGAAAGTCAAAAAAGCAATTATGGAAATAAATGATTTTATTCACTTTTCTAGAATAATGATATTGCGCCTGCAATGATTGTTTTTTTGCAACTGATGTATTATATAGTTTAAATCTTTTTGATCAATTTTACCCGTTAGTTATTTATCTTTACAAGATTGAGATCAAATTTGATGAAAAAGAATAAGGAGGAAATTAATTATTTTTTATGGAGAATTTGAAAAATTATGAATGATAAATAATTTAGATAAGAGGAGAAATTATACATTATTTTAAGAATAAATGAGGTGTGCTTTCCAATTAATATTATTCGTTGTTGAGGTAATTTAAAGATGAAATAAGCTTTATCATGGTTTATAATTTGGTGGGACTGCAATTATTTATTCCTTATTTTTAAATTTATGATATATCTTAGAGTATTATATTTTCTTATATTTTGATAAAAATATATAGAAAAGATATAGTAGACCCCTGTGATAAAAGCAAGCTAGCATGTGATACCTTCTCAATATTCTTCCCTTTTAGGCTACACGACTTGTCTTTAACAATCAATAGCTAAAATGTTTCAGATGCCTTAAAACAGTGCTTTAAATTGTTAATTTAAAGTTGAATTATAACTTTACGTTTTGAAATGGTTTTTTTTTTAAATAAAAAAAGATTGAAAAAAATATCTTCAACATTCGTCCCTTAATTATAGGAATAGATTGATTGATTTCATTATAAAGGGAAGAACAGAAAAAAAAAAAATTATAACAACCTACTTTTGTAACAACCTAAAAGAGATTTCAATAAAAAAAAATATTAATGCAGCACAATTGAATTGGTCCTATTAATGCTTTTGAGGGAATTTTTTTAAAATTTTATATGAAGGGCGCCTGATTTATGGCGAAGGTATGTTGATTGGTTTTATTAGTATAGGGTCAGAGCTAGGGTTGTTAATTTTGATTGTATACACTATACAATATAGAAAGTCAGGTCAGGTTCGTGGATGAGTTCTTTGCGAAAATGGATCCCAGATATTTAGGCTATCAAAAACTTGGAGAAAGGTTTGATTGCTAAATTTGACGAGAGCATTATGCTTGGACACTACTAAGTTCTCCAAAGTGTAAAATACTACTTAAAACAATAATACTCATTATCCGAATTACGCTGGTATATAGCCCGAGAGGTTATACGTCCAACTAATTCGGGATTAAAAGATTTTTCATTTCTTACATTTTTTTACTATTTAAAAAAGTTTTAAGTTATATTTTATTTTAAACATGTTCAAATTAAATAACAGTTATTTAGATCCATTCGATATTAAATATTATTTAATTAGATCTTATTTTATATTATTAGAATATTATTTTTATTGTTATAAATTTTAAGAACATTATACAAAAATATATTTTATAATTTTATAAAAAATTTATTTATCCCATCATTTAATAAATGTATGTAGTAATTCTTCATCATATGATTAATTTTTAAGGATTAATAATCCTAACTTTACTAAATACATAGTTTTGTATATTAATTTTTTGGTTAAACAAAATAAGAGCACTACCTTCTTAAAAATTTCAAATAAGTCTAAAAGATCATAAATAAAAGACGTGTCTGTCACATGTAATTTTTTAGATACAATTTTGAAAATTTGAATTAAAAAATCATAAACAAAAATGAGTAAACTTTAGATGGTTATCCCCGTTTATCTGAACCGACAATTTTATTTTTAAACGGTAAATTTTAGAGATGAGAACGTTTTTGAGTAAAAATCGAACGTTAAACAACGGGTACGGTTCGATTATGGTTATACTAAAAATCGTATCCGAAATTAATTAAATTTAATTAATTAATTTATATATTTAATATATTAAATTATATATATTTAATAAATTAAATTATATTTTTTCGATTTTTTTCATAACCATCCTGAACTGTTACTCGGGGGTAAAAAATCGTCCACGAACCGTTACCCACGAATAAAAACCCATCTTTGAATCGTAACGGTTTTCGGGTAATTTCGAATATACGTTTTATAATTCAGTTTGGCGACAATTATATCAAAACCGTCCCCGTGCTCATTCCTTCCAACAAACTCTATCCCACCCCACGAACCTCTTTACCCACGACCCATACATCACACCCCACTTGCGGACCCGTCACACCCCCACCTGCGAACCACTATCCCAATTGCATTTTTTTAGTTTTCTTTTTTAATTCAAATGTTAAAAATTATCCTTACAAAATGTTAATGTATATCTAGTAACATATTAATATATATATATCTACTAATGTATATCTACTTACTTTAGGGATATTTATATTTAGTTACTTTAGAAATATCTATTTTACTTGTAATTCTTATATAAAGAAACCATGTGTATTCATTTTAATCACAGAATAGAATACAATTATTAAGTATTTATAACATGGTATCAAAGCCACTATTATTGTCTTTCTAGCAGTGTTTTCTTTTTTTTGTGTTACTAAACCCTTATAGCTTCCGCTGTCAGAATAGTCGCTGCAATCATTCCCCGTTGAACCTCCGACGCCTTTCAGCCGTTGTCCTTAGGTTCCAGAACTACAGTCGTCGTTGGTAAGAAGTTCCACACCATACAAACCACTGCAATCACTACCGTCGTCGTGCATATTGTCCCGAATTTTTTTCTACATATACCACTGTGATCGGCTCGATCAAATCTACACAAACATGGAAGTATCACAACCATCGGACACTGCACGCTCTCTCACGCGCTGCCCAAATGATCTGTACGTCAATTCACGCGCCGCCACCGCCATTAATCTTAACCCGACAACCTATCTGCAAATACCATTGTGATCGTCGAGACCCGATCTACATAACAGTGGAAGTCTCACAGTCATACGTCTTCACACGCACCCTCACGCGTGGATCTGATGTGCCAAGCACACCGTGCTCTGCTCGTGACATCATCATCACCTCCAGTTGATGTCACAGAACCCGCTGACCATGATCGGCCTAACCGTACTGCCCGTTGGCGGAAATTTTGCGATATAGGTTCACCCTACCTAGTTTTTGACGTAGATCTCGTTTTTGTAGTCCGTTTTTGCATATTTGGTTTTCAAATGGATAAAAAGGATGCTTTTGTTTCTTGCCCTATCAATACTATATTGGAAGGGACTAAGAATTACTTGTCATGGTCTCAAGCTATACGCAGTTTTCTTAAGGGTCGTATGCTCTGGCATTATTGTACCGGTACAATTACCATTCCTGTTAAAGAAGCAAGTGAAAAAGATGTTATTTTCCTTCGTCGTATAACTGAATGGGATAGTCACAATCACATGATCCTCACATGGATTCAGAATTCTTCCATTCCCTCCATCTCCAATCTGTTGGGCAGCTTTAATGATGCCAAATCTACATGGGATATGTTGGCCAAAAGGTACTCTACTACTCACGGATCCATGAAATATCAGCTAATAGTTGAATTGCATCGACTTCAATAAGAACCAGGGAAATCTATCAATGACTACTTTGATCAGCTTCGCTTCCTTTGGAACCAAATTGACCTTTGTGATCCAGTTTAGGCATGCTCAACAGATGCTCAGCAATATGCTATAGTTGGGGATGAATTTCGTCTCTATGAGTTCTTGATGTCACTTCACGAGGACTTTGAACCAATCTGAGGTCAGCTTCTTAATCGTAGTCCTTATCCCTCTCTTGATACTGTTGTAAATGAGTTGGTTAGAGAAGAAGCTCGGCTTGCAACCCTTCAAGCCCAGAATAAGCTCAATGTTTTGGCTATTACGCCTCCTGCTCCTGCCATTGAGCAACCTCACCAATCAGGTGATTCCTCTGGCTTTTAAAATCGTCGCAGGCAGAACAATAAAAGGTTCTGCAATTATTGCAAGCGTCATGGCCACACCATTGAGACTTGTTACCGTCGCAACAAATCTACTGTTGTTGTTGCTAATACTGAGCCTACTTCGCAAATGCCTTCTAGTTCAGCACAGTCCCAGTCTTCTGGATCCACTATCAACCTATCCTCCACTGAACTACAGAAGATCATAACTCAGAATGTTCAAATGGCTAGTAATGCATCTCTTTCCACTACTCTCTCAGTTTTGCCCGATAAGCCTCAAACTTGGCTTTTTGACTCTGCATGTTGCAATCACATGACACCTCACTGATCTTTATTCTCCAAACTTGACCCTGCATCACATCCCCTTAATATTAATATAGCTGATGGTTCCACCATTTATGGGAATAGTCTAGGTTTTGTTTCGACCTCTACCCCCTATGCTCATGGGTTTTCCATGTACCTGACCTATCCTATAATTTGTGCTCGGTGGGACAATTAGCTGAACTAGGATATCGACTTATTTTTTATTATTCTGGGTGTATTGCGTAGGATCCGAGGATAGGGCAAGAGCTTGGGACCAGTCCTAGGGTCGGGCGTATGTTTCCCGTAAACAATCTTCATCTTTCACCTATTGCTCCTACCTCTATTGCTGCTGCAGTTTCTTCCTTACCTTCTTTCACACTTTGGCATTCTCGTCTTGGTCATGCCCCATCCACTCGGGTACAATAGTTATCTTGTAAAGGTCTATTGGGTTCTGTGTCCAAAGACAATTTTGATTGTACTTCATGTCAGTTAGGAAAACAGCCAGCTTTACCTTTCAATAATAGTAAAACTATCTCTAATAGTATTTTTGAGTTAATTAATTCTGATGTTTGGGACCTTCTCTTGTTACTAGTTCTCATTATAGTTGGATCTTTCCAATGAAATCTCGTTCTGAAATCTTACCAATATACAGTAACTTCGCAAAAAATGGTTGAAACACAATTCTCCAAACATATCAAATTTTTTCGATCTGATAATGCTCTTGAATATACTCAAAATGATTTTCAAGCTCTGTTACACTCCTATGGCATTGTACATTATCTCACCTGTCCAGGAACCTCTTAACAAAACGGTCGAGCCGAAAGAAAACTTCGTCATATTCTTGACATTGTTCGTGCTCTTCTTCTTTCTGCCAAAGTTCCTGCCCTATTTTGGGGTGAAGCTGCTCTTCATGCTGTTCATGCCATTAATCACATTCCAAGCGTTGTCATTCATAATCAGACTCTGTATGAGCACCTTTTTGGGTCATCTCCTAACTATCATTACCTTCGTTCATTCGGATCTGCTTGTTTTGTTCTTCTTCAGCCTCATGAACACAACAAACTTGAGCCTCGATCTAGACTTTGTTGTTTTCTTGGTTATGGTGAAACTCAAAAAGGGTATCGATGTTATGATCTTGTCTCACATTGTCTTCGTGTTTCCCGAAATTTTGTCTTTTGGGAACACCGCTTATTTGTTAAACTTTCTCACTTTCGTTCTTCCCTAACTAATTCAAATGTTTTATAAATCTTTCCAAATGAGTCTCCTGTTCTTTCTAAAGATACTCCTAACTCACCTATGGATTTCACTATTCAATCTTCAAATATTTTTTATGATTATCCTAGACAGGTTGTAGGAGAACAGGCTGATAACGAGCTATCACACCTTGAACATAGGTCTCTTGTTCTTGCTCTGTCTGAAGATCCTCCACAAGACATTCCACCTCGCCACTCAACCTGGGTAAGATCCATTCCTACACATTTACTTGACTATCATTGTTACACTACCCTTGCTACACTTCATGAGCCTCACACCTATCGTGAGGCATCTACTAACCCTTTTTGGCAGATTGCAATGAAAGAAGAGATTGATGCATTAACCAAAAACTATACTTGGGATCTGGTTACTCTCCCTCCTGGTCAGTCTGTGGTTGGTAGTAAGTGGATCTATAAGATCAAGACTCGCTCTGATAGGTCTATCGATCGCTACAAGGCTCGTCTTATAGCAAAAGGTTTTACACAAGAGTATGAGATTGATTATGAAGAGACTTTTGCTCCAGTTACCCGTATTTCCTCTGTTCGTACCCTCTTAGTTATTGCCACTGCTAGTAAATGGGACCTTTTTTAGATGGATGTCAAAAATGCATTCCTTAATGAGGATCTACATGAAGAAGTCTATATGCAACCTCCTCTTGGTCTTTCTGTTGAAACAAATAAGGTTTGTCGCCTTCGACGAGCACTTTACGGCCTTAAACAAGCTCCACGAGCATGGTTTGCCAAGTTCAGCTCCACTATCCTTCGCTTGGGTTACACTGCCAGTCCTTATGATTCTGCCTTATTTCTTCGTCGCGATGATAAAGGCACCATTTTGCTTCTCCTATATGTGGATGATATGATCATAACTGGTGACGACCTCAATGGTATTCAAGAACTCAAGGATTTTCTTAGTGAGCAGTTTGAGATGAAAGACCTTGGACATCTCAGCTACTTCTTGGGTCTTGAGAACACTCGTTCCACAGATTGCCCACTCCAGTAATGAAGCAAAATATGTGCTTTTGTTGATACCACATCTTCTGCTACTCCTCTTTATTGTGATAATCAGAGTGTCATTTATATTGCTCACAACGATGTCTTTCATGAACGAACTAAACACATCGAGATTAATTTTCACTTTATTCGCTCTCATCTTGTCCATGGTGCTCTCAAGTTTTTTTTCGTTTCATCCAACGATCAACTTGCAGATATTTTCACTAAGCCACTTCCCAAAGGATGCACTCGTAATTTGGTTGACAACCTCAACTTGATCTCACATACACCTTGAGTTTGAGTAAGTTGTTAATGTATATCTAGTAACATATTAATGTATATATATATCTACTAATGTATATCTACTTACTTTAGGGATATCTATATTTAATTACTTTAGACATATCTATTTTACTTGTAATTCCTATATAAAGAAACCATGTGTATTCATTTGAATCACAGAATATAATACAATCATAAAGTATTTATAACACAAAAATATACGTGTTAATTACATGGTTTAAATATGACTTTTTGGTTATATTTTAATTTTTTATGAAATTAATATCCTTATTTCACTTAAACAAAAAATTAATATAATAAAGTATATATTTAGTAAAGTTATATTATCATTTATGCAGTATATTTTTAATTTTAATATAAAATTTTATTTATTAGAAGTGATAATATTATCACAATGGATACACTAATTATTAGTTAAAAAGGTGTCTGCTATTATTTTAGTAGTCTCTCAGTTGTAACATAACTTATAGCATAAATTTTTTTTTTTAATATTGGGTTTATTTATTTTTTATTTTTCATATTATATTTATTGACAATTTTAAAATTTTAAAAAATATCTTTAATAAATTTTAACAGATGTAAAAGAAAATATATTAAAAATAAAATGTTATCTTAAATAATTTCAAAATTAATAATAAATATATTATAAAAATTGATAATAACCTCACCCTAATAAAAGTTACTGGGAATGAAACTTTTATTAGAGCTCATGAACTCCAGTGAACATTAAACATGAGAAGACGGGAGCTATAGCAAGACTGAGTATTTTCCATACACAATCATACATGTCATAAAAATGCTTAATCTAATCGACCGATAAATACTAATAGTTCTGATCCTATAATTTCTTTCTTTTTAAATTTTGTTTTATTATTTCAATGAATAATTATTTTTTCAATTATTGGTATGACCTGTGCATTCAGAAGTATCGGGATATATATATATGTGCCAAGGTTATATATCGTATACTCACTTCGGTTTTGAAAATTGTGTATGTAAATTATGAATGATGGGTACATTTTTTAATAATTAATCTTATTTTTAAAATAATAATCATTATTATTATAGGAAAGTTTTTATTTAAAAAAAACAACAATATTTGTAAAAATGAATAATTTATTCTAACAATATTATTTATGGATCTGATAATATAAATTCCCTTTTTAATTGAACTTATTAGCTATACTTAAAACAGAAAATACTCTTAACGAAAAATGACATGTACTATGAGTTTCATATTAGTGTTTCATGTCGTTGCTCTATTTTGACCCATTGACCCTTGATTTTATAATTTTATTTATTTTATAATTTTTTTTCTCATAATTTTAACAAAATTTATAGAGCGGTCCTGCGTTTCCCATCATTACACATCCATAATAAAACTGGTGTTGCCCCGAAGAAAACTATTGATAGAAAGATGAACTTGATGCAATATTGATCCAAGATAATTAAAAAGTTTAACTATATAATATTGAATTATTAGTTTATTTTTCTTTAATATTTTTTTAAATTTATTATTTTTAATTTAAATATGAATATAATAGATTAAATATATCAAAATTTAAAATTAATATATTAAATGATATAAAATAAGTGTTTTTAAAGCATTAATTTTAAGTTAAATTTAAATTAAGTATAATAAATATTAAGATAATAAACATAATATTCCTAATAAAATGGGAGATTAAAATAAATGAAAGAATATTAGAAAAAGTTACACCTAATATATACTAATTATAGCTATAAAGTAAGATAAAATATGTTTTTTTCGTTTTTTTAGTAGATATATTTTATTTTGGGATATACTATAAATTCATTAATTTTTGTAAATTATGAAAATTTGATTTTATCGGTTATGAACATTTTTTATGGGAGTGTTACTCTCATAAGCAAACAGAATTGAGAAAATTTAGATCAAAGTCTTCATTGTATAATAAAAAATATGGACTAAAATATTTTTTTTCTTTTTCCAAGAAAAAGAGACCATAATGTATCTTTTTAATAAAATGGGTAACACCCTGTGGTTTATACGAATGGTGCATACCGAATAATCTAATAATATAAAAGATATTAAAATCGATTTAATTACTCAACTAAACACACCTTTCTTAAACTGATTAATTTTACCGATGCAGTAATGCTGCAACGTTTTTGTTAAGCAATTTTACATTAATATCCTTTATGAATATCTTCCCTTCTCAATCTATATATATACATATATATATATACTCTTAATCTTTCATGTCGTCGTCAAAGAATGTCACTCTTTCTTCCTTCTATTCCATTCATTCCTTGTTTGTATATCTATTCAAAATTTCAGTTTGATGTATCTATTGGAATTATCAATTATCTACACTTGTATAAAGGGTTGATTGAGATTAACAAACGAAGAGATATCGATAACACATGACAATGTTAACCTGTGATGAAGCCAAAAAATAAATTAACCCCATCAAGACTAGTAAACTTCTTGAATTAAGAAGAGAACTCGAGTAGAACAAGAAAGAAAACAGTACATTATGCTTACAATCAGGTTTCAAAGCCTCTCAAGGTCGAACTATTAACTTGGTTGGTGGAAAATACCACATTGTGTTATGCACGAGCCTATCTAGGGTGAATACAAAGCTGTAGGTGACCCTCCCTCTAGTTCGATGGGACCTAGTAATGAGCAGTAGTTTTAAGAAAGAAAATTATGATAAGTGCAATTTTAGGAATTAGAATATGCTAACAGAAAGCAAGATTAGACCTTTAAAAGAGCCAATGAAGAGCAAGAAAAGGATAAGGTATCCTATGATGTGGATAAGGACTATGAACAATTGTGTGTCTCCTCATTTTCTAATGAAATAGAGAATGACGAGCCACTAGTTAAGTTCAATGCTCCTAAGTGCCTAGACTATCGAGAGACTAAAGACCCAGTAATTCACATGTAACACTTCAATATGGCCATAGTCTCTATAAGCCTCATGTAAGGCAAGAGAAACACCATGATGTGTAAGGTATTCACTACCACTCTCTGTGATAACACCTAGAAATGGTTCAATAATCTCACACCTCGTATCATAACCTTTTCTCACAAGAGCAATAAGGAATGAGTCACATCACATCTTCTCAATCATACATGTAAATCTTATGTACTCTTTTTGAAAAATATGTATGTGATATTTATATTTCTTTTAAAAATATATATGTAAAATTTATATATTCTTTTAAAAGTACATAAAAATATGTATGTAAAATTCATGTATTTTTTCAAGATAAATATAAGTCTTCCATATTCTTAGGAGAGTTTCGACAACCTTATTGAAGAAAGTCGTTTTGAGGTTCGAGTAAGCCTTCAAATGTTCGATGAAATCGTTTAAAAGTTATAAAAAGTTCAATAAAATCGTTATTACTAGTCATATTTATTCTATTAGTAATAAAGTAAATGATTTGATATTTTTAATATATATAATATGTTAAAAATTGAGAGTTTTATAATTTAAGTAAAATTGTTATTTTTTTAACAAATTCATTCTATTTACGTAAATAATTGATAAAAATATCAACTAAATTTTATTGAGCATAATATATTAACAATACATGTGTTATTGCTTTAATAAACATTCACATTTATATTATAAAATGGCGATATTTTAGTAATTAAGTTTTTCTATTGTTATAATTTTTATCAATATATATATTAATCTAAAAGTTTATCCAATTAAAAAACATTAGTTTTAACATTAAACATTAAGTGAAATTTTTTAATTGTTATTTATTTTTATTTTAAAATAATAACTACATTTACATTTATAGTGCTTTAAAACTTTCTCTCAATAGCACAAGAAGAATATCTCGTTGTGGTACATAGGGTTGAGCATCGATTCAAAATCGACAATTTTATGTCAATTTGAATCTGATTCGATCTAAATGTCAATTCGAATAAACTCAAAATTGAATCTGATCGAATTGATCGGATCGAATATGATCAAAATTTTAATTTAAACCTAAAAAATGAAAAATTACATTAAGAAGCAAATTATGAATTATTCAATCCAATCCACTATGAATGCCAATCCGAATTTGAATCCAAATCCAATATAATTTAAACCTATAAAATGAAAAATAAAATAAAAGAAAAGAAAAATTTAAAATAAAAGTATTTTTCATATAAATTCAAAAATAAATGACAATATGATTAAAAATAATTCAACAACAATGATCAAAAATAAAATAATTCAACACCAATTATATAATTTAACTCAAACCTAAGACCTAAAGGTACAATGTTTATATAGAAAACTACAAGCTGAAAGCTAAAGGTACAATGTTTGGGTGATGTAGAATTAGACTCTTTAATAGAACTATGAATAGGTCTCTCTAGAAAAAATTTCAATAAAAACTCAAACTCTCGAACAAATACTTCTACTATCTTGGCCAAAGGTTTCTCCGACTCTCCCTCACTATTAAAAACTGCATCTGGATGACTAAATATTATATATGCGCAGAGAAAAATCCTTACTAGATACCTCCATAATCTAGGGGAAGTTCTTAGTCTCCCTTGATGGAGTTGTTTTCTTTCCATCTCTACTCCTCACAGACATCCTTGGTGTAGTCCTCTTTGGAGTAGCAACTCGCTTGAGATTTGAGAAGGTGATCAATATTATCCATATTGGATGGATCATTAGTGGCATCAACAGCCATAGAGACCTTTATTAGATACTCAAATCGATCAAGTAAAGCTTGCAAAGTCTGAAGGATATCAGTTGACTCAATACAACGAGCAAGCTCATCAAAAGGCATTAATTTGACACATTCCTCATTGATTTTTAGCACATCATAAGCTATTGCCAAGGATAAGATAGACCTTCTATGCGTAAGGAACTGCTTCCAGCAGCACCTGACAAAACAACAAAATTTTAGTTGATCACTCTATAATGCAAACTTTATCATACAATAGAGCCCAACATGAAAAACATATCAATCAATCACCCATTCCAATATGGGAAAGTTAGGTTCAATCAATAACTAATGGAAAATGCATGGTCCCAATTCCTTGCCAGCTTTCTAGCAAGATGATCAGCCTATTTATGCATCCTATTACATTTAACTTGGACCGAACTATGTAGCTTTACCCTCTGTCTTATATACTCTTCTTTTTGCCTCTTTGCCTAAGAAGAAAGTGAAAAAACATTGTAAGAATAGAAACTTCATCAATCACAGACGCTACAAATCATTAACAGATAAATGGCAAATATGGATTTGAGTACACAAAACAAGCAAACTTTATCATACCCCTCACGTACAATGATATACATAGGATAGGAAATGACATTCTCCAGCACTTTGAACGATTGACAAGTACTCAAAAATATGCAACCTAAACCTACCATGCCATGTTTAGTCAATTGTTTGCATAAGTTGAAAATTAGAATGAAAATATCACAACCAAGCCATTAACTAGTTAACTAAAGAGTTCTTGCAGATAAAATATTGTAATATCAGAAGTATCAACAAAAAAAATGTTGCTTAAAGTATACAAGCATGTTGAATGACTCACGAAGATTAATGGAGCTTGGAGGTACACCAACAAATGGATCTTGAAAAAACCTATTTGCAAGGGCAAGTTCTATAAGATTGCTTTGCATTCCTGAAGCAATAAAAACAAATTCATTAGTTTGAGTAATATATCATTTGATTAGTATACTTATAACAAAGAAAGGTCAACTTGTCTCATAAGATACAGTTCTTTACAATGCTTTCACATCAAAATCCTTATGAAATATCATTTCAGTTAAAACATAACCAATAACAAAAGTTATTGTGTGAAATGCAACAAGAAACAAGATAGTTATTGCAAAGAGAGACAACAGACTTTCTGTTAATAGCAAGTGGTCGCAAATATAAACATCTGCTCGACCACTCACAAGAATCCAAAAATAGGAGCAGTCAAAACATTATTAACTAATATCAATAGCACATTAAGAAATAGAGCATTTGAACATTAAAGAAAATAAAATCTAAAATCAAAATTTATAAAAAGAAAATCATCAAACGAATCTAACCTTACGTTGAAGAATAGTGAGAAACGATAATTAAGAGTCTGCGAGCTTGGCAAGGAAGATGATGAATAGTAAAAGAGGATGAATCGATAAAGAACAACGACTAGGTAAGGAATCTATATGAACGACGGTTGGCATCAAATTGGGAAATGGGAGAGCACTTGACGACTATCTGTTAGCAGAGTGTAAGAAAACGTTGCACCATCGATCGGATTTGAGAAAAAAATAGGGTTTATAATTGATGAATATGTTTAAATTAGAGTTTTGTTACTCTTGTAAACTAGAGGATGAGCATGAACATGAGTGATATTAATAAATTAAATATAATTAATTAATATAATATTATTAAATAGATTAGAAACTTCTACTGACACATGACCTAAGTCTAAAAAATACTGTTTTATATTTATATTGAGAATTATTTATTAACATTATAATCTCTATTCTTACTCGTACACAAAAAAATTCTTCCTTTTCCTAAAATTATATACTAAGTCGTTTAAAAAAGTCATTTTACTTTGCAAAATTTTGATGCCTCCTATAATTTCTGTCGCCGCCTATTTCAATTGTTAACAATCAAAAAAATTCAGCACCTAACATTTTTGTTAGGAAATAATCTAAATATCAAAACTCTCTCTATTTGAAAAATTGTAAGTTAATGAATTTTTTTGACGAAAAATATATCAATAAAAAAACTGGATATTAAAATGACACTTTACTAATGTAAGTAAGAATATAATATGAATATCATTTGAATAGACATAATTTTATTTATATACGTAGAGCTAATAAATAAGTTAATTTACTACAATTCACTTTAATTTGAATCATTTTATTTAAATTTTATGTAAATCAATGTCAATTTAACTCAGTTTTAAATGAGTTAAACAATAAATCAATTCATTGTATTTAAATTTTATGTAAATCAATTTCAATTTTATTTATTTTTAAATGAGTTACATTAAACAACTTATTTACAGTATTAAAAATAAAATATTAATGTTAATATTATTTTATATTATATTTTTGTAAACAAAATAAAATAAAATTCTCCAATAAATAAGTTAGTTTTTTGTAATTTATTAGTTCTTTTGATAAATTTTGAAGGAGTTAGCTTTATTGCTAACTCAGCCAGTTGCCCGTGAACTGAGCTAAAATTATTATTTATATTACTTGATAAAATTATTATTACATAATATACTAAAGATAATATGCATAGATAAAATTTATATCTTAGTATAATTATTATAACACAAAATAATAAAAATAAAACGAAAACAAATATATACAATTATTATAATTATGAAATACTAATAACGCACCATCACTTTATTATTATACTATTTATGATAAAACTTATTTTAAAAAATAAAAAACTTACTATTTGACTTGAAACATAATACAATGTAAATGGTGCGAGGAAAAAACAGAATTTACTATTAAAAATCAAGAAAGTAAATATTTATAAAAATAATATTATATGCATCTTACATTATCAAAAAGATGTAAACATCAAAAAAGTAAATATTTATAAAAATAATATTATATGCATAAAAACAAATTGTGAATTTGTGACGTCACAAAAATATATATATAGCTACCCATTTACGCCCAATAACTTATATAATAACACCTACAAGGCTTAACTTTTTAAATACCAAATTAACAACGGTGGCACGTATCACCCCCATTTGTAAAGTACGTACAATCAATTTATACGGAGGAAAAATAACTGTTGATACTTGGGAGCATTTTTCGTTCAATTAATAGAGATACGTAAGAATTTCTAGTTTGTTATAAAGTAAAACTGAAATATGGCAAAAAGTGTAGAACTTAGATTGCGTTTTATTGTTCATCCAAAACAAATTCCGAGAATCTGGAAGACGACGGTCAAGCTCAAAAAATGTATAGCAAAGAAATCCAAATCAGAAACAAAAATATCGTAAAGATTATATATTGGGGGGTACTGAAGATCTTCTGTATACTCCATTACTTTCGTTTAATTTCCATTCGAGTAAAAAGACAGAACCATCGATCAGAAATAAAGAACCAGACAGATAAAGGAGCAGAATCACACTTCCAAACAAAGGTCTAAGAACAATTAACGAGAAAAAAATATAACAGGCCACGCAAAGACGACAAACTAGATCTAACTCCTCCAGTTTCCTTCAGAACCACCGTTTCTGTTGGAGTAACCACGCTCACCACCACCACCACCATAACCACGATCGCGTCCACCACCGTAACCACCTCCATATCCACCACCACAACCGTAACCACCACCACCTCCTCGGCTGTATCCACCACCACCACCTTCACGTCGACCACCTCCACCATATCCACCACCCCCATATCCTCCGCCGCCACCTCCACGGCTGTAACCACCACCTCCGCCTCCACCACTTCCACGGGACTGGGCTTCGTTGACGGTAATTGTACGTCCATCAAGGTTCTGACCATTCATGGCTTCAATAGCATCTCTCATCGCCTGCTCGTTGCTGAACGTAACGAATCCAAAACCTCTCGACCTACCGGTCTCACGATCATTTATAATCTGCAAACCAATCAGTCGGATCCGTTAGATCTAATCAAGATCTAGAGTAAAGTTAGGATTATAATTTTAAAAAAGTCACATAAACACAATTTAAAAAAAAATCGATCGATCTTCGCCTTCAGAGAAAGATGAAGATGAACGTACCCGATTTGGGAGAGTAAAATAAGTATCAAGATAGTAACAGTATCAGAGTATCAAAGAACAAGTATCAGTAACAGAAACAAAGAGAGCAGAGTTCAGAAGGGATCGACAAATCAGAACCGCGTCAGATCCGATCTCTCCGTCAAACGGACCTTCGATTCGATGACCTCGCCGTATTGAGCGAAGGCACGCTCCAGAGATTCACTGTCAGTGGCCCATGCAAGCCCACCGACAAAGCACCTGTACTCGATCTCAGCTGAAGCCATGAGAATCAGAAAATTTGTGAAACAAAGAGAATATTATGCGAGGAAACCAAGATAGATGCCAAAGGATGAGAAAGCCTGATACAAAACGATCGTATATATAGATGGTGGAGGAGCTCGACTAGGGTTTGTTAATGTGCTCTTCGCGCGTTTAGCGTTAACTAGGGTTAATTCGTTGGCGGTGAAATACTGGAAGTATTTCATTCTATTCTTATCCGGTTTTGGGTGGGGAATTTGTGGAAATACAAATTCCATAATATTTTTAGTAAAATTTAATTTAATTTGTTATAATATATATTTCTTCTAAACAAACGAAAGTTCACGTCGGCTTCGACGGGGAGAGAGACAATACAGAGAAGAAAACACGGAGACGTGATACATTAGTATAGATTATAATATAATTTAGTGTAATTATATTATCGCTTAAAAAATATTAAAATTATTATGATTTAATATATTTAATTTATTAAATAATTTTTTTTTCGAAATCATATGTATTTTTATTATTATTTTATTATTTTTATTTAAAAATAACTTAAATATTTGAAAAAAATATTAGAGTTAATGAAAATAAATAAATTAAAATGGTCGAAAATGACAAATTTCGTGCCAACCAGCACATGTTTGCCCTATCCCATGCTCCAGTTCTATTTGTCGTAAATCTCGTCCCACACACGCATATCAACCTATTCAAACACATCTAAAATCATCTTAAAAATCATACATTCTTCTCTCTATAAAGTTTTATTAGTTTTAAAGTTTTTCTCTTTTTGACAAAAACAAGTTATATTTTTGTAAATTTCTAATTTTTTATTCAATAAAAATACAAATATGTTTAAAGATTTTCCAACAATGAAGCTAAAATCAAAGTTTTATAAGGATTCTTTTAATTTATAGTTTTAAAATTAATTTTTTACAGTTATTTTTATGTTTTATTCCTATATATTATATTTAATTTATATGTTATTAAATTAAACATAATTGACTGTTTGTAAATATGATATAATCATAACGTTGTTATGCATACACAATATTAAATAGATAAAATCAATTATATAAAATAAATTGATTTTTTTTTATATTCAAGATTTTATGTTAAGAGTGTTATAAAGAAATATATTATTTTTCATTACAAACTTAAATTTGAAAATTAGATTTTAATGTTTAATTATCGAGTTTGATTTAAAGTAGTGTTTTTTATTTGTTAGTACAATCACCTAATAGTTAAAGTAAAATTCTATTTCGAAAGTTTTCATAAAAACTATTATTCGAAAATGTATTGACAATACCTTTTCGGTAATGATTTAAAAACTTGAAAGTTAGTACTCATATAATTAAATTCTTAGGTTTTATTTGTACAACTTGAATAAAATTTAAAATATCTAATAACACAAAATATTGTATTTAAATGGTTCATTTTCAATTTATTATAAAAAAAATTAATCTAATTAACCAAATTAATCACCAATAAAGTATTAATTGATTTGTTTAATTAACAAAAAATAACTAACCACGACGAATGTGGTATATATAAATATATAAAAGAATTAATACATATCAAGTTATATCCTTAATAAAATAAATAATATAAGTAAGCATAATTAACTTAATTATTATATCCATAAATATTTTACTTTTATGAATTATAAAAAATTGCATAATTTTTTATTGAATCCATATCTATGTTTATTTTTTATGTTATTAGATTATGAAACACAAATAAAAATATAATGAAATGATATTTATGATTTAATTTTGTTTCTAAGAATTTGAATAATAAATTAAAAATCACATATAATACTTTCTTAGATCGATCTTCGAAAGTATACTTGTCATTTTCTATAAAATGATTCGTACACTTACAATAATTTTACAAATATAAAACAATAGTATATGAAAAATCGATATTATTAACACGATGTCAATTTTGTCTAATCAGTTATCAATGTATATATTGTTAAAAATAATTTTTACTTTCATAATTTTATTAAAATATAATTGATTATAAAAATATATTAAGAAACCAATAATATTCCTACAACTCATAATCATAACATTTCATGTACACAAGTCTCGTATATTTTTACAAAAAAAATCTATCATATTATGTTATTTTAAAAGTTTTTTAACTTGATATTGTTCATATTAAACTATGTTCATTTAGACACGTTTAATATTGTTGCGAAAAAAGCTTATTTTGGTACTTATATTATGTAAAAACTTTCAATTTATTACATTTGTTATTTTTTTATAAATTTTAAAAATATTATTTTTATAAATTTTCAAATATATTTGTAAGGATTATAGATGTTGGTTATTTTTGTGAATAAAATATTTATATATAAACTTGTTTTTAAGCTCTCTATTAAGTTTATCGGGCAAAGTCGGAAATATGTTTGAATTTTAGATAGTTGTACTTTAATTATATCTTTTATAACTATAATACATAAGATTATACTCGTGTATTTAATAGATTGTATTCATAAATATGAAATTATTTTTACGACTAAAATATTTATTTAAATTTTGAATTAATTTATTAAATTACTATTTAGCCTATTCTTTTAATGTGTTTTATTATTTTAAATATATATAATAAATTTTAGTTTAAAATATATGATAAAATATAGAATAAGATATATCCTAAAATATTATATAAAATATAACTTAAATTATAGGATAGATCTTAACATAAATTGTAGGCTAACCTAAAATCTATTTTAAAAATAAATATTCTTTAAATAAGAATCTTTTTAATTAATGAATCTATTTTGAAAATAAATCTTCTTTAAATAAGTGTCTTATTGATTAATGAGTTTACTTTAAAATAATTTTTTTTAAATAAGAATATTCTTGATTAATAAGTATTAATAATCTTATTTGTTATTATTTCATTTTTATACTTTATTTTTACATGTGATTACATGTATATTTTATTTATTTAAGATATTAAATTATAAATTGATAAAAAAAATTAAAAAATTATTCATCTCTTTCTAAATTAAATTAAATCCATTTTTTATAAATTTTTAATATTAAAAAATTCAAATTCAATTATATACAATATAATTTTTTCACTTTCTTCCGCATCTTTTACGTGTCATTTTGATACTGTAATTTTATAAAAAATCAATTCTATCCAAAATTGGATGTTAAAATTATTAGTATTCTCATTATAATCAAATCAACTATGCTTGTGTCACTTTTCTTCTATTTATATTAACATTCTTCAAAATTACATAGTTTGTGCGACTACGTTTATAAATTGCAAATAAAATTAAGGTTCATTTGTAAGATACATCTAGCACTTCATATCTTCATTATATATTTTTTAAAACTATTTATGTTTTATCAAAATTATTTTAAAAATAAAATATATATTTAATACACACTAACTAATGCATAAATTAGAGAGTCAATATATCTTACATAAAGAATCAAATAGAATTTTACTAAGATAAAAAGTTACATGTTGAGTCTTGTAATTAATATGATAAATAATATATTTTTTCACTTTAAATCACATTTTATCATATAAAGAAAATTATTATATATACATAAATTCATATTTAAATTTATATTTAAATTAATAAATATATGTTACATAATTTTTAAAGTTTGAACTTTTTCTTAATTTTTTAAGGTAATATTAATAGGTGATAATGTAAATTAAGTATAAAATTGTGAGTTTAGCATTATTCATCACGTTAAATTCTATTGAAATAAAAGGAAACACATTAATATAACACTTATGTGCCAATAGTGTCGGGTTGCGTGTTTGTATTTATGTTTTTCAACATTTTAAAATATTATAAATATTATATTATTTTTAATTAATTTACTTTTCATAATAATATATAATTTTATTATGTTTATAAACATAAAAATAAAATTAATAATTAATTTAATTAAAAATAATAATTTATGTGAATCAAGACCGATTCGTGTTATAAATTGTACCCAATCTGTCACCCATACTCTCAAACTCATTACTATCTATTATAATGAAAAAAGATTAATAACCAAGTAAAGTAAAAAATTCAATTAAATGGTAACGTAAATTAAATTTAGCTAATGAGTACTTTCCTCGTTGAGAATCAACCATTTTCTATTATCTATTATAACTAATAAAATGAAAAAAATAGTGTTTAACTAATATTGAAAATATGATATTAATATTAGGATTTATTGGAGATAAAATTAATGAGTAATTTAAGGAGTAAATTAAGAAGTGTTAACTTCTTAATTTAAGGAGTAAATCAAGAACCTTAATTGGAGATAAAATTAATGAGTAATTTAAGGAGTATTAACTTCTTAATTTAAGGAGTAAATCAAGAACCTTAATTCAAGGAGTAAATTAAGGAGTAAATCAAGAAACTTAATTCAAGGAGTAAATCAAGAAACTTAATTCAATGAGTAAATCAAGGAGAAAAACAAAGAATCCTTAATTCAAAGAGTAAAACAAGGAATCCTTAATTCAAAGAGTAAAACAAGGAATCCTTAATTTAATGAGTAAATCAAGGAATGTTTAATTCAAATAGTAATTGAATTAATAAATCTCCTTATATATAGCTATAGAATTGTAATGAAAATATGAAAGAAAGAATACAACTTTGAGAGAGCTTGTTTTATTCCTTGAATTAAGGTTCTTGTTTTATTCTTTGAATTAAGGATTAATATCAAATAGTATCATAGAAACATAAATTATATAAGCTTCCCATTCATACCCAATTAAATAATTTTGATTTTATTTTTAGTAGCATTGTAAATAATCATTTTAATTTTTTAATTTATAATTATAATTTAAAATTTTAAGTTTTTGATAAAATATTGTATGATAATTAATGTTAAAATTAGTAAATTAGAAATTCAATATTTCAAGTTTGTTAATTATTTTTTAGTTTTATTTTCATCTTAAATTTTTAAAATTCAATTTCTAACTTAGATAAATTTTTATATTTTAAATCATTTTAAATAAAATTAATCATAACTTAATATATATATATATTAAATAATTACAATATTCATACATTTAATCATTCAAGCTCCGTATTATTAGTATATGTTTTCGAGGGTCGAGAAATAAAAAAATAAAAAAATTAGTTCTTTTAAATTCAAAATTTCGCAAATTTAAAAAAAATTAGAAATTAGAAATTTAAAATAAATTATTAAATTTTCGTAACTTTAAAATTTATAAATTAAAATAATTTGAAAACGTTTAGAACCATTATAAACCAAACGCGTCGACTCTAATCCTATGCGAAGAAACTATGGTTAAAACAAACTTAACACGAGTGGGAGACGTGGACGTGGTAGTTAAAGTTTTTTTTTTTCTTCCTCTTTATGCAATTAGTAGTTATTGATGGGATCTAACTAAAGAAAAAAAAAACAAAAAGATGGGATCTTTACCACGCCTAGACTGACTGATCAGATTTTTTTCGCAATAAAGGCAGGATAGATATTTTCCCTTTGAAGGCCAGACAGATATTTTCCGCAATTCCAAAATATCTTTTCTGTTTGAGACAATTGGCTATAGGAATGAACAACGGATGGAGACGTTTTTTTTAATATAATTGGTCTCAAATCCAAGTATAAATTCTTTATAAGAAATTATTTAAAAATTGTTATAATTTTGAGGGTGATTTTTATTAGTAAATAACAAAACAACCGTAATAAATAATATTTAAAATTAAAATTATTTTAATAAATAAATTAAATAAATATATATAATATATATTGAGTAAAGATAGACACAAATATTAATATAATTATATTCTTTCTAAAAATTGATAATCTATAATCAAATAATACCTAAAATAATCACTTTCCATGAAATTAATAAAAAAAATAGAATTAACAATACAAATAACATGTATATCATAACCTGCATCTAAATGACATTGATAGACAAATTTATAAATTTATCAAATAAGATAAATGTAACTATATTAGATTCAATACAATAATATTAAACATAATAATAAGAGCACTTTGGGTAAAATTATAATAAATTCATAATCAGTTTCTTACGGATTAAAATAATTAAATTTAAGTTTTTATATTATAATAATGGATAAATCATTTATTCTTTTATAATTTGATAAAAAGACCTTTTTGTGATAATACATGACAAATTATATAATTAATTGCACATATTTGGTGATATTCTGTGATGACAATATGTATATTTTGTCAGTTGACTTTTACTTTTGGATGTGGTATAATTTAATGTGAGCTGTTATTTATTATTTTTAATTAATTAAAATATTTTTTCATCTTTTATTAAGTAATTTAGAAAAATATATATTAATTTTAAATTACATTATTATATATTTTAATAATAATAAACAATTTCTCAACTTAATATATCCTATTATGAAAACAAAACTAAAAGTACCCTTAATGGAGTGGTCGACAAAATCGATGAGGAATTGGGGAGTTGTATTTGCACGTACTTGTGTTTGATATGAAAAATATTAAACTAACATTTTAATCAAAATTAACGTAGGTTGCATAACGTGTGATTTGTTTCACATTTAATAATTTTTATCATTCATATTCGAACAGTAGCTTATATACACAAAATCATCTATTTAGTAGCATTCTCCTTTGATATCATATCATGCATAGTGTGCTATATGTAAAAATTGTTTACTCTATATACCATTATAATATACTTAGTGAACCAAATAAATCAAAATATATTTTAAAATTGAAGTAAGCTTCATATGCTCATAATTAGTCTTTCTTCACTAATGTAAGTGACAACTTAAAAGAAATTAATAGATCTTTCAAAATTTAAATTAATAAATTGAAATAAGGGTAGGAAAAAGAAGACATTTAGACTAAAATACACTTTTATTGAATACGTAACAAACAATTCATGTTCATGGTAAAAATATCCTTATTGGTTCTTTTCTTTTTTACTTGTCAAACTAAAGTGTGAGAACAATATACACAATTAATTTCAAAGCATATAAGCTCAACAAAGAGGGTAAAAAGTAAGTGAAAATAAACAATTGAGCTAAGTTACTGTCTAGGTGCAAAGAAATTAAAAGATATCATAATGGCTCAAAGAGATAAGACTAATGATATGAGAACAATGGTGACAAGAAAGGATCAAAAGATACAAGGAAGGCCTACATCCATTTTTTACCTAAGTAGTACTTAGAATTTTGCCTCAAAAGACACTAAAAATGGATTCTAAAACTTTTTAGAGAAATACAAATCATCAAAGCAAGAGATTGACATAAGCTTTTCAAAATAACCATACAAATATATTACATGTACAAAAGAAAAATTTATTTAAGATAACATAAACAAGAAAGTTTTAGTCATACACACTCTCACAGAATACACATGTCAAAACATTCATACTTCAATTCATGTCAAAATCATGCCAAACGACTATTAACACGATCTCTCTAAAATTCATTTTACATGCAATAGATTAGCAAAGAGAGGAAACCATGAATCTCACGAACACAGAACAAAAATTAACAAGAGAGGTGATAAGAAATGACTCAAAACAAATCAAAGCCTAAAAAAAAAGAGGAAAATGTCTCAAAATAAATAAACAACAAAACTCACATTATTGCTAGTTAGGAGTGTCAGGAGAAAGAAAAAAAATTAACTAAATAGCGAACAATACATGTAACATCCATAAAAGAAAGTAGGAACAAGGGATGCTATAAAAACCAATAAGCATGAGAGGAAGGAAAAAGTTCCTACACAGAAACACAATATATGTTCTGAGAGTGACAACAACACAGACAACATGAGTGCCAACTAAATACACAGGTTAAGATAAATCATTATATGTATGTCAAAAGTCCTAAAGAGAAACACTCATAAATACATGCTTGTAAAATAATCACAATTAACTTAAATGAAACAATTACAATATTATATAAGGATAAAAAGGAAAAAGGTGGACAGAAGCCAGGAATAGATAAACAGGAAAATAACACAAAACATACTGAGTGTATGGATGAAGAACTTAGTAAAACAAGAGAGAAGCACACTATACGACATCACATATGCATGATAAGACAGTAGAAAGTATAATCCTAATACTTTGACTATATGAAAAACATGTGGTGTGATGGGTGTACAAAAACCATAGAGAAATAAGTAGGCAGTATACAAGACAAATACGCATAAGAAACAAGTCAAAGTAACTAGCAAATGAGAAAACTAGTAAAGGATCATCTAAAAAGGAAAAAAAAACAACAAATATGAAAATTAACATACAATACACTGCGGAAACAATAAGTAAAAGAAGAGAAGAATAGTCAAATATATGAACACAAACAAAATGACATATATTCATATACAGAAGAACGACAACCAAAGAGAGGAATAAAATAAACAACTCAACCTCAATAGATCACCCGAAAATAGTGATCAAATAACATCCCTTCGTTTAAAGAATTTATGAAGGGTAATTGAACTAGGAGATAGCCTCTGACTCATATGTGCACGAGGAGTATATGAAACTTGTGGTTTGTTTTGCGTAAAATCTCTATAAAATCAAGACGATTCATCCATATAAACAAAGCAATGTGAACTTTTTGAAGCATATTTATTTCTTTTCGTATAGTGTCTCACGTGCATAATGTAACTTGCTTGAACATGCTTAAATGACTCATAGTAGCTATATCCATACAAAGAAGGTAGGGATGAACTAGCTGAAGTACTCAGAGATGAACTCTTTACATATCTAGGACACTACCTAACATGGTGGCTAGTAGTGCCACAAAGATAACAAGTTCAACAAGTGAAGTTAGAGAATTTGAGTCCCTAACTTCAAAAAGTTATACACATAGTAGAGTAAGAAAGGTTCTCATGTTAACTTTCATAGTAGGATGAGAAGTTAATTTTCCACAGTGAGGATTTACATGCCCTTGTTTACCACAGTGGTGACAAGTAGGGATAATAGTAGGTAGAGGGAGTAGACTACTACTAGAACGACGAGAAGTGTTAGCTTAGGTGAATGGTTCACCTTGTTAGAGGAACCAGATTGGAATGTGATTATCGACTTACCTTTAAGGGTGCAACTAACTTCAACTTAGAATCTTGATTAGTAGACTTGACAAACTTAGAAGGAGTAGAAGTAAGAGTAAAAAGCTCTTCCTTATACTAAATATCACATTTATCACCAAACGGCTTTGTGTTTCTAATAATTTCAATTTAGTTTTTGGGAACTAAAAATTATTTTGTTGATAATAGAGGAAGACTGAGCCAATTCTTTTTTCATTTACGTAGAGTTTATTTTTTTAAGTTATAATCAACTTCTTTTTTGCTAAAGAAAAGATTACAGGTAAGCCGTTAAATTGTTGATAATCTCAACTCTCTCATTCATATGTTTCACTTCAACTTCTTCCTCGATGAGAGTATAAATTAGATACTCTTTAGAACTTTCAAGGACAATTATCTACTTCTTCATTTATTCAATATCATCATTTTGATCATTTGAAGGATCAAGATTGGCATACAATGGAATAGCTTTATTAGAGTGGATCACTTCAATTATTCCTCAAATATCTTCGTCTTTTCAAGATTTTCATCAAATTTTTCTTGCAAATCTAGATGTATCTTTTGAATGACCTCACACTTGTTAGTGAGATTATGTCGTTGATCATCAATTTTGGACTTCATTTTCTCAAGAGTTTCCATTAGTGCACTTATCTCTCACTCATTTTCATCACGTCTCTAAAAAGCCTTTTTTCTTAGCTTTTTATGATTTGATATATTCAAACAAGAGTGCATTATAGGAGTCAAGCAATTAATATTGCTTATCATTGTCATCAGCTTCAAATTTAACCTATTGAACATCTAAGGTAGCCATCGAAGGATCAACGACATAATTCGAAGCAACTAAGGTGGAAAATTAGTGTCATCCTCGTCATCACTACTGGTGCTATCCAAAATAGTAACCTCATCCTTCATTGTGTGATTATGTGTGTGCTTTTCTTTTTGAAAAACAATAAGCTGGAAGGTGACCATGCTTTCCACATTCGACACATTTGATCTCGATTAAGTCCCTTTGCTCGTCGAAAACCAACACTCTCAATTCAAGCATACACTATAAAAACCAACACAATGGTGTGTGTAAACATACTCACATACGAAATTTACCTAATTACGTGCGTGTGTAAATTATTGATCCGTAATAACAAACTTTACACAGATAAAGATAAAAACACTAAGTAAAATAAAAGACACATTGTTTTATATACATGAAGCCAACATATATATATATATATAAGTACAACATGACTTACATGATTGATTTACTATATTTTTCCCTAATTAGAGGTGATGTGTTGTGGTTCACTTGATATAGAGGAAATCGCCAAAGAATTATAGAATCTTGATTTTACGTTGGATGTTGAGGATTTTATCAATGAAGATCAAGAGTCATTTGGATAGAAAATTGTTGCTCGTGTTTTAACAGATCATTTTTGTGTATCCTGTGGCATTATTAAAGGTCTTTTAGCGTGTAAAGAATGTGGAATTTGGTTTTAATTCATTGGTGATGATGTTTGAGTCCTCACCATTTTGGTTACAATTGGGTGGTTTGCTTCCAAATTGGAGGAAAACTTTTATGGTCATGAAAATTGCTTAGAAATCAAGTAAGGCTTTTGAAATTGATCATTGGTATCTATCTAGTTGCTTTGCTTGATCTGTAAAATTGAAAATTGAGTGATGATAGTAGTTTGATTTTTTAGTGATTTAGTAGTATTAATATTGGTTGATATGTTTCTTTTATTTATGTTTTTTTTTTGTATTTAGGTTAAAATATTGTATTAGCTTGGTGATTAAGTGTATATTAGTTTGTTCATTTTGTATTATTAAGAAAATAATAACTGGATAGTTAATATTGAGGTGCAATTAGGGTTGATAAATTATTTGCTCTATTTCTACTAACAATGTTACTTATAATATGATGAGTTATATTATATAGACATGTGTCTTGAACAATATGAACTAAGGTTGTTATGTATTGATTTTTGTTAATTGAAAAATAATATCTCTTTTACTTGAAAAATAAATATAATTATCTGAGTAATAATACTAATAATTATTATTATTATTCAAATAAACACCCCCTCACATTTGTAAATGATATTCAAACTCACATTTTTTTCATTAAAAATCAAAACATTTCTATACTTAATTAGTTGCAAGCATGATTTGAAATATCAATATAGATAAAGATCTTAAGATATAATTTTTACAAAAATATTGAAGATATTATAAACAAAAAAATTGAAAAAATCACAAAAATATGGATTTTTTTTTATAAAACTTTATGAATCATGAAAACAATCAATTATTTATATTTTAAACTAGTTTTTTTTATTTAATACATGTATTTTTAATCATATTAATCAATATGCTGATAAATTAATATAAATATCGTATAATAAAGTATGTACTATTTTTTTATAAAATAATATAGAATAAGTAGTTAAAAGATTTGAAATAATTAAATAAATTATCTAATTATATTAACTATTAATAATAGATAAATCTCGATAATATGAAAATAAATTTCATATATATTTTTAATATTTTATCAAATTTTTATCGACATTTTAAATATATTTTAACGATAATACTCATAATATCTAGTATATTTTAACCCAAAAATGTTATTAACAGTAATTTAACAATAACAATATTTAAGTACTAATTTATCAATATTTTCGATAATTTTACAACAAATTAACTAAAAATGTGAATATCAAATTTTAATATTAAAATATGCAAAATAACTACATTATCACAACAATATCAATAATGTGATTGATATTTTCACTATTAATGTTAAGTTTATGATCAACAATGCTAACTAGAAAGGTAATTAAGGAAGTTCTTAATGGGTATCATATAGCTTTTAAAAATTATGTATATGGGCCTTACCCATGAAATATTAGCCTAATTAAAAACCTAAATTCAAAAAAAACCTTTTTTTTATTGTCATTTTAATTAAGTATAAATTATAATATTTTTCATAAATAAAATTTTATTTTTAATTTCTTATTACGTGCTAAATATATTTTATAATGTAATAACAATAATATTTTTTTAATCTTTATATTTATGAATACGTATATATGAAAAAATTTAAATTAAAAATATGTTTTAAATATATGCTTATATTTCTTGAAGAATATGCTTATGCTACTTGGTGGGTTTTCCCACTCTTTCATACCAAGTTAGGGTTAGGTAAACTTTTAACAAGTAAATCTTACTATAATTCCTATTTCTGATAACAAATAGACTAAATGAATACAATTAAAAAAGGCATGTGTAAAATAAATAATTTCAACTTGGCCATGTAGTCTCTCCAAGGTGTATTAAGGGTAGTAATTTTACTTGGATCATACTTTCTGTGAAAAAAATGAAATCAATTAAAGAAGTGAGTTTTATATGAAAGAGCACAAATAAAATTTTCTTTTTTCATGTTTTTGTTTTATTTACTGAAGGGTACGAGGTGTTTCGAACTTTTACACTGAAGTAATAGTCTTATTACAAAATCGAATCACACATTATTGCTTGATGCCATAGCAATATATCAAATTATTTAGTTGTGTTTATATAAGTTATTTAAGTACAAAAATAATTGTAAATATATGTTTTTAGTATTTATCTAAAAATGATAGTCTTACACATATTTTCCATGTTATTCAACGCTTCACTTTATAATAATTATAGTCATTAACTTAACAAATTTTCTTTTCTTTTTTTCCTCTTTCTATAAACACTATTTGTTTTTCAATATTTTCTCCTTTATTTACTAGAGAAATAGATTCTTCCCATCTTTAAGTAATTATTATTTTTATTTTCGTTATAATTTAATAAAATCAATTATAATTACAGTGTTTTTCATCTGGATCTTAAATTTAGAGTAATATTTTATCGCATAGATTTATTCTGTGCAATTTATATATTTTTTTACACGTTTTTAAATTATTCGTTGAAGATAAAAATATTATAGTAACAAAATACATAAAATTAATGAAATTGATTTTGACCTAACTACACCTAATGGATCAGGCAAAAAAAAAACCATTAATAAAAGATGAATAATGACTGCTAAAATCGTAACTATCTAAAATAATGCTTATGTTGTAATATGTATATATGTTTAATTTTAACTATATCTTCAATTTTAATGAATAAATAAAATTTATTATTTTCTTCCCAAAAAAAAACCTTAGCTTTAAAAGTAAGTTTAATAGTTAAAAATTAAAGTGATCCAGAGTAAAATAAATATTTAAATCTATTTATATAAAAGCTTAAATCATTTTTTATAAATTTAGACAAAATTATTCTCATATTTAAAAAAATATAAAAATTTCATGTTCTTAATCTTAGACATTGAATGATGAATGTGGATGCATGGTGTGCGCGCGTGTATCCCCTCGAAAATTTTGAGAAACTACCAAGTTTTAGCTTAATTCATAGAGGAACGGCGCAAGCTATCCCGTAACTTCTAAACAAATAAATACTTTAATTTTATAAATTTTAATTATATTATTTTAATAGTATGTTTATAAAAATAAATACTTTTAATCTTATTTATATTTTTAAAAATTATAAAAATAAAATATCCTAATTAAATGCTATCAACTAAAACGATACTTAATTAAAGCTATGAATTCCTTTTGCTGCTCAAACTAAAAAGCACTTACTAATTAGTTACATTAAAATTTGCGATTTGATAAGAGTTGGTTTTCAAATATTAATTTGATAAATTTGATATCAATTTTTTTTCCATTCAAATATGATAAGGTTATCAAACATTTTCAATTTAACAAAATCAATATAGTAATTTTTTTTGTATATGTGAATGAATTAAATAAAAATAATAATCGTCAATTAAAACTCTTGCTTCACAATTGGATTATCCGTTGGTATATTCAAAGAAAATAACAAGGAACGTCAAATAATGATACTTTTTCATACATCTTGAAACCCAATTGGTAATATTATTCCATTTTCAAGTACTGAATATTTTCAAAAACTACGGTAATTAAATTGATTCCTTCCAGTGACGATTTTTTTCAAGAAACAAAAGCTTCAATAATTATATTGATCCCCTGTGCTTGTGATCTCTTGATCGAATGAATGTAACCACATTTTTATGTAGTAGCTTAAATTAGTTTCTGGTTAATCTACAAATTTATTGTGTTTCCATAAAACTTAAAACGTTTCAAACCAATTAATTAGCACAGAAACCGATGACATTGCAGAATAATTCACTATTTTGTTTTAATTTTCAGAAGGGACAAAGGAAAACGGATCCATAGAACAAAAATAGAGAACCATAAGGAACTAGCAAAATCACACTTCTAACGAAGGAACCGAATTAAATCTTACAACCATCCACGACAGAGGAACATAAAACAGAACATCAAGGCACACTAAAACGAAACCGAACATCTAACTCCTCCAACTTCCTTCAGAACCACCGTTTCTGTTGGAATAACCACGGTCACCACCTCCACCACCATAACCACGATCACGACCTCCACCGTATCCACCACCACCTCCACCTCCATAACCACCACCACCACCTTCCCGACGTCCACCACCGCCATATCCACCACCTCCTCCTCCACGGCTATATCCACCACCGCCACCTCCACCACCACTTCCACGGGATTGAGCTTCGTTGACTGTAATTGTACGGCCATCAAGATTCTGACCGTTCATGGCTTCAATAGCATCTCTCATTGCCTGGTCATTGCTGAAAGTAACAAATCCAAAACCTCTTGACCTACCAGTCTCACGATCGTTTATGATCTGATTATCAAAAGGACAGATGCGTTAGATCTGACAACGATACAAGATAAAAGGAGGAGAATAATTACAACAAAAAGGTAAAAAATAAAATAAAATTTAAAAAACCGATCGATCTTCGTCTTCAGTAAAAGATGAAGATGAACGTACCCGAATTGGGAGAGTAAAATAATTATCAAGATAGTAACAGTAACAGAGTATCAAAGATCAAGTATCAGTAACAGAAACAAAGAGAGCAGAGTTCAGAAGGGATCGACAAAGCAGAACCGCGTCAGATCCGATCTCCCCGTCTAACGGACCTTCGATTCGACGACCTCGCCGTACTGAGCGAAGGCACGCTCCAGAGATTCGCTGTCAGTGGCCCATGCGAGCCCACCGACGAAGCACCTGTACTCTACCTCAGCTGAAGCCATTGGAGATAGAATATAGAAAAATTGAGAAACACAAAGAAAACGTAGAGAAGAAAAATTGAGAAAGCGAGGAATGAGTAATTGTGATACAAAACGATCGTATATATAGATGGTGCAGGAGCTCCGCTAGGGTTTGATGGGCCCTATAGGCATTGTGCTCTTTGCGCGTTTAGCGGTAACTAGGGTTAATTTGTTAACAATGGATTAATCATCGTGTTCGGTCACGGATTGCATTATTTTCTTTAGTCCTTAAAATAAATGAAATTTTTTATTTTTGATATAAAAATTATTTTTATAAAATATATTTCTTTGAAAATTAAGAAAAGCTAATGCTGATTTCAAAGATAGAATATTCAGGAAAAGAAAATTAAGGAAAGCTAATTCTGATTTCAAAGATAGAATATTCAGGAAAAGAGATGGAAGTGATAGAATGACATAGAATAAAATTTGTTTTGTTTTTTAAATATAATAACCACCACTGTGCCTATGTAAGCTAATTAACATAAATATATCTCTCTTTTTTAAATAGAACATAAACATCTCTTTTTATCATCTCTAAATGAATTCTCATGATTTAATGTTTATATAATATATTTTTTAATATTATTTATTTTAAATATACCATCTTATTAATTTCAGATACCAAAAAAATTACTTTTTTATTTCAATTTGTCCATATCATTTTTTTCCTTTTACTTTAACTTAACATTATATATATACATACTTAAAAATAAAAATATTGTTTAGAGATTAGTAAAATTTTGTTAAAAAAAATTATACCACTATATATATTAATTAAATACTATTTTATTAATCAGTTATATTATTCGTTACACATTTAAAAAAAATCAATTATTAATGATTTTCTATATTATTATTATTAATTAACCAATTTATTATTGACTAGTTTATACTTATAAGCGTAACCAAACACGTTGAATATAATCCAAAGCGAGGGAACCATGGTTAACATCTGACAGGGGCAAGTGCAAGTGGGAGACGTGGATGAGGTGGTTAAAATATTAGATGGGATCTTTATCACGTGAGAGACTGATTGAAAAGATATTTTCGAAGGAGGGGCAGGTTAGATATTTTCACAGTTAAGCAGGAAAGATATTTTTCGTTGTTTCAAAAGATCTCTCTTCATAAAGACAAATTAGCCCCTGCTTTTATACAAATTTACAAAATCGATGCGCGTGTGTTGAAAAAGATACTATATCCAACAAATCTCATAATCATGGTACACTGAATATAAAGTAGTATTATCGTAATAAAGTGACGAAGGTTATAATAATGCATTTTAATTTTAACCTTATAAGGGACATATTTTTTTATTAATTTAAAAATTAATATATATTTTATAATTGTTGAATAGTAATATAGTTGTATAGTTACACCTCTACAGATTTTACATATTTTTTATTATCGTAGGATTCATAAATTTAGACAAACATTGTTAATTTAATCATTATTTATTGATTTGAATCAATTTAATTTGTATATAAATAATTGTGAAATCGTTAAAGTTTAAATAAATAATATTTAATTAATTACATAAATTATAAAAAAACTCTAACAATATGTCTTTAAATTATTTGTCCCTAAATAGATATAATTCATATTAGAGACTTAATTTATAAAATTTAATTAATAATTACATATTAGTTGGATTATTTCATTTAATCAAGTATATTTGATGATTTTAACATTAAACAAATTGCAAGAAATCTTACAATAATTTATTTAAATAAATAAAATATTTTTTTTATTTATTCAAATATATCATTGCTTATAAACCTTTTTGTATTTAAGGTTTAAAAATATGTTAATCTAATGACTTAAAGTTTATTGGTTGAACTGTGAGGTATTTACTTACTAAAATATTTATCATTAACTATATAATATGTATTAATCTACATCTAATACAATCTGTTATGATTTATTATGCCATTAAATATGAAAATTGGATAAGCAATCAAATGAATGTATTAATATATAATTAATTTGATTCATTTAATAAATAGTTCATCATTGATTAATAGTTTATTATGTTTCATATTTAATTTTAATTTGATTGTTTGTAAAACTTATTGGGTTACTAACAAATTAACTAATACATATTTGAAATTAGATGAGAAACATTTTTTTGTAAAATTATGTAACAGATTTTTTATAATAAAATTATGGTGTTATTGTAAAAATATTGCTAAACTTAAGTTATCATCAAACTTTAGATGTTGATATTTAAGTATGTACCCATTAAATTGTTAATTTGTCAAAAAAATTAACTATATTAGTATTTCTATGTCATTTCGTGACTTTTTTCAATCTTAAAATTTTAATAATAATATTATAACAATAAGTGACTAAAAAATGTATACTTACCCTTTACAAAATGATAAGATGAGCATATAATTAAGGATTTAAATTCAACTTATCATCAAGTGAGTCTAAGTTAAAAAAATTATATTCAGGCTAGAAGTCTATATATATTTTTAGGGGTGTTTATGGTTCGGTTCAGTCTGGTTTTTTTTAATTTTTTTTAACCAAATCGGACCGTTCATATTACTCGGACCAGACCGGATCGGGTCATTTGAAACAGTTTTAAGAAATAAAAATCGAACGGGGCCGTTTGATTTATAAAACGGTTCAATCCGATTTGATTCCCAGTTTTTTATAATTTAATGAAGAATAATGTGAAATTTTTAATATATTATTAAACCGGTCTAGTCCGGTTCGAACGATTTGAAATTAGTACAAATCAGACCGGACCGTTTGATTAGTAAAATTGTTCAGGTTGGTCCGGTCCGATCCGGTTTTACGGTTTGGTCTGATCTGATCCGATCCGGTCCGGTTTATGGACACCCTATATATTTATAGGCCATTTAAGATGAACTTTTAATTTTAATTTAAATGTAAAACTCGATTCTAAAATCATTTTGGATAAGTTCATATCAAAATTATTTTTCCAAGCTTCTTATCTCTCGTAAACTTGCATAATATGAAATGCATTATATAACCATGCATATTTCACACACTACTATATATTATCGTGATGAAAGATAATGTCACATATTAGTAAAAAATATTATGATAAATTTTATAAAATAATATAATTATCTTTATTCATTAGATTAATATTTTAAAGTTAAATGTTTTATACAGTATCATAATTTTAATCTATTAATGACCAACAAACTTAAATCTCTCTTCATCAAAAAAATTAAAATAAACCTTATTAAAGAAAAAAAAAAGAATATAAATTTCTTAAAAATATAAAATAAAAAATTTACGAGAAACAAATATATATAACTTGAGGATGAATGTTAGAGATAATATCTCATATTGATAAAAAAAAGAATATAATAGAATTTATAAAAAACCATAACTATTTATACCAAATAAATTAATCTGATTTATATATTGTTCTCGTAAACTTTAAACTACACTAATATATATATATATTACTTATTTTTTTCGATTCGAATACATGTAGCAAATTTCCAATGAATGTAGATATTTGTAATGTACTTAAAATTGTGAGATTTAAGTTCTAAATATTAAAAAAAAAAAAACAGCTCCTGCGAGTACGAATGGAATCAGAATAATTTTATTAAGTGACTTTTTTTTAGAGTAAAATAATGTGTTTTGACACAAATCCTTATTATTTATATTATTTTGGTAATTTTTGCATTGTCATACTATATATTAGTTATCTCACTATGTAAATATAATCAACTATAATAAAATTATGGTTTTTTATATTATTGTGTTAATTTTATACATATCATCCTTATATTATATCATTTGTCTATCCAAAATATAGCACACTGTTAAATTTATTTTGGGTTAACTCTAGTACAAACTAGATTTGTGTCCTTGCCCACCGGTTTAATACAGTAGAAGTGGGCCTCACACCGGTTTAAAACCCCATGGGCCTGACCTTCGTTGAAAGCCGAAGTTTTATTTTAAAAAAAATAATAACAAGACACAACTCATTAAACTCTTTACATTCTTGTTTTATTTTTATTTTTATTTTTAAAAATAACAATACACAGCTTATTAAACTCTTTATCTTTTATTTACATGAATCACAGGAACCTTTGATACTACTTAGTTATAGAGCCCACTAACCCATCCAACTTGAAGCCGAACAATCCTCCCAACGAACCCCAAAATGGTTTCAAAATCGATGATGAAGCCTCAGAAAATTTCTCAGAGTCCGCCAAACCTCAAGACATTGAAGAGCAAGATGACGATCGAAGACCCACCACCAAAGAGGGAAAAACAGCGTTCCTCACTCACTCTCATAACCACCGACTAAGATAAATTAACTTTTCTTTTATATATTATATTTATGTTTTAACATTCCTTCTTACTCAATGAATTTTTTAAAGCTCATCTTAATTAATATATATACTCTTACATGTTGGCTAATTAAATGAGTTGATGAGCTCTCATTTTATAATTTAGTGTTAACTTTTTAAAAATAATTCAATATCATAAGCTCTCATATTATGTTAAGGTAATATTTGTTGATAACGTACCAAATTTTTCTAAAACTTAAGTTATTGAGATACACATATGCATTAAAAGATCAAATTAAAATAAGTGTGGTATTAATACTTTCACTTTAACTAGAAAACAGTTAAGACTAGTGTGGCATAAAAATAAATAAAAAAAGGCAAGCAATTTAATGAATATATATAATTAGACCATACACAGAAGGACAGAAACTAACATAATTTTAAAGAACTAAATGATTTTGATGCTGGATAGGTAAGGAAAATAAAACAAGTGAAAATAAGTACAATTAATATTTTAGGTTGGAGAAGATAGCTAAACAACATTTCAACTTTATAAATATAAAATCAGTCGTGTTATATAAATCCATTTAATTATTCAAAAAAATCAATATTTAATAATGAAAAACTAATTAAATTATAAAATAATACAAAAATAATTAAATTATAAAATAATACAAAAATAATTAAATATGTTATTCTTATGGTTTTGCTTTGTGAAGTATTATCGTGTTCAATACCAAGGATATTAAAAGAACGAGTTATTTCTGTTGTAATAGCCATTGGTATTCAATTCATGTAGTTAGTTGTTGCATTTTAAAGTCCCTTAGTGTATGTAACATCAATGGCCTAGTAAGTATTAAGTACTGGCCTAGGTCGGGATTCAACTCATTAACATTTTATTAAAAATAATATATTAATTTTTAATCTATATATAAATAATATATTTTTTATTTTTAATAAAATTTATAGATAAATTTATACCCGATAAATAACTATAATTTATTTTTGAATATTTGAAGATTATAAAATATTTTTTTAATATACAATTGCATTTTATTTCTTCTTAAATTTATAAAATATAATAGTTTTTATCATTATACAATTAAAAAAACACTATAATTTAAATTTAATATTATAGATACAAGGTGTGTATTAAAAAATGTATACATCTGCGTTAACATTACTATAATTTTTTTTAACACGTATTATATTTTAATTCTAAATTATTTTAATTTATAAAATTTCTTAATTATAAAATACAACTTTTCACTGACTATTATTAGATGATAGTATTTAATAATGATTATATTGAATAATTATATTGAAAGGTTTTATAATATATATAATTATGAATAAAACAACAACAATAACTTGATTTATAATAAAAATATCAATTATATACAATTATGATTTAAATAAGCATGAGTTATGTTGAGACTTGATCACTAGTATTATATTCTCTTTTAAAAATGATATTTTTGTTGGAGATTATCATAAAGCTTCTTAAATTAAGGACCAAAACATGGAGTAAAACATGGAGCAAAACAAGGAGCTTAATTCAAGGAGCAATTTAAGGAACCATTAATTTAAGGAGTAATTCAAGGAGTGAATTTTTCTATAAATAGATGTGTAATTGTAATGAATTAATTATCCAAAGTGTTCATTCCAATTGAGAGAAAAGCTTAGAGAGAAAAGCTTTTGTGAGAGAAAATTGAGAGTAATTTTCTTGGGTGTAATTGGGTTGTGAGTTGTGAGTGTTGTAAACACCTTGTGTAATTTCTCCCCTTTCAGTAAAAAGATCTGCAGTAGGTCCGGAGACGTAAGCAAGATTGGCCGAACTCCGTTATCAAATTTGTGTGTTATTTTTCTATTCTTGCTTTCTCATAAATCTGGCTTATCGGAAATTTGCGTAATTTCCCAACAACTGGTATCAGAGCTATTGGTGGTGATTTCTGTCAATTTTCTGCAAGGTTACTATTTACGTGAATAGTGAATAGTGACATTTTGTCGACGATATTTGTTCGTTGACGTAGGTGTTCTAATACACGGTGGTTTACAGAAATAGTCAGAAACGATTCAGAGGAAGTCAGATTTTAGTGGGAGCAATGGCCGCAGATGAAGGAAGGGTGAAACTCGAGAAATTCGATGGCACAGATTTTGGGTTTTGGAAAATGCAGATAGAGGATTATCTGTATCAAAGAAATCTATATCAACCTCTCTCAGGGAAGAAACCAGAAGCTATGAAGGAAGAAGATTGGAATCTTCTAGACAGACAAGCCCTCAGAGTTATTCGATTGACGCTATCCCGTAATGTTGCCTTCAACATAGCAAAGGAAAAGACCACGACGGGTCTTATGGCAGCTCTCTCCAATATGTATGAGAAGCCATCAGCCTCAAACAAAGTGCACTTGATGAGGCGTTTGTTCAATTTGCGGATGAATGAAGGCGCATCGGTAGCTCAACATCTCAATGAACTCAACACAGTCACAACCTAGTTGAGTTCAGTGGAAATTGAATTCGATGAAGAAGTACGAGCATTGATACTTTTGTCTTCTTTACCAGAAAGTTGGAATGCTACTGTCACGGCTGTGAGTAGCTCGTCAGGAAGCAATAAGTTGAAATTTGACGATGTTCGTGATCTGGTTCTCAGTGAAGAGATCCGACGTAGAGAGGTAGGTGAATCGTCAACTTCTTCAGTTTTGCATACAGAGTCAAGAGGAAGAAATTCAACCAAAGGGAATGGACGTGGCAGAATAGACTACCGAGGTAGATCAAAGGACAGGAGGTCCAAATCCAGGAATCCTAATAATTCCCATAGCTCGAAGACCATCGAGTGTTGGAATTGTGGAAGAACAGGGCACTATAAAAATCAGTGCAAAAGTGCACCGAAGGACAAACAAGTGAAGACAGAGGCAAATGTTACTTCCACCTCAGGAGGAGACGATGCATTGATATGCTCTTTGGAGAGCAAAGAAGAATCTTGGGTGTTAGACTCTGGAGCATCGTTTCATGCTACTTCACAAAAAGAATTCTTCGAGAAATATGTCCCCGGAAACCTTGGAAAGGTATATCTTGGTGATGATCAACCATGTGCTATTATTGGCAAAGGTGTAGTGAAGATTAAGTTGAACGGATCTGTTTGGGAGCTGAAGGATGTCAGGCATATTCCCGATCTCAGAAGGAACTTAATCTCAGTCGGGCAGTTGGCCAGTGAAGGCTACACTACGATCTTCCATGGTGATGATTGGAAGATTTCAAAGGGTGCAATGACAGTTGCTCGAGGCAAGAAAAATGGCACTCTTTACATGACAACAGAGGCACGTTGTTCAATTACAGTTGCAGTAGGCAATGAAACACCAAATCTGTGGCACCAGAGACTAGGCCATATGAGTGAAAAAGGGATGAAGATTATGCATTCAAAGGGAAAACTTCCAGGTCTACAGTCTACGGAGATAGACATGTGCGAAGATTGCATACTTGGAAAGCAAAAGAGAGTCAGCTTTCAGACAAGTTGCAGAATCCCAAAGAAGGAAAGGCTAGAGCTTATTCACTCTGATGTTTGGGGACCAACGACCGTCTCATCTATTGGTGGGAAACGCTACTTCGTGACTTTCATCGATAATCACTCTCGGAAGGTATGGGTTTACTTTCTAAAGCATAAGCCTGAAGTATTTGAGGCTTTCAGAAGATGGAAAGCTATGGTGGAAAATGAGACGGGTTTAAAGATCAAAAAGCTCAGAACCGATAATGGTGGTGAATATGAAGACACCATATTCAAAAACTTCTGCTATGAGCACGGGATCAGAATGGAAAGAACTGTTCCAGGCACGCCTCAACACAATGGTGTAGCTGAGCGTATGAACCGAACATTGACAGAAAGAGCTAGAAGCATTCGTATACAGTCAGGTCTACCGAAGCAGTTCTGGGCAGAAGCAGTCAACACGGTAGCTTACTTGATCAACCGAGGCCTATCTGTTCCATTGGAGCATAGAATACCAGATGAGGTATGGAGCGGAAAAGAGGTGAAACTATCACATCTAAAAGTTTTCGGCTGTGTAGCATTTGTGCATATCAGTGATCAAGGCAGGAATAAGCTTGATCCCAAATCCAAGAAATGCACATTCATTGGCTATGGTGAGGATGAGTTTGGCTACCGCATTTGGGATGACGAAAAGAAGAAAGTTATCCGTAGTAGAGATGTGATTTTCAACGAAATGGTGATGTATAAGGACATGCATAAAATAGACGCCAATGACTCAGAGCAGAATGAGTCGGTATTTGCAGATGCAGATGATGTCCCAGATACTTCCGCAACAGAACCAATTATAACAAGTCCTCAGCCAGAGGAACTTGTTGGACAAAACAGTACACAACATTCCGACACACCACAACTTCTTACTCCAGCTCCTGTATTGAGAAGGTCTTCTCGACCTCATGTGCCTAACAGGAGATACATGAACTATATGTTGCTGACTGATGGAGGGGAGCCTGAATGCTATGATGAAGCTTGTCAGACTCGAGATTCCAACAAGTGGGAGCTTGCTATGAAAGAAGAAATGAAATCTCTCATCTCCAACCAGACATGGGAACTAGCTGAGTTACCTATGGGAAAGAAGGCACTTCACAACAAATGGGTGTACCGGGTGAAAGAGGAGCATGATGGTTCCAAAAGATACAAAGCCCGCCTAGTTGTCAAAGGGTTTCAACAGAAGGAAGGAGTTGACTACACTGACATTTTCGCTCCTGTTGTGAAGCTTAATACTATCAGATCAGTATTGAGTATTGTAGTCATTGAAGATCTTCATCTTGAACAGTTGGATGTGAAGACTGCATTCCTTCATGGAGATTTAGATGAAGAGATATACATGTACCAGCCAGAAGGTTTCTCAGAAAGGGGGAAGAAGAACATGGTGTGCAGACTTAAGAAGAGTTTGTATGGCCTGAAACAAGCCCCGAGACAGTGGTACAGAAAGTTTAACAGCTTCATGCACAAGAAAGGTTTCCAGAAGTGCAATGCTGATCATTGTTGCTACTTCAAGAGATATAGGTCCAGTTATATCATTTTACTACTTTATGTTGATGATATGTTAGTAGCAGGTTCAGATATGGATGATATTAAAAGGTTGAAGCAGCAATTGTCAAAGGAATTTGACATGAAAGACTTGGGTCCAGCAAAGAAGATTCTTGGAATGCAAATCACAAGAAATAAGAAGAAAGGATCCTTGTAGTTATCTCAGGCAGAGTACATCAATCGTGTTTTGCAAAGATTCAACATGGGCGATGCCAAGCCAGTTAGCACACCCTTGGCCAGTCATTTTCGCCTATCCAAGGATTAGTCCCCTCAGACAGAGGAAGAGAGAGAATTCATGGTTAAGGTTCCTTATGCCTCAGCCATTGGAAGTTTGATGTACGCAATGGTCTGTACGAGACCAGACATTGGCCATGCAGTGGGAGTTGTTAGCAGATTTATGTCAAATCCAGGGAAAACTCATTGGGAAGCAGTAAAGTGGATTTTGAGGTATCTGCGAGGCACCACAGAAAAGTGCTTGTACTTTAGTAAAGGAGAGTTAAAAGTACAAGGGTACGTAGACGCAGACTTTGGAGGTGAAGTTGATCACCGAAGAAGCACCACCGGTTATATATTTACTGTTGGAACTACAGCTGTTAGTTGGATGTCACAAATACAGAAAATTGTCACTCTATCTACTACAGAGGCTGAGTATGTAGCAGTAACTGAAGCTAGTAAAGAGATGATATGACTTCAAGGTTTGTTAATTGAGCTGGGATTCAAACAAGAGAAGAATGTTCTGCATAGTGATAGTCAAAGTGCAATACACTTGGCGAAGAATTCAGCATTTCATTCTAGAACAAAGCATATTGGACTTCGTTATCACTTCATCAGATCTCTATTGGAAGATGATGTGTTAATACTGGAGAAGATTCAAGGAAGCAAAAATCCAGCAGATATGTTAACAAAGGTGGTGACTATTGACAAACTGAAGTTGTGCTCAACTTCAGTTGGTCTGCTAGAGTAATAAAGACTAGAAAAGCTGCTGCATTGATCGAGGTGTGAAGACAGATTGAAATCAGTCTTCAAGTGGGAGATTGTTGGAGATTATCATAAAGCTCCTTAAATTAAGGAGCAAAACATGGAGCAAAACAAGGAGCAATTCATGGAGCAAAACAAGGAGCTTAATTCAAGGAGCAATTTAAGGAACCATTAATTTAAGGAGTAATTCAAGGAGTGAATTTTTCTATAAATAGATGTGTAATTGTAATGAATTAATTATCCAAAGTGTTCATTCCAATTGAGAGAAAAGCTTAGAGAGAAAAGCTTTTGTGAGAGAAAATTGAGAGTAATTTTCTTGGGTGTAATTGGGTTGTGAGTTGTGAGTGTTGTAAACACCTTGTGTAATTTCTCCCCTTTCAGTAAAAAGATCTGCAGGAGGTCCGGAGACGTAAGCAAGATTGGCCGAACTCCGTTATCAAATTTGTGTGTTATTTTTCTATTCTTGCTTTCTCATAAATCTGACTTATCGGAAATTTGCGTAATTTCCCAACAATTTTTGGCTCGGATACTATGTAAATAAGGCATGAATTTTTTTCTTATCAACATGTACATATCTATATAGTTTTTTTTTCATCCATTTGATCTCTAATCTATTTTAGATATTATAATATGGTACATAATTTTTTAATTCACACAATTTAATGTATAATGTTTTTAAATTCGATAAATTTAGTATAAATTTTTAATTTTTATTAAATTAATTTAACGATATTATACTTAAATATGATGAGACTTAATTTTTAAATTTATTTCATTCTTGACCTATTTTAAAAAGTATAATTTGGTCCCCTAATTTATGATAATTTATAATTTGATCATCAATATTTAAATTATGTGATTATTATGTATAATATTTTTAAATTAATTTTACAAAAATTGAAATTTTGAATTAAAAGATTTTGAATAAATAAATAAATATACTATATATAGGTTAGGCATAACCCTATCTAGTTGTTCTATTTCATAAATCAAATTCAGTTAATACAATAGTTTTAACAATTTGACGAAAATATCACTGTGATAAGAAGTATTTTAGATCCAAAAATAAAACCAAAAAATTAGATCATTTTAAAATGTTCAAAATGTCAAACACTGCTTATGCGTATATATAACTTAGTCAATTAATACAACAGTTTTAACAATTTGACGAAAATATCACTGTGATAAAAGAGGTCAAACACTGCACATGCATATATATATATATGAATAATTTTGAATATTTTTTTGTTAATTTTGATAAATCATAAGTTTCACGTAATATATTTAAAGTTAAAATATATTATCGGTCTCAAAATTTTAATTGAATTTATATATATGTTTCTAAAATTTTAAAACATTTAATTTTGTCCTCAAATTTTGAAACTTTACGTTAAAGTTTATAAACTTTTAAATTATATGATTTATTTTAAAAAATTTAAAACTTTAAACATAAATCCTATAATTTTGATTTAAAAATAAGTATTTTAGTAGTTAAAGTAAAACTTAATTATGTAAAATTTTTTAAAAAAATTAGACTAAATTATAGGATTTAAAAATATATAAAATTATATATAAAATTTAAAAAATTTAAAGACTAATTATTATATTTAAAAATTTAAATACTTATGTATGAATTTATTAGAAATTTTGATACCATTAAGCATTGAGCATATGCTTAAATATATTAATCTTTTGTAATATTTTTAGCTCAATTGTAATATATTCTTAGTAACTACATATTCTAAAAATTCAAGCTATTAAAAAGTAGAATAATTATTATTTTATATATTATATTTGATTCTTAACATTTAAGTTTACACTCTACCTAGATTTTGTTATATAATAATTTTTTCATCTATATGTTTATCTATGATAACTTATTTTATTTTAATGTCTGTTTTGTTAGAAATCTAGATTTTTATTGATTTATTGTAACTAATATCTTAAATGTTATAATATGATATCAATATATTAATTAAAATAGTTAAATACTCATTTAAAAAGCCTTATAACAAACAAATAATGAAAGCAAAGTTTTCTCAATCTACTAATAATTTAACACATGTGTTTAGTTTTGTTTTGTCAAATTCTGTTATTAATATATTTAAATGGATAAATCTCAATCTAAATTATTTCGTATATTCAGTTTGTATTAATGAAATTTAAATTTTTTTTAATAATATTTATGTCCATGCATTACTAAGTTGTAATTTTTGTAGAGCTATATCGGTAGAAAATGTGTTTCTAAATAAGTTGAATAATTTTTAAGAAATAATGAAAATAATATTTTTAAATTTATAATTATAAAATTAATATTTTTTATGATTTAATATTATTTTATAATTGAATATCATTTAAATTATTTATTTATTATTAAACTATATTAAATTAAATTAAATTTAATATTATTAGATATTATCTTTATTATTATAATTTTTAAAAATATATTTGTTTATTTCTCAAAATTTTATTCATATGGAGATATATTATTTATTTCTAACCAAGAATTATTTTGGTGAACTCAAAATGGAGGGGCCAAAAAAAAAAAAAAAAGGATAAAAAAGAGCGTTAAGCTGCAAACATCATTACATCAAATTACGACGTCAACAAAAAAATTACGACGTCAACAAAAAAATTACGACTTCAACTCTGATATCAGTGTACGTGTCAAACTTGTCTATGTCTATCTCTAAAAACTAAATATAACATTTAATTGGTTCTGATCAGGCCTTTTTTTAGTTAAACTAATAAGAGTATAAGCTTTCAAAACTATGATTCAGTCAAGACCAATCCAATTAATGTATTGCTAGTGCATTCTCTTTTTTTGTTTTCCTTCTTTCCTTAGCCGACCTTTCCTAGCCTAAAAATAAAAATCCCAATAATATATTAAAAGTATATTTAATATAGTAACTTGAATTTAAATATAATTATTAATAATATTATAAAATATATAAAAACTCTTATTCAAAAATAACATAGTCGAGTCTCATTACCTCGACAACTTTCACCCAACAAAATAAATCCTTATCTTTGACGGAAAAAAAAATCCTTATGGATTGAACTTCCAATTAGGATCGGATGGATACTGGTAGATAGCCCCGTCTATTATACCTCTCTTTCAAGTTTCCAAGTCTAAATCCAATCAATCTTATACCATAATACGTAGAAAGTAGCTACCTAGCTCCTAATAAACTTGTTCATTTTCTTCGGTTAATAGTAGTTGTCTAACTTGTTTTCATTTTCACTCCGCATTTTGGTTGCTTATGATAAAGATTTAAAATGTTAATATATGTCGGGATATAAATTTTACAAAAAATGAATATATGGATGAAGATGTTAAGATACAATTTTTACAAAAATATCGAAAACATTATCGTTTCAGCAAAATTTAAAAAAAAATCAAAAACTATGAAAATTTTATCAAAAATAAGAATTTTTTTATAAAACTTTATAACACATCAAAACAAGCAATTATTTATATTTTAAAATAATTTTTATTTAATATATTATTTTAAATACTTAAAATATTTATATTAATTAATAAGTTAGTCAATTAATTAAAATATTGTATAATAAATATTATAGACTAAGTAGTTAAAAAATATGAAATAATTAAATCGATTATTTAATTGTAATAACTATTATAAATGGATAAACTTCAAAAGTATAAAAATAAATTTCATTAATTATTTAAAAAAATATTCATATGTATAGCAAATATGCTACAAATAAGAAAAAAATATATATATTATTTTTTGTAAAAGTAAGAAAAAATTGAATTGAAATAATTGTTTAAAAAGAAGAAGAAACAAATAAATCAATAATTGATATTTTTGATATTGTTTTCGACATTTTAGAGACTTTTAGGGATATTTTAAGGAAATGTTAGCGACAATATTCATAATATCTAAGATATTTAGCCAAAAAAAAGATAAAAAAAATATTTAAGCGATAATGATATTTCGACCTTCTCAATAATTTCGCGACAATTTATCGAAAGATATATATATATATATATATATATATCATGTTTTGACATCGAGATATATAAAAGAGAAATATTGTCATGACAATATCGACATTTTCATCATTGATTATGATAAGTGAATAATTTAGTAATTTTATTTTTAGAAATGATACTTATTTTATTCATTTAGTAAAAATGAGACATATTAATTACTTTTTGAACTATATAATATTATTTTATTAATAAAAATTTCTAACGAAATAATAAAACATATTTAATGGATCGAAATTACTATTTTAATTTTTTTTCATTTTTATACTTTTTTTTCATTTTCTTGTTCAGATTTAAATCTATTTTATAACTATAAAGTAGAAAATATCAATATTTTTAACTACATTCTCTTCATTTTTAAATAATTTTTATTATTTTTAATTCTCTCTATAGTTGAAAAAATAAATTATAATATATCAGTCACTATAGGGGTAGATATTATCCAATTCGATCCAAATTTTGTATGTTTTAAATAAATTACATTGAATTATTTATAGGTGTCAAATTGAATTGGGTCATCCAAACATGTTTAGTCTATTTAAAATTATTTAGAATAATAAAATTTAAATATATAATTAAATAGTTTATATTGTTATGAATTAAATATGTACCTTATTAGTTTAGTTGTTTATTACAAATAGTTCAATCTAAGTTTGAACTTTTCTTGTTATTATTATTTTTATTATTTGATTATTTCAATAAAATTAAAAACTATATTTTACAAGTTCAAACCTTGGAAGAGAAAAACTAAATAACATTATTCTTAAGTTTAACCACCAAGTTAAGTAACGTTCTATTTTTAAATTATAAAATTATTTATATAAAAATGTAAATGATTCCCTCTGACTTTAATAATATAAAACTTTGTACAATCCGAACTAAACTAAATCATATATCAAATTGAATTGAATTAATTTTTCAATTTAGTTGATTATTAGGCCCTACGTCATACCAGGTAGGCAGCTATTGCAATAAATAGTTTGAAGTTAATACGATGAATGTTAAATTATATTTATTTTCTTTTTTAGTTAAGGAGAGAATGCAGAGCATTGATATTTTTACGAAAAGTTGGTGATCAAGAGCCACAAAATGGCTCCAAAAATGAACCAAAAAACAAGATAATGATATAAAGGAGATAAAACTTTAAAATGATAATTTTTCATCCAATAAATATCCTTTATAATAATTTCATAAATTTTAATTAATAAAATAATATCGTATTAATCATACAACTTATATATTTTTTATAAAAATAACACAAACAAAATAACTCTTATTCCTATAGACTTGTGGTAGTTTTTCACCAATATTTAAATTCAACTGATTGTTCTATATGCATGCATGTTTTATTATATTTTTGAACCTCAAATCTAGTTCGTAAAAATAAAAAATAAAAATCTAGTTCATCAAGATTTAAATTTCGAAGATCTGATAACTACTACATCGAACCTCACTTATGTTGAAGATCACCGGCTTAAATATATGATCAATATAGTGAAATAGTTGCTGCACTTAATCAAGTGAAGAAATCTTTGAATTTGTGAGTTGTCATAGTTCGAACTCAAGATGCATGCTGTAAAAATCTTGAAGATATGATTTAAAAATAAGAATTCACCAAACCACAAGTATATATATATATATATATATATATGATCTGTAATTTTCTCTTATTTTCAATAATCCTATAAATATGTTTACAATTTTTTTGGATGATTTGTCAAAGGAGACTTCGTCATCTTTGAAGTACTGTTTGTCCATATGAATGATCAGTGATCACCATCAGGAGTGACTTCAATTCATATATTTTAATACAGTTTTAAAATTGGGAGTTATTTAACTTTTAAAAACAAATTTTGGTCAGAGAGGTCAGTAATTTTAGTGATAACTGAAAGATTTAGATGAGTTCTACCAATTCTATAGTTTAATAAAAATAGTCATCGAGACTAAATTTATAAGAATGGGTATGTTTTGAGGACAAAATTGAAAACTTATTTTATTTAAATTAAAAATAAAAAATCGTAAAAAATAACGAAAAAAATTGGAAGTCCCACGTGCAGTTATCCATAATTTCAGAGCTTGGTGTGTGGATTCATGGTTTCGATGCCAGAAATTCGAGGCAGTGGAAGCTCGGCGTAACAATAGAATGATAAAGATTGAGAGAGAAAAATAGAGAGAGAAAATGAAAGAAGAGGAAAGTATTGGAAATAAACTTGATTTAATATAAATAATATTTAACTTAGATTTTATAATTCAGAGTTTATTATATTAAATCACAATAGGTAAAGTTTTAGAGAATTGTTCTAAACTTTTCTTAAAAATATTTAAATATTTTAAGAAAATATAATAATAGAAAATTTTAAAAATTAAATATTTTAATGGATAATTTAGTGGGTGTTGTTAGATCAAAATTGTGTTTACATGATCTAAATAATTAGTTATGAGGTGATTTTAGTATAAATATGAATAGCCTTTCTCATTTTGTATCAACCTAAAACTTAAGCATTAATAAAAAGTATTATCTTCCACCAAATTTTTTTTATTTCCTATTCTTTTCCAAAATTTTATAAAACCTTTTAAAACTTTCATATTTTAACAATTGTTATCAAAGTTAGTGAATTGGTTCTAAACATATTATTATAGCATTTCAAATCAAAGCTCATAAGGAGAGGAATATAATGCCACAAAAATAAACCCAATCGAAGTTTGGGTGTATTATTAGGTATTGATGGCAGCTTTATGCCAAAAATCATCGAGTTGAACCAAGTTATGCCCAGTTATGATGGAGTTAGAATCGAGTTAAGTTGAGTTGGATTGAGTTTGAACTGAGTTAGACACCTTCAAAAGGTATTTTGATGTCCTGAATTCATCCGTATAGTCATAGTTTTGTAATTCTAAATGTATTAAGAGATATGGCTAATAATATGACATCATTTCAAGTCTTTATGCTAAACAAAAACAACTATGATAATTGGAGTATTAAGATGAAAACTTTACTAAGTGCACATGATATTTGAGAAATCGTGAAAAAAGGAAACAATGGGCCACAAAATGAGGCTACATCGTCTCAAGTGTAAAAGGATAGTTTAAAAGAATCAAGAAAGAAGGACAAGAAAGCTCTTTATATCATATATCAAGCTTTATATGATGATGGTTTTGAGAAGATTTCAAGCGTAACATCCGTAAAGAAATCATAGAGGAAACTTCAAATCTTGTGTAAAGGAGTCGAGCAAGTCAAGAAAGTGCATCTCCAAACACTAAGATATAAGCTTGAAGCTTTAAATATGAAAAAATCCAAACCCATTTCTGATTACTTCTTTAGAGTTTTGGTCGTTTCTAATCAAACGAAAAGAAACGATGAAAAACTAGAAGATATAAGGATCATGGAGAAAATACTCTTCTCAGTAGATTCAAAGTTTGAGCACATTGTGGTGACAATTTAGGAAACAAAAGATTTGAAAGAGATAACCATTAACTAACTATTATGATCATTGCAAGCTTATGAAAAAAGCATAAGAAAAAGCAAGGGATCACCGAACAACTCCTCGAGATATAACTCAAGGAGAAAGAATAAAATCAAGGCTATGATAGATACAATCATGGTCTTGGAAAAGGTTGTGGTCATGATTGTGGACAATGTTGAAATTACAACACTAATAATTTCAATAATTATGAAAAAGGAGAAAGCTTAACACGATGTTGTGGAAGAGGAAATTCAAACTCGAGGTATGTCAAATCCTAAGTTCAATGCTATAAGTGTTAGAATTTTAGACACTACTTTTCAGAATGTAAAAATTTTAAAACCAAAGTTGAAGAAAAGATAAACCATGTGGAAGATAAGAGCCAATATGAGGGAACTTTATTACTGGCATATAAAGGCGAGGATGAAAGATAAGATAAAACTTGGTATCTTGATATCAGTACGAGCAACCATATATGTGAAAAAATAAGCATGTTTATGGAGCTAAATGAATCAATGATTATAAATGTTTCATTTGGTGATAAGTCCAAGATTACAGCGAAAGGCAAAGGTAAAATCCTAATTTGGTTAAAGAATGATAGACATCAATTTATTTCAAATGTCTACTATTTTCAATATGAAAAATATATTTTGAGTTTGGGGTAACTCTTAGAGAAAGACTACGATATTCATATAAAATATGATAGTCTTTTAATAAGAAATAATTTATTCACTACAGTATCAATGTCAAGAAATAGGATGTTCTCATTGAACATTCAAAAGATGTAGCAAAGTTGTCTTAAAACTTGCTACAAAGATGAATTATAGGTATGACATCTTCTATTTGGATATCTCAATTTTGAAGGACTAGAGTTATTGTCCAAAATGAAAATGGTGAGAGGGTTACCATATATCAATCATCAAGACCAACTTTGTAAATGATGGTTGCTTGAAAAGGAGTTCAGAAAATGCTTTCCAAATTACTCAAAAGTCATTGGAACCCATTCATATGGATGTGTTAGGCCTAATCAAGCCAAGATTTTCGATAAGAGTAATTACTTCTCGCCCCTTATAGATGATTTTTCAAGAAAGACATGGGTCTATTTCTTGAAACAAAAATATGAAGTATTTGAAGTATTCAAGAAGTTTAAAGCTACAGTGGATAAGGAAAGTGGATGAGAGATTAAGGCCATACGATATGATCCAGAAGGAAAATTCACTTCCAAGAAGTTCCATGAATTTTGTGAAGTAAATGGAATTAGACACACTAGAACTGTTCCAAGATCCCTCAATAATATGGAATAGGAGAAAGGACGAATATAATGATCCCTGATATGGCATGAAGCATGCTCAAAAGTAAGAAATTTCTAAAGGAGTTTTGGGCTGAAGCAATGGAGGTTACAATCTATCTATCTAATCAATCTCCAATAAGAACTATTTAGGAAAATACATCACAAGAAGCATGGAGTGAAAAAAATCCTAATATCTCCCATCTAAGAGTATTTGGAAGCTTAGTCTATGCTCATGTACCAGATGAGTTAAAAAGAAAGATCAATGACAAAAGTGAGGCGTTCATCTTATATCCAATATGACTCAAATTTTGAAACAGAGTCATAGAGTGTCGCTATAACTTATACAATCCAAATATTAAAAAGAATGTGATAAGTAGAGATGCAGAGTTTAACGAAGGAGAATGGGATTTTGGTTCTCATTTTGACGATTTCGACTTCTTCTCATTTTGAATAACATAATGAATATCGAATAACAGAGCAAGAAAGAGAAGTCCAACAAGAGCCAATCATTCCACCTACTTCACCAACAGTAAAAGTTGAAGATTTGCCACTAGCATTTCTAAATGAAAAGAGCATCCCAAGCCCAAAAAATCTTGAAATTTTTTAGGATAACGTTGAAAGGATATAAGATCTTACACTCTTGTGTCCATTTATCGACTGTGAATCTGTAAGCTTCAAATAATCCATACAAGAAAGGAAATGGAAAGATATAATGGATGAGAAAAAGAATAAAAAAGAACGATAAATGGGAGCTTGTTTCACTTTCAAAATGCCATAAAGCTATAGGTATCAAGTGAGTGCACAAAATAAAGAATAATGCTAATGGAAAGGTCGAAAGATACAAGCTTAGAATAGTTACAAAAAGCTACAGTTAAAGAGTTATGATCGATTATGACGAGGTATTTGCACCCATTGCTTGACTGTAAATTATTATACTTGTCATTTCTTTGGCAATTTAGAATAAGTGAAGAATACATCAAATGAATATAAAATCCATATTCCTAAATGCAATTCTTGAATAAAGATTCTACACTGAACAACCGATAGGTTATATTGTCAAGGGATAAGAAGACAGTCTTAAAACTAAAGAAATCTCTCTAAGAGTTGAAGCAAGGACCAAGGGCATGAAATAGTAGGATCGACAAGCACTTGCAAAAGAAAAACTTCACAAAATTCCCACACGAGAATGCATTTTATATCAAGATAAAAAAAGATGTCTTGATTGTGTGCTTATATGTGGATGACTAGATATTTATAAAAAATAATCCAAATATGTATGAAGAGATCAAAAAAGTAATGACAATAGAGTTTGAATTATTGATATTAAGTTGATGGCTTATTATCTTATAGCATCCAAGTTAAACAAATAGAAGATGAAATTTTAATCTCATAGAAGGTTATGCAAAGGATATCCTTAAGAAGTTTAAGATGGATGATTGCAAGCCAATTAGTACACATATAGAATGTAGAAACAACTTATCAAAGCTTGATGAATCATAAAGAGGGAACACGAAACACTTGAAGATTTTAGTTGAAATTCTACGGTATTTGACATGCACAAAACTTGACATTTTCTATGCTATGGAAATTATAAGTAGCTATATGAAGAATCCAATTGCTAGTCATTTCAAAGTTACAAAAATAATATTTTGCTATCTCAAAGATATAATTAACTTTGTCATACTCTATTCATCAAGTAATGATTACAAGTTTATTGATTCCAATTAACTTTGACATACTCTATTTATCAAGTAATGATTAACTTTGGCATACGTAAGTTCTAGAAACTTGTTCTAGAATTCTCTTAGAAAATATCTAGATATTTTAAGAAGAGAAAATAATTGATAAATCTAAAAACTAGATATTTTAATGGATAATTTTAATATATCAGTTATAACCATTAGATCCAAAATGTTTTTGCATGATCTTAGCCATTGGTTATGAGGTGATTTTATTATAAATAAGGGTGATTTTTTCTCATTTTGTATCAAGCAAAAATTTAAGCATCAATAACAAGTATTATTTTCTATCAAAATATTATTGTTTTCTCTTCTCTTCCAAAACTTCTTAAAGCTTTTTAAAGTTTTCGTCTTCCGACGAAGAAATGAGAGATTTTTTGTTCTAAATTTTTGCTTTTTTAAATATTATTTATTTTTTAATTTAAATAAATATAATTTTTAATTTTATTCTAAAAAGTATCAATTTTTTAAAAATTAAACTTAATGAATCATTTTATCAAATGACTATAGTAATATAACTTTCCTAAATTTTTCCCTTACAAAATATATTTTCACTTTATGTCAACCCAAATCCTTTAAAAATTCTATAAAATGTAGATGTTTTCATTTATAATTTTGTATAACAGATAAGCACTTGTTTTTAGTTAAAAAATGTTTTTTTAGAAATAAGGTTATTATGTTAAAATTATTTAATTTTTAAGTGGTGTTTAAGTATATGTTTGTTATTAAATTTAAAAATTATTTCCAAAATTATTTAATTTACAATGGGATGAATCTAAGATGTTATTCAAATATTACGTTCAATTATACTTTTAACCAAGACACGTCATTACCCTTTATTTTCTATATTTTGTTAACTGTTCATATCTTATATGAACCAAAAAAAAAAAATTATGCGTGTGAGAAAATTTATTTTAAAAAAAATTTAGTCATTATTCTTTTGACCTATTTTTAAGAATTTAGTTAAGATTTATGATTTAACGATATGTATCCAATTAAACGTGTGAAAAGTCTAGGGTTTAATTTTAAATTATATATATAAATAGTATAATTATTCAAAAAAAATAAAAATTACAATGATTTTATTTTCATTTTTTCTCTTCGATATTCTTTTTATTATTTAAAAGATCATAAAAACCTTTAAAAATTTATATTTGTAACAATTTTAACTGAATACAACCTCATTTATTAGGGATTGATATTTTTGTAATACCCTATGTTTTGATAAAATATCTACAAATTGATCGTGTTTTGAAATGATTCATATTTAGTACTTATAATGTTTTAAAAATGTGATTTTGCAATTCTTAAACAGTAACGTGTAAAAGAAATCATTTGATACTATTTAAATAGGGGTAAAATGGTCATTTGAATATTGTGCGATATTGCCTATTAAATGTTAGACAATAATAACATATTCTTTTAATTTAGTGTTTATATTTTAAGATTTAGAATTTAAATTTTAAAATTTAGGGTTTAAATTTTAGAGTTTAAAATTTATAATCAATTATCACGATTTTTTACACTATTTTATGTTAACGGTCAAGATTTAAAAAGTCAATTTTTTTTTTATAAATCTAAACAGTTATGAAAGTGTAATAAATTATGTAATATTGGGCCATTGATACTATCTATTATATATAAATGATTTTTTTAATACAAATAATCTAGATTTTGAATAAATATAATCTAAATATTTTTAATTGTATTTTAATATTTTCATTAATTTTAAAAATCATTTACTAATTTAGGTTTATATATTTACTTATTTAAATCTCATTTACTAATTTAAGTTTATATATTTACTTATTTAAATCGTTTCATCCATAATTTATCGATACTATTGTTTAAAACATTTATCATCAAAAAGTGCCAATAAAGTAACTAAAAGAGGTAGCCACCTTCACGACGAGACATTAATTAGTTTTAATAAATGGTCAATGATCAAAATAATACTAACTACTCAAATTCTTAATTAAACAATAACTATACTTGAGCAGCTCAACCATCAATGCTACTCTCTCTCTCTCTCTCTCTCTATATATATATATATATATATAAGTAATGCTAAGAACACTAAAGCAATTATTAATTACATGCTACAATACAGCTATAATTTTTATTAGGTACAATTATAACATATCATTTATAATTTATTGTAAATTTATGATAAATAAATTTTTACTTAACTAAGTTTTGCACAATGTATTAAACATGAGTAGAACTCTTATATGCACAAAACTCTCATAATTTAATGTTCTTAACGATTAATAAATCTAAATATAATTACAAAAATGCCAAAATTAGGCATGCCGATATATTTTGTACAATCTGTTGTCTTTGATGAAAATGAGACCACTGATTGAGCACCAACTATATATATATATATATATATATATATATATATATATATGGTTATATTATTAAAAAAAATACTGTATATATGGCTACTAAAATATTTATACATGCAGTTAATTTTGATATAGTGATTGCCATTATATTAGTTTAATATGAGAAATATTATAAACTTTCACAGAGAGACAAAAAATAAGCCATATATATTTTGTGTGTGGTCCATTGCATCTGGATTGCTATTGTGGGTGGTAACATGGTTTTGCTGCGTATATTTTACTATTACTTGTACAGTTTGTTATGAAGAACATCTCAATTGGTGTTTGGTATCTTATTCGTACTTATACTAAATATTTGATATATATATTATTTCTCAACTTTTTAACTTATATATTTCATTATCATAGTTTTTTTTTTCTAAAAAAAATGTAGCATTTTAATAGAAGGATTTATATTTAAGGAAGGCATTACACCTAAATTTAATAATAAACATAGATATTTAATTTTAGCACTGCATAAATGATAATGGTAAAAATTGATGATATCTTCAAAAGTTATTGTAAAATAATGTGAAAATTTATAATAAGTGCTTAATAAATTTTAATGTTTTTGAATATTTGACTAATAGTGTTATATGTTATTGTGTATTTTTATCCAATTAAATAAAAGCTTAAGTTGTAATAAAACTAAATATATATGCAGATTGAAAAAGAAAATTAAAGAAATTAAACATAAATTATAATAAATAAGTAAAAAAATATGTATGTAAAAAAATAAATAGGAGTAATATTACATATAAAGAATAATTAATAGTTATATAATTATATATAGTAAAAAAATAATAATTAAATTGTATAAGAGACAAAACCTATATTTTTTTTGAAAAATAATACTTTATAATAGACAAATTAAATTAATAAAATTTATGAAAAATATTAAAACTTTATCATTCTACTAGAGTTTCAGTCTAGCTAGTGAAAATTATATAATATTAAAATAAAAGTAAAAAATATACGAACAATATAAATAATTATATGATGACAAAATAAGGAAAATTTAAATAATAAGTTTGAGAGGGGATATTGTCGTGTATTTTGGTCAAATAAATAATCACATTTATAAATATAACACAAGATTTTTTTTGAAAAATTACATCTTTAAAACTTATAATAACAAAAATATCATTCCAATAACATTGAAAATGGTATAATTGAATGATATTCAACATTTAACGAATCTAAATAGCATTAATTCAATTTGAACGATGTATAATTGATCGATGTTAAAAATAAAATAATATGCCAATATTTTTTTATAGTAAAATTATATAAGGTGAACACAAAGTGTATAATTTTTATGATTATAAATTTTAAGGTTATTATTTTGTTGTTTTCATAAAAAAAAATTAACAAAAAGTTGATGGAGGCATTGCTATGTATTTTAATAAAATAAAGAATCATATTTATAAATACCACAGTGTAAAAAAAATTATTGAAAAATTGAAGAGGCATGTGTTGAAGATTGGTATAAAACTCATTAATTTAAGAAGCAAAATATGGAGCAAAACAAGGAACCATTAATTCAAGGAGTGAATTTTCCTATAAATACATGTGTAATTGTAATGAATTAATCATCCAAAGTATTCATTCTAATTAAGAGAAAAGCTTAGAGAGAAAATCTTTTGTGAGAGAAAACTGAGAGTAATTTTCTTGGGTATTGTAAACACCTTGTGTAATTTCTCACCTTTGAGTAAAAAGATCTACAGCAGGTTCAGAGACGTAAGCAAGATTGGCTGAACTTCTTTATCAAATTTGTGTGTTATTTTTCTATTATTGATTTCTCATAAATCTGGCTTATCGAGAATTAACGTAATTTCCCAACAACTGGTATGGGAGCTTTTGGTGGTGATTTTCTATCAATAGTAAAATTTTGTTGACGATATTTGTTTGTTGACGGAGGTGTTTTAATACACGGTGGTTTATAGAAATAGTCAGAAATGATCCGGAGAAAGTCAGATTTGAGTGGGAGCAATGATCGTAGATGAACGAAGGGTGAAACTCAAGAAATTCGATGGCACAGATTTCGGGTTTTGGAAAATGCAGATAAAGGATTATATGTTTCAAAGAAATCTATCTACCTCTCTTAGGGAAGAAGCAAGAGGCTATGAAGGAAGAAGATTAGCCCTTAGAGTTATTCGATTGATGTTATCCCATAATGTTACTTTCAACATAGCAAAGGAAAAGACCACGGTGGGTCTTATGATAGCTCTCTCCAATATGTGTGAGAAGACATCAGCCTCAAACAAAGTGCACTTGATGAGGCATTTGTTCAATTTATGGATGTCGAAAGGTGCATCGGTAACTCAACATCTAAATGAACTTAATACAATCACAACCGAGTTGAATTCGATGAAGAAGTACGAGCATTGATACTTTGTCTTATTTACCAAAAAGCTGGAATGCTACTATCACGGCTGCGAGTAGCTCATCAAGAAGTAATAATTTGAAATTTGACGATGTTCTTGATCTGGTTCTTAGTGAAGAGATCCGACGTAGAGATTCAGGTGAATCGTCAACTTCTTCAATTTTGCATACAAAGTCAAGAAGAAGAAATTCAACCAAAGAGAATGGACGTGGCAGAACAGACTACCGAGGTAGATCAAAGGACAGGAGGTCCAAATCCAAGAATCCTAATAATTCCCATAGCTCGAAGACTATCGAGTGTTGGAATTGTGGAAAAACATAGCACTACAAAAATTAGTGCAAGAGTGCACTGAAGGAAAAACAAGTGAAGGTAGAGGCAAATGTTACTTCCACCTCAGGAGGAGATGATGCATTGATATGCTCTTTGGAGAGCAAGGAAAAATCTTGGGTGTTAGACTCTGGAGCATCGTTCCATGCTACTTCACAGAAAGAATTCTTCGAGAAATATGACCCAAGAAACTTTGGAAAGGTATATCTTGATAATGACCAACCATGTGCTATTATTGGCAAAGGTGTAGTGAAGATTAAGTTGAATAGGTCTATTTGGAAGTTGAAGAATGTCGAGCATATTCCCCACCTAAGACGGAATTTAATCTCAGTAGGGCAATTGGCTAGTGAATGCTACACTACGATCTTCCATGGTGATGATTAGAAGATTTCAAAAGGAATAATGACAGTTGCTCGAGGCAAGAAAAGTGGCACTATTTACATGATAAAAAGAGCACGTTGTTCAATCGCAATTGCAGCAAGCAATGAAACATCAAATTTATGGCATCAGAGACTAGGCCATATGAGTGATAAGGGGATGAATATTATGCACTCAAAGGGAAAACTTCCATGTCTACAGTATGCGGAGATAGACATGTGCGAAGATTGCATACTTGGAACGCAAAAGAGAGTCAGTTTTCAGACAAGTTGTAGAACCCCAAAGAAGGAAAGGCTAGAGCTTATTCACTCTGATGTTTAGGGACCAACAACCATCTCATCTATTGGTGGTAAACACTACTTTGTGACTTTCATTGATGATAACTCTCGGAAGGTATGAGTTTACTATCTAAAGAATAATCTGAAGTATTTGAGGCTTTCAAAAAATGGAAAGCTATGGTAGAAAATGAGATGAATTTGAAGATCAAAAATCTCAAAACTGATAATGGTGGTGAATATGAAGACACCAGATTCAAAAATTTATGATATGAGCATGAGATCAGAATGGAAAGAATTGTGTCAGACATGCCTTAACACAATGGTGTAGCTGAACGTATGAACCGAACGTTGACAGAAATAGCTAAAAGCATTCGTATACAGTCAGGTCTACCAAATAAATTCTGAGCAGAAGCAGTCAACACGTCAACTTACTTGATCAACTGAGGCCCATCTGTTCTATTGGAACACAGAATACCAGAGGAGGTATGGAGTAGAAAAGAGGTGAAACTATCACATCTAAAAGTTTTCGATTGTGTAGCATTTGTGCATATCAGTGATTAATGCATGAATAATCTTGATCCCAAATCCAAGAAATACACATTCATCGGTTATGGTGAGGATGAGTTTGGATACCGTATTTGGGATGACGAAAATAAGAAAATGATCCATAGTAGAGATGTGATTTTCAAAAAAAATGGTGATGTATAAGGACATGCATAAAATAGACGTCAACCACTCAGAGTAGAATGAGTCAGTATTTACAGATGTAGATGATGTCCCAGATAGTTCTACAACAAAACCAATTGTAACAAGTCCTCAGCCAGAGGAACTTGTTGAACAGAACAGTATGTAGTAGTCCGATATACCACAACCTCCTACTCCAGCTCCTGTATTGAGAAGGTCTTTTTGACCTCATGTGCCTAACAAGAGATACATGAACTATATGTTACTAACTGATGGAGGGGAGCCTGAATTTTATAATGAAGCATGTTAGATTTGAGATTCCAGCAAGTGGGAGCTTGCTATGAAAGAAGAAATGAAATCTCTCATCTCTAACCATACATGGGAACTAGCTGAGTTACCTATGGGAAAGAAGGCATTTCACAACAAATGAGTGTATCAGGTGAAAGAGAAGCATGATGGTTCCAAGAGATACAAAACCCGCCTAATTGTTAAAGGGTTTTAACAGAAGGAAAAAGCTGACTAAACTAACATTTTCGCTCCATTGTGAAGCTCAATACTATCATATCAATGTTAAGTATTATACTCATTGAAGATATTTATCTTAAACAGTTGGATGTGAAGACTGCATTCCTTTGCGGAGATTTAGATGAAGAGATATACATGTACCAACCAAAAGGTTTCTTAGAAATAGGGAAGAAGAACATGGTGTGCAGACTTAAGAATCGTTTGTATGACATGAAACAAGCATGAGACAATGGTACAAAAAGTTTGTCAGCTTCATGCATAAGGAAGGTTTCTAGAAGTGCAATGCCGACCACTTTTCTACTTCAAGAGATATATGTCCAGTTATATCATTTTACTAATTTATGTTAATGATATGTTAGTAGCAGGTTCAGATATGGATGATATCAGAAAATTGAAGCATTAATTGTCAAAGAAGTTTGACATGAAAGACTTGGGTCCAACAAAGAAGATTCTTGGAATACAATTCACAAGAAATAAGAAGAAAGGATCCTTGTAGTTATCTCAAGCAGAGTACATCAATCGTGTTTTGTAAAGATTCAACATGGACGACATCAAGCCAGTTAGCACACCCTTGGCCAGTCACTTTCACCTATCCAAGGATCAGTCCCCTCAGATAGAGGAAGAAAAAGAATTCATGGCTAAGGTTCCTTATGCCTCAGCCATTGGAAGTTTGATGTACGCAATGGTCTATACGAGACCATACATTGGCCATGTAGTAGAAGTTGTTAGCAGATTTATGTCAAACCCAGGGGAAACTCATTAGGAAGCAGTCAAGTGGATTTTGAGGTATCTGCGAGGTACCATAGAAAAGTGCTTGTACTTTAGTAAATGTGAGTTAAAAGTATAAGGCTACGTATACACAGACTTTGGAGGTGAAGTTGATCACCGAAGAAGTACCACCGGTTATATATTTACTGTTGGAACTACAACTGTTAATTGGATATCATAAATACAGAAAATTGTCACTCTATCTACTACAGAGGCTGGGTATGTAGCAGTGACTGAAGCCAGTAAAAAGAAGATATGACTTCAAGGTTTTTTAATTGAGTTGGGATTCAAACAAGAGAAGAATGTTTTGCACACTGATAGTCAAAGTGCAATACACTTAGAGAAGAATTCAGCATTTCATTCTAGAACTAAGCATATTGAACTTCGTTATCACTTCATCAGATCCTTATTGGAAGATGATGTGTTAATACTGGAAAAAAATCAAAGAAGCAAAAATCCATCGGATATGTTAACAAAGGTGGTGACTATTGATAAACTGAAGTTGTGCTCAGCTTTCGTTGGTCTGCTAGAGTAACAAGGTGTGAAGACAGATTGAAATCAGTCTTCAAGTGGGATAATTGATTGCTATAAATCTCCTTAATTTAAGGAGCAAAACAAAGAACTTAATTCAAGGAACCATTAATTTAAGGAGTAATTCAAAAAATGAATTTTCCTATAAATAGAGATGTAATTGTAATGAATTAATCATCCAAAGTGTTCATTCCAATTGAGAGAAAAACTTTTGTGAGAAAAAATTGAGAGTAATTTTTTTGAGTGTAATTGGGTTGTGAGTTGTGAGTGTTGTAAAGAATTTGTGTAATTTCTCCCCTTTTAGTAAAAAGATCTACAACAGGTCCAAAGACGTAAGCAAGATTGACCGAACTCCGTTATCAAATTTATGTGTTATTTTTCTATTCTTACTTTCTCATAAGTCTGACTTATCGAGAATTTGCGTAATTTTCCAACAATATATGCCCCTCTAACTTAAGTATGGATCCATCTCTATCGGTACCTATGGTATTTGTCTTTGAATGTAAGCCTTTTAGGATTTAAAACAGAATCTATTAATCTATCCCTTTAGGATTTAAAACACATTCTAATATTCTATGTTACAATATATTGTTAAATTTTAAAAAATATATATATATTTTAGTTTATATCATCTTTGTTATGATAGTAGAAGTACATTACTTGCTCAGAGGATCTACGTCCCAAACTTAAAATATTAATTGATCGAAGAAAACTTAAATCTGTATTTTTTTCTCTAGTCTAAAATTTATTTGTTGGTATTGATTTTGAAAGTGTTCAGTTACTTGAAATAAAATTTGAGCTTTTATATATAGGCACGGTAAATTTGGCCCCATTTTTTGGTGTTTGGATACTAAAAGAATTGGAAAAACTTGGAATTTGAAATAATATTGTATCAACAAGTATTTATAATTCTTTGTTTGCTTTAGTCTTTCGCTTGATGTTGCACGGTCCTTAAATAGATGAAGGATATAATAGATTATAATCATTCATTGCTTAGTGATAAGTTTAATTTACGATGATTCTCTTGCTTGATTTTTTTTTTTTTTTGCAATAGAATTGTGTTTTTTTTTTACTTGTAATATAATGAGTCGTTTACTTATGATTATAAATGAAAGTGAAGTGCAAGTATAGAGTAGATAATGACAAGGCATAGCGTATAAGAAAAATAATAATGATGACGAAGGATAGAGAAGATAAAAATATATAAAAATTTATTAATTTTTTGATACAATATTACAAGTATATTAATTAAGAAAAAATATACTATAATACTAAAAAAGAAAAAAATTGAGCATGTTAATACACAAATACATATATTTTGAATTGTTATGTCTTCAAATATATCCAAATTAATATTTCCCTAGTTACAATTGCTTTAATGAATATACATTAGTTAAAAAAATACACACATAAGTTCACGTACTCTATTATAATATATTTTTTAAAATTTTAAACTTTTGGTATATTTTTCATAGTTAGGCGACTTGTAATGACTAAGAATGAAAATGTCAATGTTATCATTGATATTTTCACAATATTATCATTTTTTACGCATCTTGACATCAAAACGTGATATCTATATATTTTGGTTAAATTGTTACGAAAATATCGATAATATCGTTAAAATGTTGTTGTTGTTAAAATATTACATAAATGTATTTTTTAACTAAAATATCTTAGACATTGTCAATATTCTTGCTAAAATATTGAAAAATATTACTAAAATGTAGAATAAAATATCAAAAATATCAATTATTGATTTTTTTCCTTTTTCTTTTAAAGTAATCAAATCAATTATGTTTTTTTTATATTTTATAGTAGATGATATATTATTTTTTCTTATTTTTAGTATGTTTGTTATACATATGAGCACTTTAAAAATAAGATTATGAATTAAATTTATTTTTATACTATCAAGATTTATTTATATATAATAGTTATAGTTAGATAGTCTATTTAATTATTTTCAAATTTTTAATTACTCATTCTATAATATTTATCAATATATATATATATATATATAATTATATAATATTTTAATTAATTGATCAACTTATTAATTGATATAAATATTTTAAATATTTAAAAATATATGTATTATATAAAAAAGTAGTTTAAAATATAAGTGATTAATTTTTTTAATATTTTATAAAAGTTTATAAAAATCTATATTTTTTATAAAGTTTCCATAATTTTAGTGAACTTTTTCAAAGTTTTCGTAAACAACGATAATATTCTTAACATTTTCGTAAAAATCATATCTCGATATTTTCACCGAGATCGATATTTCAAACCTTGATAATGCCTCACCAAAATATTAATGATTTTTTTTGTATATTTTTATCATAATTAATAAACTTCTACTAGCTTCTTCTTCTTCTTTTCTAAAAAAAAGAAGACAATGATAACACAACCCACATTTAGAAAGGTAAACTATTCGGTAAAATCATATTATAACATTTTTTAAAATTTATAATCGTAAAAATAATATATTTTTCATATCTAACATGTAAAATTTTATTAAAAAATATAGTTCAAACATTTTCCATTAAATATCAAAAAATTAGATGTTGTTTAATATTATTAAATATTATTTGAAGTAATTTTTCAAAATATATTTTTCACGTGGAATATAAATATATAAAAGCTTCACTCAAGTTCCTTATATTGAATTTAATTGTGCGTTTAGTCTCTCATGTTCAAAAATATGTTTTCTAATTTCTCAATTTTTTAGAAAAATGAACCATTAACGATGAATAATATTATTTTAACGTTTTTTATTAAAATACTATTCTTTCATATCAAATCAATAGAAAACTATTAAAATTTAATCATTTAAAAATGATAAAATTATAGTTAATATAAAAAAAATTCAATTTTTTAATATTTGATTACTATCATTATTTTTATTTTAATATTTTTTAAAAAGATATGTATTTAAATAATTTTATGTTAAAATTTTATTATTTTTGTTTTTTCTTAAATAATTTATACTAAATTTATACTTGGCTTGAATTTTATTGTGTTCTAAGCATTTAACTTTAAAAAATAATATTTTAATAGAAAAATCCTTAAAATAATAACATTTGTTATTAATTGACTTATTTTCTTAAAGTTGGGATATTACAAAATATATTTTAAAATCTAACTAACTAAATAATACCAACATCGTAATATCAATTCGCTTAAATTGAAAAATTTAATTTGATCCATCAGATTTAAATCGAATTAAATTTTCAATTTTATAGTTTGATTAGATTCAGATATAAATATATATGATCCATTGGGATTCAGATTAATAGATTTTATAATCCGCTCAAATTTGAACTAGATCAAATTATTATTATTAAAATTATTAAAAATTCATATTTTATTTTATAATATATTATATTTAAATATTATACATGTTGTAATTACATCAAATTAGTAGTTTAGTTTAAAAAAATAATATAAATATAGATCTCTATAATAATTTAATAATTATTCAAATATACTTTTAATTTTTTTAGTTGTGATTATAAATAATAAATTTTTCTATAAATACAAAAATTTAAAATTTAAATATTGTGTATATAATATTTTATATATGAAAATAATTCATAAATATATTTAAATCTCAATTCAAATTGATTAATTATTGGATCAAATTTGGGTTGAAGATATTTAAATTCGATTCGGATCATATCTAATTCAGATTGATAAAATAAAAAAATCAATTGTATTTATTTAAGACTTTTTAAGAATCTATAAAAGTTTAGCTATATTCAATTAAAAAATTTGGGACTTTTTAAAAGCTTATAAAATTATATACAAGTTTAAATGTATTTAATTATTAGTTTTTAAAACTTATAAAAATATTATATTATTTAACTCCTTTTGTCTTCATTTATCTTTCTTTCTTGGCTATTAACTCCATCTTTCTTCTTCTTCTTTTTATATTTGTTAAGCTTAATTATCAATCTATTGTTGATTTTTTTTAATAGCATCAATTATCAAGAAGAAAAATATCCATAAAAAATAAATTAATTTATAATTTTTTTTTAATAATACATACGTATTAACCTTAACAAATAATTTATTAAATATAATTTGCTTAATAGCTATTAAGAACCAGTGATATATCTTACAATAATCAATGTAAGTTTATCTTTGTTTTTATGAAAATTCTAAATATTTTCATAATTTTAAAAAAATATAAGTTTTACTAAATTTTTAAATAAAATATATAATAACATGTTGGGTATTTTTGATAATTGTAAATGATTTATTAAAAAATTATAAAATAATTAGGAGTGCAATGAAAAAACTTGAGTATAATAATAATAATAAAAATATATATATATATATATATATATATATATATATATTAAATTCTATAAAAAAATTATGAGTTTTTTAAAAAATTAATAAAATATACATAAAGTAACATCTTTTTAAATCCTAATTGAATACAACATTCTTATGTATTATTCTCTCTACCCTAAAGATTTTTGAAGATTTAAAAAAAAAATTGTCTCTAACTTACTCCATATCTTTCTATTTTCAGTTTAATTATTATCAATATAAATTTATAATAAAATATTGAATAAAATTTACTATAACTTGCAAAACTCTATTAAAAATATTTTAAAATTTAATCAAAAACTTAGTCTAATAAACCATCCTAATTCTTAACAATGTCCAAGAACCCTTTTCACTATTTGTTAGCCAACAACACAAAGTTCTATATTATGATCCCCTCGTGTATTTTTTTAAAACACCCCCTTATGTGTTTAAATTAGATTACTTAAATATTAAATTTTGAATGTAAATTTAATAAAAATAAAAATTAATAAATTAATAAATAAGAAAAAAAAGAGAAAAATATGGCCAACTGACATGGCAATTATCGTATCAAATAGAAACCATCCCATCTCATAATTGGGAAAACCTCCATAAGAAATTGTTAAAATTTCATACGAATATTTAATTATTCTAAATTTTTTACGAAGTTTCAAACTACACATTTTATTCGTATCATAAGTTTACTTTAAAGATTGACTGAAAATTTTGCATTTTCTTTTTGAAAGACGTTAATTAATTTTTCACCATTAAAAAAAAAGGAGAATCTTTATAAAAAATTTAGTAAAAATATCAAGTTTTTGTCAAATGTATGCGTATCTTCACGCGATGGAACTTATAAAGAAAAATAGTTATATTTGATGAAAATATTAAAGAATATAAATAAATTGTTAGAAATATTATTAAAATTTATAGTAATAAAAATAATACACTAATAACATTAAACAATATCTAATTGAATATAATTCAAAATTAAATAAGTTTAAGTAAGCATGATTCATTTTGAACAAGATTTAATTAAATAACGTTTATAATATAACAAATTTTAATAAAAATATATAAAGTTAATATAAAATAAATTTTTTAAGGTATTGCTTTTATTATTTTTTACCATTTTTTGAGTCAAATTGATAAATGATTAATTTGTTAACTAAGTATATTATTAAATAAAATTACCAATTTATTTTAGAAACACTTTATAATATATGTTTTCTTTCCAATTTGTATAAAGTTATATCAATCACGGAAATATAATTATTCTTATAACAAATAAATCAATATAAAGAATTATGTATAACATGGTTTCTGTAACCCTAAATTTGCTACTATTAATTTCCCTAAAAAATTAAAGAAAATAAGGAAATTAAATTAAGATGACTCATTTTTATTTTAAGATAACTTCTATACGTATAAAATTATATTTTACTAAAATAGAATTATTTTTATAACAAACAAATCAATATAAAGAATTATGTACAACATAGGTTCTATGCCCCTAGATTTGCTACCATTAATTTCCCTTAAAAGTTAAAGAAAATAAGAAAATTAAATTAAGACGATTCATTTGTATTATTTTTATTTTAAGATAATCTCTATATGTATAAAATTACAAATAAAAAAAGTTACGTTATTGTTTTTAAAAAAATGGCAAGATTCCTGTACGTAATGTTGTCGTAGTGCAAGATATGTGAGTATTTTTTTATGATAAAAGGTACGATACAATAATAAGTAAGTGGTATATAATTATTAAAAAAATTAGAACTAAAAGAATTATTTTTTAATTTATAATTAATTGATATATTATGATAATATTATAACTTATAATAAATAATTTTAAAAAAAATAAATGATATGTAATCAAATTATTTTTCAAATATCTGATTCAAGTATGCATTTTTAGGATACTTAATATTTTTAATTCTCGTGGAATTTTAATATTATTGGAAAGAAAGTGTGCAATTTTAATCCTTGCTCTAAAGGGGAAAAAATGTATGCCTGATACTCTAGATTAATATTTGATTTAACAATTATGGTTGATTTAAAATTATTTATATCTATTTATATTATTTATAATATATATAAAAGTTTAAATCATGATTTATAAATTATTAGACAAAATTATCTACATATTTTAAAGTAACTTAAAGTACACAATTAGTTTTCAAACTTTAATTAAATTCACACATAGTTCCAAATTTTTAAAACAAATAATTTGATTCTCAAATTTTTAAAATTTTATACATAGATTTTTAAGCTTTTAAATTCTATAATTTATTTTCAAAGTTTTAAAAATTTATTTAAAAATCTTAAATTTTTTGTTGATAAATATTTATTTTAATAACCAAGTTAGAACTTATGTGTAAAATTTTAAAAATTTAAAAACTTATATGTAAAGTTTTAAAAATTTAAGAATTAAATCTTATATTTTAAAATTCGAAGACTTATGTATAAATTTTGTTAAAATTTAATGACCAATTATACACTTTAAGCTTTAAAGTAATAATTGTTATTGATCTTAGTTACTTAACTATTTCATATTTTTATTTATATCAATTAAGTAATAAATTATTAATATTTAAAATATTAATAATTATTTTAAAATATATTTAAAATATTACATGTATATTCAATTTTTTAAATAATAATAATAATATTATAATTTGATTAAAATAAAATATGATATCATCCATTTTTAATATTTTAACAAACTATATGCAACATATATATTTATAACTAATTATAAAAAAATGGCTCGTTACTTTTTCGTACAAAACCAGAAAAATATTTGATTGATTTTACAAATAAATAGTGTCAATTTTATTTATAATGTAACAATAAAATTAAGAGTAAATTTTATAATATAACATTAAATTTTATTTATTTATATAAATTTATCATCAAATTTTTTGAAGTGTCAAAATTTATGTATATAAATTGTAATAATATATATTTTTATTAAAAATAATATAACTTAACCTAAAATTGATCACATAGAATCCATTATATAAATTTATCTTTTAACTTTATATAAGTTATAATAATCTATCACTAAACTTTACTTATTTATACAATTTTGACTTTAGATTATTACAATTTTTAAAAATTTAATATAAATTAGTATAAATGAATTGCATATGATCTATTTTACTTTAAATGTTTAATTTATAACGAAAATGGTAGATTATTATATTTTATATAATTTTAGTATTAGATTTTAATATTTAAAAAAAATTAATAATAAATTTATATAAATAAATAAAATGCAATAATATATAAAAAGTTTACCGTAAAGTTAATATTTCTCCTTTAAAATCACTTACTCGAATTATATTAATATATATATAAAATATTCTCCAACAAACGACAACGAGTAATTGTGCACTACATGGTCACCTACTCCCTTAACTAACTTGCCATATCGCGCAATTTTTTCATAAGAGAATGTCATAAAAAAACACTTCTTATTTTGTAAAATGACAGATTTCGATTGCATTACAGGCTTACAGCCTATAATAATCATAATTCTACAATCCTATAAATGTTTCTCCTCATATTCTTATTAATAAATTCCTTTTATAAATTCAGAAATCCTACCTTTTAATAATTACGAATCATTGTTATAATATGTAATCAAATAATTTAAAAAATATTTACTTTCTTAAAAAAAATTAATATATCATTATAAGAAGTGTCGAAGGAATAAATATTATTAATATTGTTAAAATATTTTATATTTCATTATATTAATAGTCGATTAAAATATAAAAATATTTTAAATTATATTTATTATTATTATTATTATTATTACTGTCCATATACAAAGATTATTTTTAATACAATCACATGGTAAAAAATAATTGAAACAATTATTGAAATTTTGATCATGGCTTAGTTGGATTGGGCGGGATTACGGTGGCCGAATCCACGTGAAAAGGAAGTGAAAAAAAATGGAAAGAGAAAAAAAGAAGTTAAATATCTAAACTAAAATAAAATAAAATAAATGTTAAATAAATTAATTAAAGAACGATAATCTGAGTTCCTGTCGTTTTACTGCTATCTTCTTAAGCCAAAACCCAAAATAGAAAATAAGAAAAGCAAAGAAATATTTTTTTTCCTTTTTATAGGATCACAAAAAATTAGCTGTCTTTTGAGAGAGAGAAAGTCAGAAGAGACACTGTGATAGTCCACAGAAGTAGCTATTGACCAGCAATTTTCCTTTCTTATTTTTTCCATTTACCTATTTGTTATATTTCTCTCTAAAATTAAGTGCGATTAAATTAATTAGTTTAGAAGGTTGAATTTTCCAATTTTTGTTTTCTTTCAATTTCTCTCCCTCCGTCGCTTCCCTCTCCGTCTTTCTCTCTCTTTTGTCCGCCGAGGAAACTGAAGAAGGATACAAGGGGAGAAATCAGAGAGTCGGCAGAGAGAGAAAGAAATAAGAAAAAAAGAAAAGGACAAAGAAAGTGATACAGAGTTGTATTTCAGCAGTTTGAACAATAAAAAAGACTCTTAATTTAAGGTAAGGTTAGAGTTTTTTTTCTTTCTTTCTTTTTTCTTTTGTTTTGTTTTTGTTTTTGTTTATCTTTATTTGTATTTCTGTTCTCTTTCTTTTACATAGAGAAAAGTTGGGAACTTTTTGAGAGAGAAAGAGAAAAGGCGCATTGTAGTGTAATGGGTATGTATAATTGCGAGGAGTTTCATTACAGTCAAACATACATACATGTATGGGCACATATTTGAAGAAAATAAAATGGGTATGTTTGGATCTCTATGCCAGTGTTTATGAACCATGGTGGATCCGCAAAGAATAGTATTGTATACTATCTTTTCGTTATCGTTCTTGTTGCTATTTGAGTCCACATTTGAGCAACAGAGCCAACCACTGAGTTCAAGAAGCGAACGAGTTGCTCTATTTGAACTCAGATCGTCCTTGGGTTTGAGAAGTAAGGATTGGCCTCTAAAGGCTGAACCTTGCTTTCTCTGGAGAGGAGTCCAGTGTGAAAATGGTAGAGTTGTTGCGATTAATATTTCTGGATTTAGAAGAACTCGACTTGGTCGTAGAAATCCACAATTTGCAGTTGATGCTTTGGCCAATTTCACCCTTTTAACATCGTTTAATGCTTCGAATTTCATGCTACCGGGTCCGTTTCCTAACTGGTTTGGCCAACGACTCAGGTCATTGCAAGTGATTGATCTAAGGTCTTGTTCTGTGATTGGTATTATTCCGTTGAGCCTTGGAAACTTAACCAAGTTGACTAGTCTGTATTTGTCTAATAATAATCTTACTGGAACAATTCCTGCTAGTTTAGGTCGGTTGTCCCGCCTTTCTGTTCTCGATCTTTCTCAAAATATTCTTAATGGATCTGTGCCTCCTTCTTTTTCCAATCTTGATAACCTTTCTGTTCTTGATATCTCTTCCAATTCTTTATCTGGGTCCATTCCTCTTGGCATTGGGGCTCTCTCAAAACTTCAAAGTTTGAACCTTTCTAGCAATAATTTATCTTCTTCGGTGCCTGCTCAATTTGGAGACCTTCTTAACTTGGTTGAACTCGACCTTAGCTTCAATTATTTATCTGGGTCTTTGCCACCTGATTTAAGAGGTTTGAGGAACTTGGAGACAATGGCATTTGGGAACAATTTCGTTGGTGGGTCTTTGCCAAACAATTTGTTCTCAAGTATGACAAAGTTACAGTTCATTGTTCTTAGACACAATAGTTTCACTGGCAATCTTCCTAGTGTACTGTGGACAAAGCCTGCATTGCGTTTTCTTGATGTCTCTGGCAATAACTTCACTGGTCAATTGCCTAATTCTAGCAGTAATGCCATTGCCACTGCTGCAGTAGTAAATATTTCACATAATTTGTTTTACGGTGTTCTTACGCCTTTGCTTGGAAGGTTCAATGTTGTTGATCTGTCAGGAAACTATTTTGAAGGCAGGATTCCAACTTATGAACGTACAAATTTTTCAGTGGATCTTAATTGCCTCCAAAATTTATCAAATCAAAGGACTTTAGAACAATGTGCCTCATTCTATGCTGAGAGAGGTCTCACTTTTGATGACTTCGGCCTCCCGATTCCCACACCTCCTCCTCTGCCTCCAGTAAAGAAATCTGGAAAGAGCAATAGGAAGGTAATTATTTTGGCTGCAGTACTTGGGGGGTTTGGTTTTATAGTGCTTTTGGTGGTGATGCTAGTACTGTGGGTTTTATGTGTCCGGAAGAAAGGTGCCACAAACCAACAGGGTGTTGGTGTTGGGCCAGTTACTGCAGGCAGTAGTCCACCTCCTCCCGGAGGAGCAACAAACTATAGTATTTTTGGGGATAGTTTTACATATGAGCAGCTGCTTCAAGCTACAAGTGACTTGAGTGACTCAAACCTCATTAAACATGGGCACTTGGGGGATATTTTTAGGGGTGTCTTGGAAAATGGGATACCTGTGGTTGTCAAAAGGATCAATTTGCAGTCAGTTAAAAAGGAGACATATTTACTGGAATTAGATTTTTTTAGTAAAGTATCACATGCAAGATTTGTATCTTTTTTGGGCCACTGTTTGGAGAAAGAAAATGAAAAGTTCCTGGTTTACAAATACGTGCCAAATGGGGACTTATCAAGTACCTTATACAAGAAAACCGATAAGGAAGATGATGGGTTACAATCATTGGATTGGATAACAAGATTGAAGATTGCCTTAGGAGCAGCTGAGGGTCTTTCTTATCTGCATCATGAATGCAATCCACCCCTTGTTCACAGGTATTTATGAAATTACCTGTTTTTATACTTCATGTTTTTTGGATTTATTTATATATGTGTCTATGATGCTACCTGTCTATTTTACCGTACAATAATTTCCTTGTAACACCTTTTGTTGCTTATTTGTGACTAGAATTTTGAACAGAAGCTTATCTGAAGTGTGTAAAATTTCCAATACTTTGAACTTTTTTTTTGGCTGAAATGTCATATAATTTTAGCAGTTTGTCATCTGCTGAACTGTATTTGAGTGGTCCTCATTCTGAGCAAGGGTAAAGACTTAGGGTTTAATCTTTGTAAGCTTGTATGGGGTTCTCACTCTATTATGAAGTCCGTTTTATTTTTAACTATCAGTTATTTTAAAAGTTGATAATATGACGTTAGAGCAGTCACAAATGCTATGAATATTAGCTATTTTAAGGGTTTCAACTATGGAGCCAAGCTTCAGTGCCTTGGAGGCATGTTTGGTAAACAAGAATTAGTTTATTGTTTTTACAATTAGAAACAGATCGTTTTCTTTTAATTTTTTTTCCTGAACTTTTGATAATTTCCTACTGAATCGACTATTTATAACATTTTTGACCATCTCTTGTGAGCTGTACATACTCATTGCAACTAAATAGTATAGAGTCTATTAGAGTCTCCTAGATAGTCTACTAAATAGAAGCATTCTCCTATATAGTCTAGTAATTTACTTAGCAATCTTAACTGTTTTAACTTTTTCTATTTTGTAAGAATTTATTCTGTTTACTGCAAGTTGTAACAAAAATTTGATTTATTAATGAAGAGATGTTCAAGCTAGCAGTATATTACTTGATGATAAGTTTGAAGTAAGACTAGGGAGCCTAAGTGAGGTCTGTGCTCAAGAAGGTGATTCTCATCAAAGCAGGATTACGAGGTTGCTGCGGTTGCCACAGTAAGTATCAACTGTTAATAATATACTTGCTAAACTGTGTACCTTGAATTATTTGGTTTTATTGCCTTCAATTTGTTTATTTTAACTATCAATTATGTTTCTAGCATAATTTTTATGGGTTCTGGGTCCTTTTTTGAGATTTAGCTCGTATATTACCTTCATAGTTATCATTTTCTGATTCACTAATGAACATGCAATTCATTCCCGGCTTTCAATATACTTATTGTTTTATAGATGCGTGCACACACACCTACACACTTCCACCACATTCATATGTGGACTTAATTTTGAAATGAAGTTACTATTGAAGGCTAATGTCACCTTTTTCTTTACAATGCAGGTCGTCTGAGCAAGGTGCTTCCGGTATGTATTTATTATGACTTAAATCATTATTCATCTCTGCTTGTTTCTTCTTTTTCCCGGCATAAAATGTCCAAGTATAGGCTGTAGAACATAAGCTATGTGTTTAAATGACTATGATATAGATTCATTGTAGCATTTAGTCTGAGATGTGAGAAAGATCAATGCTATCCTTGGTACATGGAAAGTGTATACCATTTAGAAGTAAGTCCACTATTCATAGAAGAGGCAGGCTCTATTTTCAACTTGCATTGTAATGCCTGAAGAAACTAAAATAAATCATCTATGTTTATTAAAATATTTATTGGAAGTATAAGGCACTAATTCTCTCAAAAGCTCAAGCTTGTGAGAGGTGGGCCTAACAATCATTTATACTCTTCAACATTCCTCCTCAAGTGTGAGCTACATTGTCTTTACAAAAGTATCATTTGAACTTTCAAGAGTGGGTTTCCTTGCATTTTTACAAGACCTATCAAACTTGAGAATTTGAATTGATTTTGAGGATTGTCATAGGGATTTGATCCTAGAACCTTACTGCTCTAATACCATGTTAGAAGCTATTAGGAAACCAACTGTTCCAAAAGCTTAAGGTATTGGGAGTAAGACCATCGATACTTTTATACATTTAACACTCTCCCACAAGTGTTGACTCTATGTACCATATTGGCTTAAACACTCGCAATTCAACAATTGGGGTCACTAGACCTTGAACACATGACTTCCAACTTTAATACCAAATCAGGGTTCCAATGAATCGATTTTGTCAAACTAGACGCCATGCTATTCAGTGATTGGTCTGTCGTTTGGGCCTGAGCTTGACTTTTCGATATCATCACGAAATTAGTTCAGCTTCCATTATCATCTCCATTACGAGCTTGACTTGACACTTTGGGATTGGGATTCGAGTTTGGAACCTGAACCGATGTTTTAGTCATTTTCTCGGTACCAATTTCTGCATGTTATGGGGATTTTCTGTGTTGTAATAGAGAAATATTTATTTGGTTGTAGTGGTGTTCTGGAAATAAGTTAAGTTCAGGTAGCTTATGCTTGTTTTTCTATAAGTTCCAGGTTATTTACTTATGATACAGAAACTTATTTTTATTTGAGAAGATGCGTAAACTTCACCATTTCTCATCACCACAAGTCACCAAAAGGTGGAAAGAAATATTTAGAGACTTGAATTATGGATCTTACATTTGTTTTAGGGATTTATTTGATATATCTATTAATATTGTTTCATTTGAAATTTTATTAAATTATTATTGAATTTTCTTTTGAAATATCAGGCATCACAACTGCAGTATGTGCCTATGATGTTTATTGCTTTGGGAAGGTCTTACTTGAACTGGTGACTGGTAAACTCGGCATTAGTTCTTCTAGTGAAGCTCAGGTCAAGGAATGGTTAGAGCAGATACTACCATACATCACTATATATGACAAGGAACTTGTGAACAAAATAGTAGATCCATCTTTGATTGTGGATGAGGACCTGTTGGAGGAAGTCTGGGCCATGGCTATTGTTGCCAGATCATGTTTAAATCCTAAACCCTCTAAGCGTCCTCCAATGAGATATGTACTCAAGGCTTTGGAAAACCCTTGGAAGGTAGTTAGGGATGAGAATTCCGGATCTGCGAGGCTCCGAACAACTTCTTCAAGAGGGTCTTGGAATGCTGCTGTATTTGGTAGCTGGCGTAGCATGTCCGATGTAACAGTTGTTCCAGCAACCTCTGGTACCAAAGTTGAAGGAGTCAGCGGTTTAAAACATTCGGGAACCACAGGTTCACAGGGTAGTGCGCAAAATGGTGCAGGGGAACATTCATCCTCTCGTAGACGTTTTTCTAGAGATATATTCCCCGAACCATCTGGCTCACAAGAAGTAGAAAGACTGGATCAGGACTAGCGAATAAATGTTTTTTATTTTACTTGATTCTTTGTGAATAACACAACAGGGTTCCTATTTTGAGTACCTGGTTGTTGGTGCCCCAATGTGCTCTTATTGGTTCTAATTTCTACTCCTATTTGTATTTTGGCACGTTTGCTGAGGTAAATAGCTTCTCCGTTGTGAATTATAGCGCTGAAGATGATGAATTTATTGTGTGATTAAAGCCATGAAAGATACTTTGTTTGAGTAGAGGGAGATAAATTTAGGGTGCCTTGGCGGATATGGTTTTTTTTTTTGTAGTTTGGAACAGCTTCTTTTCTTTTTGACGGAAGCAAGCAACAGTTTCTATGTGTAATGATTTTTCTTTTTCAAATTTTGTTTATTGTTTTTAGTCCATATGTGGGATGTAAATTGTAATTGCCAGAGATCTCTTCGTTAAAATTTGATTTCAAGTGTTTTTTTTAAACAAAAAATAAGAAGGCGTTTCCTTTAGTAGTAGTGTCTATAGGATGGAACCGTTAATTATGAATAGGAATGTAAATATTACATCTTAAATTGAAATTTAAATATTATATTACATTTAAAATCGAAACTTGCAGATATAAATATGGTAAAGAAACATTGATAATGACTATTCGTTTGGAGCTCCAAAGAATAAATGCCAACATCTTTTATTTTAAAATTGTTCAAAAACATAAAATTTTAATTAAAGTGTTTATAAATTAAAAATAATAATATATTATATATACTTAATATTTGATTTTGTTTTTATTTATAAATATTAAACTATAAGTGTTTTTATTACATGAAAAATACAATATTTAATTAAATATAAATTTATAATTTTGGGTATTAAGGTTGTATTATCTCGTCCTAAACTAAAATTGAACTAAAAATTTTAAATAAAAAAATAATTGAATCTGTAAATGGAACCAAAATTTATCACTAAATTGAACTAATTTGATTATTATTCTTAGTAAATTTTAAACTCAATCAATTTAATTAGATATTAAATTTTCATTAAATTTGGTTTGATAAGTTGTTTTCATTTTAAAAAATTGAAAGGAGATAACTTAATAAAATTATAACCTTTTACATTAAATAAATGAAAATAAGTTTTATTATAAAATGTAATAAAAATATTAAAAGAATTTGACAAATAAATTATTTAATTTTAATTAATTATGTTAAATTATACACGTTATAAACCCCAAATAGATCCAACCTTAAAGTATTGATTTTTTTACCTAATTTAATCTGATATTAGTTCAAAACCAATCAAAATTTAATGTATTAATTTGAATTTATCAAGTTCATTGGATGATTATATTTTTTAGACACTCATATTTATTAAGACCAAAAAAGAGCATTATTTAGTAGAAAAAAAGAAGAAGATTATAATAGTAATATTAAATGAAATTAATTTTTTTAACTTTAAATAGTCATAATTTAATTTAAACGACGATTAATTAGACGATATTTAAAATAAAATAACATGTTAAATTTTTTTAAAAGTAAAAATATATTATGTAAATATAAAAGAATATTATTTTTACATTTATAAATTTTAAAGATATTATTTTTATTAAATGATTCAAAATAAAATAATATGTTAACATATATTAAGTAAGGGTAACATCACTTCATCGTTTCTTTTACAAGCCAATAAAACTCACCTATAGAATATGAAGTGATGTTACCCTTACGTAAAAAAATTGTGCAAGTTATGTTTTTTTTCATTCCAAGGTAGGTTGCGAGTATATTCTTAATTTTTTAAGTTAAAAATATAAAAAATAAATTCATATTTATGTAAATAAATATAATATAAATAATAAATAAATATATCAATATAAAATAATAAAAAATAGTTTTTCTACCTTATTTATGTACTTAATTTATATAAAAAAAATTCATGCAGTCACTATTCAAGCATTTTGCTTGAGATTTTCACATATTTTGCTTTCTACATAAAATAGAAAGTGTAGTATATTATATGTCAAGATAAATAGGCTATTGATTTAACAGGGCCGCTGTGTCGGCTAATAAATTCTTGACAGTATATCTTAATCTTCTTTTTTTTTTTGTCAAAAAGTATATCTTAATCTTGATTATCATAAAATTTAAGATAAATGACATTTTCCAAATAAAATAACTTTATAATTAAATACGATTGTTAAAAAAAACAAAGAAGAAGAAGGAGGTAGCACTTTATCCAATTCGCTTCGAGCGGCTGAGCCTCCCAAAAATGATGTGCTCTCCACCATGTCCGTACTACCAATACCCTCCAATGAACCTCCGGCGGAGCCATAGCTCTACCTTTGCTTGCCTTCACCAAGAAACCCCACAATCCCAAAACATCAACTCCACCAATCATTCAAACTCAAAGCTCAATTCTCGCAGCCATAACTCCAAGTCCACTGCTCTTCTTCTCCACCATCTCCAACAATCCCAACTCCCAAACCCATCACAACATGACCTTCAACACCCCCACATTCCATTGGAAGACAAAGTCAAGCTCTTGGAGCTTTCCCTTGTGCGCAAAAAGACCCCTCAGTTCCCAGGTTCTATTTATGTCCAGTCCCCTGGTGATACTGATGTGGGTACCTCTCTTCCACCATTACAGACTCTTTTTCGGGATGGTATTGACGATAGTGATGATGGAAAGATGATAATGCGGGCTCTTGAGATTCGAAGGAAAGTCACTATCGAAATTTTCAAAGAAGCTATGCAAAAGGGCAAGTTTGGGATTACTTATGCTACTAATTTGACCAACTGGGTTCCTGATTTCATTGATTATGTCATGGTTGAAGCTGCCTCCTTGAAACGGTTACCAGAATTTGAAAATTCTTCGTTTAACTTTCGTGCTAAGACTGTTATACATGACTCTAATGTTGTGCCTCTTATTAGGTAAAGCTTTGACATAACTGTCATTCTGGTAATGCTTAAAAGATATGCCTTTTTACATAAACTTCATTCTGGATTAACATATTAGTCATACTTGTATTAGTTACCTGCATAAAAATATATAACTGGTCATGGATTTTAGCCTAGTTGTAGCTCAATTTGTGTTGTTTTGTTTGTAGTCAGGGAAAGGGAGCAAGGGACTAATGCCTTATGTTTGGTGAGTTTGTGTTTTTAGGTGGTTGAAGCATAATTCATTGTCATATCCCCAGATTGGGAAGCTCATTAGCATGACCAAGGGAAATCTTGAGTCCATTATACATCTTGCTGAGTGGTTGAAGTCAATCCATGTGAAAGGGAGGTTCATAGGAGTTGCACTTTTGAAAGCCGGTGAACATTTATTCAATCGCAACTTTGAAGAATTAGATAAGATTGTTGAGTATTTGGAAAGAAATGGAGTCAGGAGAGATTGGATTGGCTATGTCATGAGTCGATGTCCAGAATTGTTGTCGTACAGAATGGATGAAATCAAAACTCGTGTGGGGTTCTATGTAGAAATGGGAATGAATGAAAAAGATTTTGGAACAATGGTCTTTGATTATCCTAGAGTACTTGGTTATTATACTCTTGCAGAGATGAATGAAAAGGTATGCGACTATCCATTTCATTTCCCCAGTTAAAATCCATGTTTTTCCCTTGGATATTTGGTATTGTGTTTTCTTAAACCAATTAATGCATAGTTCTAAAATAAACACCATACTCAACCTTATCAGTTATGCAAAAAGTGTATGGGCTGCTGTTGAGGAATTCTGCATATTTCTTAAGTTATTAGCAAACGAGAGTCACTTTAAACTTTAGTTTATTTATTTACGGATGTTTTCCCCAAAAACATGCTTGTTAATTATTTTCCAGTTATGCTTTTGTTAATGCAGGTTAACTATTTAAAGGAGTTTGGCCTAAATACTGAGGATGTTGGTAAATTACTTGCATTCAAGCCGCAATTGATGGGTTGTAGCATTGAGGAAAGATGGAAGCCTCTTGTAAAGTATTTCTATTACCATGGAATTTCCCGAGATGGTATGAGGAGAATTCTTACTATCAAACCAATGATTTTCTGTATTGATTTGGAAAAGAACATAGTACCAAAGGTATGTTGCTCTGCATGTTTTTTGAACTTTTTTGGGAAAAACTAGTTGAAGACTTGCTCAATTGAGTTAACAATCAACTGGTTCTCTTCTTTGTAGCCGTATGATCCAGTTTTACATTCATTTTATTGGTTGCAAGATGTTGTTAAAGACTGTAGATTTATAATGCTCTACACCATGGTATGGGTCTGCTTAGTGCTTACCTAATTAAATGTGTTGCCCTGTTTTGGAAAAACTTCATTTTTCTTATCTCCTTTTCTTGTTCTCACTTTTCAGACCTACTTTTTTCATTTTCTTCCCTCTCCCCTATCCTCCTTATCCTGCAGGATAAATTGGATTGTGTAACTGTTGCTCCCATGCTTGCTGATCAATATTTTTGACATTTGTGTTTAATTGGTAAAGGTACAATTTTTTCGGGACATAGGTGTTCGTGATGATGCCATAGGCAACATGCTTGTGAAGTTTCCTTCATTGCTAACTTACAGCCTATACAAGAAAATCCGGCCAGTGGTTTGTTCTTTTCTTATATAAATTCTTGTTATTTGTTCACCAAGTTTATGATTTTAGATCCTTCTAGACGACTTTTCTATTATGCAGTTATCTGCCATAGGGAAGCTAAGCAAAGCACCCCTCGGAATTTATTTTTTTCCTTTTTCAAATTGATGGAATCAAAAAATTCGTTTTCTTTGTCAGTTACTGGTTGTCAATTATTTAATTTTTTCTGTTACTTCTTTCTCTCTTTCTCTCAATTTAATTCAATAATATATCATAAAATATTCTCTGAGCAATTTTTGGTTGATGGTTGCATAGTATGCTTTCTTTTGTTTGTTATGATGTGCTATGTTGTAGCAGCTTCTTAATGCTCAAACTGGTATTTGCTAATTGAGGGTTTGATGTTGAGGCCAGTAAACATGAAAGATGTAATTTGGGTAGTTGAACTTAAGCTCGTATCATGCTGCATAACCTCTAGTGAAATATGCACATATCTGTCACACCTTTGCCTTTCTGCTAAGCCACCTGTCTTTTTAGAGTCTTTTTATTGAAAGTTTGAAATAGATAGGCGGTTTCATGCCTTCGTTTTTCATTTATGTCAGTATCAACATACAGTGTAATATATATTTTCTTTTTAATTATGCAACAATGTGGAAATGAAGAGTGGTTACTGCCTGTAACATGTTGTAACTGTAATGTTATGCAGGTAATATTTTTGATGACCAGAGCTGGAGTTAGCGAGAAGGATATTGGAAAGGTTATAGCTTTGGGACCAGAGCTATTGGGATGCCATATAGTCTATAAGCTTGACACGAATGTCAAATATTTTTTGTCTCTTGGCATACATGTTAAACAATTGGGTGAGATGATTGCTGATTTTCCCATGTTGCTTCGGTATAATATAGAGATCCTTCGTCCAAAGTATCGCTTCCTGCGGAGGACAATGGTCCGCTCTTTGCAAGATCTGATTGAGTTTCCTAGGTGAGTATCATTATAAATTTCAGGTTGATGTTTGTTTAAATTCGACAATGTACCCCACATGTAATTGTACTTTCGACTGCTTATATTAACTGGATAATCTGTCCTAGTTAGTCATGACAACATTGCAATATTTAGTAGCAAAGATCTTGGGTGGATCTTGGGTGGCTTAGAAAGAAAGTCTTTTTTATTATAAAGTTTACGGTAATACTTCTTGTTTTTGGTTAACAAACTTGACTTTAGCAAATTTATATGTTTACTCCAAATCAGGTGTCTATTCTTTAAATCAATTTTTCCTGATGTTTTTTCCTCTTAATTTTAGTAGCTTCATATCATTGACGATGACCAGGAACAATCTTTTTGTAGGTTTTTCAGCTACTCTCTTGATGGTCGAATTATACCAAGGCACAAAATTTCTGTAGAGAACCGGATCAATTTGAAACTGCGCAACGTGCTCATTGGCTCTGATGAAGAATTTGAGAAGAAGATAAAGAATATAATAGAAAGGCGCCAAAGATTTGAATCTGGTTTTGTGAATGATTCTCTTTCGAACTTACAGCAAGATGATAAGAATGACCCTGGAAAAGTGGCTGATGTTGGAGATGAAGAGGCCGAATGATAGGCTTTACAGTTCAACTACCTACTACAGAAGTTGTGCTTTAAAATAACCCTTGTTCACTAAAGTGATCAAAGTTTATTTTCTTAGTCACAATTAAAATCAATCCTTAATGACTTGGAAAAATCAGTCTTGTTCTCAAGCTACCATAGAAGGAAATAACGTATTATTATTGAGGAGAAAAAAATCTCAACATTGTCTAGCCTGTTGCATGCGGTTGCTAACTTGCTACTGCTTAAAAGAAAGTTTTCCAAACTCCTGAGAGCCCAGTATATCCTTTCTGAGCAAGGCGGTGGTAACGTGTTAGTATTCTGTTACCAAGTGACAGTATTGGGTAACATGAAGTTTCATTAGACTTCAACAGGGTTCTTTCGTCAACCATCTGTTACCAAGTGACAGTATTGGGTAACATGCAGTTGTCATTAGACTCCAACAGGGTTCTTTCGTCAACAATCAAAGTCTAAAGATTGGAGGATCTTCATTTGAAATCAGTCTTGTATGATATGGTCATGATACATTTAGCGCAGAAGTTGCCACAATAGCATATGCCTTGGGCAATTCTGGTTCAAATATGCTACAATAGTCTACAGTGTGGTTTGTTCAAACCAACAAAGTTTATCATGGTTGCATATAACTTTCTAAAGCTCGGTTCTGAAAGCAGATTGTTAAAACCTTACAATAACTGAACGGGAAATCAGGTTAAAACCTTACAATAACTGAACGGGAAATCAGGTTAAAACCTTACAATAACTGAACGGGAAATCGGGTTAAAACCTTACAATAATTGAACGGGAAATCGGGTCTTTTATGTCCTACCATTATAAGTTTTATACACTTGTATTTGAATCCATTTAGTCTTATAATTGAACGGTATAGATTGGCATGTAGATATATAACCACGTGTATCGTGTATGGCTCTGCATGTCAATTTTGTATAGGTGAATCCAACAAGGGTTAAGCAATTGGAATTAGAGGAAATCACCATGGTGGGATAGGGGGGTCAACCATGTGTCAAACTACTCGTCTGCCCTTATTTTTGCAATCCCTCAAGCTAATCACTCAATTGATGTGTAGTTATGAATATCACAAAACACCATTAACATAACTCCATTCTCAATCCAACCAGCATGATAGCAACAAAAAAAAAAAAAACAATTCAACCAAATTTCTAGTCCTCAAATTTGGAATATCCTCGTTTCTAACTTCTACTTCGTACATTCCCTCCCCAACATTAGAACCTCTGATTCTTATATTCTAAATGTGAAATTGCTTTCCATAAAGGTGTGTACTATCCACTTCTGTCAGAAGAAGAGCCAGCTTAGTTTTCATCTGAATAGCTGATCATATAAACATTAAAACCCTTTTTGTACAATAAACTAATTTCAATTTGACAACTGCCCCAGAAACTTCCAAAAAAATCAATTTAATGCAAAGGACTATTCTAGACTATGTGATAATTTAATTATAAACTTCGTAGCATTAAGTAGAAACGCTAGAATTCTTTTACGCATGATGGTTTGGAGCTCTCTTATTGTTTCTGAGACCTTGCATGGTCTAGTAACAGAAACTGAAACATCTCTAGTTTCATACCAGAGCTGAAGGACAATTTTACACATTGTCGGCCAATCACATTGCTAGGGAACATAGTAGAGACACCTCTAGCATGCTGGTAGAATAAAGTCCACCAGTTGGTACAAGAGTTCTCGTAACAAAAGTAGTTATTGACATTCAATTTCATAATGAAAACAGAAAAGAAAAGGAATTAGCTCCAAACAAGAATATTCAAACCGTTGACTTCAGTTTAGGTGCAGCACTAGCATCAGCATACACAGGGTGAAGAACATGACCTTCCTTTGGCTCAATATGTATCCATTTGCGACCACTCAGCTTGTGTCGCTCAAACTTCACCAAACCTTCTTTTAAAGCATAAAGGGTATGATCCTTTCCAATTCCTACATAATTTCCTGGATGAAAGCGGGTGCCTCTCTGGCGAACAATGATGTTTCCAGGAATCACCTTCTGCATTGCATAAAGAAACATCTAATCATTTTAAGGCAACAATTCAGCAAGTAATAAACTAATGACAGTCTACTGTGTTTCTGTTCAATTCTTTAGTTAAATTTACTACAAGCAGGATGCTCACCTCTCCACCATATTTCTTAACCCCGAGATTCTTTGGCAGTGAGTCTCGTCCATTCTTTGTTGATCCTGCACTTTTTTTGGTGGCCCACCGCCTGAACACTAAACTAAGTCCTTCTCCAGAAACATCTAAAGTTCAATGTGAGAATCAGCATAATTTGTTTTACATGAAACAACTATCAGACATTCAAAATATCACAGTTTGCAAATTGTACCACTGGCACTGTTGTAAACAGGATAATTTGTAAGCAGCTGCTTGAGATTCAATCTATTGCATAACGAGGCTGAGAAACTCATTTTGATGGTTTGTTGATGCAAATGGAGACCTGAAGCATCAAGAATGAAAACATCACCAAACACATCTCCAAAACAAACATACATGAACTTAGCGAAACCTCTCTCTCTCTTTCTCTAATCAAAAATCTAAAAATTAATTGTACCACGTAGATAATCAAATTTTAACAAAATCAGCATGAAAAGAAACATGAAGACAGGGGAATAGGGGAACATAGTCATACTCTAAAAGCAATCTAGAACCAAATGAATACTCTTCTGGTTGGAAAGCACGTTAAGGTGAGCTATGTAAGCAGCATAAAGCTGACAAGAAGTTGAAACAAATAATGGGTAGCAGGGGCGGCTCAAGAGTTTGGGAGGCCCTAGGTCGCCATTAAAAATGAGGCACTTGAAATGTATTGAAAAGTTGAGAATAATCCGTTTGAATGATTGAAAAGGTACATAAATCATCGTACCAGATCACCAAACTAGCTAATATCACAGTACCATATATACAAGGTCGGCGATTCTAAGCATATATAATAAAACTGAAACCAATAAATCAAGATAAGGCAGAGAGATACCTCTAACAAACTAAAATCCAACTAAGCAGAATACTTGAGAGTGAGAGAGTGGACTGCGGAGACTATTGGCCGGCGGCAATGGAGTTGGAGGGTACTGGACGGCCAGGGGTGGAAAAGGGAGGGAACGAAATTAGGGCAAGTGGAATCTGAGACTTTGGGTTTTGCTTTCATTTGATTTTTTATTTTTAACGAAATTATTTATTATTTTCTTTAACATTTAATCTTATCATGTTTAAATATTTTTTAAAATCGATTTATATTGATAAATATTATAATTATCACGATTAAAAATTTAATCTCTTAAAATAATAATTTATTTATTTCTTAAAAATAAACATTTTGGTTTTTCTTACTGTTGCATGTCCAATATTTTTCTTTCAAATTTTATTGTATTATTTTACAATTAACTAGAATATAAAATCATGAATGTTTCACACTATATCATTTTTTTATTTAAATTATATAAAAATAAATTATTTAAATTATATATTTTTATTTTTATTATTTTTATTTTAAGCTAAGCTAAGCTAATCTAATATATATATATATAGCATTTATATTAGAATAATATAAGTGAAAAGAGATTATAATAATTTATTTTTAATTTTTTCACGTAATATAAATTTTAAATTATACTCATTGAATTTTGCATATTTTTTTTATTTCTTGACCCATAATTTTAGGTGTATTTAAAAATGGATTAATTTGATTAAATTCAAACTATTCAATTTATCTTAATTTAAGTTGTGTAATGTTTTTGCAATGTTAGTTTAAATTTAAAAATTACAAATTCATTATATTATATATATATTATTTTAAAATAATAATTTTATTAGATGAAAAGGTAAGAAAAAACGTAACAAAATTAAATATTTTTCTATGCATACTTAGTAATAATGTAATTCATCTTTTTAAATTTTAATTAATTATTCATTATTTTTTTACCTTAACACATTAAACCTATTTAATTCCTTAGTTTCAATTTCTTAATGCACGAGAGAGTAATAGACGTAGATTTTAAGCTGCCTATAAGTCACTGATACTTCAAAATTTATATTTTTATTATTTAAATTAAACGTTTATTTATATATATAATATATGGTTAAATTAATACAAAATTAAAATATTAAATATTTGTGTTATTTGAAACGTAGAATTGAATATATTATATTTTTTAATTTATTATTTAAAAACAATTAAAATCTTTTTAAGTTTAAATTTTAATCGATTATTAAAATATAAAATTAAATGCAATAGTTATTAAGTTATTAAAAATACATCATTTTTAAAAACTCATAGACCGTAAAACTAAAAGTAAAATATTAGAGCACAAATTCGTTACATCTAGTTTGAAAGGTTTAATTTAAATTAATTTTATAAGTTTTATTATATCAAGTCCATTTTTACTTTTTTTAAATCCAATTTAGTTATATTTTTAGCTAAAATCCAATCTAATATATAATATGCATTACTGCTTGATTTTTTAACTTTAAAAGTCTCAAGATCCTAAATTTTCATTTCTATTTTCGAATTCAAAGGTGGAATTATTTGACCATTTTTTATGATATTCAACTCATATGATTTTTTTTTTTGGTATATTTAAGAATTATTTGTGTTATTGTATTTGAAATATAGAAATCTGTAAAATTATTATGATTAGTATTATATTACAAAAAACAATATAAAATCATAATCTTAATACAAACCCTTAATTTATAATTCACTGAACATATTGTCTGTCACTTCTTTATTTCATTAATTATAATTAAGAGTTCGGGAAAAAAAAATCTTACTACGAATTTAAATTAATATTTGTAGAATTTTTTTAATTAAAGTCTTATTTTTACTTAATAAATTTTTATATAATATATATATATATATGTAATTTATTTTTTTACACATTAATATTTATTAAAAAATATAAGAATAAAATTTACATGAATAACTCTAATAATGATACAATTGAAAATAAAATATAACTGAGAGTCTTACCTATCTCTCTCCGGTTTATAATTTGGTGGTTGATGGCACGTGTTCCAATCCAAGAAAAGTAAAGACCGTAGACTTGCAGTTATTTATACAGTGTACTCCAACAAGAACACACTCGACACTAGACTGGTTTCTGGTTAATCCATTATTCAAACAACCATGAATTTAAAGCTACTAGCTACTACATCTGCAGCACTAGTAATAGCAGTATTGTCACTAGTGTTTGGTTTGTTTCCCATTCCAGCAACTTTTAACTTGTATACACCACCTACCTTACCGGGGTCTCATGGCCTACTTCACACTGCAAAGATAATTCGAGTCGATGGAGCCATGGGACCTGAGAGTTTGGCTTTCCATCCGAACGGAGATGGCCCATTTACTGGTGTTGCCGATGGTAGAATTCTCAAGTTTGAAACACACCAGCGTGGTTGGGTTGATTTTGCTTTCACAACTTCTCAAAGGTAACAACTTTAATCTTTTCATATTTATTTATATTAGCTTTCTTCTTTCCTTTCAATTTGAATTGTTATCGCAATAAATTTGGTTCATAAGGTTGGGGATGGGAGTTGGAAGGATAGTTATTAGTTAGGGAAAACTTAACTAAGGATTTTTTTTATGTGCTGAGCTTTTGCTTTTCGGACAATTTTTGGATTGGGTAATTCAAATCTTGAGCCAAATTTGGTAGTTCAAGTATGCGGGTATGTAGGACAAATTTGGGATTGAATTGACTGTTCAGTTGTTCATACAAAATTAAAAACCATTCTGGAATAATATTTCTGTAGAATGCAGTTTAGGAGACCTGTGTTTGGAAAATTCTAAATATAGCAAATTTTTGATGTATTCAAATTATGTATCAGAGTATTATTGGATATTGCACTAGACTTTGTTGGGATTGATCTTATTTATAGAGAGAAATTAGATAATTTTTTGAAATGCGTAAATTTCTTATAAAATCTATGTATATACAGAATATTATATGTACACGTATCAATTATATAGAGAATAAACGTCACAACGTATCAAAAGGGTACAAGAGTAAAAAGAAAACACATTCAAAGTTTGAGGTCGATCACACCATAGTTTGGTCTAAAGGTCTACCTCCCAACACCAAGGATTTCGTGTATAAGCAGACCCATACTGCTAGTGTCATCGTGGGTTCAGACACAGATAGGTTCCCTTGGGATGATTTTTCAGATAAACTCATATATTGTATCCAATAAAATTTTGCATTGAGTTGTGTTTGAGATAAATTTGCAATATACATTGGTACTCCTTATGTTTTTTTAGACACGCGTAGGTTCCCTTGAGATGATTTGTCAGATAGACTCATATATTGTATCCAATAAATTTTTTCATTGAGTTGTGTTTGAGATAAATTTGTAATATACATCGGTACTCCCTATGTTTTTTTAATTCATTTTTCTCTCTTTCTTTTTTCCCCGTTCAACTATGTGTTTTTTTTTTGTAATTTAGGCTAATACTATGAATCAAACTATATCTTCTAGGTTTTCTAAGAGCATGCAACTCAATTGTTTTAGCAGGTTGAGTGTTCACTTTTTTAGTTTCATGATCAAATGACATGTGTTGGAAATAAATTTAAATAAAAAAATATTTTTTATTATTTTATGACCGTTATTTCATAAATTATGTAACTGTCATTTTCATAATTATATGGTCATTATTTTTATGACCGTTACTTTTATGACCGTTATTTTCATAATTATATGACCGTTAATTTTATGATCGTTATTCTCATAATTATGCGACCGTTATTTTTATGACCATTTTTTTCATAATTATGTGTCCGTTATTTTTTACCGTTATTTTTATAATTATATGACCGTTACACATATTTTTTCCACTATAAAAAGGGCAATAACCCTCAGTTTAGAATATAACTTAACAACTCAAAAACAGTTATACGGTTTTCATAACAAAATCAAAGAAAAGAAAATTCAAAATTGTTTTCTCAGATTTCCGAGCAACATAAATATTTAAGAGGTGTAGTATTCCGGACTTCATCAGTGCAGTGAAAATCCGAGACAGAAAAAAAAGATTTTGGGTTGTTTTATCCTGAGGACGACGAGGTTGTGTTTGCTTGCACAAGTTTGGGTAGAGCCGCGAAACGTCTTAAAGAAAACGATCTAGTCCGTGACTCAATCCAAACAGTTCATTTCAGATTATCGGTAATATTGTTATTACATAATTTTTCACATATATGTTGCAACAACATGTAACAGGATGGTTTGTTATTAGCTGTCAGTTAAGGACTACCAAAATTTCCTTATCATTTGATTTTGATTTCTATGTTTCGTAGTGGGGACATCAGAAGCTTTAGTTGTATGTGGATGTAATAGATATGGTACAGTCAGTTCTAAATGGATATGCCAGTTATGCATGGGTATGTATAAATTATACTAGCATATTATGGCACTAGGAGTCTAGGAATGAGACCTTTTGAAGTGATCAGTTTTAATTAAGATAAAAAAGCCTCATTCACTTAATAGGATGTTGGTAATATTCACGGACTTTCCTCTGGTAGAGTGGTAAAGGGCTTGGTACCTCTACAAGGAATATCCTGATTCGAATCCTCTTCCGCCAATTATTATTTTATTTTTTTGATCAAACATAATTTTATTGAAGATCATTGATCAAAATACAACCTAGTGCAATCATAGGGTCTCACTATCTCTAGAAACTTAGCAATATTACAAGGACACTGATTAACACTCAAGATAGTATAACCATTCACTTGAACAAGGTTTTTGATACTTTCTTAAAAACTCTCCTTACCCGATGTAAACTACAGATGGAGGAAATATCAAAAGTTACTCTCACATCCTAAATATAAACATTAGTAGCTTGGTCCCTAACTATCGAGCTAGCTCCTCTTCTCACAATCAAGTGAAAATCTGATAGTTTTGATTTTGGAAGAATCATCATAACTCTCTCCTGCAGTACTAAATAATGATGATATTCATTTCTCAAACACCTTGTTTTGCTGATTACAAAATACAAAACAAATCCTACCAACAGTTTGTAGGCCTAGCAAGCACCATGTTTTTGATAGATTCATTTTGTAGAATCCAGCAAGTCCAAACAACCTCTTGTCCTTTCTTTTTTTATTTTCATTGAAGTAGGAGTGACAAGATCATAAGAACTTGTAGCATCTCATGCACTCTTGTCTAATACTTGGAAACTTCTCAAAATTGAAAACACATTTCCAATCAAACTGTTAGAAGGTATACCAAAACTTGCTGAAATTACCTGAACATCACCATGATTCGCCTCAATTCTCTTTACAACGAGCATTATCTTTGAAAATTTGAAGAGTTCATCTCAACTCCGACTCCAACTCTATTTCTTCTTCGTTAGACATTGAGCTTAAGGCACCTAACCACTCGATCTACCATTACAAACTCAAAAGGAAACTGCACTGCTATAAGAACAAGCAGTAAAATACATCTATGGAAGTGATCCGTACAAGATAAGAACAAAAGTGAAGCGATGGAGGAAAGACAATGGCGAGATCGAGCAATTGAGTGACGATTGCGGCATTAAGTTGAAGAAGAATGAAATTGGAAGAGCAACATATCTATTGAACTAGATTAAAATTGAGGAAAGAAAATGGCATGATCAAACTATTGAAAAATGAAAAAAGCAATATAGAAACCGAGATGGAGGAGAGATGAAATTGAGATGGAGGCATATCAGAAAACCTAAATCCAATTATTGATGGCAGACTTAATTGCTCTGTTTTGGTTTCCTCTTCTTCTTTTGAAACTTGAAAGGGTGGAAACAGGAATGGATTAAAAAAAAGTACTAGCTTCTCCCAATTATTTTTTGATTAAAAATTGATAATATTTTGTTTTTGCCAAATAGTTTTACAGTGTTCGTTGATTAAAAGTTGTGTTTTTATCAAGGAAGGACTGTGTTCACCCTTTTGCACCAGAAATGGAGCATGTGTGTGGGAGGCCTTTGGGACTACGCTTTCATCAGAAAACTGGAGATCTCTACATAGCTGATGCCTACTTTGGCCTTCATGTAGTAGGACCTGCTGGAGGTTTGGCAAATCCAGTGATCACAGAAGTTGAAGGCCAGCCTCTTCGTTTTACCAATGATATGGACATTGATGAACACAAGGATGTCATTTATTTCACGGATTCAAGTATGCGCTTCCCCAGGAGGTAATATTTTAGATCAGTCATAGACTAGTGTTGTTTTCTGGCTATAAAATTTGAACTTGACAAATCTGTTGGTTTATTCATTTTCAGCAACTTAGTTTGGTTCTCTCTTTGGTTAGTAAATCTGTAATGTAAGTGTTCCTATGTTTCTGGGAACTTAAAATCAAGTGATCTATACTGTCATTATTAAAATGATCAAATTTCTGAAGCATGAGGAATCAGACGGACCTTTCTGCATGTTTTAGATATGTTTATGTGTCTTGTGTATTCTTGGGCAACGATTAGTAGTTTCTTTAAGCCTGAAATGCTATTGACCCTTTAAGAAATCACGGAAGTAGAATTAGGTTGTTTAAAGTTGATCTCTGGCTTAAAATAAACAATGTGACTGAAATAAACTCCTTAAGATATTGAAAGTGATAAATGTCAAGCAATATCTATAAATTGCTGTACCTAGGCACTTCTTGGAAGCTTTTTACTTTGTTCTTTTCTTGAAGACATTTTCTTGTTTATTTAACATCTCATGCTTCTTTTGGTTTGCAGGCAATTCATGGCTTCAATTTTAAGTGGAGACAAGACTGGCCGACTATTAAAATACAACATATCAAGCAATGAAGTGACAGTTTTGCTACGAGGTTTAGCTTTTGCCAATGGAGTAGCTTTGAGCAAAGACCATTTTTTCGTGTTAGTAGCAGAAACCACTACTTGCAGGATCCTCGGGCTTTGGCTACATGGTCCAAATGCCGGAAACATTGATACTTTTGCTGAGCTTCCAGGATTCCCAGACAATATACGAAGGAACTCAAAAGGGGAGTTTTGGGTTGCATTACATGCCAAGACTACACCTTTCTCAAGATGGATGATCTCTAACACTTGGTTTGGGAAGTTTCTGTTAAAGCTTCCACTTAGCTTTAAAAAATTGCATGCACTGTTAGTAGGAGGAAAAGATTATGCTACTGCTTTAAGATTGAGTGAAGGAGGAGAAATTTTGGAAGTTTTAGAAGATTCTGATGGGAAGAGCATGAAATTTATTAGTGAAGTTGAAGAGAGGGATGGGGCTCTGTGGATTGGGTCAGTTTTGATGCCTTTCGTGGGCGTTTATACCATGTAATCAAGAAGTAACCTGTATATGAAGGCGGCTGACGGTAGAGTTCCACTAACTTTTATTTAGGATCAATAGTTTTTTTTTTTGGTGACATTTTGGTACACCAATTTTAAAAAAGTGATATTAAAAGTTTAAATGGTTAATTTTTATATTTTTTTATTTAAAACACTATTTCAACAATAATTCATATTAAACCTTTGATTTTCAAACGTAGTTGAAAAAACAAAACAAAATAATTTTAAATTTTAAAAATTTGTAGTTTTATATTTTAAAAATTGATAAACTAAACTGTTCCAAAAAAACTATGGTACTTATGTATATTAAGCACAACAATTAGTAGATTGTTGCAGTATTTATCCCTATAAAACATTACACGTTTTTTGAATTTTTCTTGCCTAAATTATCCTTATGTTTTTACATAATAATAACAATTTGTGCTTTTATTTGCAACAAATTATAACTAGTTATAAAAAAAATTACTTTTTATTTATTTATTTATTATTATTTTTTATTTTTTCAATATATTTAAAATTAATTAAGTTTCTAAATTAACTATAAAAGTAAAATACTTATGTTCCCGACTCCATTAGATATCCACTATTTGTAAAAAGTCTTTTAAGTAAAAATATACATGCATATAGAATAAATAAAATAAATTTTCTTTGTTAAATTCTTTGAATTTTAAAGTTGTGTTTAAAGTGCGTATAAATTTTTAAGCTAATATTAACTCCTTAATTGTTAATATAGTATATCTATTATATACGTGTTTGGACATGTGATTATCGGTAGCACACATTTTGGGTCCATGCCATCTTAATGTTTCTAGTCTACTCATTGGGCTCAAGCCCATCAAGGAGATATATGTTACCATATCCTCATGTTATTATTTAGGAAAGGTTCACAAAAAAAATTAAATTTATTTAAAATTTGATTCACCGAATTAAATTAGAAAGATAATGGAATGAAATAAAAAACAATATTTTTTTTAATTTGACTTATAAAATCAAAGAAATAATTAGTATTACAGTATTTGATTTACAAGTTGAATAAAATAGAAAATATTATATATTACCTTAATATTCCTATATTCAGTAAAATTTAAATAGTATTATTTAATTATTATCTTTTCGTTAGAAAAAATACATAATTAAAATCATTATTTTTTTAAATAATTATTACTTAAAAATAAAATATATTATTAAAATTATTATTTTTCTAAATAGAATTTAGAGTTTTGAGATTTGGGATTTGAGGTTTAGAGTTATATTTGTGTGTTAAAGTTTAGAGTTAAAATCATGAATTTTCTTAATAGAATTTAAGGTTTTAGAATTTGAGATTTGAAATTTAGTATTTTAGATTATATTTGTAGATTAAGATTTAAGGTTAAAATTATTATTTTTTAAATAGAGTATTGAGATTTGAGGTTTAAGGTTATATTTGTGGGTTAAAATTATTATTTTAATAAATAAGATTGTGAGGTTTTGAAATTGAGATTTAAGATTTAATGCTTAAAGTTTATGATTATATTTGAAATTATGATAAAATTGAATAAAATGAAATCTTGATTCATACATAAGAAATTTTAATTCTTATTTTTTAGAAAAACCGATTTAATCTCGCTCTCGATTTTCAACCGACGTGAAAGTAATATTTTATTCCATTAAAAATCAACCAAAGTTTACGACACTATAGATCTGCCCGGAAATGTGTCTTGTCAACATTTGGCGCTCACCTTGGGCTTCTACGGGTTAGCTTGTGATCCGGCGATCATGGAAACCTTCAATGATCTCTCTTGCATCTGTTCCATCTTCTCTTATCTGTGATTTGTGAGAACAAAAAAGTAAAGATTCCCTTAACCCATAAATGCTTCATTCAAATAAGTTTAATCGTCGCGAAAAAGAAAAACCCATTTTCTTCTGGTCTGTTATTCATCAGCAAGCAAGAAAACCCTTATCTGAAAATTCCAAAAAAACCCATCTTGACCACCATTGACATCGGCGACTAGCTTAGAAATAATTTTTTTCTCGCTATGACGCTTCTACAGAGACCCAACAACTATCATCTTCAACCTTACTTTAAGTCATCATGGTTCAATAAGCCTTTCTCCGAAGACTCATTCACCCAACCATCAGTCGCTTTATCATCATCTTGCCAATCCATTGAAGTCCAGACCGTAGTCTGACTCATATACTTACCACCGGCCACACCCGCCCATAATCTATTCCCATATGAGACTACCTAATCATAAATAGCTTTTGGACTTTTAAGTCACGAAAACCAAAAGTCTAGGCACACTTATTTTCTGCATGTCTGAAGTCATGAAACAACACACTTCAAGTTGAATGTTTCCTCACGCAGATCCCAAAATTTTGAGTTGGCATCTTCATTCCACCGAGGGAAGTATTGGTCCTTTTCGAACTATAGTTGCATTCTTTTATACGAATGATAACTAACATTTTGAATTAATTTTTCTGTGGAAGTGGCTGAAGGATATTGTGCATTTCCTATTTATGAACGACTGATATTCATCACTTTCAGCTCTCAAATTTTTGGCTCCCCAACTGTTTGTTAAAATTTCTAAGTGAGCTTTGGAAATATGTTTTATGAAAATTTTCATGTTCCATGTTGGTATTGCTTTTGCCTAGCTTTGTCATTGAATCGTGATATCATTTCAATGTTAATTCGGGGCTCTAATATAGGTACTGCAGATTTGCATTACTGTTGCATCGTGAATCAAACTCAATCAATGATGTGAGACAACTAAGTTCTTCAAAGCATTTTTATTATTATTATTATTATTCCATGACTATTACCCACATTTATAGATTTGAGTTAGATTATTTTTATCGTGTTTAATCCTGATTGTTTATATCAATAATGCTATTGTAATGATCATTTGCATCATTCATGTGTTTTATGCTTTTAATGCTTTTAATGCTTTATAATTTGTTTGTTTATTTATAGGTCTATAATTGATTGGATATGGCCCAATACCATTTTACAGTAGCTTTTATTCTCATAATTTTCATAATAACATATCACTACAAGTGTTAATTACTTGGCTGAATTTGTTAGACACAATCTCTAAGTTAGACCTCTAAAAGCACAAGTACTTTAACATTGCAAGATTCGTGGGACTTGGAGTGATATGAGTTGGTGACTCTTGCACCCACGCAATCCACATAAATTACAAAGCTTTTAATGACAACATGGAGAAATCTTTTGCTTTCCATCTTTGTATTAGTGGATCCCACAATTTGAAGAAAGGGAGTATATCTTTTGTTTACTTGTTAAACTTTATTATTCATTGGCTTATGCTTGGATGCATAAAAGTATGGATTGATCACTTCTGTTAAGAACCGGTTAGAGTGTTCGAGATAATAGTATGAATTGATCACCTTGATCAAGAATCAAGTAAAATACTCTGTGTAAAAAATCAAGTAGAACGTTTTAAAAGAAGTACGAGTTGATAACCTCAATAAAGAGTCACGTAGAACGCTTGAGCTCAAACTTTTCAACTGGTCTTGCTTAGAAAGAGGCAACTTTATCTTAGCCCCCTAAAGAAAGAACTAGGGTTAATCACATGATGCGAAAATACATATAAAATACCCAAAATTTGTTTTAGTTTAGGTTGATGAAAATGCTTGGAAGGGAAAACTCTTTTTACAAGGTATACAAATACGTTGAAGGTTGAGGTAACATCTTAGTTATTTGGCTCAAAAAGAACACCTATTGTATAAGTTTGATAAGTAACGTTGTATTAAGTTTAGTGTTTAAAATTAACATGTCATACTTATTATAAAAAAAATTAAAATGATTTATTTACTTGATGTGAAATCGAGTATTCTATATAGGTTAAAAGCACGACTCTTGATATAACTTAGAAGTTAGAAATGGGCACAAGACAATTATACTCTTTTACTTTAATAGTGGAATTAAACTAAAAGAGTTAGTGAATTTGATGTTTGAATATATACTTATCATACTATAAATAACTCACATTTTAGGCCTAAGTTCATCTTAATATTTTTGACCCATTCATTGAGTCCGAGCCCATAAGGATATATATTTTTACTAAATATACTTACCCTCGATTCATTGTTTAGGAAATATGTACTTATCATACTATAAATAACTCACGTTTTAGGCCTAAGTTCATCTTAATATTTTTGGCCCATTCATTGAGTCCGAGTCCATCAAGATATATATTTTTGCTAAATATACTTACTCTCGATTCATTGTTTAGGAAAAGTTCACAAAAACTCTCCAAACTTAGGTTTCTATATACACACCGTGAATATGTTTTAGGATAGGAAATGTTGCCTTCTCAACAAAATATATATTTCTTAATATTACATAATTTTTTTCTAAAATTTAAAACAATGTATAAAAGGCAATATAAGTAGGGATAGATATTTTAATTATGGTTATCCACAAAAATTTAACATTTTTTTTTTTTGAAAATAATCATAATTGATAAGACATAAATGAGACTATTAATTGTAATATCGAAATTGTGTTTTATTAAAATTGAATATATATTAATTATATATATATATTTATGAATAATTTACATAACAAAATATAATTTAAATAGTAAAATATATAATATTTTGAATAATTAAATTGAATTTTATTTTACTTAAAAATATGTGTTGAATAGTTAAAAAATGAAAATTAATAACAATATTTTAAATAATATAATATACTAATAATTATCTTAATATTTGTAAACTAAATATATTTTTAAATAAGTGTTAAACAAATAAAAAAATGTAGAATAATGTTATTTATTCATAACAAATGATTATTACTGAAATGTATTTAAAATTAGTACGAATTAATTATAGTTATTAGTATACATTCTTAAATGTAAGTTATTAAAGTATAAGAATATTTTTGTTCAAAATTTTTTAAAAATGATTCAAATTTTTATATATCCTACATTTTTACTTTACAACATGTTAAATAAAAGACATTCTTACTTTAAAATAAGTCATTCCCAAATTTAAATGTAGCTTATTAATACATCTCAGCAACTAATTGACACAAGGATGGTGAAAACTAAACTTGACACTATGTTAACTTGGTGTAGCAGTTGATGTCGTTGAAATCTTTATTAACATAAAGGTAAAAAAATTTGATTGAAAATATGTATTCTCAATCACTTTGCTCTAATTTCTTTATAAATTTTTTTAACTTTGCTATAAAAGATTTAGGTGTGTATTGTCCTATTAGCAGGCATGAATTTTCACTGTGATGAATGTTTTTTTTTAACCGAAAATAAAACATCATTAAGAAACAACTATCTATCCTATCCTAAATTGTTAATATTACACGTGAAGTATAATAAAAATACTACTACTTAATAGCTATGTACAGAAATTAAATCTCAATTTTAATTGTTAGTAAAAGCTGAAAACACGTATCTCAATTAAGCTCTGTTTGGATAGTCTATGTAAGTAGTATAGGGACAAAGACGATCTTTAGAGTTTTAGCTCAGCCAAACTTTTTAGGAAGAGAGGAAATTAATAGGGTAGATTAAAAAGTTACCTCAGCCATATATATATATATATGTGTGTTTATTGTTCTATATACAACAATTTTTAAATTTATTTTAATTTTTTATTTAACAAATTAATGTATATCAATTTTGTTATCAATTTAAGCAAAACCAAACTCAAATCAAACCACACTCACCTTTATTTAAAAGTTTTAACTAGACAGTACAAATTATATTTGCTTTATTCTTAACGTGGAGTGGACTTCAACGGCACGAGTTAAGGGATAATATTTTAAAACACTTATGTATGTTATATCCTATTAGATAAATTAAATATAGTTATATTAGATTGAATTATATTATAATTAGTTTGTATTATATTTGTTGATAATATATAATATAATTGAATAATAAATATTATAATAGAATAATTTATAATATTTTTATTATAAAAATTTAAATCAATATTTAATTTTATAATTTTTAAAAATAAAAATATTACATTTAATATTAACAAAAAATAATACTAGAAAAGAATTATCTTATAAAAATTAGGTAGTTACATCATTCACTAATAGAGATATCCAAAGTTCGATTTGATATAATTTTGAGTAAAAAAAGTTAATCAAATCAAACTATTTATATTGTTCAAACTGATCGATCGAACCGTTTAGTTATTAAAAATGTTATAATAAAAAAATTTGGTTTAATTTATTTAACGGTTTAATCCAGTTAATAATACATAAATATGATACACTTAATAATACAATTTTGATTAAAATATGGTAAATTTAAACAACAATGAGAAATAATATGCAAAATTTAATATAATTTTAAAATAGATATAATTCGATTTAATCAATATAAACGGATAAAATAATTTAAAACTAATTTTAATTAATATAAATTGATCGAATTATATAAAACAATTTGATTTATAAAACTATTACGACCGGAACGACCGTTCCGATTTTTGAATCCTCCCCGAGGACAACACAGGCTATTGGGTATAAGTGTAAAACAACAGCAGCCAGCAAGCAAGATAGGGTTTAAGGCTTCAAGCAACACGTCTTCTTGTTTTCTTAACTCCTTCCCCGTCAGTCTCTCTAATTCAATTCAGCTTACTCATTCTCCGGCTTTGAACCTGAAATGGCTTCCTTCTGTAGATCAGCTCTAATGGCGGGATCGAGATCAATTTCTGCTCGCTCCCGAACTCTTAACCCAAAATCCTTAAACGGTAAACCTATTTTATCTGCTTTCTCTTCAACAACCCGGGACCTCCCTCGTGTTTCTCGGTATGTTTGCTTTGAACCTCAGCTTATTTATGTTTTCTAGTATTATTTGTTTGTTTGTCATCATATTTTGTGGTCAATTCCATTTAATCATTATCTAAAAAAGAGAAGGAGAAAAGTTTATATCGGTAGAATTAATGTGATACATAGGATCCTTTCGGCATTGGGAAGTGTGGAGTCGTTGATGCCGCTTCATAGTGCCATTGCTTCAGCTCGGCTCAAATCCAGCATTGCTGTCGATTCCACTTGCTGGAGTTGCCTTTCTCAAGGTACCATTTTTTTTTTCAACCCATAAACACCTAAAAATATCTGTGTCTATGTGCATGTGTTCTTAGCCATCATGACATTAGTTTTTTAATAGAAAAAGTAAGGGCTGTATTAACTTTGCTGAGCTGATGATAAGGTCGCATCCAACTTCTTGGTCCTTTTGATAAAAAAAGAAAAAAAATACATTTTGGTTTGCTTTTCTTATTAAATGGAACTCGCTATAGATTATATTGGAACGTCATATTGTTTCATAGGAAGGTGTTTGTTTTTGATTGGTGTGTTTCTTCCAAGGTTGTAATTTTTTGTTTATTTATTATCAATTGACTCTTCATGGTGCAATAAAAACTTATACTAGTGATCATTTTTTTACCTAGCGGTAATAAATTCTTTCTTTTTTATTGTTATTTTGAATAGCTTTTTTAGCATGATTTTTTTCTACCATTGACAACCATGTTATTTTTTGTAATGTTTTTTCTCATAAAAACAATGGTAAAGTTTATTTAAGGAAAATTTCTGTTTGCTACTAAAACTATAGGCTTCGTTTTAGATTGCTATTTTTTCTTTTTGGAATCAATTGATTGCATTAAGTATCAAAACCATTGCAATCAACTTTTTCCATGAATATTTTTGTTCATTTGTCGGGAAATTGAGAAATCCTTCAGCCAAGTGTCCTACACGTGAATTTTGAGTTTTTTTAAATATATGGACCGAAAAAAGAAAAAAAAAATAGAGGATTTTTCCATGGTATGTTTTAATGTATCTAATTAAGAATAACACATTTGTGTATTAAAAAAAAAGAATAACATTTGTGACTCATTGACTTTTTTTAAGAAAGAGTAATACTTTGGACTTAGAGAAGAGTAATTGCACTTCCTATATCCACCAACGAAATACAGCAAGCAAAATAGGGGTTAACAATATATGAATGCTGCGTGATGACATCTTAAGATAAAGGAAGAAAGGGGACAACTTTCCAAGAAGCGAACCAGTTTTTTCAGCTTGCAGATGTGAAGGTAGCGTAGAAGAAAGTTTTAGACCGAAGAAAACAAGCACTTCAATCAGGGAATTGAAACTAAATTTCAAACCCAAGGGTGATATGCCATTCCTTTGAGAGTCTAGCTCTCGTTTCTTTACAAGCTTACCAAAATTCCAAAACTGTCTTACCAGACTCACGCTATTTTCTTATAGGGAATACAGTTACACAAGACGACAAAACGACTCAGCCTTCAAGTGGCTGCTTAAGGACATTAACCTAATTATAAATAAGAAAAACAACAATGATAAATGCAAAACAACAATAAAGTTTAAAAGCATAAAATGTAACCCTTTGCATCAATTGCCTTCTCCTTGGATCGAAGACTCTCATGCCAATGTTGAATGTAGGTGAGATATGGAGGTGATTTGGCAATTCAGCAATGTAAGTATTGTCTTCAGCTTTGTGACAAATCTAAAATGGACTCAGCTTCCTATCTTGTAGCTTAGAATAGGTCTGTATCGGAGTTATTCTTTTACTGATATGAATCATTACCAAGCCTCCAACTGAAAAATTCTTAGATTTTCTCTTCTTATCAACCATCTTTTTATACTTAGAATTAGAAAATTCTAAGTGTTGCTTGACTTCATGTAACTTGTTCTGAATTGTAGTACCTGTTGTAAGTGCTGCCTTGCTTTTAAAAATTGGAAGTGTAGTTAGATCTATTGTGAGGCTTGGGACTTTTGTATAGACAACTTCAAAAGGTATTTTTCCAGTTCCTTTGAATGCAAATTCAGTTTGTGTTAATGCCAAATCCCATTGTTTTGGTCTACATCCAGAAATACATCTCAACATGTTTCCTAGGGTATTGTTTACAATCTCTGTCTATCCATCAATTTGTGGATGACATGTTGTGTTAAACTTTAATGAGGTATCAAATCTTTTTCACAATTCCCTTCAAAAGTGTCATGTGAATTTAACATCTTTGTCTGAAATTTTGGATTTTGTTACTCCATGTAAACATACTATTTCTCGAAAGAATATGTTAGCCACATAACTTGCATCACCAGACTTCCTACAAGCAATGAAGTGTGCCATTTTGAAAAATCTATCTACCATTACCACAATAGAGTCCATGTGTCTTCATGTTTTAGGTAAACCAAGGACAAAATCTATGCTCGTGTCTTCCCAAATGTTAGAAGGAATTGGTAAAGGCATATAAAAACCTGTATTTTGTGCCGTTCCTTTGGCAGATTGGCATATAGGACACCTTTTGACAAATTCAACAATGTCTCTCTTCATGTGTGTCCTGTCTCTTCCATGATGAGCAGCCAAGCCATTTGCATGATGTTTTCTCATGAGAAACTTCCTTAGTGGAGTTTTAGGAATGCAAAGACAATTACCTTTAAAAAGAAATCCATCTTGTATCAAGTACTTTGATATTAGTTGTTTGTTCTTGCACTTCTACCATACTAACCCAAAATCTCCATCAAGTAGGTATAGGTCTATGATAGCTTCAAAACTAGTGACTTCATTCTTTATAATTGTTAGCATATAAGTCCTCTTACTAAGTGCATCTGTAACAATGTTTTGTTTTCTACTTTTATGGTAAAAAATAAAGTTGAATTTTTGTAAGAAAGGTTCCCATCTTGCATGCATGCTGCTCAAATGTTTCTATGAATTCAAAAACTATAGAGATTGATGATCACATAATAGAACAAATTGTTTGTACACCAAGTAGTGTTCCCAATGTTTGAAAGCACTAACTACTCCATAGAACACTTTGTGGACATATGATAACAAATATGTGTGCATGTGATAATAAGTGCTTGGCAGATTGCAGCAAAGGGTAGCCTCGCGTGCGCAACGCATGGGGTGTGGCATGCTACTAGGGCTATGCACGCACCAGGTGCGGCAGGCCTATGATCATATGTGGAATGTTGTACCAAAATGTGGTTTCTTTGCTATAAATAAGAGGCAATTGCTTGTATTCTAGATAGAATTGTAACATATAATTGTAAATAGTGAAATTTAGTTGTATAAGTTGTGGAATTCTAGAGAGAGAAAGGTTTGTAAAAGAGAACATTTCTTGAGAGTTCATGTTCATCTTTTTGGGTTCAAAGGCAAGACATATCTAATTGTGAGGGGTTGCATTTTTTGTAAGGATTACTCATTGTTGCTAGTGGATTGGAACTGCATTGGTTCCCATGGATGTAGGCCTCACATTGAGGAAGAACCACGTAACAAATTTTGTGTCTTTCTATGAGTTTATGTGCTTGTTTTCTGTCATCAAATTGTGTTTCCATTCAAGACAAACCCGTGGGCATGTACATGTGTCAAAGGGGGTCTAGGAACTGATGATTGTCCTAACACTCTTCTTTATAAGTTGTCCAGTTCCTCCTTGCTTCAATTAGTTTTTCACTAAAGTATTCTATCACTTTCCCCTCTTGTTTAAGAACTGCACCTATTCTAATACCAGAAGCATCAGTTTTCACTTCAAACAATAGTTCAAAATCAGAAATGGCCAAGATGGAAGTTGTTGTTAATTTTCCTTTACCAACTCAAAACTCCTTTGTCGTTCCTCACCCTAATGGAATTTTTATTTTTTTTGTACATTCAGTTAGAGGTGTCACCATGGTACTAAAGCCTCTAATGAATCTCCTATAAAAAGAGGCAAAACCTTGAAAACTTATTATTTCACCCACATTTTTGGGAGATGACCAATCCTTGATTGCTTCCATTTTCCTGTCATCCATTGAAATCCCTTGAAAACTAATTACAAATCCCAAGAGTACTAGATTATCAATCAAGAATTCACATTTTTGAGATTTAAGAACAATTTATTTTGTCTTAGCATTACAAGAACTTCCCTAAGTGTTTCATATGTTCTTCATTCTTGCTAAATATTAGGATGTCATCAAAGTAAACAACAAATCTACGTGTAAAAGGTTTAAGAACATGATTCATGAGCCTTATGAATGTGCTAGATTCGTTTCACAATCCAAAATGCATTACTTTCCACCCATAGTGTCTTTTTGTCTTAAATGTTTGTTTTCCATTAGTTTAATTTGAACTTGATGATAAACCACTCCTTAGATCAAGTTTTGAAAAAATGGTTGATCCCATTAATTTATCCAACATGTCCTCCAAACATGGAATATGAAATCTATACTTCACTGGAATCTTGTTTATTCTCTACTGTCAATGCACATTCTACCACTACCATCTTTTTTTGGCACTAGCACTTGGGCTAAGACTTTGCAACATGTGTCTTCTTCAAGAGATCCACTATCATTCCTTAAAGGATGTCATGGTCTTTTGGACTCATTCTGTAATGGAGAATGTTAGGTAACTTAGCTCCTAGAATAAACTCTATGTGGTGTTGTATATTCTTGAGTGGTGGTAGCTCAGGTGGTAGTTCCTGAGGGGTCAAATCTGCATACTCACTTAGTAAATTTTCCAAAAGTGTTGAATGTGGAAGGTTGTGGTTAGAGATTTATGTGATGAAAATAGCAAAGCCAGTTGTTGAAATTCTATACCCTCCTCGATCTCATTACCATTGGCTATGAGTTCCATAGGTTTCTCTACATCTTTATCTCACATATTGATATGTTTTGTTGAGTGAGGTACTAACATAATTTTCTTGTTATTTCAAATAAAGAAATAAGTGTTGTCTTTCCCTTTATGAGTTGTATCCCTTGTAAACTGCCATGGTCTCCCTAACAGTAAGTGACAAGCATCCATTTTCAACACATCATAGTCTACTTCTTCTTGATAATGCTTCCCTTTAGAGACTAGTTTCAAGGTTTTTCTTAATCCATCCTACTTTATAGGGTCTTGGATGCTTCAAAGTTGTTAAACCCATTGCTTTCACCAAAGTTTTTGACACTATATTTTCACTACTTCCTCTATCAACTATTACATCACAAACCTTCTTATTTGTAGTGTACTTGGTTCTGAATATATCATGTTCTTGAGTTTGTTTAGGTTTTCATGGCACCAATAAATTTTTTGGTAAGATTCCATTGGATCTTTTCCTTTCATCTATACATGTGACTTCAACCTTATCAAATACTTCAGTATCTGCATCTTCAAAACCTTCCTCCTATCCTTCCATGCTTTCCACCAGGTTAACAACCTTTCTCAGTGGACAATAATTGGATTTGTGGCCAGGGTTGATTGCATTTGAAGCATTTGAATAGGTTTGGTTTTGCATAGGCGTTTGGTTCTTGGGTTAAGGTAAGTTTATTGAGGTTTTTTTGTTTTGCATTAGTAAGGATTTCAGGAGGACCTTTATGGGTGCTAAATGTGGCTGTAGGTATTTGGTTATTTGAAGGATAATTATTACCATAAGAAAATTATGATGAATAAGAAAATTATGATGAATAATTTCTTTTGGGGAAATTACTCCTTGTGAACTTTTTTAATTGAACTTCATGCCTCAAAGCTAAAGTGATTGCTTCTGAGAAGCTCATTACATTTCTTACATTCACTTTTCCATATAGAGGTTCTCTAAGTTCAAAGACAATCTTCGTAACCTCTTGTGATTCATCTTCCTCAAGATCATTCCTAGCTCAAAGTTTGTGGAATTCATTAACATAATCAACCAAACTCTTGCTTGATTGATTGATGACAATGATGATATTGCTTGTATAGGATATGTTTGTAATCATAGGGAAGAAGTTGTTCTTGCATGAGCCTCCTCATCCAATTATAGGAAATAATAGGCATTTCACCATGTCTTTGCATGTAGTTTGAACTCTGTCCCACCACGTACTAGTAACTCCTTTAAGTTTTTATGCAACTACTTGTCTTTCATCAAGAACTTCTAGATAATCAAAAAAATTATCCGTTGATTTGACCTAGTTTAGGAATTCTGCGATATTCAATTGTCCATTATAAAATGGGATGTTAATTTTTTGCTTTGTAGTTTGGGAAATCAGGTGTTCAACATCGATGTGTGTTGGGTGTTTGGGTTTCAAATTTCGGATTGTGGGTTATACTGTGGGTTGCGATAGTGTGTATTAAGATCAGATGGGTGTCGATAGTTGTTTTATGGGTATATGTTGGATGTGGTGTCTCTGGGTAATTGGTAAAAGTGTTAGAAGACGATGATTGTTGGTCTGGAATAGTGGGTTTTAAGTTTTGAAGCTCAATCACCATCTCTGTTTTCAATTTAGAGATAAATTATTGAAGCTCGTCGACTAAAACTTTGTGATGAGACTCAGATTCACAAAGATATTGAAGCAAGGCTTTGCGAGGGGATCAGCGTGAGTCAACTTCGTAGATAGTGTGGGATTTTGAAATCGAAACTCGGGGAAGGACTTGCTATCTCAGATACTAATTAGCGTAGAAGCAAGTTTCTGACCGAAGAAAACAAGCACTTCAATAAGGGAGTTAAAACTAAAGTTCAAACCCAAGGGTGATACGTCATTTTTTTGAGAGTCTAGCTCTCATTTCTTTACAAACTTACATTAACTCCAAAACTGTTTTACCTCTACCCACCCTATTTACTTATAGGGAATACAGTTACACAAGATGGCAAAACAACTCAGCCTTTTAGTGGCTATGAAGGTTTTAAACATTAATCTAATTGTTAATAAAAAACGACCATAGGAAATGGAAAACAACAATAAAGTTTAAAAGCATAAAATGTAACTCCTTGCATAAGAACTTAAAGAAATAATAAAAGGAGGACATTGTAAAGCTAAAAAGATTAGAATCAAGGATATGATAGAACATATCAGACTATCCATGGAGGAATGCATCAAGGTGTGGCCTATTGATATGTTCAGTCCATATACCTTAGTAATACGCAAACCAAAACAATTGAGAAACTTCATCTCAACTAAAGAACTTGAAAAAGGAATAAGAAGGGGGTCATTATATGGAGAAATACATTGAGGTGTGGCCTATTGATATGTTCAGTCCATATACCTTAGAAAAGAATAATAAAGTAAACGAAAAATTTTGCTCTTCAATGGAGTCATACTTTCAGACATCCAGTTTCAATCTCATTCAACGATTTCTTCTATATTTTTGTTGCCTTTTTCTTGTAACTGCACCTAAGCTGTACATGACTGTATATTTATCTATCTTTGTGGTCCATTGTGATTAGAAAACTTCATGAGATTATGGCTCAGCCAAGAAGAAGAAAGAGAAGAGGAGGGAAATGGATCATGTGTGTTGTGCGTCACTTATTTTCCTCTTTTTTTTACCCCCCTTTTCAATTCAAAGATCTAAAAGTCCCAAAATACCCTTAAAAACTCATGTGCAGGGCAGTTGAATGAAGGATTTCTCAAGTTCCTGTCAATTGAACAGAAAAAATATTTGGAGATCTTGATTGTAACTATTTTGATACTTGATATAGTCAACCGATGCCCCAAAAAAATAAAAATCAAAAAATCAAAAGTGGTAAACAGAAACTAAACCTATACTTCTAGTAGCAAATAGAATGTTGGCCCTTTAATTTATTGGTCAGGAGTACTGATTTCTTTTTTCTCTTCCTATTAAGTGGATATCTCTGACTGTTTTTCTACATTATGCTATAGGACTTGCATCACCATTGTGACAAGGCCCACCAGCTATGTCAGACAATAAGGGCATATGATTCTCTATTATGTCATTCTGTCAAAGGAAAAACTGAAAAAGATTCCTTCCAAGTCTTGATATTTTGAGTTTTGTATTATGAAGCACATGTAAACTTGTTTGACTGAGATACTTGATGCAATTAACCTTTTTTTTCAAATTAATTTTGGATAATTACACAGTCATTCCTGTTCTGTACTTTTGTTTACTTGCTTGTCAATTTGTACATGTAGTTGGAGACTTGTTGAAGTAGCCGCCCTCATTTGAGGGAAAAATGTGCTTCTTGATATGGCATACTCTTCTTGTTTCAATACTGTCTGGTCTTCATATTTTACTCCCAAAGTAGTCTGTTTGCATTACCAGATAATTGAAAGTTGGTACAATCAAATAATCAATTAATACTTGTTCTTGTGTATTGATGTGTGGTGTGATAGATAATCATGTTCACATATGTTTATGCCTTCTTCAAGGGGCAACTTTATGTGTTGGCATGTGATGATGTGCATGGGAAGGGATTGAGAATGCACCATGCAACCATTTAGTGATAATTCATGCGGAAACATGTCGAGTGGATTTGCGTTACATAATAAAAGAGGAAGATGTTTTAGAGTTCCCCATGCATTCGAATCCCCAGCTCGTTGGAGAGGGAAAGATAAATGTATTTCCTTTTATGGTCTTAGATTATAGATACTTGACAACCATTGGCTATTGGTAAGTTGGTAACGGATGGCAACGACTGCAGTATTTAATAATATATCTTTAAATGTTATTTGGTTAGTGAACCAAAAATTATTGAAGTGAGATCTCTCATTTCTTTCAATTATTGTACCACTGTGTACCTCTCTTATGGTTTGAATCAAAGAAACAGGAGACACTTCCCTACTTTGAAATGAATTGTTAGTCTGGATGATTTCTTGTGAAATTCGGTGTCATTTGCATTTGAATTTCCTTATCTTAGAATACAAGTTTTGACTTACCTGTGTCCAAGTAGAGAAATCAGGATTGTAATTTTTTGGTTAGTAATCAGGATTAAAATGTTAATGGCTAGGAATCAGGATTACATTGTTAATGGCTAGGAATCAGGATTACATTGTTTTTGGCTAGGAATCAGGATTACATTGTTTTTGGCTAGGAATCAGGATTACCTGTACAGACCTCAATTTAGATACTCCCATAGCATTCAGAAAAATCCTTCACAAATTTGTCACAAGTTAATACAAGTGTGGACTCTAACTGGGAGTGAGCTGCAGGTTTAGGCCTTAGGGTCATTTTACTTCTGAATTGTCTATATAAATTGATCTACTCTTTTGTTATGACGTCCTTTGGAATTATAGAAGTGATCACTCGCTACCAATTTTACCCTTTTCAGTATCTGCTGATCATCTTTCTTATATTTCTTTATTGGCCTCCCTAGTCTGTGCAGTTCCTCGGTGATGACAACTCCAGGCACCAGTCATTCCATACCATAATGGGTTGCATGTGGGCAGATTTTCTTCTCTTCATGTTGCTTTAGTCATCCTTTTGTCATTAGCTCCAGTTTCTGATTAATTTTGTAAGTTTGGGATATTAGATTCTATTATTGAAACAGACAAGTTTTAATCTGAGCCCCTTTTTTGTCAAATTATACTATGGATGGATCGCTTCAGGGAAAAAATGTATTCGTTATTGATGTCATGGATCGCTTCAGGGAAAAAAATGTATTCGTTATTGACGTCATATGCATTCTGATAGCATTTGATTGGTTGGAGTCCTAGTCTAGTCTTTTTATTTTTATACCTTACACTTTATTTGATTTTGAACATATGAATGGTAAGAAGAAAATCCAATTTTCTTTCTTGTGTGCTGATAGTTCTGATAGTTAACCTACCCAGGCACCCAGGCTCTATTTCTGGATAGACATCTTGGATATGAGAATATTTGTCTGCCTTCCTAAGATCTTTTTATTTTTATACCTTACACTTTATTTGATTTTGAACATATGAATGGTAAGAAGAAAATCCAATTGTCTTTCTTGTGTGCTGTTAGTTCTGATAGTTAACCTACCCAGGCACCCAGGCTCTATTTCTGGATAGACATCTTGGATATGAGAATATTTGTCTGCCTTCCTAAGATGTTATTGTTTGTAGTTTGAAATCTATAAAGGTTGATTCCAAAGTGATTTTATTGAGGTTAGAGAAAAGGAACTAATTTTTTTTGAAGTGTTTATGAGTAGATTTAGGGGTTTGATGTTTAGTTAGTGTTATTATCCTACTTTCTGAGCCTTCGAGTTGATCCCATATGTACTCAGCACCAAAGCTCTTAGAGAAAAGAGTATGGTTTGCTATGTAGGGAATGCATTAAATAACACCTAGAAACATTCAATTCAAACAATCTATAATTTAGAGTACAGACACTGCTTGGCTTGGGTTTTTCTTTGCCTTTCTTCTCAGGGTTCCTAGTCCTCTGCTCAGTTTTCAAAGGTTCAAAAGGTTATGTTGGTGAAGTTCAGGAGTATAGTTTTAGATATCTGTAGGATAATTAGTTGTTGATTTTGTTTTTAATTCCCATTAAATAGGTTTGCGTAGGTCAGTTCGTTTAACCTTGATTGAATAGTTTTCGAAGAAGAAAGGGATTCAATTGCAGTTGCTAATATATGATGTTGCAAAAATCAGGAGTATAGTTTTAGATATCTGTAGGATAATTAGTTATTGATTTTGTTTTTAATTCCCATTAAATAGGTTTGCGTAGGTCAGTTCGTGTAACCTTGATTGAATAGTTTTCGAAGAAGAAAGGGATTCAATTGCAGTTGCTAATATATGATGTTGCAAAAATGATTGTTTCATTAAGTGAAACTTGACAGGATAGCAATTGTTGTCAGATACTTGTTAGTTATTTGATATATGTTGAATAAACTATGAGCTTAGCCTAATTACAATTTATGCTTGGGTAGGTCTAGGGCTGGACACAAGCTGAACAGTGTATGTGAACCAAGTTAATCAAGACATGTGGCTCAGGTTCAATCAAGATTCATACTATGTAACAATGTCAAACTCTGCTTCTTCTGAACGGTTTCAAATTTACTGTTTTTGATCTCAGTATTTTAATTCATTTGCTATGACAAGAAGCATCAAAATTGGTTTTAGCAGCACCTAAGAGAAAGCTAGTACTATATTTATATAGCTTGACAGTTGACGGTAGATATGGTGCATTTGTTATTATGTTTTTGCTTCTGCTTGACTTGTTAGTTGATTCTCAGTACCCATTTGCGCCAAGTGTAATACACCTGAACGTTTAGATGCTTGACTGAGTTTAGATTTACTTCCATATAGAGATGTAAAATGAGCGTAATTCATCTCATGTCTTACTTAGTGTCTTAACGGGTTCAACGGACGATATTGTTTTACTATATTTAAATATCATTTTATTTCATATATCATAAACTTATCTCATTTAGATCTATTTGAAACAAATGAAATATTTTAACTAGTATCATCTGGTTTGATGAAAAATTAAGTTAATCAAGATGAGATGGTTTATTCAAATTAATAGGTTATATAATGGATCTTATTAACATCACATCCCAATTTATCTCACCTTACAGGGTATTTTTTTGTATTTCATTAACAATAAGGTTGTCTAGGATACTCTTTTTATTATTGGCTCAGAGTTAAGTTTTTACGGTTCAATTTCTTTTTTTAGTTCAAGCAAAAAGGTAATGAGTGGTTTGAAGGTGTGACAAACGAAGAAAGTGAGTTTTATGGTTAGATTATTAAATGTAGATGTTTTTTTTTATATATATATCTAACTACGTTGGTAATCTTCGAACATGTGACTTGTAAAATACAAATTTTACTCATGAAAAATACCCATTTAAGAAATTGGACCAATAGACGGGTATATTTCAAGGGATCACAATCTCTGATCTAGCATTATCAAAAATTTACATAGATTTGTGAACATTCACAAGGGCATTTTTAATAAAAGTTGTTACTATGGTAAAAGTATCGTCTTACATACCTGTATTAGCACATGAATTGAATAGATAAATAACAAAGACACATTGAGTGCAATAGTCCATTTTCTTGTTATTGATGCATAGAAGAGACTTGGAAAGTTTCCCAATTGTGGTAGGAGAGTTGCACGCATATAAATAGGAATTAGAGTAGTACTATTCATTATAAATCTATAGCAAATACAACTTACATGACAATCTTATTAGATATAAATATGTGACTAACTGTTGTATTTAATCACATTATAATATCATTTGAGTTATAATCCAAATACATGTAACTTTACCTAAAAATTAATGCGATATTTTTCCCATCGTTGCCATAAACCATTATTTTTTATTTAGAAACAAAAAAATATAGTTTATTTTTTCCCCTAAAACTAATAAAAAAATTCATTTAATAAAAATAACGTTTATAAACAATACTCTAATAATAGGATCAAATGCACTATTATTTCTCACATTATCTTCGTTCAGTGTAATTCATTTAGTAATCTAACAATAAGATTTAGTCTTTTCATTAAATTATAAATTTAAATCACACAAAGCAATACCTAATCTTAATAAAAAAATCATCATCAATTTTGATTATCAAGGAGTATTAAGTTAATTTAAAGTTAGCTGCTTTTCTCTACGAAACAAATTCTATCCACGTGAATCAGTGCACGACGTGGATTTGAGTACGTAAAAGAAAATGGTAATAAAAAAGCTTTAGCTCGAGGAGTAAAGAAATGATCTGATACACAACAGTTAAATTTTACAATTGATTGTAACTAAAAAAGACCTTTTTTTTTGTGAGGAGTAACTAAAGCAGACTTGCAACATTAAAAGATTTACTCAGGTCTAAGAGCACTAAATAGGTCGTAGGTCAATGATATATTTTGAAAATAAAAATACTAATCTCGTATTTATTAATATAAGTTACTTTTACCTTTCAATAAAAAATGGAAAATAACGATTACATATTTTGAAGCCGTAGAATCATCATTTTTGGTTAATTTGGATTCTGTGTCTTTGGTGCTGATGGAACTCTGTGTGTATATGTTGATACTTCTGTTCTTTTGTGGGCAATATAACGTTGATATTGTTGATAGTCACTATGTAAGAACAGTCAAATTTCAGAATACAACCGGACTAAACACAAGGAGTCAAATGGCGTATTGAGACGCCACTCTCGTTGCTTTTTGCTGAGTGGTCTCCCTTTTCCTGCCTTTTCTCTATTTATCCTCACATCAGCCAAACCCCAAGTGCAACATTTTGTCTCCATGTCAAAAGAAACAAGCCTAAAAACCCCTTCATTTTCTGATGAAGAGCCAGTTGCAGCTAAGTCACTAACATATTTCACAAACATAGGTCTATCTTTGAACCTGTCCAGCTCTTGTGGAATCCGAACTACCCTTTCAACCCCAGGAGACGAAACCTATGAGAAAAGGGCATGTTAAACTACAAGATAGTTATCAGTACTCAAGTTTCAGCTTTAAAGGTTCATTTGGAACAGATTGGTGAAAACTAGTAAACTACATGACTCTTCTTGAATTGGAAAGTAGAAAAACTAATCACTGGGAGCTTAACTAAGTTTGATGTCTAACTGACATTCTTAATTCATTCTTAGTCTTTAAATTTTCTTCATTTATTTGACAGACGAACAGCTGAACTTACTTGCATCCTTGAATTATGTCATAGAGAGTTACTACAGAAGAATGTCTCATAATCACAAATTTCAAAATACTTGAAAATATAGATGGTGAGGAAAAGAAAAAAAGAGTGAAAAAAGGAAGAAATCTATGAAACATACCTCCAACGATATATTATCAGGCATGGATTTATCGAGTTCTGCTTCATCTAATAGAGCTCGATAGGTCTTGGAGAAAGCTTCAATATCTTCCATACTAGGGGAACTAGACCTGTCACATATATGTCATTTGCTATAGCACAAGAAGCCTTTATTACTGCGTCCTACTACTCAATCCTCATACAGCTCAGGAAGGAGAAACTTGTTGATTTGGAGATTTCATCAATGATAAAAAAAAACCATTACAAATTAAATCAATAGACAACAAACGTTTATTGCTCATCAAGACATACATTTCTATGACATGTGCAAATTTAGTTTCAACGTCAATGTATCGAGCTATCTATTTAACAGCTCCATATTTAAAGTCTAAATCAGCCTCATACTCTTGGTTGTATGCGTAACAAAATAACAGAAGTAGAATTGATTTAAATGAAGATTTTTCCAGAGTTTCCTTAAAAAGACAGTTATTGTGTCTTCATATATACCTGAACTTAAAATGAACATGGACATGAGAATCTGCGTCTCTATGTGTGTACTTACAAAATCAAAGATTTTGTTCTGAGTGTTAGGTTTAAAGTAAGATAGATATGAACAACATGTATTCGAGATATACTGATCATTTTCCAACAAAATGGACCAGCAAAGACAAAACATAACATAAACACATGGCATCCATGTTGCTCGTCTATATGAAAATCAACATTGTTTTACCTCATCCTCAAAAATTGTTCAAAACTATACTTACTTATTAGAAAGCCTCTCGATGCGCACTTGAATGGTGGAATTTAACAGCGTTTTGAAGGCATATATTTTTAATTCACCATCAAAAGATAGACAAACTTCTTCAGCTATCTCCAGTGCTTTTTTATCCCACCACATCCCAACAAGAGATATCCCACCCCCTCCACCTCCATCCCCAACCTTGAAAAAACGAGCAATAATGGTTGTCAACAAATTATCAAAGTTCAATACTGGAAATCAGTAAAGCAACCACTAAAATCTTACTTTGTGCGAAACTTACATATAGTTCACCATCATCAGCCGCAAACTCCTCCTCAAAATAATCACCGTCATCATCCATATATTCTTCTACAGATTGAACGGTTCATTCAGATATAAGTGATTTCAAGCACAATACAAAAAAGTGAATTTTCTAGCACAACTAAAAAGAAAAAGTGACTCTTTAAGAAAAAAAAAAGCCTAAAATACTAAGAAATTGAAAAGCTATGAAGACTACCCAGTTCCTCTAATTTAGTGATAAATAACAAAAAATGCTTATTTAATTCGGACTGAATGAGATAATCATACTCCTAACTGTTATATCTCTCGGTTGCTTACGCTTTCTACTACTCTAATTTCTCTGAAACAATAATGAATATATGTATATATATAAACTTCACCATCTTCGAAGTTGTCAAACTGACGGTCCTCTTCATCGTCTAGTGAAACTTCTTCAATGATGGTAGGACTAAGAATTGGCTCCTCCTCAGGCTTCGAGCGTTTGTTCCGAGCATGAAGTAAAAAGGAGTTGTTTGGAATATAAGAAAGTGGTAGTGACCAAAATTGGAAGGAGAGATTGTTGGGTGAAAGAGAAAGCTTTTGGGAGTGGTAGTTATTGATGGGGATTATTGTTGGAAAAGAAATTGCAGAAGCCCTGTAATTCCATGTTGCGAATGCATTCATTTCTTTGGAATGTCCGTGTCTGAAAAACCAACCGATTCTCTATCGAAGTCCAAAACAAAGCTTCGCGAATTAGCCGTTTATGGCCGTGTTTAGACTTAGAGTGAAGCTGAAGCTTAATTGCGAATTAGCAGATTATGGCTGTTCAATGGAAGTCATTTTCTTTTAATTTGTGGTGTTTATTATGTTTAACAATATATTTTGTCACTTATAACTTGACACCAGAGTAATTAGTTTTCTTCATTACCCATCTAACTGTAATTATTTATTTATTTATTTCTTGCTACACTTGTATTTTCTTTAATTTCTTAGGTAAATAAATTATATAACTTTAACTTTAATATACTCTATATTACTTTTGTAACTCTTCTTCGACCATCAAGCTTATATTTCCTAAAACCTCTCGCTTTCGTTACACTAATCCCCAATCACTCATCCCATAAACTACATTCACCCCTAATATACTTTAAAGCTCACTCATAAATTAACTTTAAATTTTTTCGTTCAATCAACCATATTAATTGCTTCAAAAAAGATGAAGAGTGGTAATGATTATAAAGATGAGGGATTTTGTATGAGGTTTTTAAACGAACCAATTTATGGAAACATTTTTTACTAATTCTCTTATTTTTGTTGGTTTTGAGATTACACTAAAGGATGTTATTTTATATGTTATTGGTGGTTTTGTCTTTGTTAGGATTTGTTGTTTATGTATGATGGTAGTATAGTGAGTCATATTAAATAATTTTTGTGAACATGTCTTTATATAAATGTGTTGAGTGTGTAATGTGATCCCTTTTCTATCTTATAATGAATATTGTCTCTTAACTAGTCAATTTTTTTTTTAAATCAATTAGAGGGGAATATGTTGATCTTTTAATGCCTATATCTAGTTTCCACTTAGGTTTTTTAATGTCACTATAGCATAATTTTATTTAAATTTTTGCTTGAATTATTGAACTATTTTTTTCTCCTTTTAGGATAATATATATATATATATATATATATATATATATAATTTATGGCATCATTTCATTATTTGTTTTTACATATAAGCCTTTTTGCCATTGTATGTTGTGACATATGTTTTAAATATTTATCAAATGGCTCTTGTGGTTACATAAGCATATCTATCATATCCAATTATTTATCCTATTTTTGAGCATAAAACAAGTAGTCTTTGATTAAGCTATACTTGTCAATATACATGAATGTTTAATGATTATTTTGACCTTTTTCACCCATAGGTGGTAATATTAATTGTTATTAGGATATAGATATAGATAATTATTCTTATATGGACTTTGCATAGTTAAGTGGTAATGTGAATATGAATACCAACTATAATGATAAAATAGAATTTAAAGTGGGTGTACAATGTGATATAAAGTATGTACATATTCAAACACCTAAATCAAACCAAAAATACACTCCATTCACTATACATTTAAAAATTAAAATAATAAAAATTTAGATAAACTTTTTTAATTATAAGACTAATAAAACTCATCTTAAAAATTACAGGACCAAAATGTATTAAAGTTAAAGTTAGAAAAAACCCTAAATTTTGTTGATCTTGTATCCTCTTTTGTTTCATTTGTGATTGGGTTCTCTCTTGAATCGTCATGAGAGGGCTTGTCACTAAGCTCGTTACCATTTTTTTGAATTTATCTGTATGTGTTTGTATGTGTTTGTTAGGAGGTACTTAGGTTTCACAACTTCTAATTTTGGAATTTTCTATGATATATCTTCCCATCTCCTTTTATCTTTTCTTTTTTCTTACTATATGCTTTTCTTCCCCTCTTGTTCTAATTAAATGATTTTTTTTTCAATTTTAACATAGAAGACAAATTTATTTATATGGATTTAATGCGTTTATATTTGATTGATTTTAGTTTTTATAACTCATTTAAATTGAGTTGATCCCAAATGAACTAGATTAACTCAACTTATTTGACACTTTAAACATGAAGAATTCATAAAAAAACATCAAATGAAAATGGTCACACAAGTATCACACATTTACATAATAAGTTATCTCTTAAGTTTTCATTGCCTTGGCTAGTTGGCTTGAGTTAAAAGTTTTTTATGTTGGAGTTGGCAAATGTGAATTAGACAACATGATTCCTGAATATCTCTTGCTAAATCATGTTTGATCATGACATTCTTCTCAAGATTAATGGTGCATTTGTTAAGATGGAGAAATGACCCTTCTTCATCGGGATCTACTAGATATGAAATCCGAATGTGTTGGCATTGATAACATAAGGATGACAGGTAGTGCGAAATTTGAGATTTTTGATAAGCATCTTATGGTGCTTTCTAGCAACTTAAATAACTATGGTCTGAGTTGGAACATGAATTGTGAATCATATATAATTGCTGACATTACTAGCTTCTGTAAAGGGAAGCAATTGACAACTACAATTGAAGTTTACATTGCAGATTCCTTCTTGGCTACCCCAATTATCCTAACAAATATTTTGCGACTCAGTCCTCGGAAGAAGCATATGAGATTGAGGTTGTTAGATTCAATACCAGAAAAAGAATCAACTGAACATCAGAAAGATAGACCTAGTAGATTTCCTTTGCAGGTACAAATTCTACGAACATGCCAGAATTCTATCTTGAAGTTTATATTGTATCATTACAAATTCTATCCTGTATGCATACCTACTTTTAGGTAACCTATAAAATTTGATGTCAACTGCTAAACTTGTTAAGTAGTTACAATTTTGGTTCGAGTAGTGTTCTGCTATTCATTTGAAATAAGAGATTCAAACCACGCGGAATGATTTTAAAAAACTAGCTAAAGGTTTTTGAATGGTAATGATGTGGTATCGTTTCTGCAAGGGTATCTCTAAAATTTATGTGCACTTCTAAATTTAGAAAGCAACCCTTGTATTTTATAACACCCTATGCTTAGTTAGTTTCTGAAGGAACTGCTCAAGTTTGGACGGATAATTTTCTTACTGCAATCCAGTATCCCACACCCCTTTTTCATTCTATGCTTACAGGTGTCTGATTACCCACTACATAAACAAGAAAATGAAAACTGCAACCTCTACTCAGGGACAGCCTACTTGGACGGTGAGGATGAAGAACTAACATGGTTCGATGCCGGTGTGAGAGTGGGCATTGGGATTGGCCTCAGCATCTGTCTGGGGATTGGAGTTGGAGCAAGCTTATTAGTTCGAACCTACCAAGGCACTACTCGGAACTTCAGAAGACGGTTACTATGATCCCCCTTTCTGTTGTTTGCCATTGCATCCTAGAACTACTACTATGAATAATAAATCCCATTTCTGTTGTTTTGCACTGATGAGTCAGCAGTATTCCAGATTTAGACCCACTAATGCAGGTAGTCCATGGCTTCCACCTTTTAGTTCCATCTCAATCAACATTTTCCTCGAGCAGCCAGACCTAAAGATGATGGGTTAGTTTGTATCTAAATGGGCTAATAATAACAATGTAAAAGAAGAAGCATCTTTTGCCTGTGATCTTGTTATCTTTTATAACCAAATTAGCTACGGTAATATGCTCATAGTCTTCCAAATCTGTCGAGGTCATTCTTATGGAAGTTGACATGATCTTCCAGATGGCTTGAGGCTTAAATCTCTTCGCATGTGCTAAGCTATATTGTTGATCTCTTGCCAGACTTAAAGCATATAATGTATTTCTAGCTCTTCCCCTTTCCATATCGAACAATTTCTTGGTGTTGATACGGACAAAGGACAAAGGGATCCCACGTGATCTTTTGGGAATAAAAAGCATTTAATCAGTCACTTATGAAGCCCTTATTTTCCACTGCAGCTTTTGGTTGGCGACCAAGAAAGTAAACGTATATTCCAGGTCTTCTGACTTCTGAGCAAGTTAAATTATCCCAAATTGTGTTAATTTGAAGGCATAGCGTGCTGTATAATTCAATAAATTGCAGTTAACACTGCAATAATGCTAACTTGAAAGGCGGAAAAACTGGTTTAACTAAAAATATGATTCAAGAGTTTAGATAAGGCGAACAAAAGGTATCAAGGCTCGTTTCTCACTTCTGTTCTAAAGTTGACAACATCAAAGTTATATACATAATATAATACATGGCACAAAGCTTTTGAACTAATTATGCACAACATTTGCAGAGCTTTAAAACATACAGCAAGTGGCATCACAAAGGGCATGGATTCATCTGCCATCAGAACACAAGGGGCAATAACCTATTCACCTCTAATCAAGGCTGTCTGCTAAAGGTGGACGTGTTGCACGCCGAAACCATGTGTAGAATGCAGTAACTAAGTGAGGGCAATCTTCAACATTTCGGGTTGAGAAGCTGAGGCACTGCTGCAATAATTCCTGGGCATCTGACATGGGCAGTGTGGAAATTATCCTCAGGAATGTCTCTTCCAACTCTAAATACAGTTGTTTGTTACTGGGTGACAGAGGTGATACATTGTCTTTGCATGTAATCAGAACGGGAAGCCAATCTTGAACAAGCTTCTTTCTAACCTGAAACACATATTAAAAAAAAATCAGAGATACGAATCCTCCACATCCTCTTACACTAATTCCTACACTCTTAAAGAACTCACTAAAGTTTTCAATTTTAACTACTTAACTTGTTTTTAAAAAAGTGCATTTTTTGTTCCCTTTTTCTTAAAAATTTACCCCAGCCCAGAGGATGCAGACCTGCAGACAAGTTCCATGTACACTACAAAATCCGAAATTTTTACTTTTCTGGCGTGCCTTATTTTATATTATATATTGCATGCAATGATTGATTACAATTCTATGTGACAGTCTCATCCACATTAAACTTATTTGTACCTTTCTAAGAACTAGGAGACTTTTAGGTTAAAATTTTAAAAAATGAGACGAATTGGGGGTGAGAAGATGTTTCCCCTTGCATACTATCCTCTTTTTTATATATAGTACTTACACAAGCTTCAACTGTTTTCTTATGATGATTTAAGTGGAAAGATAACTGAAAGAACTAGGTGAACTGACATCGTAAGGCATCATTAACACTAAGAGAGTACCATAGGTAAAAATTGAGTTCCAGAGAGGGGAAACATCAACTAGAGATTAAAGATTAACCGCATTGAATAAATTGACATCAAGCAGAAATATTCTAATCATCTCTATGCACTATTCCTTTGAGGCAAATGTAAGACTAGACATGAGATGAAGAAGTCTGCAACCGTAATCTTAAGGCTTACTACCCAAGACAACACTATTTTTCTAGATAAAACCCAAGACAAGTCTATTCAAGAGCAACTTCAGAATACAAAAGAAAATCTGCACGAAAACAGAAAAGAATGCATTTTCTCTAACACAAGCTGAAAATCTAAAAACACATTAAAATTTGAATCTGCCTTATGAAAACTAAAGTAAGTAAGAAAGCAGACCAACGATAATACCTGTCTAGTAGCCAGAATAGTGCCTGCAGCAACAGCATTGGCTAGCTTACATGTACATCGCAGCACTACACCAGGCAGTCCCGGCACAATATTCCGCCATGCATCCTCACGAAAAGCCCTCTTCAAATCAGCAGTAAACGAGGCCTGCTCACTCCACTTCTTCACAGCATTATCAGCTACTCTAAGCTCAATCATTCTCTCCACAAGCCAAAGCAAATGCTTCCCATTCGTCATTGCCTTGTGCAGATTTGACCTCTGAATAGCCTCCGTCTCATTATGATCCCCTCTCAAGTCCGGACTCGAATACTCCTCCAAAGACTCCTTCACCACTTTCAAGCACGTCTCAAAAGCCCTCTCCAAAACACTCTTGGCCGATTCCTTGGACGAAAAATCCCTCAACAACTTGGCCACAAACGCCTTAACAAAAGCCATATTCGGATGGTTATAATTCGTAGCTAAAATCAATCCATGAAGCATTTCCTCACAAGAGTCGTTCTTCCCAGGTGAAATCCTCGCAAGAAGCTCACTGGACTCTTCTTTCTTCAGAAATGGAATCAAACTGATTACTCTTTTCTCCTCCTCTTCAGTCCACGGCACCGCCTCGAGGAATCGAACACAAGAACGAACACAATCCTCAAACAACAATTCAAGCGACACGGGAAGAAGATCGAGAGCAATCGATGCACTATCGATAGTATTATCGAAATCGCCAGAGTAGAGCAACCGTAGTACTGTAATATGAGACGACATCGAACCCTGAGAGGGAGAAACGCTCAGATTTATCCGAAGGAACTTCTCTTCGTTGTTATTTCCATTTTCGTTTCGATCGTTTCCGGCATCGTTTTGGCTCCGGCGATGTAGCCATCGGTCCGACAAGAGAGCGGAGAAGTATTTGGCACGACGGAGAACGTCGGAATGAAGATAGAGAAGGATGTCGTTTGACCAAGATGAGGAGGTTGTGATTGGAGTGGAGAGAGAGTCTGACGGGTTGGAGTCAAAGGGGTTGAGTTCGACGAAGAGACGAAGAAGGACATCGGCGGACGATGAGTCGTTGAAAGGATGACAAGAGGTTGGATTGGTTAGGGTTTTGTTGGAGAGGGAAGAGTCAGTCGGAGATAAGGTGAAAGGTAAGCGCGTGTTGGCGATAGTGGCGGTGTGAATTACACGCTGTCTCTTCTTGGAGCCTCCTAGCATCATTCTAATTAGAGATTGAAATGTAGGTTTCAACTTTTTCTGGTGAATTGAGAAGTGGGATTTGGGGAATTCGTAGAAGGATTTACGGAGGGCCACAGGGAGAGGAGAAGATGAAGATCATGATTAAAAGAAGTACACAACTTATAATGATATAATAAAAATTAATATAATAAATAATTATAGATTAAAACGTAAAAAGTAATTTCTTTCTAATTATATTAAATCACAACATTAATTACGATAATAACATAATCCATAACAACTTACTTTTTTTTAGTAGAAACTCATTGCCTAAGATCCGATCAATATGAGGTTTAATGTTTACTTAATACTCTCTCCACATCATTTACTATTGAAATGTCTACCAGTAGGGGGTGAGAGGGGTTAGAATGTTGTAAGGTGGTATCAATACATTGCTAGAGAACCAATAACATTTTTGGTTAGTTTTACTTTTATATATTTTTTATTTTTTAATAAACAGTATATATTTTATGTGATTGTTTAACACTTAACCTAGTGAGGTGTGTTTGTCTTCTTCTCGGAATACCAGAGTATTGAAAAACCTACATTATTTGTATTTTTTTTTAACTTTTTTTAAGGTTTTGAGTTAAAATAATCACCAATTCTCGTATTATATCGGTTATAATTTAAAATTAGATTAAAATAGTTTTGTAATTTTAAAAATTTGTAAATTTGATGGGTAAAATAAAAAATTATTAAAAAAAATGTTAAAAAAAACTCTCTATATTCCTTTTGACTCTTATATTATCGAGACAAAAAAGATTAGAGAAAACTTGTTTTAAAAAAATGGGATATAAAATTTCATTTAAAAAATTAAAATTTTATTGATTTTGATACTAAACTGATTTAGAACATAAGAGAAAAATGAAAAAAATAATAGATAAATTAAGTTTAAGAATTTACACAAATGAATGAAATAATAGATAATAAAAAAATTAATATTATATTTAATTCATTTTGATTTATGAAATAAATAAAATAATAAGTTTTATTTATAGAATAATAAAACTAGATAATTAAAAACTAAAAATTGTGGAAGAAGTAGTATAGATATTTTTTTTTAAATTAATTTTTTATTTTTTATTTTAGATTTTAAATTATATTTATAAAAAAATTTAATTTTTAAAATTTAGACTTGATTTGATAATTTTTTAAAATTATATTATTAAGGTAACTTTTATTAAAATACATCTTATTAATGAGCTATTTATTTAAAATTATATTATTATTTTATCATATAATTTTAAATATTTTTTCTCTAAATTTGTGTAAAAGTGTCAAATATTCATCTCTCTATCTTTATACTATAAACTATCCATAGAGATTCAAAAACTATTTAAATTATAACATAATATAATTATTAACATATCATAATTACAACTAACTTGGTTTGGATGGTTTATATTAGTTGCTAAGTTTGATCGGAGTTATCACTACAATGAATGTTAAACACCTTTTGATCTTTTTTTTAAACAAAAATATCATAAAAACTCATTTTATTCTATTTATATTTATATATATAATAAAATATTTAAAAAATAATATTATTTTATTCATTATACTATGAAAATATAGATTTTATCATTTTTTTCATCTTTTATACAAAAGTAAATATTCAAATGACACATTTTTTTAAGAGATTAAATAACCACTTTCACCTAAGATAAGGGACATATACGGTATTTTTTATATTAAATTATTCAATAAAAAGTAAAATATCCTCGTTTCATAACTTAAATAAAATGAAATCAAGCTTAAACCTTATTACATATAGGGTAGTTATTATGGTGACTAATAATAACATAAAAATGCATATCTAGAATATGTAAGTTAATTAATATTTATGATTCAAATGATTTAAAATTTAAAATTATCTATATTAATTCAATAAATATTAATTTATATTAATTATAATTATTTTATGTTTGGAAAATCAAAGAAATTAAAATTTGAATTTTATGACATATTTTTACAAAATTTCATAAACAAATTGGTGAGTTTAGATCAGAACTTTTTATTCTGATATCTAAATAAGATAATTCAAGTTAATATGAAAATCTAATAGATTTATTTAAATATAAAAATAAGCTTAAATTGAAAATATATACTATTTAAATATATGTTAGTATTTCTAATGTATCTTTTTATACAAAGCTCTAAATTAGATAATACTTGATCATATGAAAAGATACGATTTATCTATCATTTGTATTTTAAAAATATTTTTCAAATCAATTATCATCAAGAAAAAAAAACTTGATATTATTATGATTAAATAAATCTTCATATTCTAATACTATAACTAAATTGTGTGTTCAACACTTGAGAAAGATTAGCATATTATAAAAAGCTCTTACTTTTTTTTCTCATTCTTTCTCTCTAGAAATTGTGGTAATGATTTGTAAGTTAGGCTAAAGTTAGAACAAGGTTAGAGATGACTTAATTGTGTAGTTTTTGTATTATCTTCTTTTATTTTTATAATTACCTTAAGTTATAATTTTGTTTTGTGAAATTATCTTGTTCATTTTTCAATATTCAATATATTATATTAATCAATTTTATATAAATTTAATCATATTTTTATGAGCAAATTTTAGTTTATAATTATTATATTTAGTTTATAAGTTATATTTTACTGTGATATTAGATATTGTTGTTTTGATATATTGTTAATTTATAATAATAAATATTGCTTGCTCTTCGATGAAAATATTTTTCAAAATAAATACATTAGTTTTTTGTTATTGATCTTCAATTTTGTATCTTTTAATTGTTTGTTTAGGATGTAAAACAAGCAATTAAATAGTAAATAAAAATAAAAATTGATAATATTAAAATGAAATAATTGAGTGAATCTTGAAACCTTATTATTTAATTTTGATTTTATTTTCTTTAATTAATGTTATTTTTCTTTGTTTCCCAATTATCATTTTTATTTACTATTGTGTGATAAATATTTTGTTAATTTATTTTATTTTTCTGTAAAATCGACACTTAAAATTACACTACAACAATCGTTTAACTAGATAATAATTTTGAATATGATAAAAAATTGACATGGTTAATGGAGATACATTACAATAAATATATTTTTTTTTTAAGATTTTTTTTTAATTTATCTATAAGTAAAAAAATTATTTACAAAAATTTAAAAATAGTAATTATTTACTTCTATTATTATTATTATTATTTGCTTCTTTTGTTATATTATTGATTTTTATAAGTTACTAACTCAATTTTCTTTTATAACTTTATTTATTTATTAATTAGTTAAAAAAATAACAATAACATCAACAATTATGTGGTTGTAAGAAACATTAAGATTTAAGGGAGTTATTTCTAAGTGATTAGTTTTTAAAAGTCTTATTGTCACTAGTTTTTCCTGAGAATATTGTTCTTTATAAAAGGGAAATTTTTAATGAGGTTTTGCCTTATAATTCTTTTTTATGAGTAATCTTGGTAAATATTATTTATGTTTTTATATCATTATTATTTTTTCGTAAAAAATATCGATTTTATTATTATTTTATTTCTCCATTAGATTTAGTTGTAAAAAAAGAGTTAAAAACTCAAAAAAAAACTAAAAGAAAATAAACAATTAAAAAAATAGAATTAGAATTACCTTTAATTTAATCTTTTTCTTCTAACTCGTCTTTTAGCTCTGAAAATATGAGTGACCACGAGGATAACCTCGTTAGAACTCTTAAAGATTACCTTCACCCTCCCCGTACAACCACACCATCATGCATAATTTCTCCCCTTAACACACCATGTATGAATTTAAAGATTAAAATAATAAAGCTCTTGTCCATTTTTTATTATTTAGATAGTAAAAATCCATATCTATACATTATGAAATTTGAAAAAGTAGTGGCTGTATTTCATAACTAACAAAACGATATACTTTGTTAGGTTGAAATTTTACACTTTCTCCCTAAAAATAAATTAAAGAGTTGACTATATTCTTTAAGATCAAGATTCATAGACATGGGCAAAAATGACCCAATTCTTTTTTAATAAATAGTTCCTTACTATAAGACCAATAGCCTTAAAAGACATATCTAAACTTTTTTCTTTCAAAAAGATAGTGAAACATTATAACCAGAGAGAGGTTCGAATAATTACTAAACATGTGCTCACATCATCGGTATGAAAATTGGTGCTTAATTAGCTACTTTTATGATGGACTTACAATTAAGGAGTGCCAATTTATAGAAACAATGTGCAACAACGAGTAACTCTAAAAATACATTGATGAAGCCATATGCTACTTGAATGAGTCAGTTAAGAAAATATATACATGAACACGACCTAGCATTACCGATAGCATTAATAGGTCACAATCAACTGAAATCTACCATCTAAGAAAATAAGACAACCTTAAAACCCAACTAAATTTTTCGACTAAGAAATTAGAGGCCATAAAAATGAAAGATAGTGGAACTATTCATACAATTGCAAGGGTAAAAACTCAAGGTACATGCTTTATCTGTATAGAAGTAGAACACTTAACTTAAAATTGTCCAACCTATAATGAGATGAGAATGGCTTATGAAGAACAATGTAATACCACAGGGATTTTTAGAAAAGTTTACTCATCTTACTCTAAAACATAAAATCCTAGTTGGAAAAACCATCCAAATTTTAATTGAAAATCTAGCCAACCCATACAACCTAATGAAAACTAAAAAATTGAGCCATAAAAAAAATTACTTAACACCTTAATATAATGAACGATCGAATAGAAATCCTTTAGAGGAATCATTACAGTTATTCGTGGAGGCACGAGATAAAACTAACCAAAAGTTTAAGGTTGTACTTACACAAGTGGTAAAGGAGAACAAAGAGATCAAAAGTCATATCACCAAACTGACCAACACTCTCACTATACAAGAGCAAGGAAGGTTCCCATCTCAATCTCGACCTAATCCAAAAGGCTTTGATATGGAACAAACCTCTTCTACCGATATACATAATGTCAAAGAGGTTAATGTCATTTCAACTTCTAGTGGTAAAATTCTAAAGATGCTAACTATACCTAGTCCACTAGTAAACATAAGCATTAACACCATTACGAGTAATGCTGAAGATTTCAGTTCAATGGAAGAAATGAAGAAGATTTCAATTCAAGTACCCTTTCTTCAAGCTCTAATATATATAAGGAAAAATCTAGATATCCAAGGTGAGATCCTAGAGTACTTGAAACGAGTTAAGATTAATCTTCTCATGTTACATGTGATTAAACATATATATTCTTATGCTAAAGTAATAGAGGCCTAGGATTTATGTACCATGAAAATGAGGCACCATGTCAAGAAGATTGTATTTCTAATAGAGCAAATTAGTGCGATGTTAGCATAGAAGACATCATTGAAGTACAAAGATCCTCGTTGTCTCACAATTTCCTACCATATTGGACGCATGAATTTGGTCAAGCTCTTCTAGACCTAAGATTAAGTGTCAATTTGATGCCTTATTGTATATACTTACAACTTTAACTTCGAGAGATCAAACCCACATCTATGGTACTATAATTGGCTAGTCATTTTGTGCGAAGACCAAGAGGAATACTTGAAGATGTTTTGATCTAAATGATGAGCGAAAACCGGCATCGCCGATTCTTGCCAATACTTTGGTTTTAATATTTATAAAACTCTCGCAAGTGCACGAATCATTTCATAGAAAATGATAAGTATACTCCCAAGGTCGATCCAAGGAAGGAATGTGTGTGGTTTTTAATTTATTATTCAAACTTTTAAAAACGAAATTAAATCCTAAACATTATGTCACGATATTTTAGGGTATTGTGTTTTTAATCTAATTACATAAAATTAAACATAGATTCAATAAACATTCATACAAATTTTATCATTTATAATGGAAGAGTATTTATGGATATAATAACTAAGTTAATTATGTTTGCTCATATTATCTAGGTTATTAAAGATATGAATTGATATTTATTGATTCTCCATTTTTTGTATGAATACCACCTTTGGTGAGGTTAGATATTCTTTGTTAACTAAACAAATCAATTAACACCTATGGGTGGGGTTGATAACTAATTTGCTTAATTAAATTAATTCCTTTTTCTAAGAGATTGAAAATGAACCATTTAAATGCCACCTTTGGTGGGGTTAGACAGTTTAAACTTTATTCAAGGTGTTCAAATTAAACCCAAGAATTTAGTTATCCGAGTACTAACTTTCAAGTTTTAAAACCACTACCGAAAACATGTCGTCAATACATTTTCAGATAATAATTCTTATAAAAACTTTTGAAATAGAGCTTCACTCTAACTACCGGGCGATTGTACCATCAAATAAAAGAGCACTACTCTAAATCAGACCGGATAACTAAACCTTAAAATCTAATTTTCAGGTTTAAGTTTGTAATGAAAAATAATATATTTCTCTCTGACATTCTTAATATAAAATCATGAATAAAAATAAAATCAATTCATTTTAGAGATTTTTACCTATTTAATATTTCGCAAGCATAACAACGTCATTATTACATCATGTTTACTAAACAGCCAGCACAGTTAAATTTAACCACAGACAAATTAAATATAACATGTAAGAATAAAGCATAAAAATAACTGTAAAGAAAATAAAATCCTTACAGAACTTCGACGCTATTCCCGTTGCTGGAAAAACTCCAAGCGGAATTTGCACTCCCATTTATTGAATCAAAAAGCTAAAAAATTACATAAACATAACTAGTTCTTCCCTAAAAAGGGAAGAACTCTAAAACTAAGAGAAATAAACTAAAAACTAAGAAAACATAAGAAAAACTAAAAATCTAAGAAAAGAGAGAAAGAAAGAGAGAAAAGAATGTATTTGGAGGTTTTGAAGGTGTGTTTTGAAGTGAAGGGAAGGGGGGTATTTATAGGTGAGAATGGAGAGAAAAAATGAGTAAAAAATGTTAAAAAAATGTAAAAACGCATAATGGAAATGTTGAGGTCATTGATGACGTCAGCATGACGTCATGGGGCGGCTGCACGTGAAAAATGGGGCGAAACGGGTGTCGGTGCGCGTGGATGAACAGTACCCGCGCGAGCAGCTTGGGGCGGAGCTGGGCGCTGGGGCGTGGCGGCGCGATTTTCTCCTTTTTGACATTTTTGTCCTTTTTGACCCATTTTGTCCAATTTTTCCATATTTGTTGACATTTCCTTATTTATTTATTAATATATTTGTGATGTATTGCTTCCAGTATTTCTCTTTGAGTCTTTAAGTTGCATTTTTAAGCCAAAATACGTGAAAAACAATAAAAATACCCGTGATTCCGAAAAAGACAAATTTATATAAATATATGATAAAACATATAAATATATATATTTTTAATCAATTAATGTGCATAAATCATGGTTATTTTAGTGCTTTTTGAGCACTAATCACTAAATCGATAAATTTTACTACCCTGTTGACATTCTAGTTTTGGATACTCAATCAGTGCTTGACATGAAATCAAAGACCTTATTCTAACTAGGAAAACCTTTCCTTACTACATCAAATGCTCTTATCAATTTTATGAATAGTTTTATGAAGTTATCTTTTAGGAACATAACTCTAGATGAAAATATTATTCATATAAGGAAACAACCACAATATGATTATGAATGTTATGAGACTTACATGATAGACATAATTATTAAAAAGAAAGTAAACATACACGATACATATAAATCCTTAAAGTATCTACTCTTTAATTATAATTTTGAATCATTGTACACTTAATGTCTCTTTGATTTATGATGAAAAGAAGGATAAGTCATCAAGATATTGGAAACCATGCTTTTAAGAGTTACAAGTGAAAGAGAGAAGCCTAAAACCTAATAGAAATATTAAAAGTTGAACTTTCTCCGCTATGAGATAAGACATGTGTCTTACCATGAATTTTATTTTTTACTAAAATTGTTATGAGATAAAACCTACTTTTATGATAAATCTTACATAACATCAATTTTGAGTAATTTTTTCATCATTGATATATATTTTGTAAAATTTGAAGAGTGTTAATATAATAATTTGATAACATAGATGCAAAATGTGTATATGTTGTTTAATAAACGTACTAATAAAGTACTAAATTCTAGTAATAACTGTATCCCCATTTACTTGACAAAAATTGATAGAATATATATTATTAAATTTATGTCATATTTATTATTTAATTAATATTTTGATTAATTATAACTTTATAATTATAATTTGGTCGGACAGTGTTATCCAAAATTCCCCATAAAATTTTTTAGAGAGAGGCAGGAGCGTTTAGAGAGAATGGGTTAACAGGAAATTCGGAGTTTCAAAACTAATAATTTTCACTAACATGAAGAAATATTTCAAATCTCTTGAATTTCATTGGAATTTCTTATTTGTTTGATTGCAAGATGAAAACTGAGAAACAGAGTAAGATACGAGAAGCTTGGAATGCGAGTCCAATGGAATTTAGACTCCAAGTCGTGGGTTGGATTTCTTTTTCCTGCTGATCTATTGGTCCTTGCAAGTATTTTTGAACTTATGTAGGAATATCTTTTTTTTTCTACGTTAGATTTCAATTTCTCATGAAATTTAATATCATGAATATTTTTTTCGCTTACATAATTTTGTAAAAGTCATCATTAATTTTCTTAATTTTTAAGTAGAATGTTTTATTCTTATATTTTTTTAAAAATATACTCTAATTTTAAAATTTTCAAAATAATATTATTAAATTTCATATTTTATATCAAAAATATGAAACAAAAGTATATATTTTTAAAGTTACTAGATTAAAACTAAAAGTAAACAAATAATTTGATTAATCCGTTTAAATTGATAAATTTGATTCGATTTGTCGAATTCTAATCGAATTATATTAATAAATTTTAGAGTCATATAAGATTCGAATTAAAAATTGTATAATCTATTTGAATTTGAATCAAATTCAAATTGATAGATTTTATAATCTGTTGTATTTGATTCAAATCAAATTAATATTAAATTATAAATAAATACATATTTTATTTTATAATATGTAATATTTAAATATTATACATACTATAATTATATTATATTATTATTTAAACTTAAAATAGATATAAATATTTATAATAATTTAATAATTACATATATATATATTTATTATTATTTTGATTTTTCTTAATTATAAATATAGATAATAAATTTTACAAAAAATATATTAATTTTAAATTTAAATATTATGTATATAAGATTTTATATATAATAATAATTTACAAATAAATTTTAATATTAATTTGAATTTATGTTATCTGAAAAATCTTATTAATTCAAATTTTAATTAATTCAAATGATTACATAATTAGATTAGATTTGAATTAAAAATCTTTAAATTTGATTATTAAATTAAAAATATATAGTTTTTGTCCGTTACTAATTCTTAATTAAAACACTCTAATTTCAAAATATAAAATCAAAACATTCATTTGTGTAAAGATATTCTTATTGTTTTTTTCCTTTTATGTCTTTTTTATCTCTCTATATAAAAAATAAAATAAAATTGGTGGGATAGTGTGATGCGGTTTACTTGACTAAGCATTCATCATATCTGTTATCTCGTTTACAATGCTATTCTATTCTACCAAGGTAACTTAGAAACTCAGATGCACTTAGTTATGAATAAGTTTAAGAATCTATTTATATATCATTTTATATAAATATATTTATTTTTTTATATAAATAGAATTATACGAATTCAATTATACTTATCAATAAAATAAAATTTATTATATCATTTAAAAATTATTTCAAATTTAATATGTAGCAAATGACATTGTATAAGCTATTTTATTTTTTAAAATTAAGAGATATGTCATTAATATTTAAATCTCAAAAATAAAATAAGATATGATTTATTTAGAGAAATGATATATCAAACTTTTTTTAATTATAAAAATACATGAGTCACGTATAAATAATATTATTTTTGAAATTGGATTTTTTTTGTTTAATTGCATGAAATTAGCCTATTCTTATATGTAATAGATATGTCAAATGAGCTATTTAATGTTCATAATAAGTTTATGAGTTAAAGTTTTTTCATTCTATTTAAATCTTATATCATATAATTTTATCACATTCCATCACATTCAAAGTTGTTCCAAAATATATAAATTAAGTTATCTTATCTTATATTTTATTTAGTGTTTCTAATGAATTTGTGATACTATAACGCCTTATTTTATTTATATGATAATCTTAATAGGTCTAACTTTAAATATATATTTTATCATTTTTTTTCTTATTAGATTTACATTATAGATATATGTATCATATATTTTATTATTTTTGTGTTCTGCTTGTACACTTAGAGATAAATAAGATATTTTATTTAATACATTTTAATTATTATCCTAATTCATTAAAAATTAAGTGAAATAGGATGAGATAAATTTAAAAAATTAATGAACTATATCATAAATCTTATTAATATCTTATTTTAATTTACATTTTTAGATATTAGGATAATGGTTATTATAGATAATCATTTTATTATTATTTTTATAGTTTTATTTTTTTATTTAGATTCATTTAAAATAAATGATATTATCATATTATCTATCATCTATTACCATTAAAATCTATAATAAAATAAAATAAAATAAAACGAGTTCGTAGGATTTATTGGTTGGACTAACTTATCATCTTATCTCGGTTAATACTTAAAACATAGAGTTTTATTTTTAATTTATGAAGAAAAATATATGTTACAAAAATATTTTTTTGAAAAATACATGTTATTTTATAAATGAAAAAACGTTTATTTTTTTTAGGATTAAAAATAAAACCGTACGATATATACTCACTTATTTTTTATTTTATTTTCCCTTTAATTTGTACGATTTAAGCTGTGAGAAATTTCTTGCCATAGTTTGAAGTTTCCACGTTCTTGAACTTGGGGCGTGAGCGTGGCACACTGTTTTAAGCCGTGCGCGCGTTGATTGTAACAGACGACAATGGCGGCCCTCAATCCCGCCCAGAACGGTCAGACAATTATCGTGAGCTCCGCGGCTGATAATGGTGGATCCGCACTCGTATTCCTGGGAACTGGTTGCTCCAGCGCTGTTCCAAACGTAATGTGCCTGATCCAACCTTCTGATCCTCCCTGTTGTGTTTGTACTCAGTCAATGTCTATTTCTCCTGAGGAAAACCCTAATTACAGGTGATAATTGTTGTTTCTGATCATGCCAGTTTGCTTTGTTTTTTCTACTTTGATATGTTTTTATTTATTTGCTTGAAATTTGGATCCTTATTACGGCTATTGTTTTTAGGTGCAATACATCCCTGTTGATTGATCATTGCCGAAGTGATGGAAGCCACAACTATGTGTTGATTGATGTTGGAAAAACATTCAGGGAACAAGTGCTTCGGTGGTTTACTCTGTATAAGATCCCCAGAGTGGATTCTGTGAGACATCTATTCATTCTTTGGGAAATAATGTTATGTTTACGCTTTAACTTCTTTAATGCAGTAAACATATGAATCTGTGAGGTTTTTCTCGTGGTTGTTGGAAATCAGTTATGTAGTTTTTGTAGCTAGAATTAAAGGAGATAAAGAGAAACGAAATGCTACCGTTGTCTTAGTAAGTGATTGAAATCCAGACTATGTATTACCCTTTTAAAATATTATATGCTGAGTAGACTAGCATAATTTTTGGATAACTTTCTCATATTAGCTATTAAAGTGTTATATATTCAGCAATTACCAAAAGAAGAGGCCATTTAAAAAAAACAGGATAGCTCCACTTGGGCATTTATCAGATATGGGTAATTGGATTTGGAGATAGTGGCTCAATAAGGTTAGATTCCTTGAAAGAGAGTTTTATTATTAGTTCAAGTGCAGTATTCCTGATCATATGTTTCAAAGAGGTTGATTTTGATTTAAGAAAAAATGCAGGGAAAAAAAATGAAATTTGTGTCACCGAAATATAGTTCTTGAACCTATAGCTTACCCTAAGAAAATGTTTTCAAGTGACGAGGAGGGGTTTCTAAATATGTGCAGAGCGTACAATGTGTATGATTATCTCTTCTTATATTCCACCATCTGTGGTGACACAGAGCACTCGGTTTATTATGATTTTTCATTCCAATTGTAAATTGTTAACTGCTTAGTTTCACTGCATCTGCATGAAGTGCTTTCAGATTCTTTCTTTAGTTTGCTTGCCATTTTATGTTCATGATGGCTAGCCTCCTATAGTATTTGCTGAATTGTATCTATACGGTTAATCATTTCTCTGAAATTTGTTTTGAATGGTAGCATCATTCTATGTGTAATTTGAAGTGATGATGCATATACTATCGGAAAATTTTGAATGGAACAAAACGTTTTCTCCCTCCCAAAATGAAAGAAACGATAATAATTAATTGTATTTAAACATTGTGTCTACTGGTTAGTCAATAAGGTAAATATATTTTCACTTGGCAAGTTTCAAAAGGTAACACCTACTTATTATATGCAGGTTTTGAACCATTAAACTATGTATCCATGTTAAATTTGATTTCAATCGTTTTTTTTTTAAACTTCTCCTATTTTCATTTATGCGGGGGATTGTTGGAAAATTTTGAATGAAAAAAACGTTTTCTCTCTCAAAATAAAAGAAACAGGTAATGATTAATTGAATTTAATCGTTTAAACAGTTTTGGTAAACATTTCTTTAGTTTATTAAATTTTTGTTTTGCACGTTTGGGCTTTTTAACTCCTTGTTCTTTGATGTCATGAGCTTATTATATATATATATATTGTTGAGAAACAACTTATTATGACAAATAAAACAAGGAAAGAGAAACCAAAAGGAAAAAAAAAAGTTTTTTTTTTTAATTTTGCATTCTTAATATAGAGTTAGGTTTTTTTCGTAAGGTTTTGACACTTGACAATTCGTTGAGATAATAAATTGAGGTGTAAATTGTTATTTTCTAAAAAATATTTTCGTGGATACACCCAAGATAAACAAAAAAACTTATCTTAAGCACACTGTGTAGTTACATGGGCCTTGTCATTTCTTTACTCAAATTTTATATTATGTTATTTAAATTTTGTATTTACAACTACATGTATTTGTATTAGTGTAATTTAGATTTAGATTTATACAATATTTATTGTTAATTTGTTGGCCTTCCCATATTTCTAAAATATAGTTCATAGATCACTCCTTGATATTAATCTGGGAAATTGCAATCACTCAAGCTCATATTCTTAATACAACAATAGTTGCCAAGCCATGGGTAGGGTGTTTTCTTTTTAATGTTATAGACATTCCATGTTAGAATATATAATTGGAAAATGGTACAGAATGCCTTTTGTAGTCTAATCTTACTCAACAAAGTTGATGGCATGCCATGTTTACCGATCTTAAATAAATTCAATTTTCTGGGTATGATGATTGGCAAATACACCTATTTAGCTATGCTACTGTACGAGAAGATTTTGCCTCACATATATAATTTGAAGTAGAAGTTTGGAACTTGATAAAGATAAATAATAAGAATTATTTTGGGATTTGATTATTCTCATTGAGTTCTTAGTATTATTAACATGAGCTTGGTCTTTAGAGTAAATTCAGATCCCAAGGAGAAAGACAGGTTATATTTTGTTGAACAATTAAAATTTCAAAAGCTATAAGCATTTGAAAATATGCTAGTATACATTGTATATTGAGTAGTAAGGAAGTAGGCTTAGAGAAGAGAATGTATTTAATGAGATACTCTCAGCAAGGAAGAACCATCTAAAATTAATTAATTGTTAAGCTGCTGTGGGCCTGGCCTTTCGTTTGGAAGGGATGTGGTCAGACTTGGCCAAAAGACAACGCACTTATCTTCTTGTTGAACAAAAATTATAAAAATATGAAATCTTGAATAAGAATAATTTGTCAGTATCAATACACACTCTGAATATTCACGTAAGAACTATAATATGTTGTTGTCGGTTTGACATTAACTTAGCTCGCTGATTCCAAATTTAATAGCTTTCCTCAGTTCCTCCTAACAATCATACAATTATACTGGAAGTAGCAAAACTAATATTTCATAAATGCCAGATTATTTTGACTCACGAACATGCTGATGCAGTCCTTGGTCTGGATGATATACGGGCGGTCCAACCTTATAGTCCTACAAATGATATACCGCCCACTCCAATTTATTTAACTCAGTTTTCAATGGAGAGGTAATTATATTGGGTTTTTTGTTGATTTTAAATTTCACTTGTTTGATATGTTGGGAGCTTGCGATATGGTTATTTTTGGGGCAGAACTTGTGAGTTGTGAGTTAAGATCGAGATAATAGTGCCGGACTGTTTAAGATTTTCATGATCGTGAGTTGTAATTTTGATGTATTACTCAGGGACTCTTGAAGTTATGGTATGTATAAGGATCTTAATGTTACAAGGCTTGCCAGAAGCACCCCTTCTTTTTCTTTTATTGTTTCCATTTGCTCAAATATATGGCCGAAAGATATCTCTGGAGAATCTTTCAGGTATATCTAGGTAGGCTGAGCTCAACTGATGTGCTTGGAAGGATAATATTAGTATCTAGTATCTACCACCTGTAAAGATTTTTCCCCAACAGGGATGGCCCTTGTTGTTTTTGTTGAATATTTCATGATGGTTACCTATAAACTCGGGAAGAATTACGTTGTAGATGAAACCAAGATGCTGAATCTTATAAGAAATGACCTCGTTGCTGATGGTTAGAGCCTTTTGATTAAAGATATTGCCATTGGAAGGGCCCAATGGCTTCAGTCCTTGTGAAAGGCATTATGGAGTGTGGACACCAATCTTAGAGAAGTATTGTGACCTTGAAATGTCACATTTAAAAAAAGTTATTGACTGTCCCATAGCTAGGTAATAGTTTTAGGCATTGACTTTTTCTGAAGGTTATTCCATGAACCCACTTATTGACATAAATGAAACAACTTCCATTGCCAGGTTGTTCAGTATTCCAAGCTATAAACTACTTAATGACTTTTTCTTTCCTAAACTTGTTTAAGCACCGTATTCATATTTAAAAAGAAAAAGATAAGATACCATAGAAATAGATTATGAATGTTACTGCTTGAATTCTTTTGAAACTTTATATAATTTCGTGGTTGTTATTTCTGAATCAGCATTGAGGTGAAATTTCCTTACTTGGTCCAGAAGAAAATGAAAGATGGTCAAGAAATCAGACGAGTAGCTCAGCTTGACTGGAAAATAATTGAGGACCACTGTGAGAAACCGTTTGTTGCATCAGGACTACAATTTGTTCCTTTGCCAGTTAGCCTCACATCTTTCACATCACAATATCTGTGGCTACTCCTTTTGCACTTTCTATTTTCTCATACTTCTTTTTGTCTAGGTAATGCATGGAGAAGATTATGTATCTTTAGGTTTCCTCTTTGGTGAAAAATGTAAAGTGGCTTATATATCTGATGTTTCACGATTTCCTGCAAGCACAGAGTCTGGTGAGTGCAACTATTTCTTATGCTAGTTCGTATCTATTAATTATTAGTACACAAGTAGCTTTTATCGGATTTCATGCATTGAAATGCTATTGAATATTGTCTTACCTCATTGATGTTGGAAAATATAACAATCTGCCTTAAGATAACTAGCAGTTAATGGATATCACATTTCATTTAGGAAGCTTACTCTTTGTAATACACAAGTCTGTGTATTGACACGGGAATATGTGTGATAATGATCAACTGTGACTGGTTTTGCAGTTATTGCAAAAAGTGGTGCTAGACGATTGGATCTTCTTATATTGGACACGCTTTACAAGGTTTGTTTTTCTGTGTGTTTTAATTTCCTGGAAAGTTTCATTTAATTTTGTGGTAAATCTGAGTTCTTTCTTTCACCTGACTTGTAAGAAACTATACCTAATCTAGACGTACTTATGTTAAGAATAGTGTTACTTTATTCAAATTATGGAGGTTGTTATCTTTAGATCTGATTGTAGTTTGAATTTTAATTCATTTGATTTGAATAATTGTTTTGTTATCATCGTTATCCTACAAATAAGACTGTTCATTGCACCCAAAGGGCAGAGTTGGATTAATGAATCATTTTTCAGTTTCTCCTTAGTCCTGTCTATTTCTCTTCTCCATATATCAATCTTTTTCTTCCATTATTTCTGAATTCCTCTCGATCACTAACCCTAAATTCTGTTACGTTCTTCTCCGATTCTAATTCCTTACCTCTTTTATCTTATCAATTCACATCAGTTGCCAGTTCTTTTACACGCTCACTTTTAAAGAGTACTTCAGCATTTGCAGCTTTCTGAGCTTAGTCTATGCACAAAAAAATATTTTGTTTGCATGCTAGCAGGGATGTTTGACAATGACTTGAAGTGAAAGGGTGGAAGAGGAAAATTAGGTGGTCACTTCTCTAACCATGGAAGGATGGAAGAAGAAGTTTGGTTACTTGTCTGTTTCTGAATTATATAAACTTGCTTACTGCTGCCAAAAGATGACGAGAGATGTCATCAGTTTACATTTATCTTTTAAGATTTCACGGTCTTTACATTTTATTGAAAGAATTGTGTTTACCTGTATTTTTTCCTTTTCTCATTAAACTTTTGCTGCTTATGAATGACTGCATGTTAATGATTTTTCGTAGTTCTAACCCCTTTTATGTTTTGCTTTGCCCTCTTCTCATGCAGAATGGGTCCCACAATACTCACTTTTGCCTCCCTCAGGTTAGTTTTGCATGCTTACAAAGTTATTGTCATCCTGCAACGGTTTGCTTAGTGCTGCTATTGTACATATCAACATAATTGCAGACTCTTGAAGCTGTGAAAAGGATATGTCCAAAACGAGCCCTTCTGATTGGAATGACTCATGAATTTGATCATCATAAGGACAATGAATATCTTATGGAATGGTCAAGAAGGTACAAATAACTGGCTGCTAAAAATTTCTATTTTGACTGTTCTCGATTCATTGAAGGGGCTATTGATTTGAATTGATAATTAAATTCAGATTATTTGTATGCTTTCTGTGTGGGGACAAATTTAGTATGTATTCTCCTTTTTTTTTTGTTCAGTGAAGGCATTCTGGTACAGCTTGCACATGATGGTCTGAGAATCCCAATGGACCTGTGATAAGGTGAGAATTATTCCTACAACTCTCATATGTCATCTTCTTCAATGGGATTGGTTTTATTGCATCCAGAACTATATGCATGGACTCTTTCTGGATTTTGGGGTTGCTACTGCTGCAAAATCTTAGGCTTGATGGATTTTCTTTCCTTTTACAATTCACCTTGACATTTGTTCATACATGATAGAATTTAGATCAATCAGTTTACGAAGCCTTTTTGTTTTCTCTGACCAATTTTTTGCTGTTTGAGTTTCATATTTGTAATACAAAGATTAACTATAAAAAAAAAAGTAGAACGACTAAAAATAGAACTTCCTTAGTTTTAATACCAGTTGCTACATATTTAAACATAATTTACCATGCCATGGTTGAAACTTTTAGGGCTCGTTTCATAACCATTTCAATTCATAATTCTCAATTTCAATTTTCAAATTTTAGAAATTTTGAAATTAAGTACGTTTTATAACTCATGTCCAATTTCTATTTTTTTTTATTTTGAAATTTGACAAAATTCTAAAATTAAAAAAAAAAACAAAAAAAAAATTTTAGAATTGAATTTATATTTTTTTTATTTCTTGATACTAAAAATTAATAACTCAATCATATCCAACTTTATTCAAAATAATTAAACACTCAAAATTTTATGAAAATTGATCAAAAATAAGTTTATAATTTAATTTTAGACCTTAAAAAATTAAAAATTGAATATTAAGAATCGGTTATTAAACCATCAATATTCCATTTTCAATTTTTACTTTTCAAAAGTGAAATTAGAAATTGGTTATCAAATAGATTTTACTTTTTTCCCAAAGAAATTTGAAATTGAAAATTCAATTTCAAAATTAAATTAGAAATTAAAAATTAAAATGGTTATCAAACATGACCTTTATCTTGTAATTTACTCTCATTTTAGACTTAATCACGAATACCATTTTAGACTATATAACGAATGAGAACGCGTCCATGAGTTTTGTAGTGTGCTAGTCATGTATTGCTAATACCACGAAGTATATGTGAGAAGAAAGGTACTTCCTGAAGATCTAATGCATCTCTTTGCATGGTTGTGTATGCAGGTAAATGTAATCATGTTATTTAGGGTAATGCATAAATATGGCTTCCATCACAATTCTTTCAAGATAAAGAGTATTTTAATTTTCATAGCTTCTGCATGAAGCCAGATGGAGACTTGAATTTTTCTTCTCAGCATGCTTGTTGCTTCCAGATTCGTTAATACTATTTCATATTAGTATATCATGAACAACTTGCCTTGATACAAATATTTTCAAAAAGTGGATAATAATGGGGTTGACTTTAAATATTGGATAACGTGCTTTATTATTGAAACACTGTGGCTGATACTTTTTCTGTCAAAAGAGATGTGATACTCTTTGGAACCCCCAAAATTGTGCAGCATGTGGCCATTCCCTATACTCTGAATGACATTTTCTTATCTGGAGATTATGAAGATTAAAAGGAGCTTAAAAAATAGGTCAATATAACCCAAAGGATTTGTTGAAGAAAGAAACACTAAGCCTAATTTGCCTAATTTGCCTAATTTGCCTAATTTGAAGAAAGAAAGTATCAAGAATAACTCTAATGTTAGACTGTGGAACATCCCAAATAGTACAACTGTGGTAGAAAGAAGATTACTATAATGTGGACACCTTTTGTTTGTTCTAAAACACAACGTAACTTCCAAATCCAAAACTAGCTTTTTAACTAAGCATTAATTGTTCACCATCTATTATAATTTACTTATTTCAATTTGTTATTTCACAATAATTTATGTGACCATCATTTATTTATCAAGAAAAAGTAATTCTTATCGTCTTGAATCTTGATTGTCTCACAACAAATTGATGTAAACACAAATGTGCACAAAATAACGAGGTTCTAGAGAGTAATCCTAATAGACTGACATGTGTTCACTAGATAGGGGAATAAATTTGTTTCCTTTAACGAAATTTCAAGTGAGTTTCTTAGCATGATAATATTTGTGAATGGTATCCAACAATGAGGGGTTCTTTCAAGTTGTTTGACGAAATTTTTAGTGAATGGTCATCTTTGTTGGCATATGATATTTAACGAGCTAAAATTTCCTTCTGCTGTTTGTATTAGACAAGCGATAACGGGTATAATACGTATAATACGTACTCTTGAAAAACGGGTATAGTATGTACTCTTGAAAAACCGAAAAAAATACTCTCTTTTTTCTTTCAAATACTCATGGAATACAATGAGGACTTGGAGATACGCTCTCAAATGATCCATCTATGTATTATTGACTCTAACATTCTCTCACTTCTATACCTATTTTTGTTTTATTTTTATCTCTATCTTTGAGAAATTATGTTCTTGAGAAAGATCATCCTCTTTTATTATTATGAGATTTTTCAGACTTTAGTTGTATGTTTGTTTGGATTGTTGCAATTGTTGCAAGACAGAGAACTATTTTCATTATATTCTAAAAAATAAAAGAGGAGCCAAAGGATAAAAACTTTTAAAAAAGAAAAGAAAAGAGAAAGTTGGGAGAGTATTCAATAAATTATAAAACAAAATTTTGAACCTTTACTATCTCATATTTTTCAAAAGTTTTATTGCATTTATTGATCTATAACCAATGAGAAAAGTTTATTTATATTTTCTCAATTCTCAATCCCTCTATACTATTTTTAGAAATTTTAAATGAGATTCTTAAATTGAAAATCAAAATCTTCGTGACTTCATATAAAGGAAAATAAATCAAAATCTTTGTGACGGAATGACGCTCCTTAACCGTCATGAGACTCTTTAAACATCAACATCATACGTCTCAATCATCAATATTAAAAATATAAAGATATAAACTTATTTTTTAAATCTATATTTTATTTAATATTTATTGTATAATATTATTTCATTCTCTTTAAATATTATCTCACTTATTTTATTATATATATATATATATTATAATATTAATTCACGTAACTTTAAATATTTATTGTATCATTTTTATTAAAAAAAATTAAATTATTATTTATCATATTATTTATTATTACTTTATTTTGTTTAGTTTTATTAGTGACAAATAATATATTTTAATTATTATTATTTCATACACGATATAAAATAAATTTTAAAAATTAATAAATTATCTCATAAATCGTATTAATATATCGTCCTAATTTACATATCTAATAAATATAGTTCAAAACTCATGATTTATATAAGAAAAAATATGTTTATGATAAGCTGCATTATTATTATAATTCATTTAATATTTAATTATAATTTTTTTTATTATTTTAATTAATAATTATATTATAACTCCCAGTGAAGAACATTTAAAACCGGGGTCCAAAATTCCAACTCTAACAGTCCGTTGCTTTAAAGTTTAAAATAAACCAACCTAGTAAAATCTCCCCTGTTGGTCACAAAATTTACAAAAAAGAATAAACTCTAGTGAAAGAAAACGATATAATTTTTATTTTCAGATTTTAATATTTATATTTTTAAGTGTCAGACTTCCCCCTTATATTCATTTAATTAGAAAAAAAAAGGATATGATTAATAATGATAAGATCATTATTGCTGGCTAATTGTGTAAAAAAATCGAAAAAAGGAACCAAGTAGAACCGACAATATAATGTTGTCAAACACAAAAACTTGACCAATATAATAAGCCGTTAAAAAAATAGAACAAAATAAAAAAATAAAAATAAAAGGGAAATAGAAGTATGTTATTTTTGAGTAAAGTTTAATTTTATCTGCGATAATATTAACATGTTATCTCTTTTAAAAAGTTTACCGAAATTCATACTAAAGATTTAAGCTAAATATTTAGGGATAAATTAACATTTTGTAAAAAAATTATATTTTTATTAAAAATAACGAAAACAAATATTTAAAAAATTATTTTTTAAAAAAAATTGAATAATTTATGATTTAAAATAATAAATAAATTAAATATTAAATATTACAAAAATATAATTGAAACCATTAATAATGAGAAGATGGATTAGGACATAGTTGTGAATAAATATAATTTTTTAAAATATTTATTTAGTTATTTTTGGTATAAAAATAAATTTATTACAAAATTTTAGTTTCATCAATAAAAATTTGATACAAATCTGATTTAGTTTCATTGATAATTTTAAAACAAAAAATAACAAACTTATATGATATTACTTAATAACTAACTAATTAAATTATATTAAGTTAAAAGAATTCAACTACACTTTTACTAAAACAAAACAAAAAATCATCTAAGTATAGGATTGTATTGCTTCTTAATCCACTCAAGCCTCGAATTTAAATATATAATGATAAAAATAAAGAATATTATCAATGGATGTTGTGAAATTCATTAACTTTTGTGTGAAAACCACTTATAGCGTGAAATGAAAAATATATTTTGTTACATATGACACGAGATTTGTTTCATTTGAAATATAAAACATTTTCATAACATTACCTGAATTAGTAAAACTATAATTATTTGTTATTTTATAGAAGTTGGATGTGTTTCAACAAATATTACATGAGCCCACAATCCTAATTATAAAATGGTGACTATATGTGATGATCTAAAGTCCAACGGAAAGTCTAAATTCTCTTCTCACAATCTTGAAAATTATGCTAGAATATGCTTGAATATAAAGGAACAAAAATTTAAACAATGTCTAATTTTCTTATTAATTTTGACAAGTATATGCATCCTAGCACCATCACTATGTGATGGTGTTGTTCCTTCAATAAAAAATTAGTAAAAATAATATTTTTAAATTTTTTAACAATAAAAATAATATTTATTATTAATTTTATATTTTTATTATTTTAATAATATAATTTATAATTTTATATTAAACGTCGTGCAATTGATACTGTTAAAATTAATATGGTTATTTAAATTTGTTTAATATTATTATAATGTTATATAATTTTGTTATAAATTTTAAAAATATAATTTTTTAAATAATTCTTGGAAAAAATATGTTTTATGTTTATTTATTAAATTGGTTGCAAATATACTTAATTTTTTGTTTATTACAAAAGTAAATAACTTAATGATCACGTTATATTTAATAGCTTACCTCTATTTTTCATATGATACGTGGTGTTGATTTTTAAGTAATATATACTTATTATATGTTATCTTTATTAACAAAATAATTAAAAATTATAAGTAAGTCATTAATGCAACACATAACATTACGTTTGGGGCATCTTTTAATAAATCACAGGTTAGAAGAGACAATCAATATGTTGCGGACATTTTAATAAAACAAAGGTTAGAGACAAATTTACTATTAGTTTAATGGGTTGGAAATACAACACATACTTTGTCCATGATTCTATTATAAGCTTTAAATGATCTTTTGTTTATCCTTTTACTATCAAAATTTTGATTTCTTTTTTACATAAATACAAATTTCATAAACTCTTTTAAAAAAATTGAAAAACTTTGATATTTGATTTTAATTGTTTTTTCTCGTTTTGATAAGAGCAATTTTGTATGTATAAGTTGTAGAACAACAGGTGATGTTGTAGTTTATTATTGTATTTACTTTTTTAAACTATAATAGCCAACAAAAACTTGATATAAAAAGAATTTGAAAAATTATAAAAAATATATCCATAAATTTTTAACACAAAAATAACAACTTAATAACATTTAATTGAATCTAATTAGAAAATGTTTAATGTTGAAGGACTCTAAAATATTATAATTTAATTAAAACGATATTTAATTGGATTACGTTTAGAATAAGATAATGTATCAAATTTTTTTAAATAATAAAAATACATAAAATAAATATATATAATATTATTTTTATAATTATAAATTATAATATTATTATTTTTGTTGCCCAAGCTATTGCGAAACAAAGGTGTATTTCCTATACCTTATAATTTCTTCTCTCCGAAAAAGTACAGTAGAATTTCATGAGATTTTTTTTAAAAAAAATCCCCAATTTTAAAAGGCATCTACAACGGTTGAATTATTATTATATTATTAGTTTTTGGGCCGTATTAATTATTTAAATTTAATAAATATATAATAATATTAATTATTAAATAATAATAATTATTATATCATATATTTTATTTTATAAAATAAAAATAATAAAATTTTAAGCTATTTTTTATTATAACTGAAAAATTAATTTAGAATATTTTATAAAGTTATTTACATAGATATTTTTAAAATATATAGTTAATTAATTTTTTATTTTAGTATTGAATAAGTATACACTAGTAACTATTTTATGAGTTATAAAATCTAAATAAAATATAAATATGAGAAATTTAACATAATATTGATAATAATTATATTATTTATTTAATAAATAAGTTAAATATAATAAAATAATATATGAGTTTATTCAATTAGTAATTTTAATATGTAAGAAGTTAATTATGCATGAATAATATAAACATGATTTGATTGAATTTAATAAATATTTGTTGCTTAAAATAATCCATAGTATCTTGACATAAAAATTATTAGTTAAACAAAATTATGATATATTTATAAGTAAATTTATCAAATATTAACAAAATGTAAATAAATAATATATAAACTTATTCAATTAATATTTTTACTGTTTAAGAAGTTAATTTATATAAATGATAGATATAACTTGATTGAATTTAATAAGCATATTTTGCTTAAAAATAATTCATATTAGTTGATTGTTCTCTTTTTTGTTTGATATGATATATAATATACTCTCGACGTAAAAATTATTAATTCATTGAAAATATAATTTGTTCATAAGTGAATTGATTGAATATTTATTAAATAGATAATAATTAATTATATGAATTACACCCTCTATGTAATAAAAATGATTACATTATACAAAATAAATATTCATAAAAATATATTTATTATATAGACATTGAACAAAAATATGATTCACTAGTAAGTGAATTGATTGGATACTCGTTAAACGAGTAATCATTAAATGTATTAATTATTACCTTTAATTTAATAAAAATAATTACATTATATAAAATAAATATTTATTATATGAATATTTTAACATTTTTTAGTGTAAAAAACTAATAAGAAAGTATAAAATTATATTGTTTATATGGATATTTTTGATATTCACTAATGTAAAAAAATTAACAAAAAATAAAAAAATGCAATTTTATTAAAGATCAAACATTCTCGTTAAAACAAAAATATAAACTATTCTTAAGTAAATTGATTGAAAATTCATTAAATATGTAATCATTAACTGCATGAATTGTCATTTTTAATATATAAAAAAAATTACATTATACAAAATATATTTATTATATGAAAATTCAAACAAAAATATAATATGTTTATAAATGAATTGATCAAATAGTTATTAAATAAGTGATCATTAATTGTATGAATTATTACTCTTAATATAATAAAAATAATTGTATTATACAAAATAATTATTTATAAAAATGTATCTATTATATTAACATTTTGATATTTATTGGTATATAAAAATTATATTCATTATATAGATATTTTAGTATTTATCTTTGACAAAATTGGTAAAATTGTTACTTTTAATGTGATAAAAATAATTATGTTATACAAAATAACTATTCATAAAAATGTATTTATTATATTGATATTTTTGTATTTAATATGAAAAATTAACAAAAAAATATAAATATATAATCATTAATTATATCAATTGTAATATTTAACGTGATAAAAATAATTATATTTTACAACATAACTATTTATAATCATTAATTAAATTAATTAAATTATTTATTTTGAAAAAATTATTTAAATCAACATGTAATTTATAAATAATTTATTATATAATACATTTATTTTTATCTCATATTTTATATTAATATTTGATTTAAAATATTGATATTACTTCTAAGAAAACATAAACAATGTTATGTGATATAAATTTGATAAGTGTAATAGTATTGATTGTTGAACAATAATTGATATTGTTTTACAATTCTTGATTTTAAAAAAATATTTACACGTAACTTTTTAAATTTGATAAATATATATAAACATTTTCGTGTTTGAAAAAACTAAAAAAAGGAAAAATAATCAAAACATCATACAATAAAACTAACAAAATAATTATTTATAAAAAGTGTGTTTATTTTACGGATATTTTAATATTAATATAAATATAAATATAAATATATTTATTTTAGGGATATTTTTATATTTATATAAATAAAAAGTGTATTTATTTTAGGGATATTTTTATATTTATATAAATAAAAAGTGTATTTATTTTAAGAATATTTTCATATTTATTTATGTATAAATAAAAAATGTATTTAATTTATGAATACTTTAGTATTTATTTGTGTATAAAAAAGTAACATGATAAAAAATACAAAGAACAACCAATGATCAGTAAAAACTAAGAACGAAAACAATGAAGTAGATATAAGTGTATGTTGATATCTATTTATTTATTAAAAATTAAATATAAATTAAAAAAAAGTAAAAAATAATCAAAATAATACACAATAAAATTAACAAAATATATATTTATTTTAAGGATATTTTGGTATTTATTTATGTGTATAAATAAAAAAATGTATTCATTTTAAAGAGATTTTGATATTATTTGTGTGTTAAAATAAAAAGTGTATTTATTTTAGGAATTTTTTGATATTTATTTATGTGTATAAATAAAAGATATGTTTGTTTTAAAAATATTTTGATATTTATTTGTTTATAAAATAAAGTAGTAAATAAATATAGTTGAAGAATAAGTAATATAAATGGTTAAGTATTTTGAATTTTTGTGTGTGTAAAAATAAAAAAAAGTGTATAAGTTTTAATAATATTTTGATATTTATTTATGTGTTAAAAATAAAATAAAAAATATATTTGAAGAATAATTAATGTAAATTGCTAAAAAAGGGGTAAAATTAATGCTAAAAAAAATAAGGGAAAGCAATTTGTTGAAGAAGAAGAAAGAAAAAGGGAGGGGGCAGAAGAAGAGGAGAACGAGTAAACATATAATTAATGATAAAGATAAAAGAAAATATTATTCTCTAAATATCTTAATTTTTTTTTTCCAAAATACCACTGTGAAAAAATATTAGTACAATTGTAATTTTTAACGCTTCAAGAATTTTATAAACTCGGATACTGTATTTGTAATTAAGATATGTTTTTTAAGAAAACAGAAATAGTATCTTTAAACTTTTGAATCATAAAAATAGTATTTTTATAAATAATTTATGTATTTTTATTATTAAAAAATTTGATACATTATTTTAATTTTAAATACTATTCAATTGGACAAAATATAACCATTTAGATTCCATATTTTGATATCTATTTGTATTTATAAATAATAAATATATTTATGTGTTAAAGATAATAAAATAATTGAGTGGAAGAATAATTAACGTAGATAGCTAAAAAAAAGAAGGTAAAATTAATGCTAAAAAATAGGGGGGAAATTTTGTTGAAGAGGAAGAAAAAAAGAAAGAAAGAAAAAAAAGGATAAAGGATAAAGGAAAAAAAAGAAGAATAGGAGAATGAGTAAACATATAATATAATGATAAAGATAAAAGAAAATATTATTCTCCAAATATCTTCTTTTTTTCAAATACCTCTCTAAAAAAATGTTAGTGCAATTGTAATTTTTTACGCTTCTAGAATTTTGTAAACTAGTATTCGTAATTAAGATTTTTTTTTAAAGAAAACACAAATAATATCTTTAAAATTTTGAATTAAGAAAATAGTATTTATATATATAATTAATGCATTTTTATTATTAAAATTTTTTAAACATCATTTAATTTTAAATACCACTCAATTGAACGAAATACAATTATTTAACATCGTTTAATATTAAATGACGTCTAATTAAAACATGTTCAATATTATTATAAATCTTAAGATATTTTTTATAATTTTTTTTATAATGATGTTACCGTAATTCAAATTATTATTATCACAATAATAATTAGTTAATGAAAACTTTATTCGATAATAATTATACCCAATTGTAATTAATTTTAGAATTATACGTTGTAATAATTCTATATTAGTCAAAATCAAATATGATCTCTTTGTACTTTATTTTTTATACAAATTAAAAAAAATATTCTTAATTATTATTAATTAATTGTGATTTAATTTTGATTAAATATTTATTTAATTTGATCGATTAAAATTGATAAATTATCCAACTAATCAAAATTTGGTTAACCGATAATTCGATTCATTGAGGTGGAGTTGAAAATATTTATAATTCAACGAGACAATTGTCTACCTCATCGGTGTTTGGTTAATTAGTGATTTTATTCACCAAAATTAAGTTAGATATATGTCGAATATAATTGAATCTAGGTAAATATATGTCGAATATAATGGAATCTAGGTAAATATATGTCAATTAAATTAAACGGTTATCTAATTAGTCAAATGATGACTACACTTTATAAAAATTAAATTTAATATATGTCTAATTAATTCAAAAATTATAGGTTTTAATTTATCATATTGATGAACTTATTCTTCGGAATAGAGTTTTACACCCCTAGACAACACAGTAACTTAGTTAAGGAGAAAGCTTAAGTAAAGGTAAATTAGTCAACCTTAACCATGTATTAGGTAGAGAGTTACATTAGATAATCACATTTAACCTGGCTAATTAAGACAAGTGACCAGGATTTTCTTCAAACTTGTAACAATTTCTTTCGAGAGATTGTTATCTACGAAAGAGTCTTATACGTTATGTCCCTTTAAACAAACAAAAAAACGGTAGTTAAAACTTGCGGTTCAACTTCAAACATCTATTAAAAGCGTCTTCTTTAAAACAAAATTTCAGACACTAGTAATGTTCTACTTTCTACTTTACATGGTCAGATTAGGAGCTGATCACGATGGTTTATTGTGTAGAAGAAGTTGTAGGTATTGGTCAAAGATCGTTACACAAGCTAATTGATTAAAATAGTAATTAAATTCTATACTTTTTTTTAAAATAAAAAATTTAAATAAATTATAACTAAAAATATTTATTTACTAATGTATAGTAACTTTTTCGTAACAATAATATTAAAATGTCATATTTACTAAAAATATCCAAAAAACAATTTGGTAATGTGTAATCCAATTAATGGCACGCATATAATTGAAAAAGAAAAGAAAAAATGTGGTGGAGTAAACTAATCGTTTAGAAACAATACCCAGAGGAAACTAAAATAAAAGAAAAACTAGTTAACGACTTGTACATCCAGATATAATAATGCAGTGTGACTCAGTTTGATACAACCTTCCTGCCTTCCTCTTTAATGTTCACAAACTGAAAATTAAAGCAAAAGTCTCTTCAATGTCTTCAACCAACTCCGAGTCTCCTTTTTTGGTTAGATTAATTAACTCTTGCCTCTGGGTCTCTCTGAGTTCTGACCATTGAATCTCACAAGCTTTCTCAGAAAATTAAACACATGACAAAGTACTTTTTTCCCCCCCACTTTTACAGAATACAATAAATAAAGCAATTTGTATGCTTGGGTCTTTTATTCGCCAAATGCTCTTGACGTATGTTTTAAACTTACAAAAGTCGTTTTCCAACAGCTTATGCTTTTATGATTTGTGATCTTTTACATATAGCAATTGAATTATTACAATCAAAACTCTTTTTAATAGTAATGGTAAATGATTTCATTCCTTAAAAGGTTATAAGTCTACAAACAACGTCATAAGAGAAGAATGTACTCGCATTCTTAGTCGGGCTATTTACCATATTTTAGTTTTTTTTTTTAAGAGGGGAGCGGTAATTTATATTAAGTTATTGGTGTTATTTAATTTTTTAATTAAAAATAAATTATGTTAATTTAATATATTTTTTACTAAAATATTTTTAAACAATTGATTTTTGAGAGGATTATTAATTGTTATAAAATATCTTTTTTGGAAGGTTGTTTTTCGGCCACAGCTGTCTAGTATGAAATCGTCTAAAAAAATATGAATTTTAAGACAGTTAATAATACTCCCAATACAACAGAGCAAGTCTGTCTTTGTGGCCTTCGCCCATACATGATACATCTCGATTTTTTTTTTATTGAAAGTAATAAATATTTTAATAAATTCATAAAATAATATGCTTATAATTTAATTTAACCTCCTTAATTTTTTTCCCCTAAACCTCCATAAAATTTAAAAAGTAGAATATATACTCTAATTTTTCTTTTTAACTTGCTCTATAATTATAACACATGAAAGTATGCGAAAGAAAAAGCTTGCGTCTTTCAAATGATCGCCTGGCGTTTCGCCTCACCTTATGGTTTCGTTGTGTTAATTATTTATAATAATAAGAATATAATATATTAGTATTTTTTAAATAAATTTTTATTAAAGATTAAAAACATATAATTTAGATAAAAAAAATTATCAATTTAAATAGATCAATAATAAAAATTATTTAACCAAAATTAAAACATTTTTAGTTATTACATGGAGAAAATTTGAGCTTTATCTTTTGATTATTCATTAAATGATATATTAATTGTTTTGCATAAAAAATAAAATCCTTGATAATAAATTCATCCTATGACATTAGCTAGGTAAAGAAACAATATAAGTCTATTTTTATTCAAAATAAATAATAAGAAATTATAAAATAAAATATAAGTAAAACAAACCTATTGGTTAATTAAGGGCTATTGTAAAAGAAGATTCATATTGGTAGAAAATAAATCAACTTCTTGAAAATTTAAGAGAAAAAAATACTTACATTTCACAACTATGATATCATTTAATATTATAGATTTTTTTTTTCAATATCTAATATCTAAAAACAAATCAGGTGCAACATTCCAAAAAAAAAAAATAACAACTAATATTAGTGAGGTAAATTCCAATGAGATATCCATATAACTTATTAATTTTATGAATTTATTCCATCTTATTTTATATATTTTTACGAATTTAAATAATAATAATAAAATAATACAAATTAAAATATCTCATTTATTAAATATTGATCAATCTTAATATAAAATATAATTATTTATAATATGAAAATTTAATATAAATAAAGATGATAAGATATTATGTTTAAAATGAAATATATTATAATTATAATCTAAACACAATAAAATGAAATAATTTTTAAATTATGAGCTAAATATTAGATGTGATGCATATATATCCTACATCTATTAAGTAATGTTCTACTTTTTAAAAAATTATTTATATTAATAAACTATCATTTGGTTTTTTTTTTCAAGTATTTTCTATTTTTTTATTAGTTTATCAAAGATACCAATTTATAGAACGATTTGGATTTTTTCCATCTTCATAGGTGAGTAACAAATTTATCAAAGCATCTTTCTTAGTTTAAACTTAGCTTTCGTTAAAAACAAATATGCGAGTAAAATTATTATTATTATTTTAATTTATGATAAAGCTTATGTATTAGAAAATAAAAGATACAAAATTTATATGCATGATTAAAGAGTGATGAACTCACATATATATGGAGACAGAAGGTTGGTTGAAGTTAAAATTTCACTCTAAGTAATCGCTCATGAACCATCTAAATAGAGTAGTTGTTTGATTACAAAATCTCATATTCCATCTAAATATGATACAAGAAAATCTGTATACTAAAGGAAAGATCTCATCTAAAAATTATTTTACTTGCCATGAGATGTTTTAATTTCTAACAGTAAGATAATCAATAATATTCTTGTAATCATCTTTTATAATACAATGTTTGATTCCAATTGCATCAAAACTCGTGCTTCTGTAGTTTCCACTGAGTCTGAAGATAATAATTTTCCCCAAGTCCCTTCCCAAAGAAGCACTCATATGGTTAATTGACATTACTTGCATCAAAATTGATAGTAACATACTCTTTGGAGGTTTCATCCAATGTCTCTGAACATATATTGATAGAATCAAGATTATAAGTAAAATTCTAATGATTAGTGGTCTCATCTTCCTTGTTATAACATTGTGTTAAGTCATTAAAAAAAATTGAAATCCATGTTGAAGTTTTGATAAAATTTGGGGATGTTTTCTTAAAAATGAAATCATTTCTCATTCTTCAGTTACAGTCACAAGTTCACTAATTAACCTTGATAACATGCATGATTCTGAATGAATCCATTTTGTGAAGGCACTGGCTTGAAACCTGTGATGTATGGAATCCAAGGTTCAGTCCAAATATTAATACTTTCTCCATTGCCTATTTGATTGCAAATTTCAAGTTTTAACAATTCCTTTGATTTGCAATTAAATTCTTTTTCAAACAAATGAGTCACCCGATTTAGAAATGAAATTCATGAAATTATTGGTTTGAAAATATTTACTTTGTAGAATTGAGACCCACATTTTGTCCTTTTGAGTTTCTAATTTCATAATAATTTTGAAATTAGGGCCAAAGTTCAAATTGTTAAAAGAGCTAAAACCTAGGCCTTAAAAATCCTTTGGCAATTAAATATCTTACTAACTTTAGAGAGCAAGAATATATTAGAATTGTTTTTAGATTTCTATCAAAACTTCCTACACTACTACAAAGGGGTATTTAAGTCGATTTAGTGTAGAACCGACGCTATCCAAGTAGGACGTATCGTTGGTTCCAAGTGTCAACCGACACTACGTTACATGGATAGCATCGATTGACACGTAGAACCGACGCTACACACGTTGATAAATTTTTTTCTATTTTTTCTTTCCCAGATAGAAATTATTCCAAGGGCTGCATAACTCTCAAAAAACTCAAAACCTCATCCACTTCTCCTCCAATCTTTCTCATTTTCCGGTCACCATCGACCACCAATTCCAGCACTGGTTAGTGAGTTTTCTTTCTCTCTAACTAATCTTTTAGATATCTTATTTTTTTTAGCAAAATATTCAAAAAAATTATAATTATTTTTCACTTATAAAACACTATTTTTTCTTCATTTCATTCATTTTGTCACTTCATTTACTCTTGTAAGTATTTCTATTAATTCTATGCATTTATTATTCATATTTTTTCTATTATTTATGTGTATAAATTTTTGTATTATATATGTAGGTTTGTATTATAACATCATAAAAAGAATATGATGATCTTGAATAACATAAGACAATATCATGGTAATTTTTTTTGCTATCAATTAATATTTTATTTTTCAATTATTTGTATTATATAAATTATTTGTTAAACATATTTTTTTCTGCTATTATTTAGTGATCGAATACAAATTTTAATTTGAGTATAATAGAAAATGAGTAAATTTTGTAAAAAAAAATTTAAAATTTAAAATCAATTCAACGCGAATCGATTTTAAAATTTAAGTCATTTCATTTAAAATCGATTTTTAACAGACTTTAATACCACTTTTTGTAGTAATGTTGATAATGGAATCAATTTTATTACAAATGGAGATAGAAACTTGAAAGATACTTATAGTATATATTAGAGAAGATTGTAAAACATATTTTATAAGAATGGCTTTCCCTACATTAGATAGAAATTTTGTCGTCTATCATTCAGTCATTTGAGAAATTTTGTCCAAGATAAAATGAAAAAACCCTTGTATTATATATTCTTTTATATAAATAAAATATTTTTCAAATAAGTGATATTTTAATCACATAAACGAATCACAATTCTTATAGATAAAGACATTTTTAAATATCTGCTAGCATTTTTTGAGAAAACGTAACTGATTTTGTGAGTTTTGGAAGTTTCCCTAACATTTGTCCATAGATATATAGAATGTGTTAGGGATATCCAACGGTCTGGTCCGGTCCGATTTTGGTTAAAAAACTTTAACCGGACCGTTTATATTATTTGGACTAGATTGGATCGAATCGGACCATTTGAAACGGTTTTAAGTAATAAAAATCGGACCGTACCGTTTGATTTATAAAACGGTTCGGTCTGGTTTGATTTTCAATTTTGTTCGATTTTTTTATACATTTAATAAAAAATAATGTGAAAATTTTAATATATTATTAAATCGATTCGGTCCGATTCGAACAATTTAAAATTAATACAAACCGGATCGGACCGTTTGATTTATAAAACCGTTTGATCCGGTCCGGTTTATAGACACCCCTAGAATGTGCAATAGGTGTTCCACTTCATTTTCATTTTCTCTGCTTAAAACATCATCTACATCAAATAAGTAAGAAATTGGTAGTGAATTCCTTGATATCTTTATTTCATGAATCTTTTGTTGATCCTTAACTTTTGTTACTATAAATAAATAAGGAGATAAAAAGTCTTCTTGACTGGATCCTTTTAATGATTTGATGAATCCAAACTCAAAACCATTTAAAAGGATAAAATAAGAGATTATGGATAAGCATTGTTTGATCAAATTACAATTTTTTTCGAAGAAACCTAACCTAAACACGATTTGAAGGATGAGTTCCCACTCTATTTTATCATATGTTTTGTCCTTGTACATCTTAATGCCCAACAAAGCTCCTTTTTTCCTTTTTTTTTGCTTTGTATGCATGAGTTCTTGTGCCAAGATTGTATTTTCAATAATCATCTGTTTGGTATAAATGCAGCTTGATAGGATGATATGATATTGTCTAGTAAAGATTTCATTATTTCCACCGTGATCTTGATAATAATTTTATAGGCTACATTACATAAACTAATTGGCCAATAGCGATTAATGTTAAAGGGATCATTTCTCTTTGCAATAGAATGATCATTGTTGAATTAATTTCTTGATTCATACTAGGAGAGATGAAAAAGTGTGGGACAAATTGGATGACATCGATACCAATTATATTCCAGTGATTTTGGTACAAGATTGTAGACATAACTAGGGGTCTTTAAATTATGTATGCTCCACAGAGCTTTCTTCACTTCTTGATGTGTTGGAATTTTGCATAAGTTTTTTATTTTTTTACGCATTAATACATGGATTAAATAACCCATCTAAAGAAGAGAACTCCATTAATTGTATTTGTTACATAGTATAATTATGAGTAATCAATTTATAATGTATAATTTTTATATAATTAAGTATTTAATTATAAAATAAGATAATATTATACGGAATATAAATTATACTGTTACTTAAAATTTAATGTAAATAGTGAGTATGTTCTAAACAATACCTTACAATTTACTTAGCCTATTTACTATAAAATTATGTGTATTTATTTTTTATTTCATCTCAAATTAAAAATATTTTTAAAATGTAACAAAAATATAAATAAATTATTTTGTTAAATAACAAAACTAAATAAAATAAATTAAATATTAATTTAAATATAAATTATTTTATTAAATTATTTATTATTAATTTTATTTCATTATATTAAATAAATTATCACCGAATAATATATATAATATAATATAATTATCCTTGATATATATAATGTAGTGTAATAATGCCCTAAGCCTTAATTCTATAATAACTAACATTGTATATCATTTTCGGCTCACAAGATATATGGTGTAACTTAGGTAATAATCTACCAATGAAGACCCAGAATTCAAAAAGTTTCTTGTGTGAATTTTATTTTGAAAAATTATAAAAAAACTAATATTTAAAAATTTATATCAACAAAAATAACATTAAATAATATTGAACGAATTTTAATTAAATATATTTCAATATTAAATGAATTTAAATGATAATAACTCAATTTAAACGGTATTTAAAATAAAATGATTTGTATGAATTTTTTTCAATAGTAAAATATATCAAGTGAACATAAAAGTTGTTATTTTTATGGTTACTAAGTTTTAAAGTTATTATTTTTGTTATTTTTCTATTTTTTTGTAAAAATAATATCTCATATATTTAACTCATATATTTTCACTAGTTACATAATTTTACATTGAATGTTGTATAATTAAACGTTTTTTAAATTAAACTATTATAATTTTAATATATTTAATATTAAATGTTATTTAATTAGATTGTTTTTTAAATGTAATTTTTATTATTATAAGTGTTATTTTTAATAATGTTTTTATAAAATTTAAGCAAATTTATGAGTATAGATGTTATGCATGAAATTGTTTTCTAAGAGGAGTTATTTAATTAAAAATTATAATATGTATTATTTTTAAGGTAAACCAATTTTGCTTATTATTTATTAATTGGTTTCATTTTTTAACCTTAAATATCTATTAATTAAAAAGTAAAAATATATATATATAAAAATTAAATCTAGATATTTATATCTAATAACAATACTTTTTCTTATAATTTTTTTTTATTGATAATTTTAGGATATGTTTGTTATACAGTATTAAATATATCAATTCTATAATTTCTATATAATTATATATTTAATTATGAAATAAGATTGTATCATATAATACAAAAATAATAAATTATGTAGGAATTTTATACCAGTAGAAAATACACCTAAATTGATATTTAAATTAATTTATCTAAATTTTTATTATAAAATTATGTATCTTTGACTTTTTATTTCATATTAAATTAAAAATAATATTATAAAAATATAAAAATAATTTAAATATTAATTTATAATAATTTTTTTTAAATGTAGATTATTTTACTAAGATATTTATAACCAATTTTATTATTATATAAATTATCATCAAATATTAAACAAATTAATTAGAGTTATTACTACAATTTTTATTATTTCTTTTATATCATATTTAATGTTAATCTTTTAAATTAAAAAAATAATATTTAAATCTATTTTTATATACCAATTAAATATTTTTATTAATTTATATTAAATTAGTGTAAAAAATAAGAAAATAAGGTTTATTAACACATTACTATACTTATTCTACTACATTTATTTTTTCCTATACGACTGCCAAAACACTCTTTTTTTCCTCTTAATATTATTACATAATTCTTTGCGGTTGCGCCTATCTCTTTTTTTATCCGTTGAAAGCACACTCTCCAACGAATAATCACTCTCATTGGTCTCATTTCAAGTCTCGACGTCTCTCTCTTCAAAATTCGTCTCTCAGAGTTTTTGCCGTGCCGGAAACAATGTCGGTTTCAGGCAACTACGCCGACGAATCACAGCCTTCTGGAAACACACTTTCGGACAAGCTGACGTCAAAAACTTCATTTTTCAGCTTGAGGCTCTACGTCGTTATCGCTATCCTCTTACTGTTCGTACTCGCATCGCTTATTTTGATCTTTCTCTGTGTTCGTAAGAATCGTGTTTCACGGAAGCGCAAGTTGCGAGTGAAGCACAGCTCAGGCTCAATCCCACTGGTTTCGAAAGAGATCGTGGAAATCAAAGCGTCAGATCGTGTATTTGCTAAGGATTGTGAGAAGGCTGAAGGCAACTTCGAAATTGTGGAATCGAATGAGTGTCGTCGTAAGGTTCAGAAGAACGACGTCGTTAAGGGAGAAAAGAAGAGCGACGGGAGTGATACGTCGGGTGGGAGTCGAAGCGACTCATCGTTGGAGCCGCATAATATTGGTTGGGGAAGGTGGTACAGCTTGAAGGAGCTGGAGTTAGCAACGCGTGGGTTTTCTGACGAGAATGTCATCGGAGAAGGTGGATACGGTATCGTTTACAGAGGAATTTTTCCGGATGGTTCTGTTGTGGCCGTGAAAAACCTTCTCAACAACAAGTACGTCATTTTGAATTATTTTTACCTATCCGTCTAACATTTTCCTAATTATTTTTTGTTTTTTTTAATCTTCATTGATTTTTTCTTGATTTTTATTTCTTGTCGAAATTTGTTTTATTTATCTTTTTATTTAAAAGACTTGTCCCTACATTCGAGTATATAATATTTTGTTTTTCTTCTGCGGACAAGCATATAATAATTTTTATTTTGCTTTTCTTCTGCGAGCAAGCAGATAATAATAAATTTCAAAACTTAAAACTTGAGTTATTTATGTTTTAAAACTTACCAAAGTTACAATTTAGTTCATTAATGGAGTGTAACATGGGTCATTCACGTGTATATTTTAAATTAGTTTTATTATTATTATTATTATTATTATAATTAAATTGTATCAATATCCTATCCATAACTTTATTTTTTTAATTTGTTTTGGTTCTTTTGAGAAAGAATTAAGAAACTATCTTTTATTGCGGAGTACTAGGAAAAGTAAGCGGTTATTTTGTTCTTTATTCCCAAAAAAAAACATATGATATTTTCTCAGACATGTTTGCCGTAGATGGAATTCGAACGGACATTCATTGGATGTTAATTTAAATAATATGTAATCGGATTAAAATCAAATTGCACACTCTTTATTCACTTTTATGTCTTTTTTTTCTTCTTCTTATCATCTATGACTTTTGTTCTTTTCTGATTGTGTATCTTTATTCTAATTATAATATAATTTCTTTGTTAAACGTATACTCAAATAACTGGTTGGTTTTTGCTGTATTATATTATCTTTGTCTTTGCACTATATATAACTTATTTTCATTTTTCACCATTGACCAAATACATATATTATTTGACATGTAGCGTTTTTAATTTTGTTTTTAGCCTTTCGATGGTAAAGGACCAAATACATGTATTGCTTTCATTATCGACAACAAATACGGAAGTAAATTATCACGGACCGTTCATGCATATATGGGCCCGGACGAAAGAATTTTTTGGCCTTTTTATATTTTTATTTTATTAACTTTTAAAGAAAAAATAGTAATATATTCAAAATATTAGCATATTTATTTTCAAAATTCTAAACTAAATAAAAGTACATATTAGTCCATTATTTAATAGTCTTTGCAGCTGTTCACTTTGCTTCTTAAAGAATATTTAATTTATCGAGAAAATACAATATATTTTTATATATAATATTCTTAAAATTTATAAAAACCAAAATAATATGAAAAATTGTTGGATTGAATTGTGTTTAAGATTTAATATATTAAAATAACTCTAATTCAATTTGAATGATATATCATTGGATTATGTTTAATATGAAATGATGTACTTAAAATTTTTTAATAATGAAAATATACTTCTTGAATATTAAGAGTGTTATTTGTATAATTATAAGTTTTAAGGGTGTTGTTTTTATTGTTTTCTTAATTTATTTTAAGAATTATAGAAAAAACATTTAGTAGTTAGTTGAAATATGAATAGGCATAAATATACATAAAAATAAAACTAATAATACGAACTTATAACGAGATGGTTTATACATATAAAATAATGTTAAAAACAATCATTATTAGTTAAATATATATTATTTTAATAATTAAATTATTTTAAAATGATAGTAAAAGTAAATGAGACCTCTTCAAAATGGGATTGGGGACCTGGGCAGGAGAAGACTGTTGCTTCAGTCAGGGGCCGCCTATGAAATTATTTGATAAGATGTAACTTGTTTCTTATTAGTTGTTACCTAATCAAGGTGGTAAAAGGAATTGTTCTACATCAATAGTGGTTCAAGACTCAATTAGAAGCAAAATTTGGTACTTTGTCGATTCTATTCTTTTTTATGGAAAAAAAATAATTATCAGAATTTGACATATTAGCAGTCCTGATACAGCAAAATAAATCTTTTTTTACAAATTAAATTAAAAACTTAAAATTTAGAAGCAGAATTTGTCTGGTGTTGTGTAGTTGCCAATTAAGTTATTAAAAAAAAGTTGTAGTGTTGCTTAGCTATAGTTTATTCTGACAGGATTTTTATTTTCCATTTTATTATTTGGAGTAGCGTTTTATATCATATGCTGTATATCATTTTATGCTAGGGGTCAGGCTGAGAAAGAGTTCAAGGTGGAAGTCGAAGCCATCGGGAAAGTAAGGCATAAGAACTTGGTGGGTTTAATTGGTTATTGTGCAGAAGGTGCACTAAGGTAACCGCATTATATTCTAAGTGAAGGATAAGTCATAAGAGTTAGCTAAAAAAAAAAGTGAAGGATTAGAGCTGCCTCTGTTTCTTCTAATTTTTCAGCTTTCGCTGACCATTCAGGATGATTGTGTATGAATACATTGAAAATGGCAATTTGGAGCAGTGGTTGCACGGTGAAGTTGGGCCTGTTAGCCCTCTCACGTGGGATGTTCGAATGAATATAGCCCTCGGGACAGCCAAAGGGTGCGATAATTTTATATTTTCCTTGTCCTTTTTTTTTTAACATGCCTTCTTTATTGGTCAAAAGCTATCTACAAAGTCATGTCTCAAAAGAAAAAGTGATTCCTAAATTAACGATCTTTAGTTTCCTTTGAACTTTAAAATTGAAGGGACATTTAGGCTGTAACTTCCCTGAAGTCTTTAATTTTGCTATTTGTTGCTTAAAATATTTTATGATAAGACCAATTAATATTCTTGTTATTTTTACAGATTGGCCTATTTGCATGAAGGTTTAGAACCCAAAGTTGTTCATCGTGATGTAAAATCAAGTAATATTCTTCTGGATAGAAAGTGGAATGCAAAAGTGTCAGACTTTGGACTGGCCAAGCTATTAGGATCCGAGGCAAGCCATGTGACTACAAGAGTAATGGGAACATTCGGGTTGGTTCTTCCTTAAAGAATTTTTTTGATGATCAATAGTTAAGGGGAATGATGCTTTTTCTACTTTGCTTTACCAAATAATTATTTTGCTGCAGATATGTCTCCCCAGAGTATGCAAGCACGGGTATGCTGAGTGAGGGATGTGACGTGTACAGTTTTGGAGTTCTACTCATGGAAATAATTACAGGAAGAAGCCCAATTGATTACTCCAGAGCAACTGCAGAGGTTAATTCAAGTTTATTCTCATTATTAAGGAAACACAAATTTGCAGACCATTTAAATTGTGTCACATGTTAATATTATATAGAAAAATAAATTATTTTTTTAATTTTCAAAATAATTATGACACATGACAAGATATAAGAGATAAAGTTGTAAAAGTGGATGCAAAATTGTGTGACATTAGCATATCTATTTTTCTAGTTGCATTCATTTTTGACTTAGTCGATTCACTGTTGTTATAACTTATTACTAGTGGCATTGCAGATGAATTTAGTTGACTGGTTTAAAGGAATGGTGGCAAATCGTCGTGGAGAGGAAGTGATTGATCCTCTTGTTGAAGTTCAACCTTCTCCAAGAGCATTGAAGCGGGCATTGCTCGTTTGCCTCCGCTGTGTAGACATGGATGTCAATAAACGACCAAAAATGAGCCAAATTGCTCATATGCTCGGTGCAGATGAATTTCCCTTTCATGCGGTGAGGTCTCTTTTGTGATGTCTTCATTTTTGTTTTAAATTGCCTAAAAAGATAGTAAACAAAGTTTTAATGTGAAGTTTTTGAGCAATGTCTTGCCCATGCATTATTCTGCCATAAAAAGGTTGCATGTGTCGAAACAAGAATATTCAATTTAGCAAGCATTAACTCTTTGCATGCATCAAGACATGTATGGTATTTTGATTGGTCTATAAATGCAGACGGATCCATTGTATTAATGATTTTTTAATGAGGTAATTAATTGAGATCCATAGTCAAACCTCTTTTAACTTGTCAGTTCTCTCTTGGATGGTGATTAACAGGAACAGCGAGCAACTAAAGAGAAAGCTCCTCTCGCATCCCATGCAATTTTATCTAACAAAGTTATGTATCCACCAAAGCATGCAGCAGGGGAAAGTGATGCAGAGAGATCAAGATGTAGATGATTAAATTTTTATACCTGATTTGGTAGTTCCTCAAGTCCTTACTTTGTAACATAATTTTTCATTAGTTCTTTTGGTGCATATGTATTATTTTACCTTTAACCCCTCTATCATAGGTTTTCTTGATATACTGCGGCATATTCACTTGTAGAATACTAATGTAAATATATTGTTTGGGTATGTGAAAGTGGAAGCTTTTTGTTTTCCAAAAAATCAGGTCAGGACGTGTCTCAATTTAAGGGATAAAATGAGATTCAAAATATATCTATGTTTTAAAAAATAATCTTTTCTTGCCTTTTTAAAATTAAATCGCTGTAAAAGTAATAAATTAGTGACATAATTTGGAGAAATTAGTGATTTAATTTAAACCTTAAATTATAACATAATTTAGGGAAAGTGAGTCCTGTTTTATCTATAAATATAGAAGAGTTTATGCATTGAAAAATAAGGCAAAAATTAGAAAAAAAAAATCAGAGAGAGTATAAACAAACTCAAATAAAAAATATTTAATGAGTTTGAGAGTTAAAATATGTATCTATATTCTGTATATTTTTTACTCAGTTTAATAATATATGTTGTCTCTCGTGGATTTAGGTGAATTATCGAACCACATAAATTTTGTGTATTCTTTTACCGTTTTGATAAATTCATATATCGTCATTTATTGTTTCCGTCCACAAAAAATTAGTATCAAAGCCAAATATAGCAGTATTATATATCAAATCGAAGCTCTCGACAAGATGAACGCAACGGTAAAAGAATTGCTCAAATTAGAAGTCAGAATCATCGCCAGAAGTCACCGGAGTACTGTTACCAGCAATTGAGTCAACTCAATCACTAGTGATATTTGGATCGAGTTGGTCCGGTTTTTCATCCATTTTCACTTGAGCCGGACCTATTCTTAGCTAATTGAACCATTTTGGATTCAATCGCGGACTCCATTTTTTCAAATAATGGTATAAATTTTGGAAGAACAATGTTTTAAGTTGTAAGTGTAAAATTTCTATTATCTGTTTATACTGATGACTGATAAAAAAGATATCGAAGAATGTGAACAAGTTGACCTTAAAAAATTTGGCAAATCAAGTTGTTCTACTCAAAGAACTATGTTATCCAACACAAAGTTTGAGGTGGAGAAATTCGACGGTACGAATAACTTTGGCATGTGGTAATGTGAAGTATTAGATCTATTGTTCCAAAAAAGATCTAACTTGGAGACGAGGCTAGGAGATTATTCAAATGAAGATTGGAATTATGTCAACCGACAAGCTTGTGGCACAATTCGACTGTGCTTAGGAAAAGATCAAAAGTACTTTGTCATGAAAGAGAATATAGTTGTAGGCACAATTCGACTGTGCTTAGGAAAAGATCAAAAGTACTTTGTCATGAAAGATCAAAAGTACTTTGTCATGAAAGAGAATATAGTTGTAGTTCTCTAGAAGAAACTAGAGGACAAGTACATGACAAAAAGTATTGAGAACAGACTCTACTTGAAAAAGAAATTTTTTCATTTCCAGTACAAGAAATGTACCCCTATGATTGAGCACTTAGATAATTTCAATAAATTTTTGTCCGATTTGCAAAATTTAGATGTTGAAATTATCGATGAAGATAAAGCTTTGTTGTTGTTGAATTCGTTATCTGAGAGCTATGAGCATTTAACCACAACCCTGTTATATGGAAAAAAAATGAGGTTAAGTTCATAGATGTTTCAAATGTTTTGGTAAATAATGAGTATCGAAAGAAGGATCAACATGATCACAGAGACTCAATATCAGAAGTATTAACGGTAGGTAGAGGTAGGACGAAAAAAATAAATCTGGCGGATTAAATAATAAGGGGCAATCCATATCAAAGTCTAGAGGAGAGTCATCCAGAAGACGTCCTACGAAGGACGAGTGTGCCTATTGTCACCAGAAAGGGCACTGGAAGAAAGATTGCCCAAAGAAGGACAAGTCAAATGCAAATGTTGCACAGAAGGCCGATGAAGATGAAGAATCAGCCTTTTCAGTTTCATCATCAGAAACCTACTCAAATAAGTGAATCCTTTGATTCTGGATGTTCTTATCATATGTGTCCAAACAAACATTGATTTTCGAGTTTTGAGGAGCTCGATGGAGGAGTTGTGCTTATGGGCAATGACAATACCTGTCAGACAAAAGGGATCGGAACAATACGACTAAAGATGCATAATGGTACAATTAGATGACTTACAAATGTAAGGTATATTCCTCACCTAAAGAAAAACCTTATTTCTTTAGGTGTTCTAGATTTTGATGGTTACAAGGTTATATTGGAAAATGGAGTCTTGAAAGTTGTACGAGGTGCATTTGTAGCGATGAAGGGTACTCGGAAGGTGAACTTGTATTTCCTAGATGGGAGTACATTTACAGGAAGAGCAATTGTCTCAAGTAGTTCTAAAGAAAAGACAAATGATTCTTCTCAGCTATGGCACATGCACTTAGGGCATGTCGATGAAAAGGCTTTGCGAGGTTTAATGAAGCAAGGTCTTTTGAAAGGTGCCAAGACTAGAAAGTTTGATTTCTGTGAGCATTGTGTATTGAGAAAACAAATAAGAGTCAAGTTCGGCACTGTCATTCATCATACTAAGGGATCTCTTGATTATATTCACACAGAGGTAAACGTTGGTTTGTGACTTTTATTGATGATTTCTCTAGATACGTCTGGATATACACCATGAGTCACAAAGATGAAGTTTTAGATATCTTTCTTAAATGGAAGAAAATGATCGAGACTTAGACAGATAGAAAAATTAAGAAGCTCAGATCTAATAATGGTGGCGAGTACAAATTAGATCTTTTCTTCAAAGTTTGTCAAGATGAAGGGCTAATCATAATTTTTTTAGTTCCTTGTACACCATAGTAGAATGGAGTTGCAGAACGAATGTCATATGCAACTCATATAGTCAACAGATTTCCTACGACTGCACCTAAAGAGGTATGGTCTGGACAACCTGTTTCTGATTATGATTCATTGCGAATATTTGGATGTCCTGCATATTTTCATGTTAGTGAATCCAAAATGGATCCTAGAGTAAAGAAAGTTGTTTTCTTAGGATTTAAGGAAGGAGTTAAAGGATTTTGACTTTGGTGTGGTGAATCCAAGAAGATTGTCTTAAGCCGAGATGTCACATTCAACGAGTCTGTTATGCTGAGACAAATAAATTTAGAGAAAGAGAATGAAAGTCCAAATACTCTTTCTAAGATGATGCTTGAGACTCTGGAAGATCCAGAAAAGATTACACCGACTACCGATCTTGGTGAAGATGAAATTGATGATCAAGAAGAGATCTCAGTTGAGGTGGAGGTTCTCTCACCATCACCACTGATTAATCAACAACTAGAATCTATTGTCATTACCCGACCGACAAGAGAGATTAGGAAGCCTACCAGATACACAGACATGGTAGCATTCACACTTCCAGTAATTGATGATGATGTCCCATGCACTTACAGAGAAGCCGTGCAGAGAGTTGATAGTATGAAGTGGAAGATGGAAATGGATGAAGAGATGAAGTCTCTACATCAGAATTAGACTTAAGAGTTGGTTTAACTTCCCAAAGGAAAGAAAACTATTTTTTGCAAATGGGTCTATGCCAAGAAGGAATGTGTTCCTAGTAAAGACAACATCAGATACAAAGCCAGATTGGTAGCAAAAGGATATGCTCAGAAAGAAGGAATAGACTACAATGAGCTATTCTCACCTGTTGTTAAGCATTCATCTATTCGAATATTGTTGCCTTTAGTAGCACAGTTTGATCTTGAGTTAGCTCAACTCGATGTCAAAACAAATTTTCTCCATGGTACTTTGAATGAAGAGATCTATATGTCTCAACCTGATGGCTTCAAAGTTCCAAGACGTGAGAATTAGGCTTGCAAGCTGAGCAAGTCACTTTATGGTTTGAAGCAATCACCACGATAGTGGTACAAGCGCTTTGATAGCTTCATCAGAGAGCAAAAGTACATATGCAGTCAACTTGATCACTGTGTATACTTTCAAAAACTCTAAGATGATACCTTCAATTATTTGCTCTTATATGTTGATGATATGTTGATTACATCTAAAAGCAAGGTGAAGATCGACAAATTAAAGGCTCTATTGAGTTTATAATTTGAAATGAAAGATCTTGGAGAAGTTAAGAAAATTCTTGGGATGGAAATCACAAGAGATAGAGTTGCAAGCACAGTTTTTCTAACACAGACTCAATATCTGAAGAAAGTACTACAAAGGTTTGACATTGATGAAAAAACCAAACAATTGATGTCACCTAGCACCATCGATGAGAATAAGCAAATGGAACGTGTTCCATATGCAAATTCCGTTGGTGCCTTGATGTATGCAATGGTTTGCACCAGACATGATATTTCCTACGTTGTTAGTATGGTGAGTCGGTACATGCACAATCTCGGTGAAGAATTAGTTAAATAAATGGAAACAAAAAAGATATTTAGTGTAACTATTGCAAAGAACTCTGGTATGTTTAGTCTCATTGTTGGAAGTATAATATGTGCAACTATTGTAAGAAACGAGGTCATATCATTTTGGAGTGTAAAATCTTAAAGAATAAGCAAAGTCAACCGGCTTATGTTAATATAATTTGTGATAAAATGGTAGTAAATACAATAACATAAAATAAAAATGCACTGTCTCTCACACCATAAGTCGTACAAAAGATGATTCAAGACTCCATAAAGTCAACACTTCATGGTGTTCTTTCTTTGATTTTTTCTTTTGTTGGGATATCAGATTCACGAAATAAATTGAATATTTGGTTTCTCGATTCAGCCACCTTTAATCATATGAGTAATCAAAAACGTGTGTTTGTTGATCTAAAACCTTATTTCTTAAATCAAATTTTCACTATGAAATGGTAGAAAATTACAAATTCAAGGAATTGGAACTGCTTGCTTGTTAACTAATTCTTCAAAATCCATTTGTCTTCCTAATACCTTTTATGTTCCTCGATTGATAACCAATTTGATTTATGTTGGACAATTGACCGATCATAATTTTTCACCTAGTGGTTGTGATGTGCAAGACCTTTAAACAAGGCAAGTGGTCATGAAGGGACATAAACATGGGTGTTTCTTTCACCTTAATCTTGATCTTAAAAAGAATTCTCCATTTTGTTTTACTGCCAACTCGTCTGCTTCACTTGAGAAAACACTTGGGATTTATGGTATCGTCGTTTAGGTCATCCACATACAAGTAAATTAGAATATATGTTCATATATCAGATTCTCCCGAATAGGTTGACTGATAAGAATCATATTTTTAAACGTTATCAAACTTGTGTTCTTAGCAAATTTGCTAAATTACCTTATGTTTCTAATACTACTAAAGTTGATGCACCCTTTTATCTTATTCATTGTGATTTATAGGGACCTTATCCTATTTTATCTAGACTTAGTTATAAATATTTTATTATATTTATTGATCATTTTACACGTTATATTTGGGTGTATTTCTTGCATGCTAAATATGAATTAGTCAATGTTGCCAAAACATTTATCATTATCATAGAAACACAATTTAGGAAGACAATAATTTTTTTTAGTTTAATTCTGGTGGAGATTTTTGTGCATCTAAACATGTTCAATTCTTCACTAAAAATATATTTTAGCTCAACAATCTTACCCTGGGATTCCAAAATAAAATGAGATGGTGGAACATAAAAATCATCATGTTGTGGAAATAACTAAAACTCTTTTACTGGAGTCTTGTGTTCCATCTTAATTTTGGGTAGAGGTTATACATATTCTTGTTTATCTTATAAATAGGCAGACTACTCCTATACTTGGAAATCAATCTCCATTCGTTTCTCGTTTTCATAAATCACCAAATTACATACATCTTTGTGTTTTTGTTGTGTTTGTTTTGTTTTGCTTCCACCCCATGAACGACATAAATTATCTACTAAGGGTACTAAATATGTTTTTATTGGGTAAGTAATAAACAAAAAGGTTACATTTGTTATGATCCTCAGTATCATCGCCTACGGGTACCTCGTTATGTCATTTTTTGAGAACTTGTATTTTTATGCCTCGCCTTCAAGTACATTGCTTCCAAATTCTACCATTTTCATGTTGTATAATTTTTTGAATCCTTCAGTTTTTGGTTCATCTAGTGTTAGTTTTGATACACTCGATGTGTTCTTTCCTGATCACGAGCTTGAAGGTCTTTCCATTACTGTCCCAAGTACTACACCACTATCAATTTTGCCTTTTTAAAATGATCTACTTGTGTTAATTTTGGTAAAATACCTGATTGTTTAACTCTTTTTACAAACCTTATATTTTGTCCAGATTCCTTCTACTTATAAATAGGCAATGAAACACTTTGTTGGAAAAAGGGCTATGGATTGATAGAGAATCATACTTGGGATTTAGTCACACGATCATAATACTTCTGTCATAGGGAACAAATAGGTCTAAACTATTAAAGCTAAGCTTGATGGTATTCTAGATTGTTATAAAACCTGGTTGGTAACTCAAGGCTACAAGTAAGAATATGGGATTGATTACAAAGAAATGTTTGCTCTCTTGAAAAAATGACTACCATTAGAACTCTTCTTGCAATTGCAGACTTGTTTACTAAATTTATATCTTTTGCTCACCATAAGTATCTTGTAAACAAATTGATATACCTTCAATTTGAAGTGATGTCAAACATATAAAATCTTCTCGATAATTAAGAAAAAAAAATTCTTTTAATATTTTGGGACTTATATTATATATTACTTATTTATATTCATGTTAAACTTAAAAGATTTTGTCAATAATTAAGGAAAAAAATGTTTAATAATATTTTGAAATTCATATTATATATTATTTATTTGTATTTTTTGATTAGTTAAGTTTGATATATATAAACTTAAATATTATTGTATATAGTATTACTGTACCCTTCTTATAAAACACAAAAAATATATATAGTTTTATTTCTCTATTCCATAATTTATCACATCACACTACTACAAAAATGGGTATTTAAGTCGATACGTAAAGTCGGTTCGATATAGAACCGACGCTATCCACGTAGGACGTAGCGTCGGTTGATGTGTCAAACCGACGCTATGCGTGGACGTAGCGTCGGTTGACACCTGGAACCGACGCTATCCACGTAACATAGCGTCGGTTCGACACGTCAACCGACGCTACACACGTGGATAAATATTTTCTCTTCCTTTCTTCCCAGACAGAAACTATTTTCAGCGTTGCAGAACTCTAAAAAATCGAAAACCTCCTCCTCCACTCTTTCTCATTTTCCGGCCACCTACGACTACCATTTCCATCATCGGTTAGTGAGTTTTCTTCCTCTTTAACTAATCTTTTAAATCCCCTATTATTCATATTTTTTTCCTATTATTATGTGTTATTATTTATGTGTATAGATTGTTGTATTATATATGTAGGTTTCTATTATAACATAAGGAGAAGAATATGACGATCTTGAATAAAATAGAACAAAACCATGGTAATTTTTCTGTTATTAATTAATATTTTATTTTTCAAATATTTGTATTATTTGAACTGTTTGTTAAACTGATTTTGGTTTTTTTTTCTGCTCGAATACAGGTTAAAAATGAATAAATTTAAAAAAAAAAAAAAAAGTTAAAGTCGGTTCACGGGGTGAACCGACTTTACACTTTAAGTCATTTAATTTAAAGTCGGTTAAAATCCGACTTTAATGCTCCTTTTTGTAGTAATGTCATTTATCGGAAGTAAGTGTCCTTCGGGTTTCGCAAAAAAAAAAAGTGTCCTTACTTCGCAGTTAGCATCACCACGGGCGACAGCTAACATGAGTCTGGTATCTGTTTCTTTTATTCTCACTGGTCTTTCTGTCAAGAATGGTGAACTCACGTAAGTTGGAAGCCAAAATTTAGGGCTTTACCTGATATTTTTTTGTTGCATTATTGTTTATCAATACCAAAAACTTATCCTTTGTATTACCGTAGTTAGTGAATGTAACAATCACACAGGAATCATACTTTAGTGAATGTAACAATCACACAGGAATCATACTTTAGTGAATGTAACAATCACACAGCAATCATACTTCAAATGGTTTACTGCATCAATAATAAAACCTCGTGTGGTTGCTTATATTAACATAGAATGATACTAAATTTATCCCTTGGCACTAGTTTTAAACAATGGAATTTTCTTGTCGTATTTTTCTCCATAAATTCAGATAGTATTTTCTTATTTATACATAAATTTTAATGCTTTTGTTTTATAGTAAACAAATCTCAAAAACCCTTTTTACCTAACAGGGGAAATTATATTTTTATCCTTAGAGTTAACAGGATATTATTGATATTATTTGTAATTTTCTCTATATTTTTATATTGTTCATTTTTTGCGTCTGATCTAACCGACATTGCCGTTTGATTTTCCTTTGCTTTCGGCCAGCCAACTAAAAATTTGAAAGAGGAAAATAAATAAAAGTATTTAAATAATTAAAATAAAATTTTATCATTTAAAATCAAAGGCATATTTGGATGATAACATTCGATAAATAAATGTAACATATTTTTCTTTTTACGATTTTTAATAACATAAATTATAATTTTATAAAGTATTAATTTCTTTGTAAGAAAGAATATTTCTTCTCTCAAAAAATTATAAATCTAATTACTATAGTAATAAATGATAATTTTATTAGTATTTAAAGGACTTTTTTTGATAAAAATATATTAGATTCATAAATTTTTGAAAGAAGAAATTCTTTCTTACAAAGAAATTAATATTTTATAAAATTATAAGTTATGATATTAAAATAGTAAGAAAAAAAGAAAAGAAGTTATGATATTTATTTATTTATTATTATCATTTAAATATGCCTTTAATTTTTAGTTATTTTAATTATTTAAATACTTTTATTTCTTTTCCTTTTTTCAACTTTTTAGTTTGCTGGCCGAAAGCAAAGGAAAATCAAACCGCAATGTCGCTTAGAACAGACGCGAAAGTTAATGGGTCCAACTTTCTAAATTTATTTTTCAAAAAAGAAAAACCGTTTATTTGTTATTTATAATTTTCCTTTTTAATAACGTGGCCACAAACAACCAAGGTTCTATCTGTACCTTACACGTTGCACCATAATCCGCTCAAAACCAATTAAACACCCGCCAACTCACATTCCTTTAAGAAAATGCAAATACAAATACAAATTAAAACAAATATTTCAGATCACTAAAAAGGAAAAAAATAAAAACATGAAAAATAAAAAATAAAAAACACATAATTGAAATTTACAGCACTAGTAATAGTTTTATATTATCAGATCTAGTGAGAGAAAAAAAGAAGTGAAGTTTGAGCAATGGAGGAGAAGCTGGTAAAGAGGTTGGAATCGGCGGTTGCTCGCTTAGAGGCGTTGTCTATTGGGTCGACGTCGTCGAGTGGTTTGTTTGATGCCGGTGGTGATAGTGGGCCAGTGGATGCGTCGATTGTAGCATTCGAGGATATGATGGGGCAGTACTTGGGTAGGGCTTCGACTGCTGCTGAGAATATTGGAGGACAGGTTTTGGATGCAACTAAGATTGTACGAGAAGCTTTTTCTGTTCTCAAGGAGCTTCTTATCAAGGTCAAGCAAACTCAGGTTTTTTACCGATTTCTTACCACTTTATTTTTCGTATTATTGGTTGTTTGTTTAGGATGTATGTTATTTTGTTTTGGTGAACTTTTCTTTGGTGAAATAGTGGTGGATAATTTGCTGGCTCAGCTTGTCATAAAAGAATATTTGTGTTCGACTGAGTCTATTTTGATATTTGGGGATTTATTGTTGTTGTTATATGGCCGTGGATCTGACGTACTATCTTTTGATTTTTTATTGGATTATGAAAATGGCCGAGCTATAGATAACCGGATGGCTTTGAAATGGAACAGTTAATAATAGATGGCCTGTCAGATATTAATAATGATCTATCATGGACTCATGGTTACAACTTACAAGTTCATGATGAGATGCATTGTATTTGATGTTTCTCTATAAATGGTGTATTATATTTATAGATATATTTTTATGTTTAAATCTGATCTCTGAATGCTGTTGCGGTGTTATTTATATATCAGCTAGTGGTTGATGGCTGTCGTTGATTTGGTGTTTGATGAGTTTGAAAATTTAGGAAAATATTGGGTCATGGTGATTGAAAAAAGAGAGAAATATATTTGTAAATGATTTCAATCAGAACCACTTCCAGATAAGTTAGCTTCTTATTAAAAATTAGCTTGTACATACATGCATGACGGCAGAAGTGATAATTACAATCATGTTCTGTAAGAATTATGCAGAAGTTTCAGATGATGAATGTTAAGTTCCAATTCAGTGATGGATGTGTTATGTATGGTTTATCTATTTTATCTGACATGGTTCAATTTTTTATGAAATGTGCTACTTCGATGTTTAAATTAATAAAAAAGGCTTACTACTTTGCTTTGCAGAAACCAGATATTGCAGGACTGGCTGATTTTCTCAAGCCCCTTAATGAAGTGATGACGAAAGCAAATAGGTTGACAGAAGGGAAGCGTTCTGATTATTTTAATCACTTGAAGTCAGCTGCTGATAGTCTCTCAGCTTTAGCATGGATTGCATATACAGGAAAAGACTGTGGTAATTGAAACATTAGTTACTCTTCCATCTTTTTGAAACAGGATAGAAGTGTGACTACTATTTTGGACTAGCTAGAAATCTCTTTGGAAAGGGTCCTTGTGTTCGTATTATCATAAAGACAAGATACTAATTATTTTTACCTTTTAGCTAGACAAGTGCTCTAGCCGATCTAGAGCTAAGCAATCCTAGTTGGTATTTTGCTTATCTTGAGGTTAAGAGATTTCTCTCCCCAGACCGAGAAGAGAAATATCAATGGTTTTATTGATTCATAAATAGTAGAAATACACTCTTAATAATCTAGAAATAGTGAGCATACAATTGATTAAATGTAAGTAAAGAAAAAAATACATACGTCACTTAATTGTTAAATACACCATATGCATTCCTTGTATGGACCAAGACGCCCTTCCCCAAGGACATTTGAATTCCATGTGGGACTTGAGACTTAAAACATACTAAAGACAACAAATACTAAGGTTTTTACTTGTTGGACACAACCCAAACCAGTCTTATTTCTAATATCTGCATTACATTTGGACCAAAATTTTTTTTTGTCTTTGATCTTTTGTTCATGGTGTTCTTTGTATCATTGTCTCTTGAAGGAATGAGTATGCCTATTGCACATGTGGAAGAAAGCTGGCAGATGGCTGAATTTTATAATAACAAGGTACTCTAGATACTATAAGATGTCTTAATTTGTATTAGTTCGATGATGTTCTCTTATTGTATTACTGGAGTTAGGATTCGAAATTGCTTTGGACAACAAGGACTCATCTAAGATAAGAGTAGCAGTTAAATTTACATTAATACCCCTATAGTTGCACACATTCTGTGCAATTATATTAATAATCCATATCAAATGGTCACTGTTCCTTTTGTGGGTGTTAGTTTGGCCGAAAAATGCAAGAATTTTTTTTCCTTCAAATTCCCTTTTTACCCAGGCTTCATTTTCAGTGTCATTTGAGGCAATAAAACGTTCCTTTGTTACCGATTTAGATGTCTGTCAAGAAATGTCTTCATCTATCTTAATTTTACAAGTTTAGGGATTCAATTGTTTCAATTAAAGGTTGGTCAAGTTTGGGGACTCTACTGTCTTTAATCATCTTAATTCATACAAATAGTTTCATTAATTGTGTTGTCAACATTAACATAGCTTCCTTAACCTCATTAGTCATTTTTATATTTGTTCTTGTTCAAGTAACAAGGACTCACTAAGGAAGAGGTTATTGTATACTATGGTAAACATTGCAAATCAGATTTCTAACTTAAGCTGTTTAGATTTCGAGACCTAATGAAACGAAAACATAAAAAGCCTATATCTCCTAGGGATTAGGTCATTACAAGCACAAATGAGCCAAAGTTTCTGTCGCATGCAGTCCTGGTAACTATTTTGCTAAGCATAAAGCACTTCAATGTTAAAGTGCTGACTTTTGCCATTTTAATTATTGTAGATTCTTGTTGAGTACAAAACCAAAGATCCAAATCATATAGAGTGGGCCAAAGCTATGAAGGAACTCTATTTACCTGGTCTAAGAGATTACGTGAAGAGTTACTATCCACTGGGTCCAGTTTGGAACTCCACTGGAAAAGCAGTGACTTCTGCTCCAGGAAAAGCTCCTACACCAAGTGCTCCTCCCCCTCCTGCTCCACCAGCTTCTCTCTTTAGTTCCGAATCCTCTAAGGCTTCTTCATCTGGTTCCAAAGAAGGGATGGCTGCAGTTTTCCAAGAGATTAGTTCTGGGAAGCCTGTGACTGCAGGTGGAATTTATATTCTGACTTTTTTCTTGACCATTTGTTCTTCAAGTGTATAATGTATGGTATAATGGTTGTCTGGAATTTGTTTCCTAGGTTTGAGAAAGGTCACAGATGATATGAAAACGAAGAATCGTGCAGATAGAACTGGTGCTGTTGGTATTGGTGAAAAGGAAACTTGTACAGCTTCGTCTTCTTCTACTAAAGCAGGTCCTCCAAAATTGGAGCTTCAAATGGGTCGCAAGTGAGTGCATTATCTGTAATTGTTGAACTTTAAAGGAATGTGATTTTATTAAGTGTTTTATCTTTATCATTTTTCAGGTGGGCTGTTGAGAATCAAATTGGAAAGAAGGACTTGGTTATTAATCAATGTGATGCAAAACAATCTGTATACATTTATGGATGCAAAGATTCGGTTCTGCAGGTTCAAGGTAGTTTTTATACCTTCAAAATGTATTTCCTATTTGTATTTATGGTTTTGAATGTGACACTAAGCCATTTGCAATTTATTCTGTTATTATTTTAACAATGTACAGGGAAAGTGAACAACATTACAGTGGATAAATGTACAAAGATGGGAGTTGTATTTACGGTTAGTATGACGATATACTATTACTGATGCCAGAAATTTGTTGTAGACATCTAGGCTCATGTATACTCATTGCTTGAAAATACAGGATGTTGTTGCCGCTTTTGAGGTTGTGAATTGCTCTGGGGTTGAGGTGCAATGCCAGGTACTGGAAATTTTACCTCAATCTCTTCATTTTGGGGAATGAAGCATCCTCATTAGTTATGTGGCCTAACTTTTATTCATAAATTTGATCTTGATTTTAATATTTGCAATCATTTAATTTAGTTAGACTGAGTCACTGAGAAATTTAATTCCTATTTTAGGGTTCATCTCCGACAATTTCAGTTGACAACACATCAGGATGCCAGTTATACTTGAGCAAAAATTCACTTGAGTCGTCTATAACGACTGCCAAGTCAAGTGAGATCAATGTATTGGTACCTGGTTCTTGGCCTAATGATGATTGGGTATGTTTCTTTTCTTTTTCTATTTTCAATCTTTATGCCTGGCTTTCCATGAGCATGTACTTTGCATATGGGAAATTTGATTGGATTAGTTATAAAATATGTACATTGACAGGCAGAGATGCTTTTACACACACATATATATACAGTGATTCAATGTAATAGTTAAATTTCCAAACGGAAGATGTGAAAGTGGTGCAATTAGTAAGACTGTGTTTCTGTCCGTTTTTTTTTAATATATGCATGTGTGTCCTAGTCTAAGCTGTAAAATAATATCCCCTCGTATTGGGAAGCCTTAGAAATTTTAAAGCTTGATATTACAACATTCATTAGGATGTGCTATGATTACATGAATATGGATTATATTATAAATGACATTAAATTCAAGCATAAACAAATATACATAGGGAGACAAATGGAGAGAGGGTGTAGAAGATACAGATCCGCTGTACAATAAGTCGAAAATTTAAGTACTTTATGTATGTGTAAACCCAAGATTCACCTACATAATCCGCATCAATAATGACACCTTTTGCCTTAAACCATCTTTGGATGATTCAGACAGACAATTGTGCCTCGGTCTAGATAATTACCTCATCTCCAACCAACAACTCGTGTAAAGAAAGATGTTTTTTGGGTTGTTTTTTCCCTGGTGGAGTCATTTGGGCTGATTTATCAAGTAATCAAGTGGTACTGAATTTATGCTACTAGCTGCAATAGTTTTGTTCATTTACTAATGATACTTATTTAGGTCAACGGTAATGCACTTTAACTAAGCAGGGATAAAAATTTGGAATGATACTGATGCATAAAAAAGTTTGTGAATGTCAGAGTCAGACTTATCCATTTTGACAAAACAAGTTCAAGTTGGTGATGGTATTTTGAAGTATGAAGCTTATGTACTAAATATCGTACATAGGTTACTTTCAGTTTTAACAAAGTGATCATTCATGTTCTTGAAATTCTTATTCTGACTGAGGAATGCTAAGTCATACAATTTTTCACCCACACCTCTAATGTTGTGCCACATGTTAGTATTATCTAAAAAAATGAATCATTTTTCCACTTTTCAAAATAATTTTGATAGATGGCATGATATAAGAGTTATGAGTGCAAAAGTTGGTGCAAATTTGTGTGATATAAGCATTCTCTATTCTGGCTTCGTTTGTCTGAAAATTTGGCCAAAATATTGAATATTGGATTTGTTACTTGGGATGTGTATTAAAAGGCTAGGAATGGCATACAATGAATTTGTGAGGTTTAAAGGCAAGTCAAGGGAGATTTTATTACTCACTGACCTTTATTTTAAGATTGACAAATTTTGGACGGCTTTATACCTGCTCCCTATATTTTAACCTTGTGCTATTTTTGAGAATTTCTTATTAACCAGAACAGTACCTAGGTTCACTGATTGCATAGTGCAAGAATGCCTTAGTTCGTTATATTAGGCTTGATCATACTGGAAATTTGCACTTATCAAATCTTAGTGTGTTGATCAAAATGCTAGACAGTAAATTGCTGTGGTTGCCTGATTTGCTATTGTATTTCTTGATAAGCAAACAAGCCATAAGATGATGTCCCCCCCCCCCCCCCAAAAAAAAAAAGTTCTATTTAACACTGCTAGATTTAGTTCATTATGTGGATACTGTATTTGTCAAGTGGGATTTTGAATTATTTTAGCCTCACTTTATCATTTGCACGCGCCATTAAATCTTGGTTGCTAAGACTGAACATTCTTTAAAATCCTGCTTGAGGTCTTCAATTATTCATATACATCCTTTTTTTTTTTTTGCCTGTCCTTTTGCTAATAGTTAAGACGGATTCTTATTCTGTAATCTCACAACTAAGAAAAAAGAGTGTCAACACATAAGTTGTGGGGACCCCTTTGATTGATATAGTTGAGTCCAGCATTTCTTTATTTCCTTTCATATTGCTATTGAAGAAAAAATGAAACGCACCATTACTATTTTTGTCAATTGTAGTCCAATTCTGTTGTCAAAAATGAAAGAAAGGCTAGAAAGTTAGAGATATTCATGTGGATTACCTTGTATGCTGCTTTTGCAGGTGGAGCATGCTTTGCCACAACAGTTTTTGAATGTCTTCAAGGATGGTCGCTTTGAAACTTACCCCGTCTCCCACTCTGGAGGGTAATTGGTAATATTTTAGTTGCCAATATACCTATTTTCATTTGAAATTAATTCTTTGAGCTATGGAGCAGTGGTTTCTATTCTTTTTCCTCTTGATTCAGTTGATTTTAGCTCTGCGAGTGTCAATGTCTTGATCGATTGCTTTTGTGCTTGCTGGTTTATTAACTTTTCGGTGTTATCCACATTATATTTTCAATATTTAATTCTGAGGTATTTTTTTGTTCCAATTAGATTGTGGATTGTAATGTGATTTTATGTTTCTGCATTCAATCGGTAATGAGTTTTTGTGCTCTGGTAAGTTTTGCTTCTTCACATTTTTTGTAGATTTTATATTTGTGATCATCTTCATTGTGTACTTCGAATATTGGAGGATTATGTTTTTTAGCTGTTAGTTCTTGGCTTGAATTTCGTTTTTCATTTATTAAGAAAGAAAAGAAAAATGGAGGTCTGCACATCTATTAGAAGCAAGTATTTCCATTTCCATGTCAATGAGTTCAGGAGCTTCATGGCATAATGTAACTGAATTAGAAGGGCAAAGCTACAAGTATTCTATAGTACTAACTAGTAACTACGAACTCAAGTTGTCATTAGTGTCTTTTGTTAAGAATATGAAAGTGGATTTTTATCAAAATAATAACACTACTCACCCCTGTAACTAGAACTTGAGTTTTAGACCTTTTACATGTTCAAATAAGTTATATATCATTCAGTTAGAGTTGGCATATGAAAGTGGATTTAGATACCAAGCCTATACATCCATGATATTGGGTACAGGAGTAATTAATTATAGGAACTGAATTGTCAATCCACAACAATTTGCTTGGGAAACAACAAATCTTGGCATGGAAGTATCATTAAACAAATTTCTTTTATCAGCGTATACTTAAAAAAAAAAGTTGCACATTCACACTTATACATTAGTGGGGTTGGAATCTATGTTCTTTCCGTACCCATAAGAGCACTACAAGGTAATTGGTTATATTAATTTAAACCTTTAGTAGCAGCAACTAAGACAAATCATTAAAGAGGGTAAAATTCTTGGTCTATAACCTTGCAAAGACTACTTTGCTATTATGTCACAAATGCCGAAAGTTATACCAGAAAAGAACTGAAAAATTTCCTCGAGGAAAACAATATGTATCACTTGTTTTGTTACCACACCCAAATGGCTATTGAATCAATGTCATTAGAATCCTTGTTCTGTTTATTATTTGATGTATGACGAATAGTCGGTTAGACTACTAGTAATTTTATTTGTATTTATTGGGTTATATCTCTATGAACATGTCAATTTTTTATTGATAGTTAAGTATGGATTTCGTTATCAAATTAAGTGGAATTTACAATAATGAGATATTTAGTTTATTTTTAAATGGTAATGTATTGAGTAGACTTTTCTGTCATAAGTACAACTTACAATACACTCGGTTAGGTCACAGCTCATAGAAAATTTAAGTTATTCTGACTATTTCAATAAATTGTTCTGCTTGCTAGGATGAGAAGTTCATCATGTAGAAAATTAGTTTCATTCGCGTAGATTTTTCTCTACACCTTACTAGCCTATGCTGATTTATTTTGAATTCGAGTTTGGTCCATTTATATACCATCTTGTGATCCATTGGCATGTAATTTAGGTAGAAAATTGAAGGTTTGAATGACATGTGTAATTATTTAAAAAAAAAGTATAAAAATGGTTCCTTTCATACAATTTTTTTTCATTATAATGAGAGTAGAGCCATATTTTAAAAAAAATATAAAAAATAACATCTTTATAACTTATAATAATAAAAATAACTTATAAATAAAATTAACAGTATTTAATAGTTTAAATATTATTTAATTGATTGATGTTTAAACTTAAATTATGTATTAAATTTTTTAATAATGAAAATATATAAGTTGTTATAGATGTAACATTAATAATGTTTTTTGTAAATATGTCAATTAGTTTACAATGTTTTATTCGAAGAGATGAAATACGTTTTTTTTTTCGGAAGAGAAAGTTGCGCTACTTTTTGGAGTTGAAAAGGTGTCGGAAAGGTAGTAAATGGCAGCCGACATCCACCGATTTTAACATTCACCTCTTTTATATTTTTTGTTGGTGGAATGTTATTAACTTATTATCACATAAATTTTCATATAATTTTGCTATGATATAATTATTTAAAAAAATAGATTTTATTTATTTTTAAAATAATTATGATAAATGTTATTATATAAATATTTGGGTATAAAAATATGTAAAAATATATACCATCATAACCTTTCTCTCTATCTTTTGTTGACCTCGCCGAAACTTAGACCCCTTTATTACGTTGATACTGTTATTTTTAGAGTCGATTTTATAAAGTTGCTTAGTTTTTTTTTAGTTAATTATAGATTTTTTTATAACATTATTATTAAACTTCTATTCATATACGAAAAAATATAATAGAATTTTTTTAGGTTAATTCATTCGCATCGTTTAATCATTTAGAATAAAATTTGTGTTGTTCATTTTTTTTGTAAAATAGATAAATTATATTATTTTAATAATTTTTATATTAAAAAATTATTATTATTTATATCAAGTGATTAAATACGATTAAAATATCAGTTTTTAACAATGGTAAAATTAAATTAATATAAAAAAATCACAAAATATTTTTTTTAATATTTGTTAATTATCATTATTTTATTTTAATTTTTTATTAATTTTTAATAAAAAGTAAAATATATATTTAAATAACTTTTGTTTAAATTTTATTATTGTTAATTTTTTTATAAAAAAAATCATATTAAATTTCATTTTTATTCTTGTTAAATATTATATTTTAATCACTTAATCAAAAATAATAATATTTTAATAAAAAATTATTAAAACAATATATTTTATCCTTAATTGTTCATTTTTTATAAAATTATAAAAAATCATGATGCATATTTCCCAAAACATTAAAATTTAAAATGATTTTTATCACATATTAACATGTATACTAATGCAAATGTCACATTATAATTTAATAAGTCCCTGTTATTTCAATATTTAATATATGATCTAATAATAACATATCACTTTATACCAATATTAAATTCATGATTTTAATTCAAAATGATATAATATTAAGAATAAAAATAAAATTATGTTCTTTTCATTATTACAATTTTTAAAATAATAATTAATTTTAATAACAAAATTAAAAAAATATATAAAAAACTAAATACTATTATAAATATATATTTTATTTTATTTTAATAAAAAAAATATCTTACGTATCTTATTTCAAAAATTAGTTTATAAGGAGTCAAAAATCGCATATCATGACTCAAAATTCGCATACTTTCTTTTCAATTATTACAATCATCAAAATAATAATTATAAGAATAATAATTAATGAAAAAAATTTAAAAAAGTTTTTAATCATGAAAATTTATTGAATATAAAAAAATCAATATTATTATAAATATATGTTTTTTATTTTGTTTTAATAAAAAAAATATTGTATATCTAAATAAAGTATAAACATATTTAGATTATTAAGTTTGTATTGTATTGTATTGAATGATAAATGTTTAAAAAACTAAGTTTCATGGGACTTGAAAATAACATTTTTTTTATTTTTAAAAACAACAAAGATATATATAGATTTAAATTTTAATTAAATTTTTATATAGATCTTTAAATTTTAAAAAGGTTACACCTAAGTTTTTAAATTTTTAAATTCTATAATTTAGTCTTTAAATTTTAAAATATTATTAAAATATATATTTATAAATAAAAAAATTAAGATCTATTTATGAAATTTTAAAAATTTAAAGAATAAATTATACATTTTTAAAATTTTTAAAATTTATATATAAATTTAATTAAAATTTTGAGATTAATAATATACTTCAACAAAATCTAAAATTAGTTTGTATCTTGTATTTTAATACGTAATTCATATTTACACTCCTATACCCGAGTTAAACACGTGAAAGCTAAAAAGAAAAAGAATAAGTCAATCTATCTTGGTAATTTTTTAATTTTTTTCTATTATTTAATTAAGAAAACAAGAAAATCTCTTCATTCAAAATTTCAATGATTACGTGCAAAAATGCTTTCTTATATACATAAACGAAGACTACGCTCAAGACTTTGTAAAACTTCAGCCTTTTTTCTGTCTTTTTCTTTTTTTCCACGAAGACTTGCATATTAAAAAAAGAAAGAAAGTAAGTGTGAACTGGAAACGTATTTACAGAAACTATTCATTATCCCCAAATTCTTGTTAATTGTTGACGGGATATGATATGTTATTAAAGAGATGTAAGATAAACATAACAATTATACATATAAAAAAACACGATTAAATTTTTTAGATAATAATAATATCAAAATAATAATATAAATATTAAAAAATATATCTTTTTCAAAAAAATAAAGAGAAATATTCTATTTAACTTTAAACATTATCTATAACATGCTCACGAAAGATTATAAGAAGTTAAAATGATTCAATTTTAATGTTAAGTTACAAAATTGATAAGTCATAATTAACTAAAAAATGAATAGTAAAGTTTGTTTTCTTCATAAAATAACAATAAATAAATAAACTTGAGAAATTAAGTTATAAATATAGTCTATAATATCTTCTTTTTTCAATAAATTATTTAATCTATTGTTAACGGTTTATAAAAAATAAGATTTTAAAATCACATCTCTGAAATCAATAGTTAGTCGAAACCATAACACATGTTATATTTAACAAATGTTGTGAAATATAGTAATTATCAATATATTCATATATTTTCTATTCTGAATTTCTATACAATGGTTATTGTATTTGTATACTAAGAACCAGAGACAAACTAACCCTAATAGTGTTGCACACCCATACTTCTATGTTCCGCTACACACGTCAATACTCTCTCTCAAGTTGGTGTATATATGTCTCTTATATCCAACTTGTCAAGTGAGTTGTAGAAGTTCTTTACAGACACAGATTTTGTGAATATATCAGCCAATTTATCTTCTAATTTAACAAATTGAAGCTTAATAATTTTCTCTTCAAGATTCTGTTTAATGAAGTTCCGATCTATTTCAACGTGCTTCGTGCGATCATGTTGAACTGGATTATGGAAGATGGAAATGGCTGCCTTATTATCACAAAATAAGTTCATTTCAGAGTTAGGAACAACACCAATCTCAATTCGAAGTTTTTTCAACCAAAGGAGCTCACATATTCCCTTAACCATTCCTCAAAATTCAACTTTAGCGCTAGACAAGGTAACTACCTTTTGTTTCGTTTTCCTCCATGTTACAAGATTACCTTCCACAAAAGTAAAGTACCCATCAGTAGATTTCCTATCCATGATATTCCCCGCCCAATTTGAATCTGTATATCCAATGACTTCCAATTGACCATTCTTTGAAAACATAAGTCCTTTCCTAGGGGTGGATTTTAAACAATGAAGTATTCGTATGGTAGCATCCATATGGTCTTCACTTGGGCAGTGCATGAACTGACTCACGACACTCACAACATAAGCAATATCAGGTCGAGTATGAGATAAATATATGAGTTTACCCACTAACCATTGATATCTCTGTTTATCTGCTGGTACTTGGTCCACATATTCTTTAAGTTTATGATTTTGGACCATTGGAATATCGACAGGTTTACAATCTAGTAATCATGTCTCTACTAGTAGGTCTAGAGTATATTTTCTTTGGGAAAGACATATGCCTTGTTTTGATCTTGTTACCTCAATGCCTAAGAAGTATTTGAGTCCTCACAAGTTCTTCATTTCAAACTCATTTGACAGTTGTTCTTGAAGCCTAAAGATTTATTATTTATCATCCCCTATAATGATCATGTCGTCTACATAGACTATAAGGGCTGTTATTTTCCTAATCGATATTTTAGGAAAAAAGTATGGTCAGAGTTGCTTTGTTGAAACCCATATTTCCTTATTATTGAACTCAACCTGCCATATCATGCTCGAGGTGATTGTTTTAGTCCATACAATGCTCGTTGTAATCTATATGCAGTTTCTTTTCCTAATGTATCAGTATATCCTGGTAGGATATCCATGTAAATCTCTTCTTCAAGGTCACCATTGAGGAAGGCATTTTTTACGTCAAGTTAGTGCAATGGACAATCTAAATTTGCTACAAGAGATAACAAAACTCTTAACAGTTTTTAATTTAACCACAAGTGAGAAGGTTTCCTAAAAATCTATACCATGTTTCTGTGTATACCCTTTTTCTACTACCCTCGCCTTGTATCGATCAATTGACCCATCTGCTTTATACTTAATGGAGAAAATTCATTTGCATCTTACCATCTTCCTCCCTTGAGATAACTCGCTTAACACCCATATGTTATTCTTCTACAATGCCTTTAATTCTTCTTTTATAGCTTGAGCCCAGTTTGGATTAGATATAGCTTCTTAAACACTATTTGGAATTTGACATGAGGAGAGTGTTTGTGCAAATGCCCTTAAGGGTTATGATAACCCTTGAGTAGATACATAATTGGCTATTGGATACTTGGATTTTCGTTCTTCTCTGTCTTGAGAATATCAATTCAGAGGTTTGCCTCGATTGTGTATGAAAGGTAGAACATAACCAACATATGTATCTATAGTATTAGTTTGTAAAGGTGTGATAGGATAGCTTACCTTAGGAGTATTCTCAGTAGAAGAATCAGTGGATGGGTGTATCAACCATTGCATCTTCTAGAGATTCAGCCACTAGTTCAGATTCAGGTACTGGCTCATCCATATTGTTGACATTATCCGAGTATGTCAGATTGTTACTAATGTCTAACACTTCAACATCAAGCTAATTTCATTTTTCACCATAACTCTCCCCCTAAAGAGGGTAATTAGATACTGGTGATGGGAAAAAACATTCAGATTATAGGGAAGTGACATCCATGATAATGTAGGTTCTTTTAATAATCAGATCGTAGCATCGGTATCCCTTTTTTTTTTGTATGTCATACCCTAAGAATACACATCGCATAGCACACAAATCCAACTTAATTCGTTGATTTTTATAGAGGTGGACAAAAGCAACACATCTAAAAATTCAGGGCGGAAGCATCAAAATAGTAGGCAAGGGAACATGATCAGATAGCACCTTTAATTGAGTCTAAAATTGTAAGGTTTTTGTGGACATACGGTTCAGTAGATACACAGATGTAGTAACAACATCACTCCAGTATCTACTAGGCATATGTGCACTAATTAGTAAGGCTCGATCAGTTTCTAAAATATGCATATTCTTCCTCTCTACAGTCTCATTCTGTTGTGGCTTTGTGAACACGAGGTTTCATGGAGAATACCATGGTTGTCCAAGTATGTCCGAAATTGTTGATTAACATACTCTCATCCATTATCAGACCTTAGGATCTTAATTTTTTCAGAAAATTGTGTTTGAATCATAGTGTGAAACAAGTGAAACGTAGAAAATACTTCATCTTTATGTTTGAGAAGATAAAGTCATGTCATTCGTGTACAATCATCAACAAAAATTACAAATCAACGATGACCCGACGACGTAGTGACCAGGGAAGGTCCCCAAACATTAGAATGTACTAAAGCAAAAGGAGTCATACTTTTATGCATGCTCATAGGATAAAATGCCCTATGAATTTTTGCTAGGATACAAGTATCACATTTGAAATCCGAGTGTGTGACATTTGAAAATAAACTATGTAGTAAGTGTCTTAAATACCCAAATGATGGATTCCCAAATCGATGATAACATAACCAAATCTATCGCTTCTTGTTACTAACTATGTGTTGCATGTGATTATCTTTTCCTTAACTGAGGTCATCCATATAATATAAGTCGCCTCTCTTAGTACCACGCCTAATGATCTCCTTGGTGAGAATATCCTATAGAAGAAAAAAAGTAGAATACATCAATACTGCATAGTTAAGATCTGAAATGACTTGACTTACATACATTAGTCTGTGTGAATTAGAGGGTACAAGTAATGTATTAAATAATGATAATGAAGGAGATAAAGTAACTGTTCTAGCCTCTGTAACTGGATAAGTGATCTCATTGGCATTGGCAACACAACTCTGTCTCGGGTGGGTTGTATGAGAGAGATCTTTTGGGTCAAATGTCATATGGTCTGTAGCTCCAGAGTCGAGAATCCAATCCTCATTTTCATTATGAGTAAAGATGTGAAATTCTTTACTTGAAGTACCTGGATCCTGGGAATATTTGGCCTGAGAAATAAGGGATAATGATGCATTATTGGTAGCCACATCAGTTTTCCTAGTGGTTTCCCGTTTCTTCAGTGCTTGAAGATCAGTCCACCAATCTGGATACCCATGGAGTTTGAAGCAGTGTTCACAAGTATGTTTGGAGTTTTCGCAATGAGTACATTTTATGTCAACAGAAGGTGGATTTCCCATGGATTTCTTGCTACCCAAAGAAAGAGTTCCTGGTTTTGGTAGCATCGGATTATGGTGTCCCTTGATCCCTTTGAAAGCCATAACTGCTCTGGGAGTCATATCTATACCCGTGATCATCACGGTCTGCCTAACCTATTCCCTATTGACAAATCCATAGGCATGTTCCACCGTAGGGAATGGTTTGATTTGAAGCACATCACTTCAAGTTTTATCTAGTCTATCATCGAGTCTATCGAGGAAGGTATACACTCGATCTTCCTGTACGATAGAGTTGTATTTTTGTATGTTAGTCGCACACTCCATTGGGTTAGAACAACGGAAATCAATTTCTTGCCATAACCCTTGAAGGTCATTGTAGTATTTTTCAATAGATCCACATGCCTACTTAATACGAGTAACCTGATGGCGGAGATCATATACTTGAGACGTATCTGTCCCATCAAAGTAGGTTGTAGTAGCAGAATCCCAAACCTATTTTGTAGTTGAGAATCAGATAAAGTTGGCAATCAAGGAAGGGTCCATCAAATTGATCAAGCAACCTTTAACAATGGTATTTTCCGTGCGCCATCTCCTGAATGAGGGGTCGGTTTCTAGGGGTTGGGAAAATTCTCCATTAATATATCCCAATTTATCCTTGCTAGATATATACATCTCCACCACCTGGGATCATAAGGCATAGTTATATGCGCCAACTTGATACCAATGGGGGTAGTGAGGTGGTCTGGGCTTTAGTGAGAATCTCAGTCATTTTTGTAGTTAGATCGTTGAGTATGAAATTGGTGGTTAAATCTATAGAATTTTCCATGAAATCTATCATTACTATTTTTTTTCCTTCTCTTCTCGTGCACCAAATATATACCCTAGGTTTACACGGTAACCTTTTATTTTCTATTTGCACAGGCCCTCTTCCCAGGCTGTGGAACAACGCTATATGTCGTTGCGTTCCAAGTTTCATCGAGGAAGGAGAACGGTCATGGCGGCATAGAGAGATTGCATTTATCGCTACGTTTCAAGGTTTTTTCCTTCTCTTTGGAAGGAGATACAGAGAGAACACATGTGATGGACTGCGATGAACATATATAGAGAGAACACACTTAGCGTCGTTTTATCGCTGCGTTTTGTTTCTTTTCGAAAAACAATGGTTGAATCGGCCACACCAGTAAGCAACTGACGTTAGACCCAACCAGCTAGAATGGTACGATTTCAACGAGTAAACCAAAATGGCCACCCTTGATCGAACCAGTGTCAAGGAAATCTGATGGTAGGAGAATAGAAATCAAAAATCAAAAATCAGATGGTAGGAGAACAGAAATTAGAAATCAGATGGTAAGTGTAAACTAGAACGACCACCAGAGAAATCAGAAATCAACGTAGCAAGTAGCTATCTTATTCCATTAGTGATCCATACCTTACTCTGATAACATGACAAATATTGTAAAATCTAGTAATTATCAATATATTAATGTATTTTATGTTCTGAATTTCTATACAATGGTTATTGTATTTGTACACTAAGAATTAGAAACAAACTAACCCTAACAGTATTGCACACTCATACTTTCTTGTGTTAACATGGGTATTATTACACACAGATACTTCCTTACTCCATTACCTCTATCTCTCTAGTTCATTACAGATGACAATAATATTACCAATAACTTAGATCATGACATGATATCTATCAAGTGAAGCTTCCATAACTTCACCTATTGTTGACAATATATTCTATACCATATAATTTAACTTCAATGAAATAGTAACGTAAACTTTAAATTTAAAATCTCTAGCTTGTGAATGTAACCAATAGATGAGTTTAATTTTTACTTATTTTCTCGGTTAAATGCATAATTTATAATGATTTTTGAGTTATTATGGTATTTATATCACAATATTTTTTAAATAAAAATTATTATATTATAATATTTAAATATAATATATAATCATGATTAGAAGTTACAATTTGTCTTCACCAAACTAACCAAAGCACTCGAGATACATTTTGGCACCACCAATCATTCATGCTTGTAAAAAAAATAATATAAATCAGAGCATTTCACATCTTATTTGCACATTTGCAAGCCAATAGAGCATGAAGTAGTACATGTCATTAATTTGTGTATTCTAACCTATTTTTTTAAGTAAGTGATATATTTTTTAATAAATAAAAAAAGTTTATTTTTATTAAATTTTGTCATGGGTAAACGAAATTTGCAAATTTACATTTCATTGACATATATTTTATTCTCTCTTTTTCCCATTTCTAATAGCCAATAAACTGTGATTAGTAACTCAATTTTCCACCGACAAAAAAAAAGCAAGCTTAATTTTTATTTTTTAAGTCATAAATTTAAACATAGTGTTTAATAAAGCACAAATAATCAACTTTCTTTCTTTTCTTAATGAGAAAAACGTAGCTAATCAACATAAAATCAAACCTGATTTGCTAATAATTTACTCAATCAACGAATGAACTGAACTAATAGTCTAAATAAAAATAAATATTCATTTTTCTTCCATTATATATTCATTTGTTTTCAAGTCTCTCAGCCACTGCAACAAATAAACATAGAATTTACTCTCTCATACATGGCCTTCCTTTCACAACCTCCTTCCGGCTCTCTCTTTCTCTTTCTCTTTATCTGCCTCTTAATCATCACCACCTCCTTTTACATTGCAGGCAAGTTCACCATCCAACTTTCTTCACTACTTTTTCTCTAAAGCTTGTAACTTCCACTACACTCTTCATTTAAATTGCTTTCTTCTTAATTAATTTACTCAAAACGCTTTTTTCTTATTATATTTTTCTTTTTTGCTACTAAATAAACTCGAAAATACTATATCTTTAAATTGGACCCAAATGGGTCTTTTTAACTCCTTCCTTTTCTATTCTTCAATGGTGATTTTGCAGACTCACAGTCATTCATAGGCGTTAACTATGGCCAAGTAGCTGATAATCTACCACCACCGTCGGTCACTGCAAATCTCCTCCAATCAACAACCATAAGAAACGTGAGGCTTTATGGTGCGGACCCAGCAATCATCAAATCTCTGGCAAACACTGGCATCGGAATCGTCATCGGAGCAGCCAACGGCGACCTACCCTCCTTGGCATCCGATCCAAACTCGGCAACCCAGTGGATCAACTCCAACGTACTTCCATTTTACCCCGCCAGCAATATCACTCTCATAACCGTTGGCAACGAGGTCATGAGCTCCAATGACCAAGGCTTGATTTCCCAGCTCCTACCCGCCATGCGAAATGTACAAAACGCCCTTAATTCGGCCTCACTCGGTGGTAAAGTTAAGGTCTCGACAGTTCATTCCATGGCCGTATTGACTCAGTCCGACCCACCATCTTCCGGATCATTCAATCCGGGTTTGCAAAATACCTTGAAAGGTCTGTTGTCGTTTCAGAGTGAGAACAACTCGCCTTTTGCGATTAATCCTTATCCTTTCTTCGCGTACCAGAGCGATCCGAGGCCTGAAACGCTCGCGTTTTGTTTGTTCCAACACAACTCGGGACGAGTTGACTCGGGAACTGGAATCAAGTACATGAACATGTTTGATGCCCAGGTAAGTTTGATGGGCTGGGCCCAAATATGTGTATTTTTAAATTCGATTGCTTGTGCTGGCCAGGTCGCATTTGATAAAGACTGACTTGAGAGTCAACCGACAAGGGTGCGTTATAGTCTAAGTCAAGTCTATTTTTTTTTTGGTTGTGCTCATGATTTATATTATTGGTCATTGCTATGGATTTGTGAGTTTTTTAGTTGCTGTTACTTTAATTCATAGACAATTTATGTGACAATTTTTGACTAGTTTGTATATATAAAGTATTGATCAATGCAAAAACTTGTCTAGGACGGGTATTTTTATTAAAAAATTTAAAAAATGAAAATAATATTTTTAAAATTTATAAATATAAAATAAAGTTTTTAAAACTTATAGTTACGAAAATAAATCTTATATTCAAGTTATATATTTTTATTATTTTATATTTAACGTCCAACATAATTTAAATAGAGTTACTTTCATTTAAATTTATTTAATATTTTTGTTTTGTTTTATATGATTTCTCAAAAAAAAAATCTCTATTTAGAAATGAATGGCTTAGATGTAACAGCATTTACCACTTGATATTCCCATTCCACCTAAGATTTTCATTGATCAACAAAAAAAAAGAAAAAAAAAAATGAGCCAGCCAATCCACATAATTTTATATGCTAATATCATATGTTACAAATTTATTTATTTTTAGAATCAATGTTAAAGTTAATCAGCGTGATCAGCGGTGTGGTTAGCACTGAGATTGTGGGGCAAATAGCTTTGTTATGTTTAGCTCGGATTATCCAACTTATGGTAGCATTTATTTTCCTCATCGATATTCTCTGTCTGGCTACAATTCCACGCCATCCACATAGGACTTTATGGAGGAATAATCGTCTGTTGTCATGAATAGTTTTGCATGGGTTCTCTATCTTTGTAATACCACTATTTTACTTTTGGTATTTTTTGATTCCTTGTTAAAAAGTGTCAATTTGATAAAATTTGTTATTTAATTAGAGATTTTTTACATATATAGTGATACACGTGCGATATTCAATGAAAATTTTTGAATAATCAATTAATTAAACGATATTCAAAAAATATTTTGAGATAATCAATTAATTGATTATCTGAAAATACACTTTAAATATCACATGTGTATCACTACATATGTAAAAAATCTTCGATTAAATGTAAAATTGCATCAAATTGGTACCATTTTTTAAATGTGAGTACCATTAAGGTATTATCTTAAAAATCTAGGTAAAAAAAATACCAAATATAAAATTGTGGTACTACTAATATAACAAATTTGTTTTGGGTTTTGCATGTAGGTGTGTATATATCTATGATCATGTCAATTCTCTGCCTTTAGTAAAAGCTTTTTGACAGTTTACCTGTTTGGTTAATAATTATTTTCTTTTTCCAATAGTTATGAATTAGATTATTTACATGTATATTGCGTCACTTTGTATTACAACATAATTATGAACCCTAGTGGACCTATTTGGTTGCTTAAAATGGCTAAAAATAATTACAAAGAGTCGGACTTTAGGAATTTCTTGATCTACTTATAATTCTTTAAAACACTTATTATTATTTTGAGATGGTGATTCCATATTTAGTTTCTGTTGGAGATTATAATTATGCTAGATTGCTTTTGATGATAATGCGAGCTAGTAAGCATTAAATCAGGTGGAAACAAAATAATATCTGTTTATCGTCTTTTATTTCTCTTAGAATCGAGGCTTTCTTGCTAATTTAGTATTTCAAGTAAGATTTGCCTTCGATGTGCAAGCTTGTGCCTTCTGAGATTTATACAAGGCTAAATAACTTTTAAGGTACCAAATTTTAGACATTTTAATTGAAAGGTGTTCAAATTAAAAAAACCTAATACTTTGATCCTAAATTTAATCAGAATTACACTTAATTCCTTCTTCATCACGGTCTTCATACGTAACATGATTAGGGAATTAACTTTGACATATGAGTCACATTATAGTCCCAAACTTTTAATTTAGGACATATCTTTTAAAAATATGTCCAATAAGTTTAAGGTGAAGGGTTTTTTTATTTAAAAAAAAAAGTTTTGGATGCTACTATGTGAAGCATTCCAATAAGTTTAAGATGTTAGAAACTATTTAAAGTTATATAATGTTCATGTGCATAAGAAATAAGGGCATTTGTATTTGTCAGTAAGTGTTGTTCTGCTTAAAAATATCACTATAAAATGATGGGATCCTTGAAAATATTTCTAATGTGATGTGGGCAATTATTCATCTTGACAGGCTGGCCGTTTCCATAATTTTAAATAAGTCCATTTCAAACTTTTCAACTAGGGACCACCAAATGTGCTTTCATATTGGTGGAGTAAATGTGTCCACCCAGTATTTATAGTACATTGATTCACATTTTTGTTTTTCTCTTGCATAGTTGTTGGCCTTTTGAGCCCACAATGTATATTTTCATATTATATCCATTAGTAAAAGAAGTTTGCAATCCTCTTGGCACCATATACTTAGCTCTTCACCTAACAATTAAAATTGGTGCACCAGTGAATGAGTGGCATATTGTTTGTAGTAGCTTTTATGAAGAAAAAAAATATATAGAAAGTGAGTGGTCATGAAATAGTTACTTGTACATGTAAATACATTGATTAATGTAGGTTGTGATTCATGGCCAAATGATGATTTTGCAGGTAGATGCTGTAAGGTCTGCTTTAAATGCAATTGGATTCAAGGGTATTGAGATTCTAATTGCTGAGACAGGATGGCCGTACTATGGGGATAGCAATGAAATAGGACCAAGTGTTGAGAATGCAAAGGCTTATAATGGTAATTTGATAGCTCATCTTAGATCAATGGTTGGGACTCCATTGATGCCTGGGAAATCTGTAAATACTTATATCTTTGCGCTTTATGATGAAAATTTGAAACCTGGTCCTGCATCCGAACGATCCTTTGGGTTGTTTAAGCCTGACCAAACTATGACCTATGATGTTGGTCTCTCAAAGAGTAGCCAGGTGAGACTCTCAAACTCACCATTTCTTCACGTAATATATATATTTAGCTTGGGATCAAATAGTTATAGATTTTTGATTCAGTCCTGTATGCTAATTGTAAAATGTTTTCGTTTGGCAATCATAGAGCAACAGCCCACAATCCGGTTGCAAGGATTGTTGTGTCCCTTAGTATAGGCATTTTTTGTGGTTGAGAAAAGAGAGACAATGACATGGAAGTGTAATACATGCGTACATGATTATGTACACCTTTAAAAAGAGAGAAAGAGAGACAAGGAAAAAATCTAAGAGTGAGAAGAGGGTGGGTCATCCCGTGACCATGAATCTATATTTCGAATCAATACCCATTCTCAGTACTATTGTAGTTAAGAAAAAAAATCTAGAAACAGTTCATCCAAAGCAATATTAATAACATGAGATAATCTCAAAAAGTTACTAGTTGTGGTTTACTTTAAATTTTTGATCATTACTAATGCATGGGAGGTAGATATTGCTTATAGGTCTCTGAGGTTAATTGCATCCTTTTGATCTCTGTTTTCAGACACCATCAACTACTCCATCTGCAACGCCAACAACTCCAGCGACTCCATCATCCAAACCAACTTCAGCACAGTGGTGTATGCCAAAGACTGGAGTTTCTGATGCTCAATTACAGGCCAATCTTGACTATGCATGTGGCCATGGCATTGATTGTAGTGCAATACAACCAGGAGGTGCCTGTTTTGAGCCAAATACTGTTGCATCACATGCTGCCTATGCCATGAATCTTTATTATCAAACTGTGGGAAAAAGTCCTTGGAATTGTGATTTCTCACATACAGCTACTTTCACATCCTCAAATCCTAGTAAGTTCTTCGGTTTTCCTCTCTTTTTTCTTTTAAGGGAAATTACTTCAAATAACACCTCTAATACTCATAACAATAAAGATAGAACTCATACCTTGAATTGAGAGGGGGCATGAGTTAATGTTAGGAGTGTTATATTTGTTGTTTTAAATTTTAAGGGTGTTAGTTTTGTGGTTTTTCCTTCTTTGTGGAAAATATGAACATAGGAAAAATAGCCCCATTTTTTCATGGTTAGGACATGTACTTTGATAAAATATTGATTAACTTTCTAGTTGAGCCTTGGCATATCTAAAGGTGTCTGATACTCTGATTAGATATCTGAGATTGCTTATTGCTGAGTGCTAACATGGTAGATATTGTTTGCCAAAGCGGTTAGTCTAGTGGTGGATATTATTAGGGCATGTACTTTTATTGAAGGTAAATTTTCTTGTTTAGGTTTGGCAAATCTAAGGTGTCTTGATCTGTCTGAGATTATTATTTCTAAATGCTAACATGGTAGATATTAATCGCCAAAGAGTTTAGTCTAGTGGTAGAGTAACCACAGTAAGTGCCTCATGAAGCTTAGAAGCACAAGCTCTGCTAGCTCATAGTTTCACCCGGAGACGACCCTGCTACCCAAAGGTTGAGCTTGGTGGTATTATATTGATGAAGAATTACAACTGTAATGATAACAACAACAACATAGGACATAGTTCCATATTGGCTTTTGCACAATAGTGCATATAGAAAGCGTTTTGGGATATTATTTCTTGCATTTCTTAGTTTTTTTTTCCTTTGTTGATAGGTTATAATGCTTGCAATTACCCTGATGGGAGTAATTTTGGAGGGAAAAAAACACAGGTGGGAGTAATTGACAAAAAAAAGGAGACTGGTATTGTACCAAATAAAGGACTTTTAATTACCAGAGAACAGTTACTTTTGAGTAATAAGGTAGCTGCTTACCTTTTGTTGTTGTATTTAGTAGTTGTAGTGCTTTAATTGTAAACTTCTCTTCTTTAGGTTGAGCCTTTCTTCTATCTTCAGGGCTAAAGGTTTTTATTGATTTGAGATTTTGGTTTACGAGTTGAAGGATCTCTTCTCTCCCATCTCTTGTATTATTATGTGCTTACATCCAAAAGGTAGACAAGCTTTGTAAATTTGTTTTATCAGATATGATTATGATTTTTGTTGGGAGGAAGTGTTGAATTAATAACCATTATGTTAAGTATAGATGTATTCTATTAATAAAAGAACAATGAGTTACATTTATAGTAAGTTTTTCATGAGTTCTTATTTGTTTGTTAAATTTGTCTGCTCCATATCTTTTAGGGTATAAATTCTTGTTAGCAGGATGGTCTTGTCTTAATAAACAGATCATAAGTTCTAGCTTTGCTAATTGCAAATGATATCCTTTAGGGGAGACGGGGTAAAGGATATTGATGTCTTAATAGATGTATAAAAATAATGTTGATATATTTTTTAATTTGTTTAAGTTTTTAGAAGAGTAGATTTCTCGATAACTTTTAACATGGTATCAAAATAAGAAATTCTATGTTCAATATTCTAAGTGTTTGTTCTACATGTTTCATAGAACCAATATATGTGAAAAACTAATAAATGTAGAAAAATAATATTAATCATTCTCTCACTAGCTTAACGTTTTATGAGTGTTTTTATCAACAATTTCTAACAACTCTCATGGTTGATAAATTATCAAACTTTAAAATGTTTAAAATGATCAATTTCCTAATGCAATCCACTAAACTCAATCCAGATTGGAGCTCTGTGGGTCGTGAAGACCAAATTGTCGTGAACTTTTTTTTTTTTTTTTAATAAACTACAAATATATAATATTGCCGTGAACTTGTTAAAATTAATGGATAATGGTAAACACAAGTTTAGGTCATTTGTTAATATTAATTTCAATTTTGGGTGGGCTAATATTTCTCAAACTTTAAGGGATGCGATTGATAATTATCTTAAGTTTATATGCTATTTTATTGTTTAAAAAATTGTTAAAATTGATGGATAATGGTAAACACAAGTTTAAGGTAATTTGTTAATATTAATTTCAATTTTGGGTGGGCTGATATTTCACAAACTTTAAGGGATGCGATTGATAATTATCTTAAGTTTATATGTTATTTTATTGTTTAAAAAATTATAATGAGTGCATATTTCTTAAAATTATTAATTTAATTTAATTTGATAAAATCAATGCATATTTCTTAATTAGAGAATTGATAATGAGAATGCACATTTGAGCTCTACTTGATTTTCCAAACAATTTATTTTTAACTTTGTAATATTTACACTTGTTTATGATTCATTATGTAATTTATTGTTTAGAAAATGAGTCATAGTTTTATAAATAATTGTTTTTGAATAATTTAATTCTATTTATTTTAAAAATCAGTCAGTTTTATAAATAAATGTAAAGATTTAATGAGAATAAGTTAATGTATGTTTTTAAGAAGCAAATAATCACAAGTAAAACGACATGTAAAAAATTGAACGCGACCTTCCATTTTATATTCCAAAATTCGTCATTGAATAGACCAAACACCATCGTATATTTATTACTAAAAACTTTTGACGCTATTATATCATAATAAAACATTCTATATTTGTATGTACCAGTCAAATGAATAAAAAATAAAAATAAAACTAAGTTTAGTCTTCTTTGAAACTAAAATAATTTTAAATTTAATTTCTACTTACATTACCTTCAAATCTTTCATCAATTATTATTAATTACCTCATATTTTTATCAATTTTACTTTTAATTATAAATAATATTTATATTAATTTTAAATCCATGATATCACCACCATCAAATGTGTTACGTAAATATCAATAATTAATATGTTAAAATGTATTATTAATTTCAAAACTTTAATTAAATTTAAGTATAAATTTCTAAATTTTTAAAATATACGATTTATTATCAAACTCTTATAACTTCACACGTAAGTCCATAACTTTTTAAATCTTACAATTTGGTCTTAAATTTTTAAATCTTACAATTTGGTCTTAAATTTTAAAAATTTCATAAATAAATCTTAAAATTTTGATTTAAGAATATTTACTTTAATAGCAAAGTAAGGACTTACATGTAAAATTTTAAAAGTTTGAGAATTAAATAATTGAATTTAAAAGTTTAAAAACATATGATTAAAGTTTTAAAAATTTAAATATTAAATAATATATTTTAAAATTTTAAATAAATTTAATTAAAATTTTACTACTAATAAGACAATTTAACCTAATTAATAATGCTTACGGCAGTTTCTAATATTATATTCTTGTGCGGACTAATGTATCAAAATTAGTTATTTTATAAATCTAAAATATCTTTATATTTTAAAAGAGAATATTTATAAGGTTAAAGTGCATCAGTTCGAATATCACGTGTATAATTTTTCATTCCTTTAATAAAAAATGAGATTTTAGTGCCAATTATTTTAAATTGTATTATTGGTTTTTAATTTTAATTAAATTTAAACATAAAATTTTAAAATATATTATTTTAATTTCAAAATTTTTAATTTTTTTTTACATATATTCTTAAATTTTAAAATCCCACAATATAATCACTAATTTTTTTTAAAATAACATATAGGTAATAAATTGATTATTAAAATACATATTTATGAATAAAAAATTTAAGATATATATATACATTTTTTAAAATATTATTATTAAATTATAGGATTTAAAAATTTAAATAATATATGATGTTTTAAAAATTTAAAGTTAGAGTTTTAAAACATTATCTAAATTTAATTAAAATTTGAAACTCTTGCTAATCGAATTCAAGCTATTTATACCACAGTAATACAGCACAATCGTATAAAAGTTTAGTCTAGTTCCTTGTTAATTATGTACTTATGTCTGACTTGACCTTTATGAACACATCCCACTATATGAGTAGTAAAGGCCTAAAGGGTAGTAGTTAGCCTTAGGAGAGTTAAACTCGAGTTACCATTTGCAGACTTTTCAGCAGCCACACACGCCTGTCAGGCTGTCAGCTCAGCATCCGTCATCTGAAACCCACCACAAGGCACAACTCCTTCTGTTTCTTAGCTCCTCCGTGAAAAAGGCTATCTAAAAACCCTAATCTGATACCTTTTGAGTTGGAATCAAAAATTTAAGTTTTTTCACCCCCTTTTAACTTTGTACTTCGTTTTGATGAAACACTAGGATTCCAATCAAGCTGTTGCCTATGAAAGTCTTATTTTGATTTCGAATTCGGACAAAATGTCGGTTGCCGAGCTCAAAGAGCGTCATGCGGCTGCTACCGAGACGGTCAACTCCCTTAGAGAGCGTTTGAAGCAGAAGCGTTTATCTTTGCTTGACACTGATGGTATGAGGCTTTGTCTTTTTTTTTTTTTTAATCTTCTTCTAATTTGTTAAATTGTTTTTTTCTTAGCTGTTCTTTTTTGGATTTTTGGTATTGTTCGGGATCTGATTGATATTTGGGTTTGGATTTTTTGCAGTTGCAGGATATGCGAGGTCTCAGGGGAGGACTCCTGTCACCTTTGGACCTACGGATCTGGTTTGCTGTAGAACACTACAGGGTCACACTGGGAAGGTATATTCTTGGATAATACATTGTCGTATTCACATGCATCTCTATTATGCTGTGCTTTGTGTATTTTCTTCAACTATGTTGTCCTGTTTTGTGGTGTGGTTTTGATTGCATCAAATGGATTTTACTAGAATGTGCGATCTTTTGCTTAGCAGCCCCAATGGGGATAGAAACAACTGAGAATGTATATCTTGTTAATTTGTAATTAGCTTGTGATATTGAATATCTGGACACTTCAAAGGAGTGAGTGAATATTTTTGGGAATGACAACTTAATCCTAGATTCTTGGCTTGTCAGAATGAGACTCCTTTTAACGAGGAATATGATGAAACGCACAGATCCAGGTTTTAATTATTTTTTGGGCTTACTTAGAAATTGGAAATCAATATTTAGTTATCATATTGCTTTGTCGGTTGTTGTGAATGAACTATAAGTAATGGTTTTAATGGTTACATGCTAGCATACTGATAATGGGACATACAATGAGTATTGTTTATGAACAATTCTTTTTAAGGGTTAATTGGTCTTTCCAAAAGGTGGGAACTTCAGAGTTCAGAGTCTATATTATGACTGCAGTGATTGAAGACTGGCTTAGAGTTACAATATGAGTCAACTGGTTTGGTTTTCACATTTCCTTCTAATAGAAAGGAGGCTGTAGCATGCAGTCATATCTGTACCTTTCTCATTTGCTACTTTTTTGATTGTTATGGTCATCTTATATTATGCTCAAATTTTGTGGATAATGCTTGTTATGAGTTGACATTTCCTAACTTCAGGCTCCCTCATTTGAGTCGTCGTTGTTACTCAGTGAAGGACTGTCTGTTTCATATGATGGGTAGTCATAAATTTGACTCCATTTTTATGATGATGAGGTTAAGTAGAATTTGGGCTGATTGAAAACTTTCAGGTTTATTCTTTAGATTGGACTCTTGAGAGGAATCGAATTGTCAGTGCATCTCAAGATGGGCGGCTAATTGTGTGGAATGCTCTAACCAGCCAGAAAACTCATGCTATAAAACTTCCTTGTGCATGGGTCATGACTTGTGCTTTCTCACCAACTGGTCAGTCTGTTGCCTGTGGCGGCCTTGATAGTGTTTGCTCCATATTCAACCTTAATTCACCGACTGATAGAGATGGGAATCTTCCCGTTTCAAAAATGCTTAGTGGGCATAAGGGTTATGTTTCCTCCTGTCAATATGTTCCTGAGGAGGACACTCATCTAATTACCAGTTCTGGTGATCAGACATGTATCTTGTGGGATATCTCTACCGGCCTCCGTACATCAGTTTTTGGGGGTGAATTTCAGTCTGGACACACTGCTGATGTGCTCAGGTATTTTTAGTTGATTACTGGAAAATCTCAAGCTAATTTGTGTAGTACTTGCATCATGATCTTGCTATACTACATTTATGTGCATATGGACAAAAACTAATGTGGAGAAAGATATGATTTATTAGATGAAGGATCTGATTATGTAAAGATTGATCTTTTGCATATTATTGGCTCCATTATTCTTTTGTTTGTCCAGCATATCATGTTCGAGAAATATTTGTTAGCATTTAGCATAAATTTTTAGATGAAAGAGTGGAATCAACTTAAAGGTATACACTGTTGCTGTTTTACATTGTTTCAGTGTATCAATCAATGGATCGAACCCAAGAATGTTTGTATCTGGTTCATGTGACAGAACTGCTCGATTGTGGGACACTCGTGTTGCAAGTCGAGCAGTACGAACATTTCACGGTCATGAAGGAGATGTTAATGCTGTGAAGTTCTTCCCAGATGGAAACAGGTTTGGAACTGGGTCAGTTGATGGTACTTGCAGATTAATTGATATTAGGACAGGACACCAGCTTCAAGAATACTACCAGCAGCATGGGGGTAATGATGTCCCACATGTAACTTCCATTGCATTTTCAATATCTGGAAGGCTTCTCTTTGCTGGATACTCAAATGGTGATTGCTATGTATGGGATACTTTATTGGCCAAGGTATGTAATGTGAAAATATGAAATTCAGGTGCCATCCATTTTTATGCTTTTTAAGTCATAAAAGCAGTGTACTTATTCCTGAAGTCTGTGACACATTTTCGTGCTATCATACAATAGCTCAGTATATAAAGTACTATTATTTAATAGAGCTTGGGTATGAGGCCTTTTCTAGCATGAAGAATACTGCACATCTGTGATATTTTGGTCTCTCTCTCTCAATTTATATATATACATATATATAATATAGATGTATTTGTTTGAACCTCAATTGTTTATAACATGTGAGCACAAGTGAGTTTCCTGACATGAAATGATTAGAAGTCCAAAATTATTTAGTTTCTTCGATTATGGTCCATCTATTTTGTAGTTTTCTAGTAGAGTGGGAAGATGATTTTAGGGTATTTCTAAGTTTACCTATGAAATTCAATTTCTTTGCTTTTTATATTTAAGCTTATGGATTCGTTACCTTAATTACTACAATTTTACTTTTGTTACCCTTTTTTACCTAGATTTTTGAGGTGGTACTCCCCTTTAAAAAAATGTATCAATTTGGTGCAATTTGTTATTTAATTGAGAATTTATCAGTAAACATTTGATATTCAGAGAGCATTTTTGAATAATCAGTAGATAATCAATTAATTAATTATCTGAAAATGTCTTTTGAATATTACATGTATATTACTACATATGTGAAAAATCTTTAATTAAATAACAAATTGCACTAAATTGATATATTTTTTTAATCGGGGTACCACTAAGGTATCATCTCAAAAATCTGGGTAAAAAAAGATATCAAAAGTAAAATCGTGGTACTATTAAAGTAGCGAACCCGAATCCCAAGGTTATTTATTATATCATGCATGAATTTTGGACCAAAAAAGATTATTTATCATATATCACATAAACCACATTTCAAGTTGAATAATGTTGTAGCAGTATCGTTGGTGCACTTGACCTTATTTCTTCTGTAATTCTCTCATGCATGTTGACAAATCCTTGTTGCATCTCTGGATCTCCCCATCACATGTACTTAAACCTTTTCTTGGTTCAGCATGTTTGCCATATGTCCTTGTGGCAACACTAATTTGTATGAGAAAATCATTGCAACGGATGTATAATAATGTAAATTAAATTATCGTACGACTTAAAATACATGAGAATAGAAAAGGCAAAGAAAAGATGACGGATCCATGAGAATAGAAAAAACAAAGAAAAGATGACGGATCCTTCTACTTTAGTGGCTGGAGTGTTTTCTCTTAAATATTCTTTCATATATATATTTTTTTATTTTACCCTTTTTTGTTCTTAAGACCTTAAGGATAGTCCTCTATTAATATGGTGATCAAAATAAGAGTGACCATTTCAATTATCCTTATTCTTGAATTCTCTATTTGCTTCTTGAATTCTCGACCACATATTATGGTGGATCTCGTGATGAGCAAGCCTGGCTCTAATTATAAAATTGGTAGCAGGTGGTTTTAGACTTGGGATCTCTTCAGAACTCACATGAGGGTCGGATAAGCTGTTTGGGTTTATCAGCTGATGGAAGTGCCTTATGTACAGGAAGTTGGGATACAAACCTAAAGGTTGGTGTTTGCTTATTCTTTAGCCTTTTACTTCAGCCCGCACTATGAAATAAATGATAAGAAAGCACGCCCCTCTTTTAAGAGGTCGGTTTTTTATTGTGTTCCTATTGGCCTAGTTTATTTGCTGCTACATAATTTTATTAGCAAAGAATACATAATTTGGTCAAGTGTATGATATAATCTCATTTTGATGTGCTTCTATTTACATTGCAGATCTGGGCCTTCGGCGGGCATAGGAGGGTACTTTGAGCAATTGGGAAGAGGTTACATTTTGCACATGAAGGTTCTCTTCGTTGCTGAATGGTTCCTCTTTCTTAGACCCTGTATTGTTGGTTATACTCTGGAAGTCTGAGGGACAAACAATCCTGTAATGTGTTGCTGTTGTAATCTTCACAGGGAAGACTGAATTACAGTATAAAAAGATGTATATTGCTTTATAACATTTGCAAGTGTGTTTATCATTTTATTAGTATACACTCTCACTTGCTCCTTTCTGGGTGGATCTCCAGCTAGAATTACTTGTCTGTTCTCTTTGTTCAAAATGCTTGGTGATTGTGAACAGATACAGTGTCTCTAATTATGTATTTCAAGCTAATGATGCATAATATTGGCTTGTGGTCCAAGTGGTGTGATTTTTTACCTCCACTATAATGGATGGAGTTTAAATCCCGTCTTATAATGTTTTTTTTTACTACAACTTATAATATTTTCTTTACTATAATGGATGGAGTTCGAATCCCATTTTATATTGTTTTTTTTTTTTACAAGTTATAATATTTTCTTTATTTAATAAAAAATGCTAATGATGCATGATATTGCTTTATGTTTTGGATCACTTGCGTGGAGCTGTTCAGCTGACTTTTAATGGTTCAAATAAATTACTTTTATGTGACCATTTTTTTTTTTGGCTACTAAAAGTGGCATCAACAGGTATTAAATGAGTTGTGCTAACTCAATTTGTTTGAATTCAGTTCATAATTTTATTCTCTTAAGTGAGCAACGCAAAAATGTATGCTGGTGTGGATTATTTATGGAAAATTCATTTTATTTTTTATTAAACTCATTTAAATTATTTGTAAAATATTTAATTAATTATTAATAAAACAAATAAATATAAAATATAAAATTAAAACTTCATTTAATTCAAATATCAGCTAAAAAAAATCATTAATACCGATGCTATATATATAAGTCTACAACATTAACCCTTAAATTATTATACTATTATTATTTTTTATAATTTTTAATTATATATATTAAAATTAATTCATGAATTTATTGAGACAACTTTAAATGAATTTAACTAAATTTAACAACTTATTTAACAATTAAGTATCATTCTATTAATAACATATTAGTTGTCTAAATTTAACAAATCTTCTACATTAAATGGACCCATTATTATTTTTTATTAATAATTATATTCCCAAAATAAGTATTCATTTAATGAGGTTATTTATACTTGTACTTCATGTTGTCATATTGATTAGAGAAGCTTTACTTGAATGAATCAAACATATATGATTGCATAGGCCAGACCATGTTTACGAAACAACTAAGAGTGTCCTCGTGACGGAGAACATATCATGATTTCATTTGATGGCTTGAGTGGGTAAGAATGGAGTTACCTACAACAGGTAAAGGAATTTAATCTATTCTCATAATATTTTTGAAAACCAAGCTATAACAAGTAATTTATTTACATACAACCGTTAAATCCTATGTGACGAGAAATATCCAAAAACCACTTTTTTCACCAAATGAAATTTTAGACAAAAATATCATAATACAGATTAATAGTGTTTCCTTCCCTTTCTTTTTTTTTTTTTTTTTTGTTGTGAAAAGAAAACTCATCAAAAGATGTAATACAACACATCTCCTAAATCATCGATAATTTTATAAATATTACCAATCAGGAGTTATTGCTTACTCATTCGATATAAAAACTTATGATTGTTAAATTCTCTGTGACGAGAAATACCCAAAAATCATATTTTTTTTACGCCAAATGAATTTTTAAACAAAAATATCATAATATAGCTTAATAGTGTTTCCTTTTTCTTTTTCTTCGTGAAAAGAAACCTCATCAAAAGAGGTAATACAACACATCTCCCAAATAATCAATAATTTTTTAAATATTGCCAATCACAAGCTATCAAGAGAGTTATTCATTACTCGTTCGATACAGAAACACATAACTCATGTGATTCAATTACATATATCAATCCTATAAGGTAGCAGCATCCTTTACATTTAACCAAAATCAATTAGGCTATCCTACAATTGGTATAATATAGATTACTAGTTGGCTCATAGTAATAAGCATGATATACCTAGAGCTAGCAATTTCTATCACGATCCGCAAACCCGACACAAACCAAGGCTTTCAAACGAGTTTAGATTGAGACTAAATGGGTAGCGTCATGACCTTGTTTATGATGCTTTTATTAAATGGATGGCCATAAACGAGTCAACCCGTATACAACCAATTAACGAAAATTATACTATAACCCACACACCTCAAGCTTTTAAGTGGGTTTCGGTTTAAATGGGTTTAGATTGAGGTTAGACGAGCCACCCCATCTTACCCATTTATTAAACTAGTTAGGTCCAAGTTAAAACTAAACAGCTCAAATCCTAAACAGGTTGACCCAAACCAACCTAAGCCACCCGTTTAACATCCCTACGGACTACATGCCCATCTTATTAGCTCAGAAGAGTTTTTTTCATCCAAGTATTTTTCTACGGTTTTTCTGGTTTTGCCCAAGTCTCTTCCCAAAAGTTGATTAGTGTCTTACGTTTCAGAAGACACGTTCATTCACCGTTCAAGCCAAAAAAAGACCTTATTTTGGTCTTTCATTGGATTATGAGATCAAATCCCTTCCTCTCAGACTAAAGAGTTCTGTCAGATCGTTGTGTTCATGAGCTTCCCAAAGGGTTGCCTGAATTGCATCTTTTGAAACAGACGTCCATCCTAGAGTCCAGAGACATCACCTTGTACCTTCATGCTTACTTGTACTCACCAAATGCCATACACGACTTAGCACGAGAATTACAATAGTCACTCCAACTAAATATACAGGGCGTGCATTAGGCACCACATAAATGAACTCCCAAGGCAGAAAATGTAAAGGAGCCAAATAAAGCTCAAAGAATGTAATGTATCATTTTCAGCTAGAAAGCATACTAAAAAAAAATTACAGTAGTATTCGTTCAGGAGAACACATAGCTGCCAACCAAGGCAACTTACTAATTTATAGTAGGAGTGCTTCAAAATTCAATGTCACATGTATAATGAGAAAACATAAACTACATTTTGATGGAAGGAAAAAGAAGAAGAAAAAACTCAAGATAAAGAATGCAAATGAAGGGGTACCCTGCAAATGGTAAATTCTAAATGCATCAACGGCGTCTCTTTACAAAAGGTCTCTGTTCTTGGAAGCTGTCCACGACTCACAGGAGAAAATGAAAACGCCTAAATTCAGATGCAACTTTCCTTACCTGCAGGCAACTAACTAACCGCTAGCTACTATTTCATGAATAGCATCACTGACAGCTTCATCCTCGGATCTCACAGCCAGTTTCATTGCAACCTCCTTTGAACTATCAATACCAAAAGACAATCGTACGAGCACCCTTACATTTCCTATGTATACACCAGACAGTAAACATGCATGCGACCTTGAATTGTTGGGAACAACTTCTGTGCCCTGCAACACCATAAAGGAAGAAAATGGAGGAAAACGACCAACTTTCAGAAAGGAATAAAAAGATCACAAGCAGCTTTAAAACAAATTACCAAACACGCAAAACTTCTCTCTTTCAAAGGAGCAGGGAGCAGGGAGCAGAGAAAATAAATCATTGCAGTTAGAAAAGTGGAACTAAAAAAGTTGGATTGCAATTGCAGTATTGCACCTTAGTCATCACCATCAATACTTTCTAGACATAGCATCACACTGCAATTGCACCTTAGTCACCACCATCAATACTTTCTAGACATAGCAGCACAAAGTAATTAACATCGTAAACATCTCACTTTCAATGGGTAAGATTTTTAAGATAGCAGGGAATATCCAAGAAAGCATCTAGGCATGAACCTTCACGCTTGATCACATGCAGTTAATATACAGATAAGAGATAATAACAGCCCACAACATGGTCATGTCAATATGGGAATTCCAGGAAATAAATTGGGATTCACATGACACTAAAATAAATGATACTTAACATTTTGCGGACATTTGCTTAACTGGTCTCTAGTTATGGTGTACAACCGTAATCACATGAGCCGATTGACAAGTATCTAAGAAAGTTTCGATGGGAGTTAAAAAAACAGTTCAATGTAATAAGTTGATATGTTTCTGCACCATTAATAGTTACAGTTGAATATATCATGGACATAATAATTTCTTCTTTTTTTCAATTATCATGGATGGACAGTATTTTTTTTTGTCAATTATCATGGACGTAATATACACATTTATCATATCCACCTTGTAACAGATTGGGAAATTCAAGTTCGTCTTATCTTTAGATAATAGAAGATGAAAACACCAGATCACTGAGCAATTCCAAAACAATGATTATACCTAGCAAGTCTTCCAAAATTATAACAAAGACAAATCAATCCTTTCAATCTAGTTACCTCACAGGGCTGCATTCCAAGAAGATTAATGACAGCACTCACAGCTTCAGCCAGGCTCTCCCGCGGGCCAAGGCCGTATTCATCTATCCGCTCAAAATCAGGCACCATGGTTTCCCACGCATTCTTGAAATTGGACACTGGAACTTTTAACATGTAGTCAGCAGCTACAACCTCAAGATCCTCCAGCTGGTACTCATCTTCCATACCATCTTCCTCTGCCTCACCGGTGCTAGGGTCAACCTATAAAAGGCAAACAGTTCTATTAAGAGATTAAATTTGCACATCAAAATGGCCTATATCCTTGAGGATGTTAATTCATTTTAGCACTATTCAAGGGGTAAAATATTCAGTGTTAAGATTTGATTAGCAGATGTTAGGTTTAAGTCCCCAACCACTGCATTTGTTTCCATCAAAAGAATGTCTATGGTCACTTAAAGATATTAGAACTGGCATTCACTCAATATAGATTGTTGAGTCAGTCTTCCCTGATTAGACCTGAAAAAGAAGTATGCCTTGTAGCTACATGCCTTCAGAGATATAATCATATAACAGAAGATCCTCAATCTCACTCTTTCCCTCCAAAATCTTTCGGCTAGAACAGAGATATCACTTGGATCACAGGTCAAAAACACATGCCAAGCAGATTAAAATCAAGTTTAACAGCATCAAGAAAAATCCTTCTAAGCTTACAAGCAACATTTTTCTTTATTTTTGCCAAAGACAGTAAACAACAAAATCCTCGCCCTGAAGAACAAGTACTTAATGCAATCATATCTGTAATATAGTCAAACATTTGAAATTTTATCTGAGAAGTAATTTTATAACTTATTAGAAAGAAAGGAGCGAAGAAGAGAGATAATAATTTGATACCTCTTTACTAATGAATCTCAACATATTTGAAAATTTTCCAACTGCATTGACTCCTTCTGGCTTCTCAAACGCTACAAAGGCCTGCCCAGGTATATCAATAGGAAGAGATCTGAGAGGCTTAGATGCCACTTCAGAGAATTCTTCAGCTTCTGAAGCATCTACAATAACAGTGACCTAACAAGAGATGGACAGAATTGTAAAGAAAGCATCATAAAAAAAACAAAAGACTAGAATAATGCTTTTTAATTAACCATTACATTTTCCAGTAATTGCTCCGGAATTGTATTAGTGATGTTGTACTGAAATACGACATGCCTATCAAAAATGTGCTTAACAACATTAACAGCATATTCAGTTTCCGACTCCGTGAGCTCCACAGGTTCTGAGGACTGATAAGAGGCATAGAAAGACATAGTAGTCCAAGTCAGTAATAAATACATTGAAACATGTATGTGAAATGAGGGCAAAGATAACTAACCTTGAAAAGTTTTCCAAAGTTTGAAAACTCCGGAATAGAGGAAAGCAATCTCTCATAAGTTTCAACCGTGGATGCTGGGCCACTTGGAGGAGCACCTAACCCAGTTGGCTTTTTACCAGGTGCTTTTTTCTCTGCGAGTGGCTGAGATTTAATCTCCTTTGGCACAGAATTAATGTCAAAAGGCTCTTCTGAAGGTTCCTGTAATCATATTAAATCATACAATGAATCTAGTGGGACAGCTGTCAAAGAAAAATATAAATGGAAATAACTTACATAATTTTTCAAACTTGTTTCCAAATTGACAAGTGGGACATCTAGAGATCCAAAAAGAAAGTCCTTTACATCTTGGTCAGTTTCACCAACAGAATCATCTCCTCCAAGCGTGTTTAGATAGAGTGTTGCCCTATCACGAACCTGGTAAAAGCAAATTGATCAGTACTAATTTGAGATTTAATGTTTCAGAGCAGACTGTGATTAGCACTTAGAAGAATAAAAACAAATGAATAAAAGAAACAAACGCAATCTAGAAGCAGATATGCAGATGCCCATCACGCCACTGTGCTAATACAATTATACAACATAACCCATGCACAGTGCACAGTGCACAAGCCATACTATATACGTGCATGGTATAATAGAGAACCTATGTGACAAAACCTGAAATGAAAAATCAAAGACAACTAACCTCATCGTCACTGTCAAACAGGCATCGCCTAAGCAGAAGAAATATTCGGGGCTGAAAGAGAGGAAATGATGATTTTCAACCTATCCAATCAACTGCAAGAGTTAGAGCAAATAAATAGATAGAAGAGTTCTTGAAATACCTTCAATGATTCAACTGTAGCACCAAACTTTGCCAAAGTGCTGACAGCACTGGCTCGAACAGTCGCGTTCTCAAGGTGAACTCGGTTATAAATATAGCGAATATATTTGGTCGGATCCGACGTTTTTGGCCCTTCAATCCCCAAAAAGTGGAGTATCTAACAATTTCGAATTTTGCATAATTTAAAGAATTTTAGAAAGGCTATTGAATAGAACTTGAACTTCTAGAACTAAAGCAATATTTAACAAATTCAGGACGGAGGAATTTCCCACCTGTGTGGAAAGATAGGTGAATTCACAATCTTCAATGAACTCGCACAGGTGAAGCAGCCCACCTTCTTTAGCTTCAGGGATGTCTCTTATAAGGATAACAATTGAATCGACAATTGCCTTTTTGTACTCAAACCCCCCTTCTTCCCTAAGAATGTTGCTTAAGAAGTTCATCCTGAGTACAAGGACAACCAACATTAATTCATACAACCTAAGGAGTCAATTTACAAAATCCAAAGAAACGAATATTTAGTAAGTGAACTTACAAAGATCTGTATTTCAAAGGAAATTTCAGACACAATGATCTAATAGCTTCCACAACAACAATTTTGAACTCATCAGCAATATCAGACATGAAATTAGTAATCTGCTTCATCAAACGATCCACGCTTGATTCATTTCCTGTTTTCAAAAGTGTGGTTATTGCGAGAGTAGCAATGCTCCTGTTTTGGTCAGATATTAAACTCTCCATATCAATATTACAGTTCGTCACAGCCATTGGATGTGTCATTGCCACCTGTAAAGGTTCAAGTTCATCAGTTGAAAGCATTTCACTAAATAATTAGAGGCATGATTAAGTTACTTATTCAATCAAGAAGAAAATTACATTTTTCAAAAACAAACACGAGAAGTCTAGGTTATGTTAATTAAACTCTCTTTTTCATATCTGTTATCCACACCACTCAAAAATAACAATCAACATTCAGCAGCAGGTACGTTTAACCGTTAACTATTTCTCTAACAATATCTGACAATGTTTAGCATTTTTACATTGATAAGTTCATAAAGAAATTTAGATTTAAGGGGAAAACCTTATTCAGAGTGCGCACAGCAGCAAATCTTAACACTGGCTTTGAAGAGCTTAAGAAGAGCTGAAGAACAGTAATTGCTGAGGTCAATTCTCTGTTTGTCACTCCACTGAGTTCTGTGATTGCTCTAGCAGCCTCAAAAATGACCATTTCTGCTTTATGGCGAAGACAACTCTCGAGATAATCAAAGAAAGGGCGTTCACCCACTTGAGTGTTGCTGGCAGAATCACGGATAACCTGAAGAAATAAATCAATAAATAATCAAAGGTACACAAAGTATTGTCTCCATTAGGAAACAATATTTTCAGCAGAATGAGGACCTGACTAGTATAACGGATCAACAAGCACTGCGCCAAAGGTGAACGAACAGATCCTTTAGTCAAGCTGGTAACCAACTTGCTCACAGCGAGTCGATCATTCTGTCGTATCTGCAATTTTTGAAATAGATGTTTCTTAATAACCTTCACTGAAACAAATAACTTCTACTTGTTGGTAAATTGTAGCCCAACAAACAAGAAGCAACTAAAACACATCCTTGTATACATTATAAAGGGCTCAAAGTTCCAAGTTAATCAATAGAAGTTGCAAAAACATTTACCTAAAAAATGAATAGCATATGAATTTGGAATTTGAAAATTTTAAAAGAAAAGAAGCCACACTTAAAATGAGACAGTAAAGTTCAAATCTATCAGTAGTTGACAGAGCAGAAAAAATGAAAAGAAAGCAAACTAATCACTCTTTAATGCTTTCTAAATTGCAACTATATGGTCATAAAGCAGTAAATAGATAATAATAAGACCATTTTCTTTAATGCTCAGCAAATTCTTAAGAGAATCCTGAAAATCAATTGTTAAAACAACCTTAAGGAACCAATCTATTCCACAATGGTTAATTAGTATTTTTTGTCTACATGAGCATTTTTTGGCAATAAATATTGCCTAGGAAAAAAAGGAAAGGCTTTGGATGCAACCAATAAATATTGTAAATATTGGCTATAACTTAACCATGAGAAACATTTGAATAGTTTGCAATAGTGGAGTTTAATAAGCACTTAAAGTCAAGAAATATAGTTTTACTTATAAAAATGATCATTTAGCTCACTTAGTCTGCACATGATACAAGTTCACATTTATATCAGACAAACATGCAATCCAAAGCATGGATGTTCTTAGCAATCTACCATTTATGTAGACAGAATATGTTATTTGGTATTTTTAACATTAAATAAGAAGCCAATTAGTCTAAAACTTGTTCTATGTTTGTACCAAAACATTTATTCAGCATACCTGGTATAGCAAAGCCAGTGCATGGAACTGCACAAGAGCTGCTCTTGATTGCACAGCTTCCTGAACCTCGTTACTCCACCTCTTAACGATCTCTGGGTTTGTCTGTCGAAGATGAAAATGTTAAAATGAGATATACTAAATTAATATACAGACGATCCCAATTGTGAAGAATGCAAAGAAGTACCTGGAGTAAATGGATCCCACTAACTAAAGCCGCACTTGCAACCACTGGATTCTTATCAACAATGGCTTGTTTTAAGTATCGCTCAATCTGGGTAAGAAGAGTTCCATCTGTAATCCAGCAAAGCACACGTATGGCATTTGCCCTATACATATCTGTTTTGCTATTCATGTCTTTCATAAGGGAACTCGTCACAATAATAACCTTAGTATTGGAAGAAATACAAAGTAGGTCAGTGTCTGCAATAGCCAGACAAATATTTGGAACAAAATTATTCTATTAAGGAGCACGCACCTCATCTGCAGAGGGAGAGAGCTCCTTTATCATGAGATATACCATTCTCCTCAATCCGATATCTCTTGACTGGAAAAGCTTAGTTACAGCGAAAAAAACTTCTGTAGCTTCAATCTATTGGTTCAGAACAGCATCATAACAACATAATTCTGTGAGCTCATATTTAAAGTCAATAAAGGAATAAATCGAGTCCATTGAAGCATGGAAAGAGAAAAAATAATGGATCTTCTACAAAATAAAAAAAATATGACAGAATAATCCAGTATGATTAAAATTTACCTTTGTGAATGTTTCTCCCTGATTGAGCAGATATAAGAGCTTAGTGATAACCTGAAAAGCGCAGACAGTGCGGAATAAACCAAACTTAATCCGGGAACACAAAGGAGATAGAGAAATGCCTGAATACAAAGGAGGGAGGGAAGGAGTGAGTTAACTAGGTAGGGGTAAGCAATAACCTGTGAGCATCTCCTCGCGTCCAACTGAGGATCATTGAAAACTCTAGCTTCCTGAAGAACAATACCCTTTTCAATCCCCATGAAAGGGGAGTACTCCGCTGTAAAATTATAATAATACCATAAGCGTCAAATTAGTACCATTTCGCACAGATTATAAGTGAGTAAACACTCGTATTGAACTCAGACATCACTTCGCGCACAAGATCTAAATTATATAGCTCTTTGAATCAAGAAAACGGGTGCAGGATAATTAAACAATCTACATTGCGATTTACAACTAAAATTTAGGGAACCTCAATTGAGAGATTTAAATTAGCAATAAAATCAATCAGATCAACCAAAAAAAACAGATCAACAACGATTAAAACCGAATTCACCCAAATCTGATATATATTTAACAAAATATGCCATCATTTTCGATCGCAATAATAACAAACAAACAGATCTAGAAAATGAATGGTCACTTAGGCAGTTAAAATCTACAAAGCTCAAACATAAGAAAAAATTGAAGTGAAATTTAGATCGGAATTTGAGAATGATAAGTGCAACATTTTTGGTGAGCTATCGAGTATGATTTCTACGTAGTTCAAGGACATACCTTCATCGTCACGATCGTCGTCTTTCTTCACAAAAGACTGAGCCATGCTAATCAAGATGAATAATATCTAGCAAAATTCCCAAGTACGGCAATACTCTCTCTCTCTCTCTGTGAGATCAGGATTGAGTAATAGGGGTTTCGAAGGTGATACGGAGACTATGTTCTTCTAAAGCACGGGCTAAAGAGGGCTCCTATCGGATGGTGAGAAGACTATGATTGCCTACATGCGGGTGTAAGAACTAGGAACTAAGAAATAGCATTTACGCAACGAACCTAGGGAAATTAACACTAAATAACCCTAAAGTTTTGTCTTTTCTCATCAACACCCTACACTTTTAAAATTAGGTCAATCATGCACTTATTTTGTTGATCTTGTATCAGGGTTTATGGCCCAACTAATTCTCTCTCAAAAAAATCAATATAAATTAAAATTACAATTCATCCATGTAAGTATATCATTATTCAGACTTGGTAAACTAAAACTATAAGTTTTTTTTAGCATGTAAAAAAAATATTTTATATTGATTAAAAAATATATTAATTAAATATTTATAAATAATATAAAACATACATTTTTTAAAGTTAATTTTTTAAAATTGAATATCTTATCTTACTTATATAATACATATAATTTATAAAGCACGACTTTCATTTTTTTCACTTTTTTTTTTGTAAAAAAATCAATTATTTGTTTACTTCAATTAACATATTAAATGTTATTTAAAAAAACAAGATCTTGGTAACTTATCTTAGTCATCTTAAACATGACATCTAGATTAAGGTGGCGTTTGGTTCGTGAAATGGAATCGGAATGGAATAGAATGGAAAAGAAACAATTTTGTTTGATTTGACCACTAGAATCAATCTTAGAATCAGGATTATAGTGTTTGGTTTGCCACTGGAATGGAATGAAAAAAATTGTAAATGACCTTAATACCCCTACATGCTGTAAAGTTCAAATAATATCATTTAATTACTATTTTTTCGTCAGACAAAATACATTATTGAAATCATTATTTTTCTAAATAAGTATTACTTAATTAAAAAGAAATATATTATTAAAATTATTATTTTTCTAAATAGGGTTTAGGGTTTTGAGGTTTAGGATGTGTGATTTAGGGTTTAGAGATTTAGGATTTGGGGTTATATTTGTAGGTTAAGGTTTAGGGTTAAAATTATTATTTTTCTAAAAATAGTTTAGGGTTTTAGAATTTTGGATTTAGGGTTTAGGGTTTTAGGGTTTTAAGGTTTAAGGTTTAGGGTTTATGGTTTTAGGATTTGGAATTTGGGGTTTAGGGTTTTGGGATTTATGTTTTAGGGTTTTGGGTTTTGGGATTTATGTTTTAAGGTTTATGGTTTAGGGATTTGGGGTTTAGGATTTTAGGATTTGGAATTTGGGGTGTAAGGTTTAGGGTTTTGGGATTTGGGATTTATGTTTTAGGGTTTTGGGTTTTGGGATTTATGTTTTAGGGTTTTGGGTTTTGGGATTTATGTTTTAAGGTTTAGGGTTTTAGGGTTTTAGGATTTGGGGTTTAGGGATTTGGGATTTGGGGTTTATGGTTTAGGGATTTGGGGTTTAGGGATTTGGGGATTTGGGGTTTAGGATTTAGGGTTTAGGGTTTTAGGATTTGGGATTTGGGATTTAGGGTTTAGGGATTTGGGATTTATGTTTTAGGGTTTTGGGATTTATGTTTTAAGGTTTAGGGTTTTAGGGTTTAGGGATTTGAGGTTTAGGGTTTAAGGTTTTAGGATTTTAAGATTTGGATTTAGGGTTTTGAAATTTTGGGTTTAGGGTTTTGAAATTTTGGGTTTGAGAATTTGAGATTTGAATTTAAGGTTATATTTTAAGTGAGGGTAAAATTGGGAAAAAAAAGTTTAGATGGGAATGGAATAATGATTACCAAAGGTGGGAGAAGAAATTATGATTCCTTCTCTTTTAGTAATCGGATTCCATTCCGCCCTCCATTCCGTCCAACCAAACACACAAAATGGAAGGAATCAATTCTGATTCCATTCCATTCCCTCCAACCAAACGTGGGGTAAGATCTAGAATGAGACTTTGAAGAAAATACACAAAAATTATTTTACTCAAAATAATAAAAATAATACACTTAAAATTTATAATTATAAAAATAGTATATTTTATATTCACTTTATATGTTTTATTATTAATAAAAAGTATAAAACATTATTTTATTTTGAATATCGTTCAATCAAATACCATTCAAATTAATATTTTTATTGTTATAAATTTAAAAATATTATTTTTTATAATTTTTTTAAAAATTTATTAAAGATGACTCACGTAGAGAAATCTCTCTCTCATACAAATATAAGTAAATTACTTAAATAATTACTCTTTCTAATTAAAATTTATACATATTTTTTTATAAAAAATTGGTTTTAAATAAAATTAAGAAAAATTATAGACGCATCCTATATCCCATTATCTATTATGTATGTAGCGTAGTTAGTTAGATATTAAAGACTTCTTTCCAATAAATTTTGACTACTTTTATTTTTAAAACAATAATTATTATTTTTAAAGTAAATTTATATTTTTTAAAATAAAATTTATAATCTTATAACTATTATAAAGTAATAAGTTTTATTCTTGTATGAAAATGATTATCATAATCTTATAAGTAACATGTTATATTTTGATTACTAAGATCTACCATAAATATAATTGTAATTCAACTATAATTTAATTTAGTTTATTTATTTTTTGAATTATATTTAGTGTAAAAAATAATTAATTATATGTATTAATTATATTTTAGAGAGAGAATTAAAAAAAATTAAACTACTCCTAAAATAATTGTTTCTATGTAAATAAATTTAAAAAAAGGATAATCAAAAGACTCATAATTATTATGATAATTGTCTATTATTGAGAAATTAAAATATAAAATCAAAAATCTTCTAAATATTAAATTTTAATTTATTTTTAAATTATATTTTGTATACAAATAATTGATTATATTTATCAGTAGTTATCTTTTAGTGTAAGAATAAAATAGAAAATCAAAATACTTCAAAAATATTTGATTTTATTTTATTAAATATTTTATTATTGTAAAAGAGTTAACAAAATTGACAATTACAAAAAAAAAAGACTCGTAAATATTATAATAATTTCTATTATTATGAACTTAGAAAAAAATCAAATTTCTCCTAAATATATGTTAAATTAGTATACTTAAACAAAATCCATAGTAAATATCAATATATTTTCTCTTATAACATAATACAACAATACTTTGATTTTTATTTATTTATTTTTAAACTATATTTATTATAAAAAATAATTAATTATATATATTAATTATCTTTTAGTAAAAAATTAAAAAAAAAACAAAATACTCCCAAAAGAATTGATCGATGTGAATTTGAAATTTACAAATTATATATAAGTGAAATTTTTAAAAGAATAATTAAAATATTTGTGAGCATTACAAAAACTAAGTATTATTATGAAATTAAAAAAGAAATTAAAAAATCTTCTAAATATGTGATAAATGTTAATTTATTTTTTAAAATTATATTAGTGTAAAAATAATTAATTATATGTATTAATAATAATTTTTAGTGGAAGAAGAAAATACAAAATCAAAAAACTTTTAAAATATTTTATTTTTTATTAAATATTTGAGTTTACGTTAAAGAGTTAATGAAATTGACAATTACAAATAAAATCAAAAGGACTAATAAATCTTATAATAATTATATATTATTACCAAATTAAAATATAAAGTAAAAATTCTCTTAAATATGTACCAAATTATTATAATTAAAAAAATATATACCGTAAGTGTAAATGTATGTTCGTACGTAACAAAATCTAAATATAATTTAATTTTAGTTAATTAATTTTTAAATTATATTTAATGTAAAAATAATTGATTATATGTATTAATTATCTTTTAGTAAGGTAATTAAAAGAAAAACAAAAGACACATAAAGTAATTCATTCTTTATAAGTTTAAAATTTATAAATTCTCTTTTATTTCAAATTTAAAAAGAGAATATTTAAAAGTATTTTAAATATACTTTAAATTTTAATTTATTTATAAAATTATATCATTATAAAAATAATTATTATATATAGTAATAATTTTATTTTAGTGAAATAATAAAAGTAAAATCCAAAATATTCTTAAAATATTTATTTTTATGTAATATTTAATTCTATGTGAAAGAATTAATGAAATTAAAAAATTACAAAAATATAAAAAACTCATGAATATTATAATAATTATTTATTCTTATGAAATTAAAAGATAAATGAAAATTCTACTAAATTAATATACTTCAAAAATATAAATATATTTTCTCATGTAATATAATCCAACTATAATTTAAATTATATTTAGTATAAAAATAATTAATTATCTTTTAGTGAGGTAATTAAAAAAGAAACACAAAATACTAATAAAATAATTGATTCTTTATGAGTTTAAAATTTATAAATTCTCTTTTATTGCAAATTTAAAGAGGGAATATCTAATGGATATTATTATTATATAATATAAAAATAATCAAAAGTATCATAAATATGTGTTAAATTTTAATTTATTTTTTAAATTATATTTTGTGTAAAAACAATTAATTGTATGCATAAATAATTATCTTTTAGTGAAATAATTGAGAAGGACAACCAAAAGCCTGTTAAAGTATTTTATTTTTTATAAAATATTTGATATATTGAAAAGAGTTCATAAAATTAACAATTATAAAGAAAATCAAAAGAATCATTAAATTATAATAATTATATTTTATTACATAATTAAAAGAAAAAAATTATTATTTTTAAATATGTGCTAAAGTAATATACTTAAAACAATTACAATCCATAAAATGTTGTTAAAAAAATATAAAATATACACTCTCTTTTTACTTACTTATATTAGAGTCTAAAAAAATGTCTTATACGGATTAAGGAAGATACTAGTGTAATATTTATAAGAAGTATGAGACTTATTTTCATTTGATATTAAAGTTTTAAGTTTACTGCTTACACATTATACAAATTTACAACTTTCGTAATTTATAATATGTTTAATATTTTGAACATTTTAATACTTTTACATTTTCTTTTTATACTTTTGAATGTAATGTATTGAGACATTAATATATGTATTGTAGATAAACAAAATAATAACAGAATAATTTTCTCTTTTATATTTTTGTTTGAAATATATTATTTAGTCATATATCCAACTATATAATTCTTTTAATAAATATGAAATTTATATAAGTGTTTTGAGCGATAAATAAAATTTCATTTAATTAATAAATTTTATAAAAAAATCATTGAATGTCATTATTATTATTTTTCGTTCAATGTTTTAGTATGATTAATTAATATACATATTTTTACTTTATTTTTATTTTTAAATCACCACTTTAATTTAGATTTTAGATTTTTTTATTTATGCATTTTTTACTTTTTACATTGATAATGTTAGAAAATTGAGAGAAATAGAATCTTCTATATATAATATACAAAAAAACTAAACGACTATCTATTAAACTCTTCACTTTTTAAATTAATTTTAATATATTATGATTAATTGTAATATTGTGAATTGAATTCTTCACATACATTGTATGTTTCTTTAACTAATATTTCTTAAAGTATATAATTTTTAAAAAAAAAATATTTATTGCCGTGAAAATATCAACTTTTTAAATTTTAATATGCAAGATTTATTTAAAGAAATATAAACATTTAAATGGTCGGATATAACTTACATATTATATAGGAGTAAATCTAAAAACATACATCACTTAATTATTGTGTTTGTACAATCAAATTAATTTTTTACCATTTAACTATAAAAGCATCTAACTTTTATCATTGAACTATAAAAGTTATGCATTCCACTTTTTTAGTTTTCCATCCATTGAGTTGTTAAAAATAAAAAGTATTCAAAATTCATTGTCTATTATCTTTTTCATCTTGAACAAATAACCCTCCTATGGTAATTTCTAATATGCCTACGATAATGACAAAAGTTTAGAAAAACATCCAAAATAAATCTTTAAAACTTGTAACTATAAAAATAACATCTCTTATATTTATCTCATATAAAAAATTTAATCTATTATTTTACATTAAACGCCGTTAAAATTGATCTATAACTATTTAAATTCGTTCAATATTGAACTTCATTCAATTGGATCCCGTTTAATATTATGAGTATGATATTTGTTTTTTGAAAAAAAAACATCTCCATTTATAGTATTTAAAGGTTACAAAGCTTCATATCCATATCTGTAATCATGTCTAAAAAATCCAAACAAGAAGAAAAAACCATAAAACATTCGTTACAATGAAAACTTAACCCAAATACAAAGAGAATGGAACTATGTGCACAAAAAATAATGTATGTATTTGTTACATAACTCAAATTATACTAAATGTCTTATAACACCACACCCAACTTAGATCTATCGTGAGAATTGAATTGAAGTTTATTAATTGATATCAAAGAATCACTCTCTAAACTAAGATATGAAAAACCTAACTATTTGGTTACGTAAATGGGAAGCTATCCTATCTATTTTTATAATTTGGGTGTGAATTACTGTTGAGTTTTCCTCTTATTTGGAGGAACCCAAATAAAACTTATGTGGCTTAAAAGCTCATGGAGTAAGAAGATACAATTGTGTCATTTTAATGTTTTATTAATAAACTCATTTAGGGATTGTTGAGAGGATATTCAACAAAGAGAAATCAGAGCTGCAGCAACTAGCAACAGTTTTTTCCTCCTTCAGCAAGCCTTCATCAAGTGTTCTGATAGAAATTCGTTTGTGGTTCGATTGAGTTGAAATTTTGCAAGCACGTTCACGACTCAAGACTCTTTAATCTATATGGTGGGATTTAGATTTGGCTAACTTGTTTTGGAAAATCTGGGCCATGAATAGTGACTACAAATTGAGTTAGATCTCTCCATTTTCTTGAAATAATTGTTAGTTTCCAAAAAGTTATATTCTTGATGATGTTTTTGATTGTATGCCTCTAGTTTTTCTAGAGATAAATTTTGTACAATTATTTCTTGATAGTGAAAGTTTTGGAGAGGAGTGTCGTGGTTGTTTCCTTCTTACACTGGGAATGTTTTTTCCGTAAATTAGTTGTGTTGATTTTGTACATGTTTCATTTTAAGTTCTATTTATTTTTTTCCTAAAAGATTCACACAAAAAAAGAGAATAGATTTAATTATGGTATGTAGAACTTGATTAAGTTCGTATTGAAATTATAATTCTCATAACAATTACCACAACCTCATAGCATGACTTTCTTGAATGGTCGTCCCAATTAGCATCAAAATTAATTTGTATAAAGTTAAAATCAGAAGGTTCCAAAGGGGAGAACCTAATTGAGGTGGAGTACTCACCATCTCACTATGATTACCAAAGATAGTCATAATAAAATGAATCAAATGAAAATCATCTTAGGATTTTTTTGCCATGTCATTGGCCGCCCCGTCCAAGCATGAAATAATGGATTCTCTTCATTAGTGATTATATGCAAATTTAAAGATATATAATGCTAAAGGTACAAACAAGTGAAAATCTAACTTAATATTTGTCATTTAGTTTCCACACTTCCAGATACAATTCACACTTAACAAAAGCATGCATTTCTGATTCATAAACGTTACCAGATCGATTATAAATTCTTGAAACTCAGACCTTTCTTCAAGCCAAAGTGGTATGCTTAGGCAATACATTATGTATAGCTTTCCAAGTGAATAATTTAACACGGTTAGTAACTTTAATGCACCATAAAAGGGGCCATGGAAAAGTAACTCTTAAATTAAAATGGGACTTCAAACGGAAAGAACCCGCACCAACAAATATGTTATATTGAATCATACAGTTATAGGCACTTTAACAGTGAAAATTCCATCTCTTTCAAAGGCCTAAAATATTTTATCATGGCCTCTACCATCACCAGGAGGGATAGAAATAATTTCTTCAGCTTCCAAATTTATAAAAATATCTCGCACCATTTAGGAATTCAAAAACCTAAAATCATGATCAATGAAAGCATAAACCAAAATGGGAGCATTAGTTTTAGTGCTTATTTTTGTTTTTATAAATAAGTTTTAGCGATGTTATTTTATGTATTTTTTGAATAAATTTATGATTTAGAGACTTAGTTAATCTCACAGTTTACAAAAATACTATATACTGTGCATGCTCCATCACGCTCAGGTTTGAATTGGTTTAAGATACATGTTTAATTGGTTAACATTGCTTAAACACACAGTGAGTACAAAACGTTTGTCCTTGTAATTTAGCGTAGCATAAAGCTGCTATTATAATGCTAAATTGGAGATAAAATCACTTCATTAATTATCATTAATTTGCTCAAGGGCTGCGTTGTATAATACTCGATATATCTGCTAGAATGAAGGATTTAGGCCATACTGATCACTAGTATTCCCATATTCGCTGCTTCCATATTCTTGACTGTTTAATGCTATCTTCTTAAACTTCTTCATATCAGTACTATATGAACCAGCATCATATTGATCAGAGCCACTAGAGCTATAATGAGAGCTTTGCCCTGGTTTTACCCCTTCGTTCAAGTCATCCAATGAGGTGTCTCCTTCTAATGCACGTACAACCTGTATTTTGATTATTAAACAAGGAAAATAAATGGAAAAGTTTTCATTGTTAATTTCTTAATCCGTAATGGAAACAAATCATAAAGAATAAACTTGGAGAGAAATTAAAACGAATGTGAAAATCATTCTCTTAATTTCTTTATGATTAGTATTTTATGATTACTAAATACGCATGATAAAGAATCACAATGAAAATATTACTTTCCTAAATTAAAGTGTAATAAAAACTAATATAAACAAAAGGCTATAAAATTAAGGATAATTTTATAATGTAAATCTGGAAAATAATTGAAGAGTATGTAAACATTAAATGTGATAAAACTCTTTATATATATTTCTATTACTTTTTTATATTCATTTAAAAATAAATTAAATATTATAAAATTCGTTCAATTTAGTAATAAAATTCATAAATGACAATCGATAAAAAATTTACACATTCATTGTACGACCCAATGGGTACATTCAACATTACCTGTCAATGTGAGGAATGAACACAAAATTACTTGAAAAGCAAGGTGTCTAACCTGACTCATTTTGGGCCTTCTCCTTGAAGAGTGACGAATACTAGCAACCGCACAAGCCACCATTCGTGCCATCTCTTGTGGAACAAAACTTTTTTCCAAGCTTGGATCCACTAACTCATCAAAGTTACCTTCTTCTAATGCACGCTCACACAGAGGCCTTGCCTGTTCATATTTAAAAATAAATAAAAAAATCAACCAATTAGACTAGTTCATAAATTTTTGCTGTTAATTTGCAAAAGTATTTATATGCATAATGAGAACGAAAAATAAAAAAAAAGGAAATTAAATTTTAATCAGTTACCCAATCTACTAAGCTATCCTCTACATAATCACCAGTGTTATCCACAGGACGCCTTCCAGTTATCAACTCCAACAACACAACACCGAAAGAGAATACATCAGATTTCTCTGTTAGCTTTCCACTTGATGCATACTCCGGAGCCATGTACCTATTTATCAATTCATAATTTGCAAAACTCTTCTCTAATTGTTATCTTTGTTATCCAAATACTATTATGTTTATTTAATTATGTATTTTGCTTATAAATAAATACTTAATGTTCAAATAAAATTGATTACCCAAATGTTCCCATGACACGAGTAGATACATGGGTAAAGTTGTCCTGATTGAGCTTGGCCAATCCGAAATCTGCCACCTATACAAGTTATCCATATATGAACTTAGATAAAATTATATTTTATACAATAGTAGCAACAATTAAAAAAAATCTAAAATTGCTAATATTATTTATGGGTAAGCCAAACCAATTTTGGCTTTGTTATATATATATATATGTATATATATCATTTGCACGACAAATGTTAGAAAAAACAGCTAAAAATCAAGGATAATATTACAAATTAAATAATGAAACTCTCTCAGAAGCTTAGCCTTGTGAATTATTTTTCAAAATTACAATATGCTTCTTTAACATATTGTCACAACTAGCTTAGCAAAAGAGAGAAGAAGAAAAGTACATGCTTATTATTAATTAAACACGTACCTTAGCTTCATAGTTAAAGTCGAGCAAAATATTTGCGGTCTTAATATCTCTATGGATAATGCGAGGATGACCTACAAATTATTCGAAGTAATACCATTAATTCATATACAATTAATTAAACCAAATTATTATAGAGATCATCCATAAACACACACAAAATTACTTACAATCTTCATGTAAGTAGGCTAACCCTTTTGCCGATCCTATAGCAATTCTTAACCGTGAACACCAGTCCAATGGGGGATGAGATTTATCTGCCGGAATTAACCAAGGAAGAAATTAATCAAATAATTATACATGAATGGAAAATAACTAAATGTTTGTTAAGAGTCTAACAATTTTTTTTAAAAAATTAACTACAAGCTAGTAAATTAAAAAAAATATTTACACCCCTCAAATTTTAAATTTTTTAACCTTGACACATGTATTTTATTTCTAGTTTTACCCACCAACTTACTTTTCAAGGTGATTGTAACAAATTTTTAATTAGTTTGTGAATTTAGAGAAATTAAAATTACCATGAAGGTGATATTCAAGGTTGTTATTGGGCATAAATTCATAGACCAAAGTTTTTCTTCCTCCTGCAATACAATACCCAACAAGTGACACAAGATGACGATGATGAACACGACTAATAATGTCAACTTCAGCTTGGAATTCACGATCTCCTTGTCCACTTCCAGATTTTAGACTCTTCACAGCTATCTCCTTACCATTTGGTAATACTCCTTTATGGACATAACCAAACCCACCTTGCCCTAATAAGTTAGCTTGTGCGAACACTGAGGTTGCAGCTGCAAGCTCATCGTAAGTGAATGTGCTCTTGTTAAATCCAAGTGCCACTGAAGGGTGCGGTGGTGGAAGGGGAGGACCGTGTGAATCAGAAAAGTTGGAGCTCGTGTAATCACCACCCGAATAATGAGGTGGTGGTGGTGGCGGTGGCGGCGACGACGACCAACCTCCATGATTCGCCCTTGGAGGTGAAGGCATATTAAGGACATGGTCATTTTGCAAATTATTATTCTGACGGGGTACGTGTTGTGAACTGTTGTAATATCCACCTCCTATTTATACAAAAATGATCAATATTTAAGGTCAAATATTAATTGTCCGATACAAATAGGTATATATGATAGGATAAAATGTATATTTATTTTGCATCTAAGTGGTTGATAGTTGTGATATATAATAATTAAGTTGATAAAAGTGGATTAGTATAGTAAACACATTGATAAATTAACAAAATTATTAACCCACTCAATTTTAAATATAAACACACAAAACAAAAAAGTTCCTAACATGTATGTTCTAAATTTATGAAAAAAATAATATTTTTATAGTAATTAATTATTCGCATTATTTTACTCCTAAATTTTTGTAAAAAAAAATATGTTTTTATGTTATTAAAAAAATAATTATATTTTTAAATATGAAAATAAAATATATAATTTTTACTTAAATATACACGGAAAAGAAAACATGTAAGTTGATGGTATACGATTAAATATATTTTTTATTAGTCAAAAAGGACAAAATTTTAATTAAAATTAATCTTTTTTTTCATCCATTCTGGCCCGTATTAATTGGCATTAGCAACATGTCAAGCTTATCAATAACAAATTAATATAGGAGAATTTTTTACATATGCATCAGTACATGTATGTATTTATTTGACATGTGTTCATATACCTTGGGTTGCATGAGGTTGATCCGCATAGTAGCCTCGATTATCAAATTTTCTTTTCTTTCTATAGCATATTGCAAAGAGCACAGCCCCAACTAGAAGCAACAAACCTGCCCCAACCGTAATTCCTATTATTAAAGGCATATTATTTGAGGATGAATCATCATTTGGTGATTGATCTGAGGATGGTTTTGACGATGGAGATCGCTTTGAACTTCCTAGTTTTGGTGGAGGTGGGACATATTGTCCCTCATAGCCGCCGTCGGGAGAATAATAGTTCTTTTCATCACCTTTAGATTTACTAGGAGGAGATGATTTTGAATTAGATGGAGAGTTTGATGATTTTGATAGTGGTGGTGGCGCCGCTGATGAGTATGACTTATGTGAAGAAGAATCATCAGAAGATGATGATGGCGGTGATGATTTTGGTGGCGACAACGGCGATGATGAGCCTGATGACGATGACGATGACGATGACGATGATGGAGTTGGAGAGCCTTCCGGAGAAACCATTCTTGGAGTTTCTTCCGACTAATATTGTCGTACAAAGGTGCCGGAGAAACCCCGCTAGCTCCTCCTCCAATCGATAAACCTAATGACCCCCTAATTAATCAATATATATGTCAATTTTGTTAATAATTATCGAATGATATGAATAACTATTTAGTTAGTTGTGTTTATTTGGTATTATTTTTATGTTTATATGTTTAGATATTAAAAATAAATTGAAAGACAAAATTAAAAAGAGAAGAAAGAAAGGTGTAATACCTCAAGGAGACTAGAAGGGAGGATTCTCGAAGAAACGAAAGTAATGAGATCGTCTCTTGGTAATAGATTTGTCATCAGACAAACGAGGAATCCATAGTTTGCCACCCCAAGTGTCCCTACAAAATTGGGGACATTTTATTTATAGTGCTCTATTTTTAAACATTCTACTTTGTCATTCATTTTTCTATTTTTATTTAGGTGTAATTTTTTTTCTTTTCCTGCAAAATACAAGAACAATCAATACTTCATTATACACAATTAATATGAGATATTATCCACACTAATATTAATTTTATTGGCACAAATTATGTGACATAGATAAGAGAATAAAGATACACATATTTAGTTGTAGTTTTTTTTCTTTCAAATTATATAATTTAATCGTTTAATTTCATCCAATTATCGGGTAATATACTATACATGGGAAGAATTATTTATCGGTTGTGTACAAGTTTGTACGGTGATTGTGAGATGTACAAATTAAAAAAACAAGTAAAATTTTATACTTTTCAATATTATCTCTCCTGACATGATTTACCCAAAAATAATGTTTAACGTTTAACCTTATAACGTTATAAGGTTAAAAATAACGTTTAACCTTATAACTTAAAAATAATGTTTTTTATTGTGTTGTTTTTAAGAAAATAATCAAAGAAGGAAAATTAATTTTTGAGTATTTTTTAATTAAAGTTAACACATATTTTGCATATGATTTCATTGATAAGAAAATAGTTGTCATTTTAATCGTTACTTTTAACATTAAACAACAACTCTGATACTTTAGTATGTTATTTTCTCTCTTATTCTTTTTTTAATTTTAATATCAGTTTTATCTTATCTAAATTCTCAAATCCCAAAATCATAAACTCAAAACTCAAAACTTTATTTAGAAAAATAATAATTTTAATCCATAAATATAACCATAAACTCAAAATCCAAAACCCCAAATTTTAAATCTCAAAACCTTAAACCCTATTTAGAAAAATTATAATTATAATTTTAAATCTTAACCCACAAATATAACCCTAAACCTCAAATCCCAAATTCCAAAACCCCAAAACCCTAAATCCCAAACTTTATAACCCTAAATCCTATTTAGAAAAATAATGATTTCAATAAAACATTTTATTTTTAAGTAATAATTATTTAGAAAATAACGATTTCAATAATGTATTTTGTCTGATAAAAAAATAATAATTAAATGATATTATTTAAAATTTACGAAATATAAGAGTATTAAGATAATATTATTTTCCATTTCATTCAAATTGTAAACCAAACATTGTAACACTAATTCCTTTTTTTATTCTAATGGTCAAACCAAACAAAAATATTTTCTTTCCATCCCATTTTATTTTCATTCTCATTTTTATTCCGATTTCATTATGTGAACCAAACGACACCTTAATTTATATAAGTTTACTTTAATAAATGGAGCCATGATGAGGCTTCATTGCGTTTGATGAACAAGAGCCCGACCTCATTCATAAACTATTATTTGGCCTAAAATTGGTAAATAGAGTATTGGCTAAAAGTTCGATTTATATGGATACGCCTGCATATAAGATGGGAAAGCATGTCATCCTAAAATAAAAATTTACTTGTAAAGAAAACATTAATCTTTTTCTAATGGGCAAACATAATTATATACCATACCTTTTTCGATGTAACAAAAATTCTTTAAACTTTTTATTTATATATAAAACTGTTTATTTATGCTTTAATACCTTAAAAAAATTGTTTTTTAACATTAAAAAAAGTAATTCAATACCAAACATAAAGAATTGTTAAATGCAATTTTAAGGCTAAATTTTTTTATGTTAATTGATAAAACCACATATGTGATATCATTCTTTCTCGTAAAATCACTTCTATCTAAAAACAACCTTTAATAAAACTAAATGAGTACTTTAAAAGTGCTTTCACACACTTCTAACATAGTCTAGGCGTACATAGTGCATTAACATATTTGTTTTAAAATAACGGAAAATATTATGATTATTATTTTTATTTGATTTAAATATTAATATGTAATAGAATCAGAAGTATTTCATCAATGATATAAAAACTCTTTCCCCCATTTCAATACTGTGAGTAATACGTTGGAATAATTACTACAAAACGGGCTATTAAAAGAGATAAATGACAAGTTTACTAATTCTAATTTGTAAAGAAAATTTCAAATAAAAATTCTTGTAAAGAAATTTGAATATGAAAAATAATGATTCAAAAATTGAGAGAAATAGAATGTATTAGGGATGATTTGATTTAGAGAGAAAAATTAAAAAGATGTTAAAGAAAGAAAATCTCTTGATCTGGTTTGATACTATAAATATGTGTATATATATATGATATTACATTTACACGTGTTAATTACATAAGGTACGTGTCACAACATGTCAAGGGGTACAATAATAAACATAAATTAACTTAGATTCGATCACATTGAAGGATCTAGTAAATGGTTGATTCTTGAATGTTTTAGAACGTTCTAAACTTGTGAAGATGCTTATAAAATCCAACTTCAAGGTTAGGGCATCTAAAGACTTAAGCATTGTGTCTTAAGGTTATAGCATTTCAAGGCTCGAGCATTGTGTCTCAAGGTTAGGACATCTCAAGGTTAGGGCATCTCAAGGCTCGGGTATTGTGTCTCAAGGTTAGGACATCTTAAGTCTAAGTTACTGTGTCTCAAGGCTTAGGTTCTAAAAACGTTGGGCAACAAGTCATTTTTTATGCTCAAACATCAAGTCCATCTACTTTTTCAACTAGGTTCTTCAATTAAGGTGGAAGAGTAAAAGACTCAGCAAGCAAAATGACACATTGAATATGAAATAGTTTTTGCCCGCTCTAATAAATGCTTTAGAAAACCTTTGATGATGTCATGAAAGTAGAGTTATCAATACACTTATTTACTTAATATTTGCTTATTTTATTTAATAAGTAGCCTTTTGAGGGTTAAAAATATTAAAATATAATTTTTTTAGTAAAAATGAGTTAAAATATAATTTTTGGAAGTTTTTGGGATTTTTTTGAAATTTTATAAATTTTTAACACAGAACCAATCAAAAGCTATCACATGGATGCCACGCAAGCAAATGAGTTGTCAGATCAAGCCATGTGGATGACATGCAATCAAAACAGGCAAATAACATAAATTTGGTTATATAGAGTGATGTAGCACCTCGTTACTTGTTAGCACTACGTTCATTTCAAGTTTGCCGCTAGGTCAATGCTCTTACCATGTGTCGTCACCTGATTCGTCCATTCATTCCACTTGAGTGCCATGCAATACGTAATAACAAATCACATCCTACCAAGTGGTGCTGGTTCAATATGCATTGATTGCGAATAGTCTCTCATGCCACGCGTCACACATTGATTTGCCCAATGAATACCGTGTGCCATGTGTCGTCTTTCTATTCGCCAACGTTGTTCATTTTCCTCTTTTTCATCTCAGCCTTTGATCTAAAGTTGATCTAACGGTCCAGATTCCACCTGAGTTATATTCAACCCTCTAATCATCACATAAACCTTTAGAAGCTATAATTAATATAATTTTCATCAATTTTTGGAGCTCAAAAGAGAGAAAAATTTAAGAAATTCAAAAAAAGATACAATTTTGGTGACGATTCAATAGGAGATTAGTACTATAATTCAAGAGATTAATTATATTTCTTTTTCTTTTCATTTCTTTATCAACTTTTATGTATTTTTTATGAAAAAATATGAACTTTATGAACAAAATTATATCTAGTTAATTTATTAATATATGGTTCTTATAAATATAATTTTCAACATGTGATGATCTAATATTTAATCTCAATTATGATTTTAATTTAATTATATTATTTAGTCTAATTTTTATGTTATTAATTATTTAGCCAACAATTGATCTATAAAGGTAATTAAATATATTTGAGAGAATTATTTAATTGTTTGTCTTGATTAAATAACATGCATAATTTCTAGGCAGAGATGTATGATTCTTATGTATGTGATACATAATTGATGAACTTTATAAGTAGTGTGCAATGTAATTGACACGAGAGTGTGAGCGTGATTAAGTTAATTACTATATGATGTGTAGTTTACTTGAAAGAGGAATACATGTTAGATTAGATTTAATTGATCATGTAATTGATTGACAATTATATTGGGGGGATTTTAGTGATTCACATGTTTAGAAAATTGAGAGATTAAGTATTCTTAAATATTTTCTTAGTTATCGAATTTGATTTAATTAATTATTGTAATATATTTTTAGTTCTTTTAGTTTTGTTTTCTTAAAATATAAAAACACAAAACAATTGATTTTTATTTTTCTTTTAAAAATTAGTTTCTAATAACATAATCTCCATGAAAATGAAATTTTGTTATCATTATATTACTTGTTGCGATATGTATACTTGTGTATTTATTGAACATAATTCGTGTCCAATCACCGTTCCATTTTTCAATTAATAAGAGAGAAAATATGGGCCTCTATATTAAAAAGAAGGCAAGGCATTTAGTTTCATGAAAGACTCGAGCAACATAAAGGCACTAGGAAGCACTTACTTGAAAAATGAGCCTGCTCAATACAGGAGTAGGATCGATGTCCTTACTCATGACATCGAGCTCTTTCTTAATTTCCATATATAGGAGGTGCTGAACGTAGTGGTCCACATAGTGTGGAGCCATACCCTTATACAGAGTCCTACCTTCTATTTCATCCCGAGTTAAGCCTTTAATGACAATTTCCCCAAATCTCAAACAATTAAAAAAGATGTATGTTAGCTTGACGAGACTGGAATGGGTGTTTGTTGATGTAGGGAAGGTTGAAAAAGCTTGGTCACAACCTCTAAATCTTCGAGAGAAAGAATGGGCTCTTCAATAACAATTCCTAAACTCATTTTCTTTTTGCCTGCCTCGGGTTGGAACATCAAGATTGTCTTTGCTTGAGCTTTTTCATATCTTTCTTTCCTTATTTTCTTGTAGTGATTATGCGTATAGAGATAGTAAGTATATTAACAAGTAAGGTAGCCCTTCTCTCTTCTCCCCAAGGCTTTACAATGTTTTTCTCTCTAAAATTTCCAATTGTTGAGCTATTGCTTTGTCCATTAAACTTATCCTCAAGTTGAGCTACTAGTTAAGCATGAATAGGTGGGAAAAACAAATTATTCAGTTGCTTCTTTGCTCATTATTCCTACATCCTATAAGAAAATTACTTCATTCTATTTCTTTACCAAGGTAATTAATTCATGCTTTATCTCGAATAAGCTCATGTTTAAGGTACCACATTGTTTACCAAGGTGATCAACTCATGCTTTAATGCAAGCATTATATCTGGTTCTTTACCAAAGTGATCAACTTATAATTTAATGTGAGCGTTCTACTTAGATATTTACCAAAGTGATCAACTCGCGTTTTAACGCAAGCACTCTACCTGTTTCTTTATCTAGGTTCATCTCGTGCTTTAATGCAAGCATTTTGCTTGGTTCTTTATTAAGGTGCAAGGTAATCAGCTCGTGCTTTAACACGAGTGCTCTACCTAGTTCTTTACCTAGGTGATCAACTCGTGCTTTAACACAAGCACTCTACCTGGTTCTTTACCAAAGTAATCGACTTGTGTTTTAACACAAGCGCTCTACATGGTACTTGATCGAGGTGATCAACTCGTGCTTTAACACAAATGGTCTCTGGTATATGATCGAGATGATCAACTTATTCTTTAATACAAGCACTCTAGCTACCTAGTTCTTTCCCAAGGTGATCAGCTCATATTTTAACACGAGTGTTTCTACCTGATTCTTTACCAAGGTGATCAAATCATGCTTTAATGCGAGTGCTCTACCTGATTATTTACCAAGGTGATCAGTTCATGCTTTAACACGAGCATTCTACCTAAATTCTAGACTAAGGTGATCAACTCGTGCTTTAACGTGAGCGCTCTACTTGGCGTAGGGTTTTAGATAAGATGCGATATGTAATATTTGTTTAAGGTTTTTCTCTAAAACTTGGGATAAATTTTGATAAATATAAGGTCAGAAGTAAAAATCTCGAGCTTTAATCTTGAGCCCCATGATGGCGCCAAAATATCGAGGATAATCTAATTTAGATAAAGAAACTAAAGAGATATTAGAGAATGAAAATCCTCTGGTCTGGTTTGATACCAGATTCTTATATATATGGAATTACATATACATATGTTAATTTCATGGGGGTACACATCATATGTCAAAAGGTACAAAGTAAGCATACATTTAACTTAGGTTTGACCACGTTGAGGGATCTAATATATGGTCTGTTCTCGAGCGTTCCAGAATGTACTAGATTTATGAGAATTCTTGTAAAATCCAACTTTAAGGTTAGGGAATCTTAAGGCTAGAACATTGCATCTCAATATTAGGACATTGAGAAGCTCGACCGTTATGTCTCAAGGTTCAGGCATCATGACTCAAGGCTTGGTTTCTACAAAGGTCGAACAATAGGTCATTCCTTATACTCAAACAGAAAGAAAAAGAATCATTATGAAGCTAGTTAGTAATAAAGTTCTTTTTGTTAGTAGTAAGACATTTTCTTCCTTATTTTAAGTGAGAGGTTTGAATTATACCAAGTATCGTTTGTTGAAAAAGTGTTATCAATGAGTTTTTGGCTCAATAACATGAAATTTACTTAGACATGTTCAAAGTATATGATTGGAGTTTCAGTTATGAGTGTTGAGTTATAAGAGTGGACATAATAACCAATAAGAAAACCTACTCAATTAAAATCAAATCGTAATGAAACGAAACGAACCGAACATAATTTTATATTTTATAAGTTTAAATAGATTGATTTCAATTTTGAAAATATAAAAAACTGACGTGTATCAAGTCATTTAAGGTTTCAAAGTTTAAAAACCAATACTCAATCGAATTTATTTACATATTATTAATACACATTTTATTTTTTAATATTATACATTTATAGTATATATATCATATATATTTATAATCATTTAATTTAGTTAAAATTTAATATAATTTGAGAAGCCAAAATAATTTATATTATTCTTTTTATGTTTATTTTTTTAAAAAATTACTATATCTAATTATTTTTTATTCTGAATAATTTATTTATTTTTAAAATTTATTTTCTATTTAAAAATTGATGTATAATTATTATTTAAGTATTAATATATAATTTTTAATTAAATGATAAATATTGTTTATTAATTTAATATTAATATAAAATAGAATTATTTAAATTTTATTTAAAATTAGTAATTCCAAATCACTAATTAAATATATTAAATTAATATAAATAAGTTAATTAAATATTTTGTAATTAATATTTATAAGTTAGATTTTGATTTTTAATTTATCAAATCAATATATATAATTTAATTAACACATAACCGATCAAAATCTAACTGGGTCCAAAAAAAAAAAAAATCAAAAAAACAAACTAGTCGATTACAGGCCTACAGCTCAGACCAATTTTGTAAACGACTACAAGACTAGAAAGCTCCAACCGCAGACAACTCAGACAAACCGCCCTCAATTCAGTCTCTCTCTGCTCCTACCCGTGCAAAGATCGAATCGAGTTTCATATACGTAGGATGCCTTCCCGAAGAAGAACGCTCTTGAAGGTCATTATCCTCGGTGACAGTGGGTCAGTACAGTCCCCTCTCTTTCGTTGTATTATCTGTTTGTTTTTGTTTGTATCTGTGGTTTGATTTTGGAATCTAGGGTTTCATGTCAAAGATTTAGTGGATCTCTATGGATCGTAATATTCACAGAGAATTGTTCTAGAATTTTATTGATATTGCTCAAGTCAAAGAACGTAAATTGCTTTTGTTTAATGAGATCAAACTGAAGAATTCGGTTTGGTTTTACTCCTCCTCCTCCCCCTCAGAGGTGTGTGTGCTTCCATAGATTTTGAGAATTGGGAAAACTCTTGTTATCACAATTTTGTGACATATCGTTATGGCATAATTTGATTGGCCCACAAAATTGTATCTAATGAGATTATGCTATGTAAGTTGTGTTTAGGAATGTCCTGTTTCTATATGATGAATTAATTTACAATTTTTGATATTTAACTTGGAACGAATTTTGTTGTAAACGAGCAAGCTTGAGGAGTTGACTTCAAAAATTAGTTTGTTAACTTAATTTATACTTATTCGTCGCCATACCAAAATACGCTTTGAGGAAATTTGTTACTTGGTTGTAATTTGCAGGGTTGGGAAGACATCTTTGATGAACCAGTATCCTTCAGAAGCTCGATTAATGAGTTAGACATGTTTAATTTCTTTTGCTGTTATTCAAGTGCACTACTGGTTTAATGTTTCTTTTACTTTTTTTTCTATGAGCCTTTGTGCAGCCTTGACAATCATTTCATAGATATGTAAATAGGAAGTTTAGCAATCAATACAAAGCAACAATTGGAGCTGATTTTTTGACCAAAGAAGTGCAATTTGAAGATAGGCTTTTTACTTTGCAGGTTAGTGATACTGCTAATTATATTAGCTATAAATTTTTGAGTATCGTGGGTGGACAAGATTTCTTCTCCCCTCACGGTTGGGTAGTTCTGAGCACTACTCAGCTATCTGCCTTATTTAAGTTGAATCTGTTTGATTTGGAATGCTTTATTGTTGTCTTTTGGTGTAATCTTTATATGTCCTATATTCACATTTTTGGTGTAATCTTTTTCTAGTCACCTAGGAAGATCCTGCACCGGTGAGGACTAGGAGAGCCTTGTTATATTTTGGAAATTTTGTTTTGGAGATTGAATAAAGGCTTTCCAGCTCATCCTTTGAAAATTGGAAGTAAATAACAGTATAAAAAAAGTACAGTTACTGGGGTAGTCTAGAGTGGAAACTGTGAATGGAGCTTCTTCTTTTTCTTTCCTCCCTTTTTTTGACGACTTGCTAAATATAATTGCTAGAGTGGCATCATGTTGGAAAGGCTTCTTATTTCCATAACTACAATTGAAATGCTTTTTGGTCCACTTATGTCAGTTTCTTCTTATACATAATTTGTTTTAAAGTTCTCGTAGTATTAATAAATTCTTTTGTTGGGAAAGATTTGGGATACAGCTGGTCAAGAAAGATTCCAAAGTCTGGGTGTGGCATTCTACTGTGGTGCTGATTGCTGTGTACTTGTTTATGATGTCGTTTCTTATTTCCATAACTACAATTGAAATGCTTTTTGGTCCACTTATGTCAGTTTCTTCTTATACATTTTTTGTTTTAAAGTTCTCGTAGTATTAATAAATTCTTTTGTTGGGAAAGATTTGGGATACAGCTGGTCAAGAAAGATTCCAAAGTCTGGGTGTGGCATTCTACCGTGGTGCTGATTGCTGTGTACTTGTTTATGATGTTAATTCAATGAAATCATTTGACAATCTTAATAACTGGAGGGATGAGTTCCTTATACAGGTATGCTTTTATACTGCTGTAAATTTTTCTTAAGAATTACCTTGCAAGCCCTGCCCTAATTTGTTATATAGTATTGAAATGCGTTATGATTTGTGGAAACTGCAGGCTAGCCCTTCAGATCCAGAAAATTTCCCATTTGTTGTTATAGGAAACAAGATTGATGTAGATGGTGGAAATAGCAGAGTGGTATGTACTTTTTTGTCTTCACTAGTCTCTGATGCACTTAAAAGCGTAGGACATGATAAGGTTGTATGTGTTTGATGTTAACATTTGAACTATTGATCCTCTAGGTTTCAGAGAAAAAAGCTCGAGCTTGGTGTGCATCAAAAGGGAATATTCCATACTTTGAGACTTCTGCAAAGGAAGGCATTAATGTGGAAGAAGCATTTCAATGCATAGCAAAGAATGCTCTGACGAGTGGAGAAGAAGAAGAGATGTAAGTTAACAGAAACTGCTTTTTGATATTCACACGTATCTTCTAATTTTTATTTGTTATTGGTTTTGTTAGAGGGAAATTTGGTGCTTACCAATGAGTTTATTGAAGTTCTAACATGCAAAACAATTTCCTCTGGTTTAGGATATTTATTCTTATGCATTATTATAATGTGTTCTCCCAGTCTTTTCTGTTAATCTCAAGTATTTTTTAAATTATCCTCACGTGGTTGATTCCAAGTTATAATAATCTAAATTGATGAGCTTTAAATAAAAGAGCTCATCAAGTCCCACGTGTAACCTTCACTATAATCAAAATTGGTTCCTACATTGTATAATTCTGCCAAGTACTTGACTAATTTGTGATTATTAACATACCATTGAAAAAGTATTCTATTAACATTCCATGCTCTAATGAAATAAAATATAATCTAAGAATTGTTTTCGATTAGATTTAGAGATGTAAAGTAGGCTATCTCATCCTATCTCACATCTTATATAGTCTCATATAATGTCTTTAATGAGTTCATGGTGCAATATTGTCTCATTTTATTAAAATACAATTTCATCTCATTTAGATTGTAACCATATTAGGTCTAACTTTAAACATATATTGTATTATTATTTTTTATTAAACTTACATTATAAATTGTCATTTATCATATTTTTTATTGTTTTTGTATCCTTGTCTTATTTAAGGTTATAAGGACAAATGAGAATCTCAATTAGTACCGTTATATTATCATCTCATTTCATTAAAATTAAGTAGATAAGATGAGATGGGTTTTGAAAATTAATGAAGTGTCATGAATCTCATTAACATCTTATCCCAATTTACACCTCTAATTAGCTTTAATTCTGAGAACTCATGCTGATTTGTTTGCCACCTTCTCTTGGTTATGCTACCTTGGGTGGGAACTTTCTGTATCTTGAAGATACCTTCCAGACACCATCGATGTCGCAGGCACTAGTCAGCAAAGGTCAACCGGATGTGAGTGCTGAATATTGTACCTGATTATTTCCTAGTGGGCAGGAAAACAATATCTTAAGAAATATTCTGAACCATATGCTTCAAGCTCCGGCCGTTTGGGAGAGTGTGTGTAATCATATATTTTGGAGAAAAAAGTGAACTATTTGGCGATTTATGTGTACTTTTTATTGCGGTTACATGTGTTTGTGCAGGAATAAAATTAATCCCAATTCATTGCCTTTTGGGTTTTCTTCTATTTTGCTTTATTGTAACCACCTTACCGTTTGTCTATTTGATGTCACTGCATGGTTTGTCTATTTGATGTCACTGCATGGTGCTTCGAAAATATTGGATCCAATTATTACGATGTTGTGTTAGTTTTGGCCCATGTAAGCTAAAGAGGGTATTTTCTTAGTAAGAAGGTAATTCAAGTTTGTTAACTTTAATGGAATTACATTTTAGTCTTTTATTTATTAGGTGTGATAATATAGGTTTATTATTTTTATAAAATGGATTTTTGTGGATATTTTTTTTGTAAAAGTGGTGGATTTATGATGTCTCACTTATTAGATGCTAGTTTAAAATATATTTTTGTTAATAGGAAACGAATTTGAACTATCTTTCTATCTTTATTTGTATCAACAGGTTTGCTTACTTTTAGTTTAGGAGGTAATCATTGCGACACTTAGGAGTCAATCTATGGATTAGTAGCGTATATTGGTAGCCGTCTGGGAATAATTTTGGTAATTTTAGGGATAGTTGACATGGGAAAAAGGACAGATATCGTGTTTAGATAATGAGGCAAATATAAGACACCGTATTGGGAGACATTGGATCTGTATAATGTGAGTGTATTTTATGTGGGAATCAACTGGGGATATTAGGCATTTTCCATAATAGAAACTCTAATGTCCAATGCTTCAGGAAAATGCCTATAAAGCTAGCAATGGCGGAAGAACTCTTCACTAATACTTTGACGCTTCCCTTAAGTTTGGGCCTCAAGTTGTCTCTCTCTCTCTCTATAAATCTTTTTTTTTTAATTTTTTAAACTGATCTTCAATTTGGACCAGATTTAACATAATTCTTAAATTAGTCCTCAAACTTTGTAAAGAAAAGACCTTAAGTTGTCAGACCAATACGTGAAAAATTGAAGACCTATGTATAAAATTGCAGAACTAATGAGGTAATTAAGCATTTTTTTTTCTCAAGTGTGTGGTCACATTTTTTCTTTTTGTCGAAACTCAATTAATCACATTTTTTAGGAAACCCACGTATTTTTGGCTCAAAAGAAAGTAAGCTTTGACACCCTCAATCAATGTGAGCCTTTCCACTTAAACATTAATAAAAGCTACTAGTACTACAGTAAGTGTAGTTGATGGAAGTACTTAAACCGATTTGCAACCTGTACAGCTTTAATCCAAAAAGCCATGTCCAAGCCAAAGGATGGCTGAAATATTTAGATCATTCACAACCGAAGATTGTATTTTTTTTAACATAGAAGAGATCGTAGCACTACTCTTTCCTACAATTTGAGACTTAAACTTCTCCAAGCTATCTAGAATCTGGTACGAGAATAGCAGAGCTCAATACATGTTACTAAACCTGATACAACCACGATCCTCAATATCGCAAAAAATATGCTAAGACTTCTGAACCAGTTACCATCCTTTGCTAAACACCCTTACCAAAAGAAAGATGCTAGAAGCAGTGGCCTATGGTGATGATTCAGAGCAAGTTCTGCTATCAGACCTAGCAGATTACGGGTACCATATTGCCACAGAATAAATTCTCCGTAACTTCTGCTCTCTGATGATACATGCTTAATTAGCTGAAAGGAAGATAAACAATGCAATAAGTATCCCAGATTCAAGAAATGATTAATATGATGCAACAAAAATGTACTTAAATCAGTTTAGACTTTGAATCACAAAATAATGTTGATTCATGCGAGTTTGAAATTGATTCTTATAACCTATTCTACTGCATTGTCGTGTTTAACTGTCACTTTTGTAGGGAGTTTGTGGCATGTGAGAATAAAAACATATCTAACAGTTTCACAAAAAATGGGATTGATGTTTGTATTAGCATCATAACAAAATCAGAGGTTCTCTGTAACTTCTGCTCTCTGATGATAAATGTTTAATTAGCAAATAAGATCCAACCTATTGCGAGCTTGAAATTGATTCTTATACCCTATTCTACTGCATTGTCGTGCTTAACAGTCACTTTTGCAGGGAGTTTGTGGCATGTGAGAATAAAAACATATCTAAGAGTATCGAAATGAGACTGATGTTTGTATTAGCATCATAACAAAATCAGAGGTTCTCTGTAACTTTTAGCAAATAATATCCGACCTATTATGATTATAATCATCACAAAACAATTATATATTATGTCTCCTTAAGAAAAGAACCACCAAAAAACAATTCATACAGTTTTTTCTTACTGTTCTTTTGCTCTGCTCAACTGAGAAATGTAGCACACTAAAAACACCAGGAAACACAGTAATTTATGCACCAACTTTGACAGCACATTCTGACCCAAAAAAAGTTCTTGACGGCATATAAAAATTCATAAATAAGAGGCAAATTATATTGTCCTCAAACCTTTTGAACCGGTTGCAAAATTGCCCCAACCTTCAACTTGTGAAATTTTATGTCCTCAACCTAATGGTGCATGTTGCAATTTACAGGTTAAGGACAAAATTTAACAAGTTGAAAGGAATAATTTTGCAACCGATCCAAAAGATTGGAACATGAAACATAGTTTGCCTATATAAGATAGTATTCAAAGTCCTCAGAAACTCCACCAAATAAAAAGCGCCAAAAAATAATAAAAGAAAAAGGAACTCACTCTATGAGACCAGTAAAGACAATGATAAGAATCGACTTACTCAGATTGTAGTAGTGGAGATTACTTTGTCCCCATTGATGAAAGTTTGTCCTGGTTAGGAGGTCGAGTTGTAGTATCTGCCATCGTTGTGGATGGAAACGATAGTGAAGGGTTAGAAACTACTGTCCCCATGGATCTTGATACTGGGGGCCTTTGAAAGCTCATGCTTGCTGGAGGCCTAACAACAGAATTTGTAATATTTGTGACCATTCTATTGGGAGGTATTGATGGTGGCACTACCCTCGATGAGGAAGCCGGTAGACCCAGTCGTGATGCAATTATCTGTGCTCGCTCATGATAAAGGCGCTGCCTTGATCTATCCAATTGCTCCCTTGATCTCATTACGATACTTTCCATCTCACTAAAGAAAGCTAACTTGGCTTCCAACTTATGCAACTGATGAGATTGAAACAAACATCCAAAAAGTAAAATTCTATGATTAGGAGGAAAAAATAAGAAAAAAAGGAAAAAAAAACCATTTTACTGACAGATTACCTGCTTTTCTATCAACAATGTTGAAAGTTGTCGTATTTGGTCTTCTTCCTGATCTGCTAGAAGTTTTGCCTTCACTGCTGCTGCTGAGAGAGCACAAACTGCAGCCTGCTTTAACATATCAATTTTGGGATGATCTTTGGACTCTGAGCAGTGTTGCTTCTTTTTACTATAATCTTTTGATTGATCCTCAGCTGCAAAGAACAAAATCAGAAAAGGGCAGAGAACAGTAAATCAGCAAATCCAATTTAAGATCTGATCAGCCAGTAGGAGTGCGAGGGAGGGAGGGAGGGAGGGAGGGAGGGAAGCGCTCTAAGTGATCCAACTATGAATGTTGCACTTGATGCAACTTGCTTTGTAGGCTCACCTTTTCCTGAGTGTTGTGGCTCAAAAATCATATCTAGGTCTCTTTTTGCCTCAGAAGATTGGGGGCATCCACCCAACGAATCAACAGCTACCAGCTGCTCAGTTTCAGTTTTTTCCCCAGGCATTTTACTAGACACTACATCTATATCTTTAGAAGCTTCCATCGCATTGGAAACCTCCCTACCTAAATTTGATGCAGTTGGTTGCTGAGACTCATTTCTTTCTGAGGCCAGAGAATCAAACATCTCTACATCCTTCAGAGCTTCAGTGACTTCAGAAGGCTTTCCTGGAGTTCCCCCTCCTGACTTTTTTGAATCATCTGATTCCCTTTCAGTAGTAGATAGTGGTTGATTCTTTGGTACCTCAGAATTGCTTGATTTGTCTAAATCACCAGATCCAACTTCCTCCAAAGTAATCGAGACATCTTGTTCTTGTGCAGCACATGAACCCTCCGAGGATCTACCATTTGGAGAAGTAAATAGTTTCTTTCCTTCAGGGGTAGAATCTTCACGTTTATTGTCAGATTTGCTTTCCAGTGGCTCCTCTTTCTGGCTTCCATCTTCCTGGGTTTCCTCTTTGCAAGTCTCAGTAATAGCAATTCCAGCAACAATACTACACATTTCTAACAGATATCAGATATGTTAAAAAGCTCTATGAGAATATATGCTCCACAGGAATTAATATACCTATCTGAACCAGCCAGTTCCTTATTGTCATTTGGGGGATCTTCCAATATATAGCAGTGCCTGGTAGCCAACTCAATACCAGGAGAGTTTCCAGATAATGACTTTAATGAATTATGAGTAGAAGCAGTCACAAGATCGGGTCCTACCAAACGGGAAAGAAATGTTGCCTACGAGTAATAAATAGATGAGAACACATTAGTAGTGTTTCTGAAAACTAAATGTGCTTGAGTACTAGATATAAAATGCTTGGCCGCTGTCTCTCAACAAGGTGGAAATTATGATGTAAAAAAACTGGAGGAATGCTTATGGTGATTCCAAGGAGCCTTACTTTAGGACTAATCTTACAAGATATTTTGAGACTTCTATGTTAATGAGTCAAGGTTTATTTCAAGACTAATGTATATATAGATATGTCTGCATGGTGTGGGTAAGCCAGATGCATCGCGGAACCAGACAGAGGTATTCCCTGTGAATTTTAGACAAGTGCTGCAATTAATATGGTTGGACAAGGAATATCTTGTGATCGGCTCAATCTGACTAGTTCCATAAATAAATTAGCCATTTTGGTTTCTTACTGGTCCTCATGCATATATCAATGGATAAATTTTGGTATATGAAGTTTCACATTCTAGTGTTTCCATCAAGTCCTCTAGCTGCTTGCTTATTGGATTGCAAGCTTGCCTAAACATATAGGCCTGTTTTGCATTGAAATAAAAAGCACTAATCCTAACAAAAAAATAAACAAAGAAAATAAAAAGCAGACTTTTCCCCTCCCTCCTATCCTCCTATGTTTTCCCTCTTTCTCCTCATTTCTCTCTCTATTCTCTTACCACCAACCTTAAATCTGAAGATACACCTAAAGTGCTTAAAATTATTGCCCTGAATAAGAGGAACTCGTACAGAAAACCCCTAGATGAAATCAATAGGATAAATACATTTAAATATTTCTTACGGAATTATATTGCACCAATATTGCTCGTACCAATTTATTTTCTTACTTTTGTGAACAAGTAACAAGATATCTTGTTGAAGTTATGGATTACCCACTAGCTACGACAAAGAGCCTCATGTATGCATTCTACTTACCAATGCCATAACGGGGTTTCCCACTTCTGCAAATGAAAGTGGGGCTTCAGGTTTGAGAGGATAGCCAACAGCTTCAAATGCTTCGTTAAGAGCTTTCAATGCAATATCTTCACCTGCTTCCTCAGCAATTTTCGCTTCAATTGCACCTTCCAGTTTTTGAGTTTCTTCACCAACTTTTGCTTCAATAGTATCTTCCAGTTTTTGAGTTTCTTTACCAATTTTGGCTTCACTAGTATCTTCCAGATTTTGAGTTTCTTTACCAACTTTGGCTTCACTAGCATCATCATCTTTTGAAGCCTCTTTACCACCTTTCATTTCAATAGTATCTTCTTTTGAAGTTTCCTTGGGGGAAGTTGGAGATTGATTCTCATTAGCATAATCAGCATTACATTCTATTGCTTCAGCTGCATCTTTGCAGACCAATGTATCATTATCAGTTGAAGCTGGTTCTGGAGTATCTTTGGAACCAGCACTAATATTTTCATCGCAGTCAAAAAAGGCATCTTCAATTGGCATTTGAACAAAGTGTAATATGCATTGAGATTTTGTTTTTGTGGCAACATGTTCTGCTATCTCATTCCAGTTTTCTTTATAAAGTTCTAATGCTTCAAGTAGAAGGAGGGTCTCCTGATCAGTCCACTTCCCTCCACCTACTCCAGGAACCTCAGCAGGCTCCATGACAATAAAATCCGAAGATGACATTCCAGAGTCAAATTTCCCGTTATTAAAGCAATCGGTACATAAATCATAATCTGCCTGTCATGTATGAAAGCAATCAGGCAGATTATTAATGCATCTAACAAATTAATATACAACAATTAATCAAAATGAAATCTCATTCAATCAAAAGCTTCTCTTCATCACAAGAAGTAGAATAGTAGCTAAAGTCCCTTTAGATGGTCACATAAGAGAGTGGTGAATCAAGCAGGTGCATAACAAGCAAACACAAAGACAATTACATGTTCTTCTTATTTAATCAAGGCAAAAGAAGGGGGGGGGGGGGGGGGAATGAAAGAATGAATAACCTGTTTCTGGCAATGATAACGCTTGCGAGAGCAATCAGCAGAACAAGAGTTGCAATGATACTCAACAGATGGTCCCTCAGACTTCAGCAATTCGTCAGCAAATGTAGAGTCAGGGAAGAGACCAGATGGAACAGTTGGAGTAGTTGTATTAGTCTTTGGAATGTAATGCATTGATGTTATTGGAGTTTCAAAGCGATACAATTTATCAACCAATGAATCCTTTTCTGCAGCAATATTAGCAACAGCATCATCCGTAGCGCCTGCTGGAGGGAATGGATGGAAATTGATCAAACCCCAGTAATCCAGAAATTCCATCACCTCCTGTCTTGCATCCATTTCTCCTATTTCAGTTTCTGACAAGTCATTCAATTCGATATTTTTGCTAGGATTTGCATGAAATTTCTTTATGATCCAGTTTCGAATCTCCAGGTACATTTCAGGAGTACGCACATCGGACTTGCCACTGAAAAAAGATGGCAGTGTACGCTCCTCAATGGGGTGGACATTAGTCCAGGAAAACCAGCCTGAGCATCAAAATAAACCATAATGTTAACAAGAAACAAAGGCCTTCTACTCTGTTCTACTGTGTATGCTGGAAGAATCAAGAAAAACCATTCCTTCCAACTTAACCAAATGAAAATCAAATATGACTCAATCATGGGAAAAGGTTACCTAAACTGAAACACGAGAGATGAAATTTGGGCCCTATAATTAGGGTTTTGAAGGTCCAGCTAAATAGGGCAAAATCGCTCACAGAATTGCAAGTTGGGCAGGCTCTAGTTTAGATTCTTTGGCCTGACTTGTGATTAGAAACCTTACAATCTTTAAAAATGATAGCCCACAAGGCTGACTAAAGCACCCAACGCCAGAGCTTTGATTCAACAAAAAGCACATAAATTAGGTTTTGTAATCACAGGCCAGGGCAAATGAGTTAAAATTAGAACCTAACAAACTTAATGCAGATCCTAATCAACAAAGCCCCAGTTTGACAAAATCCCAAAATTCAGTATTCTCGCTATATAGCTTCGTATGCAGCTCGAAACGATGCAAATGAATTGTATGTTAACTGCGTGAAAGTTTTATATTATCCATATATGTACAGAAACTTACCGCAATGACTAGGAACGACATGAGTATTAGGATCACGAGATCTAATTGCCTCAAATTTGGATTCAAATCCAGCTTCCAAAGCCTCAAACTCGCTCTCCTTCCTCATTTCCTCGGCCATCGCCACCATTGCTTCTCCATTCGAAGCCTCAATTACCTTTCCTTGGCCTTCGGGTTTCACAACGCCGGATAATGCAGCCGAGATACCACCGTTAGAAGACCAATTGAGGTTATTAGGTCCCTGTCGAGCCCTAGTTAACGGACCATTGTGGTTATGGATCGGTGGATACGAGAACGCTGATTTCTCGCGAGTAACGCGTTTCGACGGTGCGGATGAGGGGCCTGACGATACCAAATTGCTGCCTTTCCGCTTCTGAGCGCCGCCTCTGCGCCTCGTCGAAGCAGGAGACTCGGAAGCTGGCGATTCAGAGGCCACCGTTGCTAGGGTACAGGCATCCCGACGCTTCTCCTCCATCGCAGGCTTCTGGTTCAGTGAATGGAGAATTTGGTTCAAAGTGTGTTTAGCTCATCAATGTAAGGAGAAAAACTCTTTACCCTTGTTTTTTCAAAATTTGCATTTTAGTTTTAGTTTTTTTTTTCTTTTGTCTTTACTTTTAATAAACGGGTTAAGCAATCATAAAATGAGAGAGCTAGAATATATAAAATAAAATAAAAAATTAGTTATTGTTATTTAATTATTTATGATATCAATTTTATAATAAAATAATTAAATTGTAAAAAAATTATAAACATATTAAATTACTTTAATTAAATAACTAACGAATTTGTTTATTATCTACATTTTTCAAATAAAAAACAGATCAATTCACAAATAAGGTAATATATGTTATTGTAACAGCGTCTCCAAATCTCCACAAAAAATGGTGTAACTTTTGGTAAAAAGAAGTTACCCCGACCTCACATTAAACATTATTTAAAGTGATAAACAGTAATGCAATATTGTTATTACTAATTATATATCTTAAATTAAAATTTATTAAAATTATATATTTTATTGTAATAATATTGTTTAATTTTTTATTAAATATAATAAATAAAAATTAAATAAATGATATAAAATTAAAAATATAATATAAATTAAAATAATGATTTATTAATCCCATAAATATTTTCAAACATTTTAAAATTATTAAAATATTGATCAAATATATATGTACTATATAAATCAAGAATAAAAAAAATTAAAATATATTAAATAAATATTTATGGAATGAATATAATAATTTAGATAATTAATATCTATGTGTTTTTAATTAAATATAATGTTTATCTCATGTAATAAACATAATATTTTAATTAATAAATTTTTAATTTTTTAAATATAATTTTTAAATTTATTATTATTATTAATTAATTAATTCAATATAATAATTATTAATTATAAAATAACATTTTTTAATATAATATTTGATATTATGCATAAAAATATAATATAACTTTTATAAATAGTACAGTGGATAGGAGATGTTGTACGGGTTTTCTACCATTTCAATGAAGTCCTATCTCATATAACGCCATTTTTACACGCCTAAACTTAAATTTGTAACATCTCCCCTTTCCTCCTCCTACCACACTTTCACTCTCTATCATCTCAAAATCTTAGCAGTAATTATAGAAAAAAAAAACAAGTAATAATTTAGGATTGTGTGTGAGTTTTCTTAGTATAACATAGCGCCTAAAAGAAAATATAATACTATTTTTATCACAATAAATACAAATTCAAATTTTATTTATATTTTTTTTATTTAATAAAAAATGAGATTTTAGTGTATCTTTTTTTTTTTAAAAAAAAAGCAAAAGAATAGAGCTTATAAGTTGTTCCTCCATTTTATTAATAATTTTAAAATTTTAATTTTTGTTTTATCTTGAACCAAAATGAAAGGACAAATTATGTAATAAAAATAGTAATATTTTATAACGATAGGATAATATTATTATCATTTTATTTTTAATTGATATTTTTTCGGTAAATTCATTTCCAAGTCAAGCTAACTAACATACATTTTAAGCCAAACCTAGTAGACCATGACTTTTTCCCGATGCATTACATGCAAGTTCTTGTTTGAAGTTTAATCTTTTCTTTTCTTTTTTAATTTATGAAAAGTACTATAAGTTTAATGTTAATCCTAAATCATGGTAACATTTTGGCCAAAATAGTTTGTGGAATAATACTTCATGTGTCTTTTTCAGTCCTTCTCCAGTACATGGCTCGAGAAATTCGTCACCAAAGGTGGCAAAAAAATAATAATTCTGAATTGGGATGGATACATATGTCATTGCTTTAAATTTTTGAAAAACAGAATTTTCACTTTAGCGACTTATATACATAGAGATAGAATAAATCTTTTTTTTATGTACATACCCTATAAATATTTATTACAAATTTACCTAAAATGTTTAGTTAGATATAAATATATCTTAATGTCATACAATACTGTACCAAGATAAACATTCGTAAAAAAATTACTGGAAGTGTTATTTAAATAACAATTCATAATGAAAAACAAAATTCAAAAAAATAAATCAATAATAAAAAAAATAAAAAGAAAAATTTAGCATAGGGCCTTGGACTCTCCACCCCCGCTTTTACCTCCCACCTCCCAATATAAGATGAATTATCAATGATATTTTTTTAACGTTAAATCATAAATCATAAATTCTAAATTTTAAATATTAAATACTTTAAACTTTAAATCATGAATCTTAAATTTTAAATTCTAAACCCTAAATTTTAAGTTTTAAATCTTAAAATACAAACCCTAAAATTAATTTTAAATTGCAAATCTTAAATCCTAAATTTCAAATTTTAAATACTAAATCGATTAGATTTAAGATAATTTAGTCTTTTTAATATATATATATATATATATGTTTTTATTTTTTTAAATTATATATTTTAATTACTAATTATACTATTTTTATCATTTTTATTATTTTTATTTTTAAATATAAATACCCAGTATATGCTCTTGGCCACTCCTAAGACCAAATTCTCTTTTCTCTTAAATTATGAATAGTCAGCAGCTAAGAATTCAAATAAAAATATAATAAAGTTTTAAAGTGTGATATCGGTCAAAATAAAAATATTTAAATTTTATAGATATATTGATGATATTATTATTTTTTATAAAAATATTTAAAAAAATTAAAAAAATTATATACTAATAAAATTAATTTTTTTAATAAACCTTTAAATATATATATATATATATATAAATCTATTACTTAATTTTTAAATCAATTTTTTTATTTAATACATATAAATATAAATTTATTTTATATTTATTATGACTAATAAATTGAAAAATTATAGAATAGGTAATTTTTGAGAAAGGAAAATTTATATTAATTTATTATAATTATAATACATAATAGGCTTTAATTACAATAAGTAAATAAATAAAAATTGACTAACATATTAATTCACAATCATCATTTTTAAGTTTGATAATAACTATGACAATAATTGTATTTTTTTATGGGCTTCTATTTGTATGCTTGGACTATTCTTAATAATATTTGCATGCAGTCAATCAATCTCCTTAGTTATATATTTGAATTTTAAGGTAAAGACAACTTATATAAGAAAACTAATAAATTTAGATTTAAATTACTATGAAAAAAAACCAAAAATCACACTAGAATAAGTCTATGTGAGAAATAAATTAACATAAATTAAAATTTAGATAAAAATACACCACAATGTATATGATAATTTTATTAAAACTTACTAGAGCAAACTCAATGAGAGCTCTTTATTAGATATTTAATATTTAAATTAATAAATTTTATAGTTAATAAAATTAGATAAAGATATTTAATGGTAAATTATTTTCTAAAATAAACAACATTAATCATAATCGATTTTTTAACGATATTAGTTATTCAAAATTTACTGATAATATTTATATTATTAATTAATATTTTATCAACATTATCGTAAATAATATGTATTGGTATCGATATTGAGACTTTTAAAATATAGATATTATTGAAGATATTTTCATCTTTGCATATAATAACTGTTACAGAGGTATAAATTTTTTTTTTCAAGGGGTCGATTATTATATGGTATATAATAGGTGAAAACAATATAAAAACTAAATTTGTGTGCAAAAATAATTTAGGTTAGATTTGTGTATATTATAATTTTATTGGTGGTATTTCTTTTAGTAAATAGGATGATACACATAGCACAAATAAAATATGTTATGGTGATTGTATAGTACAAAAATATTAAACTTAGAAAATTATACATCATTTCTAAAAGTACAAAAAGTGGCATATATGATAAGTTTTATTGTTTTTCTTAACTTATAAAGTAACTCGAGGGTTTAATTGAATAAGATATTTTTTTTATAAATAATATTTTTATTTTTTATCATACATATATTTTTATATATATAATTTTGAAAATATTTTTTTATATATATTTAAAATATGATATATATATATATTGGTAACGTAAAAAAATATATTTTTAAAATGAATTGAAATTAAAATTATATAAAAATTGTAGTGTTTTAATATAACAATGGGTTAACTATTTATTTTATTTATATAAAATATTTAAAATTATAAAATTAATTATTTATAAGAGTGAAGTTTTATGAAAAGAAGGAATGCCGTGGCACAATCCAGTTTCCGATCCTGCCTATATGTGTTTAGCATTCAAATCATACGTACATTCAGTAAATTACAATCCATTGACTTAGGCAAAAAAAAAAAAAAAAAAAACTTTCACGAAGGATTGCGGTATATCACTCATTAAAGCTTATGTAATTAATAATATGTATTTATATTGAGTTATAATTAATGGGATAAATCAATGTATAATGGGTCTGTCTGCCTATCATACTTAAAGTCTAAATCGACATAATAGTTTTAGAGTCACTTGATTGTGCATTAACAAAATATTTATGCTAGATTGTTAACTTAATTTTATAAATTTAGTGGGTTCATTCTCATAAATTACGGGATAAAGTGTTTTAGAAATCCTATAACGTCATTCTCATAAATATTTTATTGTTATCACGTAGTATAAAAAAAATCTTATAATTTTTAAAAAATTCAAGTGAATTTTAAATTGATTATCGAACTTTTAGCTTTATTCAGATTAAATATTAACTGATTTTTTAATTAATTTATAATTTTAAAAATATTCTTTAAAATATGATTAGATTAGATGTTTGACACATGATTATATTTTAAAAAATGTGACACAAAAAATGAAAATATTTGTAACGCATATCTAGAGTGTATCAATAAAATCGACTATCAATGATTAGTTAGAATGTCATGAGCCATCTGATCACTTATTTGATCATACAACTCTTAGTAGAAGCATGAAACAAAAACAAACTCATTCAGTATCCCAATTCAGGACTGCTATTACTTGTTTTATCAGGTAAAGTTACAATTTATAATATATTTTAATTTTTCTATAAAACAAGTTTAAAACAAAACAATACGTACACATTATAAATAAAATAAAATAAAACGAGAATTTTACCTCAACAAAATCAAGGTTGTACTTGGGATCTCTGTTTATCACCAAAACGGTGAACCTACAGGGACCAAATTGAAATTCCAATCAATTTTTGTTCTGCACCTGTTAAAAAAAAAAGGAAAAGAAGCTTAAAGGTGTCAAAAAATACTATAAACTATTGGATAAACGTGTAGGCCCGTATTAACTCATTTGCTTACCGGTTATATTTATGTTTCATCAATCTGTTTGGACCATTTTTTTTCTTTTTAATTTTCTCAGGTCATAAACTAAAAGAAATAGTCAATAAAATATACTATTATAAGCAAAAGTGGCATATTAAATTAAAGAAAATACTAGTCCTAATATAGTAATTTTAATAAAGAGTAATTTAGATTTACTGTGATGGTGTAATTTCACTGTATTTACAAAAAAAATTTACAAAAATATATTTTTGAAAAATATATGCGTGATAAGTATCAAATCATGAATGATATGTGATGCATATTAAATGCATGAACACCATATTTTTTTAAAAATAAACTAAGTAAAAAGAGTCAAGACATATCATTTTCTAATTAAATTTTTTGATAAAATAATGTGTTTTGTAATATTTAATACATTATCATATAATTTTTATTATATATAATATTTATTTTACCACCAAACACCTAATTATATAAAAAAAATATTATTATGAAGATTTTGATTTTCCTATTTGCTTAATGCCTTCGCCCCGCCCCATACAAGGTAAAATATTAACACTAGGCTGCTTTATTAGATTGTTCTTATAAGTCTAAAAATTTAATATGATATCCAAGTCAATGGATCGCTACGCAAAACATACGGTGTTATTAATTTGACTAGATTTTATTTTTAGTATTTTTTATTCATATTTTTAAGTGATATTTTAATAGTAATTTCATTTAAGAAATTAAGATATTAATTTAATACAATCTATCATTTAATTGGTAATTTTTCACATATATTGTAATATAAATGTAAAATTAAAAGGATATTTTCATCCCTTTATTTAAACAAATAATTTTTTAAATAAAAACAACAAAAAGAAAAAAGTAATAATTAAAAAACACATAACCAATCCAACCCTAAATACTCAATCATCCATGAAAAAGGGTATCCAGCCAAATAGGTGTTTAAATAGATATGTTTTGATTTTTTTAATTATATTTTCATATTTCAATATGCAGTTTTTAATTTTAAAACGTTTAAATAGTTTTTTTAACTTAAACATTTTAAACATAAATCAGTATGCAATAACTTTAAATATATGAAATTTTTATTTTTTAAATAATTTAAACAATTTTTAAGCTTAAATATTTTTTTTTTGCATAAAACATTCGCGATAATTTTTATCGATATATAATTTTCATTTTTTTAAAGAATTTAAACATTTTTTCAAGCTTAAACGATTTAAGCATAACGTGGATGGTTTTGTTTCCATTGACTTGTACAATAATAAAGAGTATGAAAATTGAGTGAAGAAGTTATCCTATGTGCATTCAAGGATATCAAAATAAACTAATTTTTTTTATAGTAATAACCCATAAGTGAGAAAAAATAAATATTTCAAAATTACACTTAATGTGTTGGTTACATGTGAAAATTATAATAATTGATACCTTTTATTATATAAAATAGCACTTAAAATAGCAATTAAAAAATATGTATAGAAAAATGTACTAAAAATAAAATTACAATACTATTAAAATAAAAAAATTGAAAAACATGTTTCCTCCCCCACAAAAAGAAAATTACAGAGAACTTGACGAAAAAAAAACAACGAAATTATTGTAGTTAAAATATAAGGAAATAATAAGAAGTTGAAGTAGTTCTCTTTGTTTAATAATAAGAAGTTGAAGTAGTTCTCTTTGTTTAGAATATTCGTGTAGATTATAAAATATTTATAAATTCTATTTATTTGTGAAAATAGATTAAGTAATAATAAAGTTAATTTTTTATTTTATTTTTGTTAAATATAATGAAATAATATACTTGATATATACTTATTTATATTTTTGATAGTTATATATATAATAAAGTAATTTTTAATTAAAAAAGAAAAATTACTCATTAAAAAAGAAAAATCACACCTTGAACCGACTTTACACTTTAAGTCATTTAATTTAAAGTCGGTTCAGCGAATCGACTTTAAATTAGTTTAAAGTCGGTTAAAACCCGACTTTAATGCTCCTTTTTGTAGTAGTGTGTGTAATTAGGTTGTGGGTTGTGAGTGTTGTAAGCACCTTGTGTAATTTCTCCTCTTTCAGTAAAAAGATCTACAGTAGGTCCGAAGACGTAAGCAAGATTGGCCGAACTTTGTTATCAAATTTGTGTGTTATTATTTTATTCTTGCTTTATCATAAGTCTGACTTATCGGAAATTTGTGTAATTTCCCAGCAACTGGTATCAGAGCTATTGGTGGTGATTTCTGTCAATTTTATGCAAGGTTACTATTAACGTGAATAGTGAAATTTTGTTGACGATAGTTGTTCGTTGACGGAGGTGTTTTAATACATGGTGGTTTGCAAAAATAGTTAGAAATGATCCGAAGGAAGTCAGATTTGAGTGGGAGCAATGACCGCAAATGAAGAAAGGGTGAAACTTGAGAAATTCAATGGCACAGATTTCGGGTTTTGGAAAATACAGATAAAGGATTATTTGTATCAAAGAAATCTATATCAACCTCTCTCGGGGAAGAAGCCAGAGGCTATGAAGGAAGAAGATTGGAATCTTCTAGACAAACAAGCCCTTAAAGTTATTCGATTGACGTTATCCCGTAATGTTGCTTTCAACATAGCAAAGGAAAAGACCATGGTAGGTCTTATGGCAACTCTCTCCAATATGTATGAGAAGTCATCAGCCTCAAACAAAGTGCACTTGATGAGACGTTTGTTCAATTTTTGGATGACGAAAGACGCATCGATAGCTCAACATCTCAATGAACTCAACACAGTCACAACCCAATTGAGTTCAGTGGAAATTGAATTTGATGAAGAAGTACGAGCATTGATACTTTTGTCTTTTATACCAAAAAACTGGAATGCTACTATCACTGCTGTGAGTAGCTCGTCAGGAAGCAATAAGTTGAAATTTGACGATGTTCGTGATCTGGTTCTCAGTGAAGAGATCCGACGTAGAGAGTCAGGTGAATCGTCAACTTTTTTAGTTTTGCATACAGAGTCAAGATGAAGAAATTCAACCAAAGGGAATGGATGTGGTAGAACAAACTACTAAGGTAGATCAAAGGACATGAGGTCCAAATCCAAGAATCCTAATAATTCTCATAGGTTGAAGACTATCGAGTGTTGGAATTGTGAAAGAACCGAGCACTACAAAAATTAGTGTAAGAGTGCACCGAAGGACAAACAAGTGAAGGCAGAGGAAAATGTTACTTCCACCTCAGGAGGAGATGATGCATTGATATGCTCTTTGGAGAGCAAATAAGAATCTTGGGTGTTAGACTTTAGAGCATCGTTCCATGCTACTTCACAGAAAGAATGCTTCGATAAATATGTCTCCAGAAACCTTGGAAAGGTATATCTTGGTAATGACCAATCATGTGCTATTATTGGAAAAGGCGTAGTGAAGATTAAGTTGAACAGGTATGTTTGGAAGCTGAAGGATGTCAGGCATATTCCCGACTTAAGAAGGAACTTAATCTCAATAGGGCAATTGTTCAGTGAAGGCTACATTACGATCTTTCATGGTGATGATTGGAAGATTTCAAAGGGCGCAATGACAGTTGCTCGAGACAAGAAGAGTGTCACTTTTTACATGACAGTAGAGGCACGTTGTTCAATTGCAATTGCAGCAAGCAATGAAACATCAAATTTATGGCACCAGAGACTAGGCCACATGAGTGAGAAATGGATGAAGATTATGCACTCAAAGGGAAAACTTCCAGGTCTACAGTCTGTGGAGATAGACATGTGTGAAGATTGCATACTTGGAAAGCAAAAGAGAGTCAACTTTCAGACAAGTTGTAGAACCCCAAAGAAGGAAAGGCTAGAGCTTATTCACTTTGATGTTTGGGGACCAACGACCATCTCATCTATTGGTGGGAAACACTACTTTGTGACTTTCATCGATGATCACTCTCGAAAGGTATGAGTTTACTTTCTAAAGCATAAGTCTAAAGTATTTGACACTTTTAGAAAATGGAAAGCTATGGTGGAAAATAAGATGGGTTTGAAGATCAAAAAGCTCAGAACTGATAATGGTGGTGAATATGAAGACACCAGATTCAAAAATTTATGCTATGAGCATGGGATCATAATGGAAAGAACTGTGCCAAGCACGCCTCAACACAATGGTGTAGCTGAGCGTATAAACCGAACGTTGATAGAAAGAGCCAAAAGCATTCGTATACAGTCAGGTCTGCCGAAATAGTTCTGGGCAGAAGTAGTCAACACAACAGCTTACTTGATCAACTGAGGCCCATCTATTCCATTGGAACATATAATACCAGAGGAGGTATGAAGCAGAAAAGAGGTTAAACTATCACATCTAAAAGTTTTCGGTTGTGTAGCATTTGTGCATATTAGTGATCAAGGCAGGAATAAGCTTGATCCCAAATCCAAGAAATGCACATTTATCGGTTATGGTGAGGATGAGTTTGGCTACCGCATTTGGGATGACGAAAACAAGAAAGTGATCCATAGTAGAGATGTGATTTTCAACGAAAGGGTGATGTATAAGGACATGCATAAAATAGATGTCAACGACTCAAAGCAAAATAAGTCAGTATTTGTAGATGCAAATGATGTCCCAGATAGTTCTGCAACAGACCCAATTGTAACAAGTCCTTAGCCAGAGGAACTTGTTGGACAAAGCAGTATGCAACAGTCTAACACATCACAACCTCCTACTCCAGCCCATGTATTAAGACGGTCTTCTCAACCTCATGTGCCTAATAGGAGATACATGAACTATATGTTACTGACTGATGAAAGGGGAGCCTGAATGTTATGATGAAGCTTATCAGACTTGAGATTCTAGCAAGTGGGAGCTTTCCATGAAAGAAGAAATGAAATCTCTCATCTCCAACCAGACATGGGAACTAACTGAGTTACCTATGTGAAAGAGGGCACTTCATAACAAATGGGTGTACCGGGTGAAAGAGGAGCATGATGGTTCTAAGAGATACAAAGCTTGCCTAGTTGTCAAAGGGTTTCAACAACAAGAAGGAGTTGACTATACTAACATTTTTGCTCCCGTTATGAAACTTAATACTATTGGATCAGTGTTGAGTATTGTAGCCATTGAAGATCTTCATCTTGAACAGTTGGATGTGAATACTGCATTCCTTCATGGAGATTTAGATGAAGAGATATACATGTACCACCCAGAAGGTTTCTTATAAAGAGGGAAAAAGAACATATTGTGCAAACTTAAGAAGAGTTTGTATGGCCTGAAACAAGCCCCGAGATAATGGTACAGAAAGTTTGACAACTTTATACACGAGGAAGGTTTCCAGAAGTGCAATGCCGACCACTGTTGCTTCTTCAAGAGATATAAGCCTAGTTATATCATTTTACTACTTTATGTTGATGATATGTTAGTAGTAGGTTCAAATATGGATGATATCAGAAGGTTGAAACATCAATTGTCAAAAAGAGTTTGACATGAAAGACTTGGGTCCAGCAAAGAAGATTCTTGGAATGCAAATCATAAGAAATAAGAAGAAAGGATCCTTGTAGTTATCTCAGGTAGAGTACATCAATCGTGTTTGGTAGAGATTCAACATGGGCGACACGTAAAGGAGAGTTAAAAGTATAAGGGTACGTAGACGTAGACTTTGGAGGTAAAGTTGATCATCGAAGAAGCACCACCGGTTATATATTTATTGTTGGAACTACAACTGTTAGTTGGATGTCACAAATGCATAAAATTGTCACTCTATCCACTACAGAGGCTAAGTATGTAACAGTAACTGAAGCTAGTAAAGAGATGATATGACTTCAAGGTTTGTTAACTGAGTTGAGATTCAAACAAGAGAAGAATGTTCTACATAGTGATAGTCAAAGTGCAATACACTTGGCGAAGAATTCAGAATTTTATTCTAGAACCAAACATATTGGACTTCATTACCACTTCATCATACCTCTATTGGAAGATGATGTGTTAATACTGGAGAAGATTCAAGGAAGCAAAAATCTAGCAAATATGTTAACAAATGTGGTGACTATTGATAAACTGAAGTTGTGCTCAACTTCAGTTGGTCTGCTAGAGTAACAAAGACTAGAAAAGCTACTACATTGATCGAGGTGTGAAGAAAGATTGAAATCAGTCTTCAAGTGGGAGATTGTTATAAAACTCCTTAATTTAAGGAGCAAAACAATGAGTTTAATTCAATGAGCAATTCAAGGAACCATTAATTTAAGGAGTAATTCAAGGAGTGAATTTTCCTATAAATAGACGTGTAATTGTAATGAATTAATCATCCAAAATGTTCATTCCAATTGAGAGAAAAACTTTTGTGAGAGAAAATTGAGAGTAATTTTCTTGGGTGTAATTGGGTTGTTAGTGTTGTAAACACCTTGTGTAATTTCTCATTTTTCAGTAAAAAGATCTGCAGTAGGTCCGGAGACATAAGCAAGATTGGTCGAACTCCGTTATCAAATTTGTGTGTTATTATTCTATTATTGCTTTCTCATAAGTCTAACTTATCGAGAATTTGTGTAATTTCCCAACATAAACAGAAACTTCTGGAATTGGCTTGAAATCTTTTACAAATGGCTTGTGATCTTTAGGACCTACATCATCATTATTTTTAGCTGAGACTTGAGGAATAGGCTTAAATTCATGAACAAATGTTTTCACATTTTCATGATAGTCTTTGGGCTTTTGATTTGAATGATTAGAATGAACAAGCCCATGAATCGCCTCTGGCATAGGCTGATCTTTCATAACACTTTTTAAATACTCCTCTACAGGACCATTTCTTGATTCTATTGCAATAGCAGACTACATCACATGAAGGAAAAAAAACTAGTTAGCAATAAAGTATATATAATTAAGGACAGTATTGCTCCAATTGAGCATAAAGATAACGAGAGTTCGAATCATGTCTAATATAAAATTGGTGTCTGAGTGTTTAATATATTAGAGGTATTATCACATATTGCTAATTATAATACTAATATTGTTATAAATTAGCACTTGCGGAAGTGAAGATCAGGTCCAATTTTGGTTGCACAATTATATAATAATGGGTAACAACAAATAATAAGCAGTAAGAAAATAAATGACATACAATGATGTAAGTGGTTCATCTTTTCAATGTAAAAAGTCTACTCTACTGACGACGGCACACCGAGGAAAATCAACTAATAATCAAATGGAGATACAAACACCAATTTTTGAGAGCTTTACAAATTATACCAAAATCCAAAATCAACTCAAAAAATATCTCCTCTAATTTACTGGTTATATATAGCAAGATAAATTAACAAACTTGTTATTAAATCAAAATATTACCGTAGAAATGAGAGAAACTCCACCAATGGAAACAATAATGGACAGCTTGTCTTTTAGGGGTTGATTTCCCTTACTCACGCAATTGTTGATGTTTTTCTGCTTTGTTTTCCACTCTTATGACTTAGCAAAATGCCAATTCTCTGCTTTGTTTTGTCGACAACTTTTCTCCTCTTCTATCTCCTGCGGCTCTTTCTCATGCAGAAAAAGAGGAAACTAAGTTAATATATATATAATAAAAAATGGGTTGAGGGTTTTGTTTGGGTATATGGGCTTTGGGCTCAATTATTATGTTTTGGGCCAAATTTAACAAATTGGTATTATATTCGCTTCCATAAGTGCTAATTTATAAAAAATTGGTATTAGAGCATTGAGTTATTTTGTTATTTATTGAAATTGGTCAAGTTTGTTCTTTTGGATTTATTTTGAGCTTCTAGTTATCTGATTGGTTTCATATGTTCTGGGTAGTGCTTCTGTTTATTTAATATTGGTTTTTTGCCATGACGTCAAAATACAAAATTGAGAAATTCAATGGTAGAAATGATTTCAGTCTATGACGTATGAAGATGCAGGCTGTATTAGTTAAAGAATGGCTCGTTAGGACACTTGAAGATAAGGAAAAATTGCCAGAAAAATTGACCGATGAAAAAAAAGATGCATTGATGGAAAATGCTCTCAGTTTAATTTAGTTATCCTTGTCTGATGAGGTATTACGTGAAGTTGGTGATGAGGAATCTCCTATTGGGTTATGGCTTAAATTGGAGAATTTGTATATGACTAAGTCTTTGACCAATCAGTTATATTTGAAGCAACGTTTGTATACATTCAGAATGTCAAAAGGTACACCTTGATGAATTTACTAAAATTATTCATGATCTGAAAAATGGTGGTATTAAGATTGATGATGAGGATCATACCTTAATTATATTATGTTCTTTACCTCATTCATTTGAACATTTTGTTGATACCATGCTATATAAGCGAGACATTATTTCTTTGGAAGATGTCAAAGCAGCTTTGAATTTCAGAGAGTTGAAGAAAAATGTGTCTACAAGCAACAGTGATAATAACAGTGGTTTATTTGTCAGAGGTAGAAATCAAGAAAAAGGCACAAGCAATAATAGAGGCAAATCTAGATCAAAATCTAGAAGAAAAAAAAAAGATAAATGCAACTATTGTTGTCAGGAAGGGCACTAGAAAGTAAATTGTCCAAAACTCAAAGGTAAAGGAAAATTTGCAACAACGTTTTCTGGTACTAATGATGTTACTGGTGTTGTAGATAGTTTTGATTCTAATGGTGAAAATGTTCTATCAATATCTATTGGTTCTCTTGGAGATGTTTGGATTCTTGATTCGGGTTGCACTTACCATATGTGCCCCAGTATAGATTGGTTTGTTTCTTATCAGTCTATTGATGGGGGTGTTTTCTTGATGGGAAACAATATGTCTTGTAAGGTTATTGGTATTGGTACTGTCCGAATTAAGATGCATGATGGTATTGTTAGGACTTTGAAAGATGTTTGTCATGTTCCAAATTTGAAAAATAATTTGATATTTTTGGGTACTCTTGATTCACAAGGCTACAAGTATGTAGCCGAAGGTGGAGTTTTATAGGTTAGTAAGGGTGCTCTCGATGTTATTAAAGGGCAATTGTCATGTGGCCTCTATATGCTTCAAGGTAGCACTGTTATTGGTAGTGTATCAATTTCGTCCTTATCAGATCAAGATTCAGACACTACATGATTATGGCATATGTGGCTTGGGCATATGAGTGAGGCAAGGATGTCTATTTTGAGCAAACGGGATTTGCTTTATGGTCAGAAAACTGGGAAGCTTGATTTTTGTGAGCATTGTGTTTATGGAAAGCATCTTAGAGTCAAGTTCAGTACAACCATCCATAAAATGAAAGGTACTGTTGATTATATTCATTCAGATCTTTGGGGTCCTTCTCATGTTATGTCTAAGGGTGGTGCCCAGTATATGTTGACTTTTATTGATGACTTCTCTCGTCATGTTTGGGTGTATTTCCTGAAGAACAAGAATGATGCGTTCTCAAAATTTGTAAAATTCAAGGCTTGTATAGAAAATCAAACATGCAAGCAAATCAAGCATTTGAGAACTGATAATGGTTTGGAATTTTGTGACAGTTAGTTTAATGATTTATGTGAAAGAAATGGCATAATAAGACATCGCAATGTGCGTCATACACTATAGTAAAATGGAGTAGCAGAAGGTATGAATAAGACTCTCTTAGAAAGAGCTCGTTGTATGCTCTTTCAAGTTGACTTGGATAAATCCTTTTGGGATGAAGCTTGTAACCATGCCTACTATTTGGGAAATCGATCTCCATCAACTACAATTGAGTTGAAGACTCCGTTTGAGGTATTCTTTGGTACTCTTGCTAATTATTCTGATTTGAAAGTTTTTGATTGTCTTGCTTATGCTCATGTTAATGATGGTAAAATTGAGCCTAGGGCATTGAAATGTATATTTTTGGGGTGAAGGGTTATAGATTATGGTGTGTTGAATCGAAGTCACCTAAATTTTTGATTAGCAGAGATGTTAAGTTTGATGAGTTTTCAATGTTGTAAAAGGAAAAAAAATCTTATTATAGATAAAAACCACAGTGTTAGTGAGCAGATGGAGCTTGAGAGTGGAGCTTGAGAGTGGAGCTCTTAGTCAAGTGCAAGAGGGCACTTCAGATTAGCCATCTATGGATGAGATAAATGATTCTACTCATGATGTAGCAGAAGAGAAACATGAGAAACCATATAGTATTACTAAGGGTAAAGGAATAAGAGAGATTCGATACCCTCAGAGGTACGCAGATGCAAACTTAGTTTCTTTTGCATTATTTGTGATAGAGTCTATTGAGGTGCATAAACCTTCTAGTTATCATGAAGCTGTCACTTGTGATGAGTCTGTTCAGTGACCGGTTGCTATGAATGAAGAGATTGAATCACTTCATAAGAATCATACTTAGGAATTGGTGAAACCGTCTAAGGGTCAGAAGATCGTTGGAAACAAATGAGTCTTCAAGAAAAAGAAAGGTATACCTGAGGTTGAAGCAGCTAGGTTCAAGGCACGAGTTATTGCAAAAGGCTATTGTCAGAAGAAGGGTATTGACTTCAATGAAGTATTTTCACTTGTTGTGAAACATAGCTCTATTCGTGTGTTGCTTGCTATGGTTGCATTGTTTGACATGGAATTAGAACAACTTGATGTCAAGACAGCCTTCTTACATGGTAAGCTTGAAGAATAAATATATATGCATCAACCATAGGGGTTTGTTATTCCAGGTAAGAAAGATCATGTTTGTTTATTGAAAAAGTCTTTATATGGGTTGAAGCAATCCTCTAGATAGTGGTATAAACTGTTTGATTATTTTATGATTGATCATGGTTACTCTAGGAGTGATTATGATAATTGTGTTTATCATAAAAGATTCTATAATGGTTCATTTGTCTATTTGTTGCTTTATGTTGATGACATGTTTATTGCTTCCAAGAATAAGTCTGAGATTTAGAAATTAAAGTCTAACTTAATGGTGAGTTTGAGATGAAAGATTTGGGTACAGCGAAGAAAATTTTGGACATGAAAATTTACAGGGATAAACAAGCGGGTAAGCTTTATTTGACTCAGAAAAGTTATATTGAAAAAGTTCTTGAACGTTTTGGCATGAAAGATTCTAAACTTGTGAGTGCACCGTTAGCTGTGCATTTCAAGCTTTCTTTGGATTTGTCACCACAGTTAGAAGAAGAAAAGTGGTACATGTCTCAGGTTCCATAAGCTAGTGTCATTGGTAGTTTGATGTACGCTATGGTTTGTACTCGTCCAGATATTTCACATGCAGTTAGTGTTGTCAGCATATATATGAGTAATCCTGGTAAGAGTCATTGTCAAGCAGTGAAATGGATACTTCGATATTTGAGAGGTACATCTGATTTTGGTTTGGTATATGATGGAATTTCTAATACCAGTTGTAGTTTGTTGGTTATATGGACTCATATTATGTTGGTGATTTGGATAGAAGAAGATATCTGACAGGTTATGTCTTCACTCTTTCTCATTATGCCATTAGTTGCAAGGTTACTTTATAGTCTATAGTTGTTTTGTCTACGATAGAGGCATAATATATGGCAACATCAGAAGTAGTAAAAGAAGCTATTTGGCTTAAGAGGTTTGGTTTGTGATTTGGGTTTACATCAAGATACTTCTGTTGTATTTTGTGATAGTCAGAGTACGATACACTTGACCAAGAATACTATGTATCATGAAAGAACCAAACATATTGATGTCAGATATCACTTTGTTCGTGACATTGTCTCTCATGGTGCTATTATTGTTAATAAGATAATCACTACAGAGAATCCAGCTGATATGTTAACCAAACCAGTTCCATTTAGCAAGTTCAAGCATTGTTTGGACTTGATTGGTGTTTGTAGAAGTTGATCACCCTTCGGGGCTTTGGACGACGATTATTTAATAATCTGAGGAATTTCATATTTGAAGAACTTGTTTTCTGTTTTGAGCCAAGGTGGAGATTTGTTAAATTTGACCTAAAACATAATAATTGAGCCCAAAACCCATATACCTAAACAAAACCCTCAGCCCTTTATTATATATATATATATATATATATATATTAACTTAGTTTCCTCTTTTTTTTTTTGCGTGAGAAAGAACCGCTAGAGATAGAAGAGTAGAGAAGATGTTGACAAAACAAAGTAGAGAATTGGCATTTTGCTAAGCCATAAGAGCTGAAAACAAAGCAGAAAAAACATCAGTAGTTGCGTGAGTAAGGGAAATCAACCCCTAAAAGAGAAGTTGTCTATTATTGTTTCCATTAGTATAGTTTCTCTCATTTATACGGTAATATTTTGATTTAATAGCAAGTTTGTTAATTTATCTTATTATATATTACTAGTAAATTAGAGGGCATTTTTGTGGTTTGATTTTGGATTTTGGTATAATTTGTGAAGCTCTCAAAAATTGATGTTTGTATCTTCATTTGATTATTAGTAGATTTTCCTCGGTGTGTCGTCGTCAATGGATTAGACTTTTCATATTGAAAAGTTGAACCACTTAAATAATTGTGTGTCATTTATTTTTTTATTGTTTAAGACTTACTGTTACCTATTATTATATATTTGTACAATCAAAATTAAATCCGATTTTTACTTTAGTAAATATTAATTTATAATAAATATAAAGTTTATAAGTAGTAAGCTGAGTATTACTCTTATTTTAGTTAACTTTTAGGTTTAAAAAACACATCGTTTTTAAGGACGTATAAAAAAAATAGACTTTGGCTTCAGTTGGTTTTCTAGCTTTGGAAGTTTGAAATTTACAGAATAATAAATGAAAAGCTTTAAGAAGATATAAAGAAATGATTTATATAATTAATTTACCAAAAGAAGTGAAAGAACTAAGATAGCAGAAGGAGATTTCATGCTGCAATGGCTTGTTAAATTTATTGAGCTTCTTCTTTTCACTCTGTGAATGATTAGATTCTGATTCATGGAATTTATAGGTAAATATATGCCAATAAAAATAATATTTTTAAAAAATATTGAAACACGTTTAATGTAGGGATGCAATTGTTTCGTGTTAATTGTGTGAAATTTTAATATATTTTTTAAATTAAGTTATTAATATACCATCAACTACGAGCCTAGTACAATCAAATTTTATTTGCATTATGTAAACTGAGCATGAATTTAAGTCAATTGATACTTCAATAAGTCTAAAAAATTCATAACCAAATCTACTCCATTGTTTTAAGGTTGGAATTTGCTTTTGGGGTTTAATTTTATCATACTTTGTAAATAGGGATTAGCTAAACAAATTATTTACTGAAGAGTTGGGTCTTTTAACTGAAATTTTATATTTTCAACTTATTTTCTTACATTTTAATCCTTTTAGGTCACTTGCTTTTTTTTTAAAGCCAATTATTATTATTATTTTGTAAGAAGAGAGGAGACTTGCATTTTTTTTACCCAATGAATCAACTAAAATTTTGATATAAAAACTATATTAATATCATTATTAATGAATGTGGAACGTTTTTGTTTCATTTTGAACATTTTTTGTTTTATTTTTATTTATCTTCATTTAAAATATAATTTATAAATTTTATTTTATCATTACTACAGTTTAAAAACAGAATGATTTTATTTTTTAATTTTCTCATTGTTTGTGTTTAATGTAATTTATTAAGTTTAATTTTCAAATAAAGCATTAAAATAATAATAATTAGTTTGATTATATTGTACAAATCGACAAAATAATGTCCTTAATAACATGCAATTTATATAGATATGGAAAGTCACCTAAATCCTTCAAATTAAAATTTAGTTTTTTTTAATACCCTAGTTTCTTAAAAAAAAAAAAAAAGTCTACATCTTTGATAAAGTTAGACCATTAAAGATAAATAATAAATAATATTATTTTAATAATTTTTTATTAAAATATTTTTTCATAAAATATTTAAAATGTGATTAAAAGTATTTCATATACGTAAAGTAGTGTTTAATTTTAAAAAATTATATTTATTATTTATTGATTGTAACAATTTTTATTCTACTATTTACTAAATTTTTATTTTTTAAAAATAAAAATAACATTTAAATATTTTTAGCTAAAATATTATTATTGTGATTATTATTTTTTATTTGAAATTTCTTTTTCATTTATGTTATTAGGTATTTTATGATATTTTATCACTTTAAGAAAAATAAAATTTAATATGAAAATCATTAAAAGGAAAAATTAAGAACATTTTTATAATATAAAAAACTAAATAATACTAACTTCAAACTCTTCCTAAAATTCAATCTTTATAATGCTCTGTTCCTGATAGGAATGGGCACGGGGACGGGCGGGGACGGTTTTTGATATAACCGTCCCCGAACCGAATTATATAACCTATAACCGAAACCGCCCGAAAACCGTTACGGTTCGGGGACGGTTTTTTACCCGCGGGTAACGGTTCGGGACGGTTATGAAAAAAACCCCGAAAAAAAACCGAAATATATATATAATTTAATTTATTAAATATATATAATTAATTTTTTATTTATAATTTAATATATAATTTAATTAATTAAATATAATTAATTTCGGGTACGGGCGGGTACGGTTTTTAGTATAACCGTAACCGAACCGTAACCGTTGTTTCATATTCAGTTTTTACCCGAAACCGTCCCCGTCCCCGAATTTTACCGGTTAAAAACCGAACCGCCGGTTCGGATAACCGCGGATAACCGAACCCGCGGTTTTTTTGCCCATCCCTAGTTCCTGATATGAAATATACCCCAACAGGCAATTGCAAAGTGACCGACTTTAAAGTGTCACCGTCTAATAATAGCCAAAATATATAATACTATAAAGTTATATATCTTTCATTCTAGGTAAGATCTTCATTTAATTATGAAGAAGTGGACAAATTCACTCTGTACCCATGTTTTGTGCCATGAAAAAAGAAAATAAGAGCAATAAGCTTTTGTTTCCATTATCCTTGAATTATTTTCCCAATTTCCAAATAAACTATATATTAAATGAACAAACCCATCAATCATATACTTTTTTTTCAATAATTCATGGTAGGTCCACTAGGTTACGAGTTTAAAGGCAAAATGAAAAACATCAATACAAAAATGTGCCCATTATTTCTCATATTAGTTTGGTATATATATGAAATTCAATTATACAATCTCTCATCAAATTTAAATAATTAAATCATAAATTTTACGTACGGTCAAACTATAATATAAAATTTGCATTTTTTTTATTTCTATTTTGTGAATTTATTATTTCTTTTATAGCGAGTAAAAAGATTTTTTTAAAAAAAATTATATTGATAATCTTGCTTACAAATTTACATATATTATTATATAAATATTGTTTGATTGGTTACTTGAATTGACATAAATTATATATATATATATGTAAAAAAAATTTTGTTTATTATATAAATTATTCGAGACATAGGATTCCTATTTGTAATTATTTGATTGTCTTTCTTTAATAAAGAGATGAAACATAATCTATTTAAGCAGAAAGTTTCTGAATAAGTGACTATTTAATTAAATAAAATTGAGATGAATAAGGGACTGAGTTAACTATTTAATTAAATAAAATTGAGATGTTTTTCATATGTGTTCAAGAAATAAGTTTGCTATTGCTTTGCAAAAGTGTGCTCAATTTTATAAATGACAATTTTAACAAAATATCTTCTTTAATTGGTGAAAGAATCTACATGAATAGGATTTTTTAAGGAACATATAGAAAGAGAATTGAATTTTGTTAGACAATGTATGGTTGTTTAATAAAAATTGGTTTTTTAGTAAGGTATAAAATGTATATTCAAATATTCAATATGATTCCACGAGATCAAGTTTTGTTCAAGTAATTGATTCTATCCAATTGAAAGGATCTTTTGATCGATCTAGAGATCATTTCGATTTCATTAGTAATGAGAATTCAGAATATCGCACGTTGATCAATCAAAAAGAGTTCAACAATTAAAAAAAAAGATTGATTATTTGGAATCCTTCCTTTTTTCAAACATAACGAATAAAGATAAAATCATATTATTTCCTTAGTTGGCTTTCTGGATATTCTTAATGTCCCAACTGTTTACAGAATGTGAGAAGTAGACAAATAATAAATTGAAGAATTTATTGAGAATTCTATAAGATTCATTCGTTCTTTTTTCTCCGACAGATGATCAAAACTTCATCTGGGTTCGAATCTTACTAAGAGATCAAAAATTGTTGATTTAAAAACAAGATGTTTCTTTTGTCATTTCCATGAGATAAAAAAAAAAGAAATAGTGAATATATTCAAGATAATTATGTATTTATAAAATATCGTCTAAATTCATCCTATTTCATTAGATTTAGGATGTAATAAGGTTTCGAATGATGAATTGGATATGGACAGTTCCAATAACATTTTATTATTGAACAAAAATCTATTTTTTGATTTATTTCATCTACTCCATGACTAGAACGAGGGAATATATGTTACACCATAATTTTGAATTAGAAGAAAGAGTTTAAGAAATGACAGATCTATTCGCTCTATCCATAATCGAGGCAAATCTGATCTATCCTAAGGGATTTGTCTTTTTTATTAATTCCTACAAATTTGATCAACTCTAGGGATGAATCGGAAAAAAATATTTATAGGTTATACCCCTTATTGTTTATGAATAAAATGAATATTTTTATCGAAGGATTAGAAAAAATGGGTTCATAACTCTTAAGGGAATGATTTGAAAGATCTAAAATAAAAAAATAGTGGTATTTGCTAGTAACAACATAATGTAGGCTAATATAAATTTATCTAAAATTTGATTCAAATCCAATATAGCATCTCTGAATATATAAGAAATATATTAAATTGATTCTTTTTAATGAATACATCTGATTACAACTTCAAATATAGAATTCAAAGAGATTAAATAGGAAATGATGCTATAAATCATAGAACTAAAATGAAATATATGATCAATCAACATTAATCAAATTTGGAAAGGAGTAAGAAGAAATGGTTCTATCATGTTATTTTTCTTTCTTGAATTGAGAGATCCATGAATTGAGATTCTAATGCAAATAGATAGAAATGGTCCAATGAGAGTAAGAATTTACAAGAACATTTAAAACATTTTATTTCTGAAAAAAAAGTGGTTTTCATTTAAAGTAGTGTTTAATTAATTATGTATTAATCAATATTTTATTGATTTTTCTGAAGTTATTAACAAAAAAATAAATATAAAATTAACACTTTTTAGGAATAACTTATTTAACTATTAAGAAAATGTTTGACACATCATTTCATATTCAACGTCGTTAAAATTAAACTAGAATCACTTAAATCCATTTAAATATTAAATTCTGACCAATTTACATCTAGTTTAATATTATTAAAATTTTATTTTGATTGTTATAATTTTAAGGTAGTATTCTTTTAAAAATAATTTTCCAACTTAATATTTACTACTTTGTAAAAGCATAATAGAATATAATTTTTTTATTATAACTAGTTTCATACTTTATGTTTTATCAATATTTTAATAATTTAAATTAATTAAAATTTAAAAAATATATTTATTCAAAATATATAATTAGCGAGAAAAACTCTTTTAAAATTCATCAAAATTATATTTTTAATTTGTTTTGTGATGAAAAACTCGCGTGGCGTACATAGAATACATTTTATCCATTAATTTAATTTTTTTAAATTTTAAGGTTGGTTGAATTAGTACTAAATTTTATTCATGATTAATAAAAGATATTAAACATTTATTCTTATAATTATATTATTTTATATTAAAAAAAATTTAAAAAATTAATACACAAATATATTTTTATTTTCAATTTAATATTTAAAATTAAATTATTAAATAAAACATATTTAAATTTTAAAATTTTATTAAATATTATATTAATATGTAAAAGTGTTTTTAACGATAAGTTTCATCTAAAGCAATGGCTAACAAGTCTAATTATTATTGTCTTTTATTCATTATAATTATTAGAAATTAAGACATAATTTAACTTAATAAGATTTTATTAAGTTAATAATTATTTAAATTTATAAGTAATATTGTTGTCGAATAATTTGTTAAACTAGAATAAAATTTCTTAATAACACCGTTCACATTGGATATAGTAGGCTTATTAAGGTGATGTTAAGGAGAGCCTAATATGCATTTACATAGATAAGAATTATAATATCATGTTAGAATTTAAATCTAATTAAACTCCATAAAATCTAGATGAATTAAGAGTTATATAGATTTATAAACATCAATGTGTGATAAGATTTTTTAACGGTAACAATTAGATCAACTAATTAATAAAATGGTAAAATAAAATCAGTAAGAAATTCCAGTTCATTTTTTATTAAATTAATATATAATTTGTTTAATATAATTGGATAAATATTTTAATAAAATGATTTATATTTAAAATATTTTTTATTATGAAAAATATTTTAATATATTTTATTTATTTTTTTACTCTTTAAAATAAAAAAAATATTATTTTTAATTTGAAATTAAAGAAAAATCAAAACATATAATTTTATAATTAAAAATTCAGATAAATTAAATTAAGTAATTAATACGATTTAGACCACACTTTATATTCGTATTAAATTTCTTCTTTATAACCGTGGTATCTTTATATTATTGTATAATACAATCTGATTTTATAATTAAAATTTTATAAAAATTATACAGTTAAATTCTTTAATACTGTATTATTATTTAAAAGCTGCATAAATATTACTTTTTAAGAGCTGCATGCATATTCATCAATATCCCACGAATCTTACAAATCATGTATTTTATTTTAGATAGTCATGCATGAACCACGCACATAAATACATATACTTAATTCCATACAACTTAGTAGATGAAATTCAAATTAAGCACACATACAAGCAAGCTATAAATAGAAACTCTCAGTCATATAGTAGAGTTTACTTCAGTGCAGCTTATAAGTGGCCATGTTGTTTCCTTCATTCATTATAAACAGAAATTTGTGGAATTGGCTTGAAATCTTTTACAAATGGCTTGTGATCTTTAGGACCTGCATCATCATTATTGTAAACTGAGTCTTGAGGAATAGGCTTAAATTCATGAACAAATGTTTTCACATTTTCATGACAGTCTTTGGGCTTTTGATTTGAATGATCAGAATGAACAAGCCCATGAATCGTCTCTGGCATAGGCTGATCTTTCATAACACTTTTCCAATACTCCTCTGCAGGACCATTTCTTGATTCGATTGCAATAGCACACTACATCACATGAAGGAAAAAAAAAACTAGTTAGCAATAAAGTATAATTAAGGACAGTATTGCTCCAATTGAGCAGAAAGAGAACGGGAGTTCGAATCATGTCTAATATAAAATTGGTGTCTGAGTGTTTAATATATTAGAGGTATGATCACATATTGCTAAATATAATACTAATATAAAGTTTATAAGTAGTAAGCGTGAGTATTACTATTATTGTAGTTAACTTTTAGGTTTAAAAAATCCCATCGTTGTTAAGGACGTACAAAAAAAAATAGACTTTGGCTTCAGTTGGTTTTCTAGCTTTGGGAATTCGAAATTTACAGATCTAATAATAAATGGAAAGCTTTAAGAGGATTTAAAGAAATGATTTATATAATTAATTTACCAAAAGAAGTGAAAGAAGAACTAAGATAGCAGAAGGAGATTTCATGCTGCAATCGCTTGTTAAATTTCTTGAGCTTCTTCTTTTCACTCTGTGAATGATTAGATTCTGATTCATGAAATTTATAGGTAAATATATGCCAATAAAAATAATATTTTTAAAAAATATTGAAACACGTTTAATGTAGGGGTGCAATTGTTTCGTGTTAATTGTGTGAAATTTTAATATATTTTTTAAATTTATTTTAAATTAAGTTATTATTAAAATAGTGAATGAATAATTACTTACGTATAAATAGTTAATAAAAAAGGTTTTATTATTTCATTTAGACATGTAAATATAATTAATTGTGATAATATTTCGATTAATATGACATGATTTAATATGATTATTAAATTTTAATAAGTTATTTATAAATATATACATTAGTAGAACATCAACTAAGAGCTTAGTACAATCAAATTTTATTTGCATTATGTAAACTGAGCATGAATTTAAGTCAATTGAAACTTCAATAAGTCTAAAAAATTCATAACCAAATATACTCCATTATTTTAAGGTTGGAATTTGCTTTTGGGGTTTAATATTTCACCGTCTAATAATAGCCAGAATACATAATACTGTAAAGCTATATATCTTTCATTCTAGGTAAGATCTTCATTTAATTATGAAGAAGTGGACAAATCCATTTTATACCCGTGTGCCATGGTACGAAAAAAGAAAATAAGAGCAATAAACTTGTGTTTCCATTATCCTTATTATTTTCCTAATTTCCAAATAAACTATATATTAAATGAACAAACCCATCAATCATATACTTTTTTTTTCAATAATTCATGGTAGTTCCACTAGGTTACGAGTTTAAAGGCAAAATGAAATACACCAATACAAAAAATGTGTCCATTATTTCTCATATTATTTTGATATATATGAAATTCAATTATACAATCTCTCTTCAAATTTAAATAATTAAATTATAAATTTCACATACGTAAAATTATAATATAAATTTTGTATTTTCTCATATTTATTTTATAAATTTACCATTTTTTATAGCAAATAAAAGATATATATATTTTTATAATTATATTGATAAACTTGCTTACAAATTTACATGTATTATTATATAGATATTGTTTGATTGGTTGAATTGAAATGAATCAGATATGTCATATATATATATATATATATATATATATATATATATATATATATCTTCTTTTTGTTTACTATATGAATGATACGAGCTATAAGGACCCCGATTGAAAATTATTTGATCGTCTTTCTTTGAGGAAGAGACGAAACATAATCAATTTAAATAGAGAGTTTCTTCAAATAAGGGATTGGGTTAATTATTAAATCAAATGAAATTGAACATATTTTTCATATCAGTTCGAGAAACAAGTAGACTATTTCTTTGCAAAATTGTGCTCAATTTTATATATGACAATTTCACCAAGATCTCTTCTTTAGTTGGGGAAAGAATTGTATGAATATGATTTTTTTTAGGAACATATCAAAAGAGAATTGGATTTGGTTAAACAATGTATGGTTGGTAAAAGAGGATTAGTTTTTTAGCAAGGTACAAAATGTATATTCAAATATTCAATATGATTACACAAGATCTAGTTTTGTTCAAATAATAAATTCTAGCTAATTGAAAGGATCTTCTGATCGATACAAAGATCATTTTTATTTAATTAAAAATGAGGATTCAGAATATCACACATTGATAAATCAAAGAGAGATTCAACAACTAAAAGAAAGATCGATTCTTTGGGATCCTTTCTTTCTTCAAACAGAATGAATAGAGATATAATCAGTTTGATTCCTTAAATGGATTTCTGGATATTCCTCACTATCCCAACTATTCACAAAATGTGAGAAGTAGACAAATAATCATTTACTTTTGGAAGAAATTGAAGAATTTCTTAAGAATTCAATAAGATCCATTCTTTCTTTTTTCTCTGACAGAAGATCATAACTTCATTTGGGTTTTAATCCTATTGAGAGATCCATTAGAGATTAGAAATTGTTGAAGAATTAAAAAATAAGATGTTTCTTTTGTCCTTTTCAAGCGATAAAAAAATAAAAAATAGTGAATATATTCAAGATAATTAAGTATTTATAAAATATCGTCTCAATTCATCATATTTCATTAGATTTGGGATGTAATAAGGTTCCAAATGATGAACTGGATATGGACACCTCCAATAACATTTCATTATTGAAGAAAAATCTTATTTATTTATTTATTTCATCTACTCCATGACTGGGATGGGCGGATATATGTTACACCACGATTTTGAATCAGAAGAGAGATTTTAAGAAATAGCAAATATATTCACTCTATCCATAACCAATGCGATTCTAGTTTATCATAAGAGATTTGCATTTTCTATTAATTCTTACAAATTGGATACAAAATAATTCTTGAATGAGTTATTCAACTCTAGGGATGAATCGAAAAAGAAATCTTTATTGGACATACCCTTTTTTTTATGAAAAATGAATCTTTTTAACGAAGGATTAGAAAAAAATGGGTCCAGACCTATTACGGGTATAATTTGGAAGATCTAAAATAAAAAATAGTTGTATTTGTTAGAAACAACATAAGGTAGGTAGTCAATCAATATAGATTGATCCAAAATCTGATTCAAATCCAATATAACATCTATAGGTATATAAGAAATGTATTGAATCGATTCTTTTTAATAAATAAATCCGATTACAACTTCAAATATAGAATTTAAATAGATTAAATAGGAAATGATACTCCGAATCATAAAATTAGAATGAAATATAAGATCAACCACCATTAATCAAATTTGAAAAAGAGTAAAAAGAAATGGTTCAATCCTCTTATTTTTCTTTCTTGAACCGAGGGATCCATGAATTGTGATTTTAATGCATGTAAATACAAATGGTACAATGGGAATAAGAATTTACAAGAATATTTGAAACATTTCATTTCTAAGTAGAAAACCGTTTTCATTTAAAGTAGTGTTCAATCAATTATGTATTAATTAATATTTTATTGATTTTTCTAAGGTTGTTAAAAAAACATAAAAATAAAACTCCTTAGAAATAGCTTATTTAACTATCAAGAAAATGTTTGACACGTCCTTTCATATTGAACATCGTTCAAATTAAACTATAACAACTTAAACCCGTTTAATATTAAATTGTGACCAATTAAAATCCAGTTCAATATCATTAAAATTTTATTTTTATTGTTATAATTTTAAGGCAATATTCTTTTAAAAATAATTTTACAACTTAATATTTACTACTTTGTAAAAGCATAATAGAATATAATTTTTTTTTATTAAATTACTTAAAATAAATATTTTCTATTTTCATACTTTATGTTATATCAATATTTTAATAACTTAAATCGATTAAATTTTAAAAAATATATTTATTTAAAATATATCATTAGCGAGAAAAACTCTTTTAAAATTCATCAATTTAAATTATATTTTTAATTTGTTTTGTGAAGAAAAACTCGCTCGACGTACATAAAATAAATTTTATCCATTAATTTAATTTTTTTTAAAATTTTACGGTTGGTTGAATTAGTAAGAGATTTTAGTCATAATTAATAAAATATATTAAATATTTATTCTTACGATAATATTATTTATATTAAAAAATTAATACATATATATACTTTTATTTTTAATTTAATATTTAATTATTAAATAAAACATATTTAAATTTAAAATTTTATGGAATATTATATTAATATGTAAAAGTGTTCCATAACAAATCACATCTACAACTATCGTTATCGGCTCTAATTATTATTATCTTTCGTTCGTTATAATTGTTAGAGACTCAAATTTAAGTTAATCTAATATGATCTTATTAAGTTAAAAGTTATACAAATTTATTAGCCGTGGTATATCTTGTAGTACTGGATTTAGGAGAAACTAGAGTGTATTCTCGTTAATGAGGGTGTAACTCTTATACTATGTTAAGGGTCTAACTATTATAATATGTTAAAAATGTATGTCTAATTCAATTTAATAAGATATGGTTGAATTAAGAATTATAAAGACTTATAAACATAACTACTACCAAACAATTAGATCATCTCTTGTCTCGAATCTTATAATGTATTTTTAAAGAATAATCAATAAAATAAAATTAGTAAGAAATTCCAGTTCATTTTTTATTAAATTAATATATTTTTTTTTTATAATTCTCGAACATAATTTGAGTTTTCAACTTTGAGTCAAAATTAATAAGAATGAACAACCCCATAAACTGCCTCTGGCATGGGCTGATCTTCCACATGCAATGATTCTTCAAGAATATTTCTTGATTCAATAGCAATATCAGAATGCAAGCTTTGAGTCAAAATAAGAATGAACAACCCCATAAATTGCCTCTGGCATGGGCTGATCTTCCACATGCAATGATTCTTCAAGAATATTTCTTGATTCAATAGCAGTATCAGAATGCAAAAACAACTTTTATAATATAGCAAATAATATTATTCTAACTTGTGATTTTTTGCCTTTAATTTTACAATAATTCGCTTTAAAGGTGCTTATATAATTATAAATAATTATGATATCAGAATTTTCTTATCTATATTGTCCACAACTAAAGATTGTTTAATTCCCACTACTTTTATGATAAATTATATGACATTTTGCTTTAATAAATATTTTTAAAATAATATTATACAACTAATATATTAGAGATTATAATATATTTTTTTAAATATTAATACTTAAAGTGCAACACGAAGATACTCACTTACATCATAATATAAATAACATCTTATATTTCTATAATAATTATTTATCAAGTTAATATATTGATATATCATGGCTATGATAAACGTTGAGTAACCAAGTGCCGAGCGAATAAATGTTAAAAATATCTAAGAAGTAAAAAAAAAAAAAAAATTCTTTTTCTTTTTCTTTAATTACTATGTTCTATTTGATATAACTTAACAGAGTACTAATAAATAACTGTTGTCAAAGGAGTCTATATCATCATGAGTACTGTCCAACGTGCTGTACAAATATAATTTTTTTTTTGTTGAGTAAAAATTATGGAATAATAGCATCGAATGACTTCTACTCCATCTTATTTTTATTTCTAACCTTCACACGTACTTTTTTATTTTTATTTTTACATTTTTTACGAGCAATAATATCAACATATATTGAAACTCAACAACGGTGAGGTAACTTATAGTAATTTATTGCACTAATATCTTAAATATTTTATATTATTATTAAAATATTTATTTTTAATAATTTAATTTAAATATTTTATGATCCGAAGGATTTTTCTTTTAAAAAATTAAATAGAGTTAAAAAAAAGTGAAAATTGTTAAATTTTTAAATTTTTTTTTGACAGTATTATTAATACAACTATTTTAAGTGATGAAAATATTTTTACTCTTAATGTTATGATTTTTTTTATATTATTTGTTTTTTAAACTAGGGAGGTTAACAATTTTTATTTTTCTTTAATTTTTATTAAGAAGTGTTGAATCCAACCTTTAGTAAAAAAATATTTTTCAACTCTAGTTAATTTCTAAAAAGAAAAAAAAAGAAAAATATTTCATCAAAAAACCAAAATTTGGGTAAAGAATTACTATTAAAAAAGATATAAATATACCAATACTTAAATTGTGGTACTAAAATAGAATCTTTTAAAAATAACATATGTTTTATTTTTATGAAAGTGGTTAAAAATAAAATTCTAAATTATTCAATTAAATCAATTATAATTGAAAAAATTATAATAATTATGTGATATAAACAAGTAAATTTAATTCCTAATTACATAATTAAAAATTTATTAATGAAATTCCAAACACATTTTCCATCAATGTTTAGACCATGAGTTAAATTTTCTTCTTTAAAAGTTTGAAATTTAATAATATTTTTAAAAAGCTTCCGGAGGACTTATAGAAATTAATGGTCGACTAATTACCAAAAGAAGTGAGAGTAGAATTAAGATATTGTTAGAGGAAGACTTCTTGTCTACGATGGATTGTGAATGGAATCTCATAAAACTTATAATAGATGCTTATACATGTGTAAAGAATGGAATTCTCTTTAAAGAAAAAAGTGAAACATGGTAAGCACTTGCAAACATAAGAATTTCTTGGTCTAATAGCTAGTGAAAACATATAGTAGTATATATTTTCAACTCTAGGTATGGTGACCATTTTATTTATAAAAAGTATTCAAGTGCCTTTAAGCAAAGTTAATTGGTTTATGTTATAATGTATATTTTGGATTATTGGTAAGGTGATCATTTAATTATGACCTTTTTATTTTTCTTTTATTTCATCATCATCATCATCATATATTTTTTACATTTTTGCTTCTTCTTTATTTCATCATAACTTTTATTTTTTATTTTAAAGTTTTTATTTGAAGTAAACTTATGATATATCTTTAAATTGTTATTTTTTCCAATTTTTTTCTCTAATACCTTATATAAAAAGGAGAATTTCTCTAATGTATTTTTTAAAAAAATTCCCAAGGTATTTATTTGATCATTTGTTTTTTAATCTATTAACACTTACGTTTTTAATTTTTTTCATTTTTATGCTTCTGTATTTTCTTTAACTATTATTTATCTATTCTTTATTTACAACCAAAGGAGTTGTTTTTTTTCCTCCTTTATTTTTTTATTTTTTATTTTTTTTATCAAGGACTTGCAATTGTATACGAAAAAAATAGTTTTCTTTAATTATATTTATATTTTTAAATTCTTATTTATTTTACTTTAATATTATATTTTTAACAAATTTTTATATCTACTGAATTACTAATTTTTGAATAGGGATTTTGTTTGTGAAGTAATTAATTTATTTTTCTATAAAATATGTAAATTATTTTTCTAAACACAACTGACGACATACCCATCAATCCTTTCACATATTTTTTTTGCACAATCTTTTCATTACTTTAAAAAAGTAAGATGAAGTATGACTCAACATATGGGGAAAAAGGTAAAGAAATTTACAGTAAATCCATTCCTAACACAATGTTCTTTGTATAAGGTGTTTTTTTTTCCACTTAAAGAGAGGAATTGATAGCAAGAAGCAAGACCCAGAGAGGCAAGAAAATAATTTTTTTTATTGAGAAAAAAAAAGTTGAGGAAGAAGGTTAGGGTAATTGAAACAGCAACCATGCATAATTTTACCTTCATTGATTTTTTTTTTTTAAATATGACTAAGATCATACATAGTTTGTCTTAAAGGAATTCGAAAATGATTATTATTTACTTTTGGTTTTTACTTCTTATTATAGTTTTATAGGACAAAGTTTTTGATTTCTGAAATCATTTGTTAAGTCGGTATATATATATATATATATATATATATATATATATATATATATATATATATATATATATTATAATCATCAAAAATAAAATAACATCTCCTCATAAGACAATAGCAGAACATCTTTTTTTAAATGGATTGTTTTCAACTGGATGCATGATTACTTCAAGTTTGCCTAAATTTATTTTAAATAAATGAAAAGTTTTGATGATAAATAAAAAACTTAATATAGCATTTAATATACACGACGCCCCTTGCGCGTGCCATCAAAACTAATAAATAGTTATTAAAAAAGTGGGCATATCTGTATATTTTGTCAACCTGTTTATAAATTGGTTATGGTATCAAAAAGAGAAGAGGGCAATAGCTATTTTTTTGGTTGCCTTTGATTTTCTTTAATTAACACAATCTACATTTCATATGAGAGAATTAACCAAAGAGTTTTATATTCATGGGTGCTTACATGCGGAGTATATGTTATATTTATAGGTGTATGGTAATAGTCATTTCTCTAAATTAACTTAATTAAGACAACTTGTACAATATTTTTTAATATATGTAATCAACTTACTCGTTCCACTAAGAACATTCAACTTTAAGCTAAGTTAAGTTCGTTCAACTTTTTAAAAGGTTTCATCTAGTAGAATTATAAATTGAGATTATAAGTTACTTAAATTTATAATACAATTTATTAATTTTCAAAAATAATTTCAAATTATGTCACTCAATGAGAGGAAATAATAATGAAATGATACTAATTAAGATATCTTAGTTATCTTTAATAAACTTAAATAAAACAGGTAATCATATAAAAAATAAAAAATATGATATATAATTATTTATAATGTAAGTTTAATTAGAAAAATTATCAAATATATATTTAAAATTAAATCTATTAGGGTTACAATCTAAATGAAATAAAATAAGATGAGATAATTTTTAAAACCTTATCCACACTCCGTCTTAAATCTGATTCTAGTCAGGATTTGTATATTCGATCAATAAGATAATATTATACCACAAATTCATTAGAGACATTAAATGAAACATGAGATAAGATGAAATAATTTGTTATAAATCTCTAATAGCTAATAAGAAGTGATTAGATAACTAATTTTGTACATATAGGATAAAATGAAGAACACATGTTATTCTTGTAAGTATTCTATCCTAATTGATTCAAATTAATAAGCTAATCATGTGTTATAATTATCTAAAATATATTCTAAGTGAAAACTTTAAAAAAGTTAGAGGTAATTAATATAATTTTTTGAAAGTTTGTATTAAGAATCTTTTATGATCTCATAATTATTTATATTTATTTAATTAAATTGCTAATGTTTTTAAAAAACATCTCTTTGATATAAAATCATGATATATTATGTATGAAATATCTCTATGATATAAAATCACGATATATTAGGTAGAAAATATCTCTTTGATATAGCATCACAATATATTAGACATGTAATTATATCATGATTTGTTTTCTCTTTTGTATATATATGTATTTTCTTTATTGTCAATACAAGAAAGCATTCTCTAATTCTCATTTCATTTCTTAGTTCTATTCTATAATTTATTGTGCTATCAAATCAAGTTTTTCTCTGATTTTTTTTTCAAACACAAGTCACATTCAAAACACTTAAACACCAACAATAGCAATTCAAATATGGACCCATCTAATCCATTATTTGTTCATCACTTAGATAATCTTGGGCTCCTTCAAACAAAATTAAATGGCATATGAAATTCTAACAACTCAGTAACTCTAAGGAATCAAAACAATCAATCTCATCAACAATAACATTTGTTATAAACGTAGACCTAACTCAACCCAATAAGATCTCATTGGGTTAAGGATTGCCCAGACTTATAAACAACACTGCTGCCTAACTCCTGACCAATGTGAGACAAAGAAATCCTTCACACTCCCTCTCACATCAGACAACAATGGTCCTAATTTTGAGCCACGATGAGAGCTAAAGAGAGATCCACATATAGGACTAGAGCCTAGCTTTGATACCATGTTATAAACTCCGGCCTAACTCCGGCCTAACTCAACCCAATAAAATCTCATTGAGATAAAGATTGCCCAGACTTATAAGTAACACTGTTGCTTAACTCCTGGCTGATATGGGATAAACAAATCCTTCACAGCACTGATCCCATTCTTTCCATGCTGCCAATGCAACAGAGTCTTCACAATCTACGTGTGGAGTCAATTCTTAAGACAATTACTCACGGAACACAACCCATAGATTTACTACTGGTCAATTGCAAAAACTTACTCATGCCTTGTCTCAGATGACACCAAATCACACCATCGACAATGAAAATGCATATGCAAATGTTATAGGTCTGTTTTCTTCTTCCAATGCTATTAATTCTGTTTTCACTAATCCTTGGATATTGAATAGTGGAGCAACAAACCATATTATTATTGGATCTTAAACCTCTATAATGTCTACAAGAACTATACCATTTAACTTTAATATCACATTAAACAAATTTTTATGTCCCATCATTTCATTTAAATTTGATGTCTATTAGTAAAATCAAAACTACCCTAAATTACTATGTCATTCTTTTTCCCACTTTTTGTGTTTTGTAGAACTTGGCTACTAGGAAGATCATTGGCTTGGATAAGCAATATGGTGGCCTTTATTACATGTCTCCATTGTAAAGGATACCTACCTTTCATCAAGATTTTTAACCTCACAACTTATGGCACATGTATCTTGGGAATCCATCCCCATCTTGATTAAAACTAGTACAATCGTTATTATCTCCCAATAATAAAGTTTTTTTATAATAATTGTAATGTTTTTTGTATGGATAAACAAACTAGATTACCATTTCCTTCTAGTTTTATATCAATTTATGCTCCATTTGATTTAGCGTTTTTCTTTATAAAGAGTTGGTGTTGAGGGGGAGTGTTGAAAATTAACACCAACCTAATAAATGAAGTGGTTGAAGGGTATACGAAAATAAATGGAGTGGTTAAAGAATATAGAAAAGAGAAGTGTGTAGATAATATTTGTGTGACTAGAATTATTTTTTAATTTTATATTTGTGTGTTTTAGATTATATGATGATGAATATAAATAGTCTATCTTGCATTTGGTTTAATTATCCCATCAAAAACAAATAAGTTTTTGCATTATTTTTTAGTTTGAGTATGAGTTCAGAGCTTTCTCTTTGAATATTTGTATTTCTTCTCAATTTGTGAGTTGTTTTTAAAATATATTGTGTTTTTTATCGTGATTATAATATAAATAATTTTTTTAATTATTTGAATATAATATTAATAAATTTAGAATTATATATTCTAAATTTTAGAAATTTCTGGCTAACCTAATTTCTACTACCTACGTAACTTTTATCGCTAGTAAACCAGTTACACAATTAGATTTATTAACCAATCCTTGGAGCTGATATATATCCATATAGATACTCGCATCACTAATAATATTTTATTCAAAAGTCACACTTTCTTTTAATGAAGATGGAGTTCGAAGGTGAAAATGGATACGTAAGGCGGTGCATGTATCCACAAGTTTAAAGAAATAGTTGGTTCTGGATTACAAAGGAAAAATTCTATTATAGTGTTCTAGACTGACTATGAATTTTTTTAAATGAGGGATTAAGAGAATTCTTGATCTCTTCTTATCATGTTTGTGAATTTAGTGGATTATGATCGTCCTAAGTAATTAAGGAGATATGTGAGTAAACACGTGGTTGGTCTTAAACAAAGGGAGTCAAGGAGATGTCTTATTGTTTGAGTGGGTATTGATGAGTATACTAACCATATTAAATAAATATAAAGATAAAAATATATAGTTAAGTTGCGATATTATTCGAAATAATTTAATTTAACTTTTGGGTTGGAATAGAGTAAACTCCTTTTATAGATATGACTTGGTTTGTTGAATCGAATTCAATTGAATAGTTCATTTAACAGTTGCTGCATATTAATTGCATAAATATAGCTAATATATGATTAGCAACACATACACAAGCTCTTGAACAAGAACAAACCCACGAACTATAATTTATTTTAGAAAGTCATGAACCACAACCACACATATACTAGTTTTACTTCAATACATAACTTAGTAGATTTAAAAGCAGACACAACAGAGAAACCATAAATAGTAGCTCTAAGTTTTAGTAGACTGCAGAAAATCAGTCATTATAAAAATACACGTTATATTGTGCTCATTCATTATAACCAGTAATATCTGGTTTTGGCTTGAAATCTTCAGCAAATGGCTTGTGGTCTTCTTGAGGACCAACATCATTATTGTAAGCTGTGACATCAGGAATTGGCTTGAAATCTTCAACAAATGGCTTGTGATCTTCTTGAGGACCAACATCATTATTGTAAGCCGTGGCATCAAGAATTGGCTTAAAGTCTTGAGCATAATTAGATTTCACATTTTCATTACACTTATTAGTTTTATGCTTTGAGTGATCAGAATGAGAATGAACAAGCCCATGAATTGCCTCTGGCATGGGCTGATCTTTCATTACAATTTTCCAATACTCGTCTGCTCCAATTCTTGATTCAATTGCGGTAGCAGACTGCAAAATATTAAGATAAAAATAAAAAATAAAAATTTAAAGAGAGTAATAGAGTATATAAACAAGGAATTAAAAAATTAACTGCAGAAATGGACATAATTGCATAGCTCAAAGTAGTTTATTAATGAAGCCTCAAGAACTTTGTCATTAAAGAGGATTTAAAGAAACGGTTGATTATTAGTTACCAAAAGAAGTAGTGAGAGCACAACTAAGATATTGGTAGAGGAGGACTTCATGTTTGCAATGGCTTGGTAAAGTCCTTAAGCACCTCAGTCAATATGTAGATGGGAAGTATGTGATCTCATTAAAGTTAAAGGTACTTATATATACATGTGTGTAAAGAGTCTACTTCTCTTGAAAAAGACAATTACACGTTATAATTAGGGGTGTGTAAAAAATCTGATCCATTCCGATGATCGGATCGGATGAAATTTTTTTTCATCCGTTAATTGCGGATCGGATGACGAATTTCACTACGTTTCATCCGATCTGACCGAAATTAATTATATATTTATTAAATTAAATATATATAATTAATATATATTTATTTAATTTTTTAATGTTTTTTTAAGTCAAATAGTTTTATGTTATGATTTATGTGAAATTTTAAAAAAATTATTTAAAAATACAAAAAATAGAGTTAATTAAATTTATTAGTCGGATGTCATCTGAATAGTTTATGGTTCAGATTAAACGGATGTGAAAAGTGATCGGATCGGTTGCGAATTAAGATGTTTCAACAATTTTAATCCGATAAACAACTCTAGTTATAAGTACTAGAATTGTAGACATTATATTCTCACGATCTAATAGCCAAAACATGTTGAGTTTGGTTGAAGTCAAAATACAATACTTATTGTCACGACAAGAATTACATACAAATTAACTCACAACTCACTACTATTATAAAAAGAATTTTTTAGTATCGTAATATTCGATAATTTTGAAATATATTTAAGGTGGCATATATTAAAATTTATTGGGAGATTAATTTTTTCAAAAACTTAAATTATTAGTAAAATTATCAATTATATTTTTATATTTATCATTCATCTATGAATTTGTTCTATAAACTATACATATTAAATACTTGTAATTCAATCGTATTTTGAACATAAATTTTTTAACTCTTATATTATATTTGAAATTATTAGAAAACTATTTATCTTAAAAACTTAATATATTAGAAGAAGCGTAAATTATATTTTTATATTCTAATCATTTAACTCACGATTTTTTTTTAATTTTATGTATATTTAGGTTAAATTAAAATTTCTAATTATTCGTATTAAAGTAGCTAACGTTAAAATCTCATGGTATAATAGCCAAAATATATTATACTATATATTTTCAATTCTAGGTAAGGTGACCATTTATTTAAGAGCAAGTGGACAAATCTAGCTACTTATTCACGTGTAGTCGTGGTAACAAAAAAGAAGACAAGTATAGGCTTATTGCTTTATATTTAGATTATCTTTAGAATTCTTTATTAAAAAAAGAACATCCTTTGTATTATTTTCCAAATAAAGTAAATATCAAATGAAAGAACCAAAGAATCTCACGTTTTACATGCATGGTGATGGGTTATGGGTGGTTGTTCGACAAAAAAAAAAATGCTTGGGTGGTTAATTATATATTTTGAGTATTATAAGTATGACATAGACGCTGCAACCATATGCTAAAATATTTAGAAAATAAAGAAAAATAAGAATAAAATCAATCCTTGATACCTGTCTGTAACTTCTAAATGTAAGATGCTAAAAAAGTTTCTCATATAAATAAAGGAAAATGGCTTATTTAAGTTATTGTGTATCCTAATTATATAAAGTAATACGAGCAGATTATTTAAAAATTTCACTTCACTTACGAGTACTCAGATTAGGCTTTGATCAGGGAAGGAAAAAATTTAAATTAGGCTTAAGTTAAAAAAAAAATCAATTATTTTAATTGCTCTAGGTTAAGTTGCCTATGACGCATAGAACGATTTTGTAAGTATGCCTGTTAATAAATGTTATAATTGTAGTATTTATATTCATTAATTATTTTTGTGAGTGTTTTATTCTACTAATTTTAAAAAATTATGTTCCAAAAATAAATAGATATTTTTTTATATATATTTTCATTTTTTGAAATTTTATATTAAAAAATAAATCATGTTAATATTTTTTTGTTAAATATAAATAAAAAAATAACTATCAATCTCATATGCATTATTTTGAAGATAATATCAAAAATACCCTCAAATTTTGAGGTATCTTAAAAAATATTTTTAAAATTTCAAAAAACTTAAAAATATAGCCAAATATAACAAAATTAAATAGTAACATTCTTAAAATAGTAGAATTAAATATAAAAGACATCTCAAGATACTTTTCACAAAAAATGATAATAAGTAAAAATAAAATTCAAAAACAAAAATTAAATCTTAAAGAAAAAAATGTATTTAAAGATCTGTCATTTTCATCTTTAAGAAAATTATTTCCAAGAAAAGATATAATTTATTATGAAATTAGTAATAAAAAAAATGAGCATTAATATCACAAATATAAAAGAAATATATAATATACTATTAATTGATAAGCTATCTAAAATTCTTCAAAAGGATAAAGATAATTTTGGATACATTTATTTAGGAGAAATTCAAATATTAATAAAAGTTTATTTTAGAGAAAAATATATATACACCAATAAAAATAATATTTCTAGATAAGAGAATAATAAATAAGAAAGATGTTTTATTAGGAATGATTCATGGCAATTTAGGATACAAAAAACTAAAATTTACACCATATTCTAGTTTTGCTATTAATATTTATGATAAAAACTAAAACCAGTATTAAGTATAGGTAAATAAAATTTACATATGATATTTATTAAAGAAAATAAAAGAATGTGGTTATAATAAATCTCAACAAGATATACATATAAAATTTATAGAACTAAGAAAAGATGTAAATAATAAAAATAGAAACAATAATATTGTAGGTAATAAATATGATCCTCTAAAATGACTAGAAATAGAACCACCTAAGAGATTAAATGCCCTAATTCCTAAAAATGAGAAAAGAAAAGAAGAAGAAATCTAATGAAACATATATAATTTCAATTTAGTGGAATATAGGAAAAAGTTAGAAAAATAATTCATGAATCCTGAAAATAGGAATATAGAAAAATTAGTTAGTTTATTAATATTAATTAATGAAGAATTAGAAGAACAATAAGATGAATTTTTTTGTACAATCAAAGAAGTTGATATAACAATAATTAGTGAAAGTTATTTTGAACCATAAATCATGACCCAAAAAGATCACATGAAACCAATTTCATTAATAGTTCTTTACCAAGAAGGAACATCTGATCCACATACGAAAGAAATAAATAGGCAAAGATTAGACGAGCCTGACACCACAGATAGAAGAAGGCAACCACCCAAAATGAAAGAAGGGTTGCATTGGAGAATTAGAGATAGTATCCAACTAGAATTCAAACTCCATGATAATTACAAATATGATCTATTAAATCTAGATTGTATAAGAGATAGTAAGAAAGCCTTAGATGAATGGTCTAGTGGTATGAGTGTGCTTATACAAACATCCCAAACTACACAAATAAACTCTTCAATCTGTAGGGTATTAGTAACTCATTAAATGACATAAAATGTAAAAATTTGGTTTTCAAATTTAACAAACCAACACAATTTATTAATGCATGAGAATGTTCCCACACGAAGAAAATACTTAGATATAGTAATAAATGAAATATACAAGAAATTTATTGGATAATATAAAGAAAGAATTATCACCGAATCTAGTGAAAATGAAATCAATGAAGCCAAATGACATCTAACAAATATGGAAATTTGTATCATGTGTTACACATATATTTTTATTTGTGAATACGAAATGTATTAACAAAAATTACCACACTCTATCTAAACAACTTATAAGAAAATGCTTTTTCAAAAATTACTTGAAATATTACATAAGACCTTGACAGAAAGTTGGAATTAGATAAATAGAGAAACTATACCTAACAACCTAGGAAGAAGAATAAGAATCCTTAAAAGTTGGATAATTATTAAATGCCAAGAAAGAAAGGAAAAATAAGAGTAAATGAAAAAATCTATTATGATACAAGAGATTTTAGAATAGTAGGAAAATATAGTTGTAATATAAAACCCTACAAACAAAAAATAAAAAAATATAAACAATACAAGAAATTGAAAAAAACAAGATTTTCAAAATTATAAAAGAATATTTTACTGGGAAACCTTCAAGAAGAGATATTTTAAAAGAAAAAGATATAGAACGCATGAAACATGAATTATTGTCCTTCAAGAAAGAAAAAATGAAGATGTAGGATCTATAATAAAGAAGAATATTATGCCAATGAATGTCCAAGCACGATTCAACATAGGAAAGAATTAAAAAAAATTCACATAAAGTAAAATTTTTAGAGAAAACTTTTAAGATGAAATTAGAACCAATTGAGAAATCTGATATAAATAGTATTTACAATATTTATCTATTAGAAGACACTAAGAAATAAATAATTGACTCAGAATATGAGTACTCTTCATCAGAAGATGAATAATTTGTATTGTATTACAAATTCAAATAATACATACATCAAAGTAGGACTAAAATTCAAAGGTTATGCTAACTATCATCTACATGCATATATATATATATACATAGCTAATATGTGTATAATAAGTAAAAATGTATTTTCAAAAAAACACTAGAAACAGTTATCAAAAGATTTAATTTCAAGAATTGTTAATAATACTACAATAAATTTTAATAAAATTTTAAAAGATATAGATTTAATGATAGGAATAGAAAAGTTTCACATTCCTACCATATATGAACAAAGGAAACAACAGTTTATTTATTAATAGGAAACAATTTTATAAACTTATATCAACCTTTTACGCAATATTTAGACAAAGTAAGTCTAACAATATTAGATAGTGATACCCTTTATGTATAAAAAAAAAGCGAAAAACTTTGACTCCATCAAACCTAACTTTTATGCAACAACATAAAAATAAAAAAATGTGGTGAGATAGAGCAACAAAAACCTCATTTAGAAAATATTTCATTAGATATAAGAGAAAAAATATATTTTCTCAATGAAATATAGGAAAATATAGCCCTAACAAGCATCGGAAAACTATAAGTTTAAAAAATATTTTAGAAACAAAAATAAATAAATTTAAAATGATTGTCAACATAAAATTTAGAGATCCTAAAAAAATTATACGAGTAAATAAATGATTTATACTCCATAAGATAGGATTGAATTTGAAAAACAAATTCAAGAAATTTTGGAATTAAAAATCATAATAATAAGTAATTTATCTTACTCCAACATTTCTAGTTAAAAAAGAAGTTCTCAAAAGGAAAGGAAAAAAGAGAATGATAATAAACTTTAAAAGATTGAACGAGGAAACCATTGATGATTAATACTTTATTCCAAAGAAAAATAATTATTATCATTAATAAAAGAAAATAAATACTTCTCAAGTTTTAATTGCAAAAGCGGATTTTGACAAATAAAATTGGATGAAAAATCTCAAAAATTAACGGCATTTAGTTGCTCCTAAAAACAATTCTAATGTATTGTTTTGTCATTTTGATTAAAACAAGCTCCATGTATCTTTCAATGATATATAGATAACATATTCAAAAATTACAAAATATTTATTGTGTCTATATAAAGGATATTTTATTTTTCTACAATGAATTAAATAAATACTATTTAGATATTATTAATATTCTACAAGAATGAAGAAAATATGGCATTGTACTCTCTGAGAAGAAAGTAATACTTGCTCAGCAAAAAATAAAGTATTTAGGGTTAAAAATTGAATATGAAAAACATAATCTATAATCTCATATAGTAAACAACATTTAAGGTTTTCCTAGTGAGTTAAAAGACAAAAACCAATTGCAAATATTTTTAGGATGTTTAACATATGGAGAATCATATATCAAAAAACTTACAAAAGTAAGGAAAACTTTACAAGCAAAATTGAAAAAAGGTAATATCTGAAAATATACATAACAAGATACTTTGTATATAGATAAAGAAAAAGTAAAAGTAAATTTTTTTCCAACTTTATACCATCTAAGACCAAATAATGAAATGATAATTAAAATAGATGATTTACAAAAATATTGGGGAGTAGCCAGAGTAGATGAAAAAATGAATATCTTTGCATATATACATAAGATATTCTCAAGATCTAGAGTTAAATTATCATAATAATGAAAAAGAATGTTTAACAGTTACAAAATCTGTTAAAAAATTTGCAATATATGTTATAAGTTCCAGATTCAATGTTACAAGTTTCACATTCATTGCCAGAATAGATAAAAAGAATTTTGGTTATTTCTTAAGAACTAATATTGTAGATGATTACAAACAAGGAAGATAAGTAAAATGGCAATAATGGTTCAACCATTACAATTTTTATATTGAACATCATTCAGTAAATAAGAAAAGTTTAACATATGATTTTTCTAGAGAATTATCACCTCTAATTATTTTTATGTTTTTATGAATGAAACATCTTGATATCATGATCAAGAAAAAATAAAATGAGATAAAAATCCTACAGAAACAACTCGAGCCATTATACCTCGAGAAATCTCTTATGGAGACAAGAAATAAATAGGAAGAACTTAATTGTTCAAAACAACTCTTAGAGTCCAAAAACTCAAAAGATGAATCTTTATTACAAATTCAATCTAAAAAAGGTGAAACTTCTAAAGAAAGGATTCAAAATGAAAAGGGAGAACCTAACAGTTCAAAAGAGAGTAAAATCTTTGAAAAATGGCTTGTGATCTTCTAGAGGACCAACATCATTATTGTAAGTTGCGTCATTAGGAATTGGCTTAAAGTCTTGAACATAATTAGATTTCATATTTTCATTACACTTATTAATTTTATGCTTTGAGTGATAAGAATAATAATGAACAAGCTCATGAATTGCCTCTAGCATAGGTTGATCTTTCATTACAATTTTCCAATACTCGTCTGCTCCAATTCTTGATTCAATTGTATTAACAGACTATAAAACATTAAGATAAAAATAAAAAATAAAAATTTAAAGAGAGAGTAATAGAGTATATAAATAAGGATTTAAAACATTAACTGCAAAAATGAACATAATTGCATAGCTCAAAGTAGTTTATTAATGAAGCCTCAAGAACTTTTTCATCAAAAAGGATTTAAAGAAACATTTGATTATTGGTTACCAAAAGAAGTAGTGAAAGCAGAACCAAGATATTGGTATAGGAAGACTTCATGTTTGCAATGGATTGGTAAAATCCTTAAGCACCTCAATCAATATGTTAATGGGAAGTATTGATCTCATTAAACTTAAAGGTACTTATATATACATGTGTGTGTAAATAGTATAGTTCTCTTGAAAAAGATAGGTGCATGTTATAAGTATTAGAATTGCATACATTATATTCTCATGGTCTAATGGACAAAACATGTTGAGTTTGGTTAAACTCAAAATCCAATACTTATTTTCATTTGAAGCGACAAGAATTACATATAAATTCACTAACAATTTGCTACTATTATGCTATATAACATAATTTTTTTAGTATAGTGATAGTCGTTAGTTTTAAATATACTTCCGGTGATAAATATTAGAAGTTAGAAAATTCAATTCTTCCAAAACCTTAAACTCTTAGGAGAATGACCAATTGTTTTATACACTTATCACTCACTCACAAGTGATGACTCTATCAACCATGCATATCAAACACTTGCAATTTAATAATTGTGATTATTGGGCCTTGAACATAAGATCTCCAACTCTAATATTGATGAACACTTAAAAAGTTCTAAAATTACCATGATTTAATGTATTTTAATTAATTAAATAGATTTATATTTTTATGATTTTAGCATATTTTTATATAAATTTGTGTTTTCAGAATCTCAAATATTTTTATTATTATTTAGGTATTTTCATTCAAAAATAATTTAAAGACTCGTAGAATAATATTAGAGGCAATCATCACAAATATGTTGAGAAATAAATGTGGAAAATAAAAAAAATGAAAAATGGATAAAATTGCGTACAATTAGCACACACCAGTGCATATGTCACATCAAGTCCTACTTGCGCCCGTCTATCGCAAATATCGTGCACGCAAGAGCCTATCACACAACAAATCTAGCCCTACACGCATGTGAGCCTATCCAAAACCAATTTTTGAGATATTTTCCACCTTTTTAACCTTTTCCTTACCTATAAAAGGACCTTATCTCCCAATTTCAAATCACACAATTTCTCAGCTTATTTTCCTCTAGCTTTCTCTCTCTAGAAAGCTTTCGTATTTTATTTTTATTTTTTTTAGTTTTAAAGTTCCTCTATTTTTGAGAAGAACTAGTCATACTCTTATATATTTCTAGTTTTTTTGATTTAATAAATGAAAATATTACAAATCCGTTTGGAGGTTTTCCAAAAACAGAATTAGCATCAAAATTCTGTAAGGATTCTTTTGAGTTATAATTTTAAAATTATTTTTTTATAGTTATTTTTATGTTTTATTCTTATATGATATATTTAATTTTTCTGCGATTAAATTTTACATGGCTAGCTATTTTTAATATGATATAATAATAACGTTGTTATACTTGCGAAATATTAAATTGGAAAAATATTTTTATAAAATAAATTGATTTTTTAAAAGATTTTATATTAAGTATGTTAGAGGGAAATATATTATTTTTTATTAAAAACTTAAATCTAAAAATTAGGTTTTAAGGTTTAATTATCTGTTCTGATTTAGAGTAGTGTCATTTTATTCGTTGTTATAATCGTCCTGTAGTTAGAGTAAAGATATATTTCAAAAGTTTTTATAAGAATTATTATTCGAAAATGTATTAACACCATATTTTTAGTAATGGTTTTAAAACTTTAAAGTTAGTGCCCATATAATTAAATTCTTAGGTTTAATTATGACACTTTGAATGAAGTTAAAAATGTCTAACCCTACTAAAGTTGTCATTTAAATGATTTATTTTCAATCTATTAGGAAAAAAAAGAATTAATTTAATCAACCAAATTAATTATCGATCTCACCTATAGGTGTTAATTGATTTGTTTAATTAACAAAGAATATCTAACCCTACATGATATTTATATAAAAAAGAGATGATAAATTAATATTAATTTATATATTTAATAACCTAAATAATATGAGAAAACATAATTAACTTAATTATTATATTCATAAATATTCTAATGTTATGAAGGATAAAAATTAGCATAATTGTTTATTCGATCCATATCTATGTTTATTTATTTTTTTATGTTATTAGATTAGGAAATACAAAAAATCAAAATATTGTGAGAGAATGTTTATGATTTAATTTCGTTTTTAAAATTTTAAATAATAAATTAAAAACTACATATATTCTTTTTTTATATCAAATTTTAGAGTATATTTTTCATTTTCTATAAAATAATTCGTACACTTACGAGAGTTTTACAAATATAAAACCAAAATATCTGCAAAATCGATATTGTTAACCCTATTCCGATTTTGTTTCATCAATTTTTTGACACCGATTCTATTTATACAGATACAGTAGAGTGGCACATTCAATCATTGTTTGCCCATTAGCTTCTGGTTCTTCTCTTCATCGCGGGGTAGAACAACTTGGTAGCTCGCAAGGCTCATAACCTTGAGGTCACGGGTTCAAATGCCCTCTTTGCAACATTTTTTTGACAAAAAATATTGAGGTTTGATTTTGCTAACTAATAATTGATTGATTACTTTCAGTTTTTCTTTTAAGATGGTACAAAAAGAAGACGAAGATAAAACCATTATACTATCGCAATCAACTATTATGCATTATATTATACCTATTAAATAAAATGCATTAACCCATTATCTCGCGCGGATAACGGGAATTGAACTCACATCTAACTTAATTTTGGCTCATCAAATACTATATTTGAAATTATTAGAAAAATTAATTATCTTAAAAATTTAATATATTAGAAGTAAATTTTTATATACTAATCAGTGACAATTTTTTATTTTATTTTATGTATATTTACATTAAACTAAAATTTCTAATTATTCATATTAAAGCAGCTAACATTAAAATCTCGTGGTATAATAGCCAAAAGATGGTGACCATTTATTTAAGAGCAAGTGGACAAATCTAGCTACTTATTCACGTCTAGTCGTGATAACAAAATAGAAGACAATATTAGGCTTAATTATTGCTTTATATTTAAATTACCTTTAGAATTCTTTATTAAAAAATCAAATGAAAGAGCCAAAGAATCAAAGAATCTCACGTCTTCCAAATAAAGTAAATATCAAATGAAAGAACCAAAGAATCTCACGTTTTACATGCATGGTGATGGGTTATGGGTGGTTGTTCGACAAAAATAAAAAAATGCTTGGGTGGTTAATTATATATTTTGAGTATTATAAGTATGACATAGACACTGCAACCATATCTCTAAAATATTTATTCTTTATGCAAAATTTAATTTTCGGTCCAAGATAAAGTTTCATCTTTTGTTTTTTTAATCATATATATAAAAGAGGACAGCTATTGTTAATGCTGACAAATAATAAAAGGGAGGAAAATATAGAAAAATAAGAATAAAATCAATCCTTGATACCTGTCTGTAACTTCTACATGTAAGATGCAATTGAAAAACAACAAAGCTAATTGAATAATTCGAACACTTTTGGTCTAACTTATTTGCCTATTTTTCTACTCTTTGATCATATCAATCACTTTTGACATATTCTTTTTTACTATGTTGATGACTAGATATTACAAGTTAAAAGAAGCTGACGTTTTTTTTAACCAAAAAATAAAAATGAACGAGTCTTCATCAAAGTCTACTTTCCCGTCCTTACGGGCTTTTTAATTATATATATTTTGTAGGAGTTATGTACATGGATTTGTAATACATTTTAATAATCTAAAGAAAATATTATTAATACATATATGAAATGAAGTTTTATATGTAATTAAATGCATATATATATATATAAAACAATAAATATAATAGTTATTCGTATCATCTATAAACTCGACTGATGTAAAAATATTTCTCATATAATTAAACGCAAATGGCTTATATCTAAGTTATTGTGTATCCTAATTATATAAAGTGATGCGAGCAGATTATTTAAAAATTTCACTTGACTTACTAGTACTCAGGTTGGGCTTGATTAGGGAAGGAAAAAACTTAAATTAGGCTTAAGTTAAAAAAAAAAATTCAATTATTTTAATTGCTCTAGGTTAAGTTGCCTATGACGCATAGTATGACGTTTAACAACCCATTTTATTGTTTTTAATGAAACAAATGCCGGAAGAACAATTTTGTATGCATGCGTATTAATAAATGTTATAATTGGAGTATTTAGATTCATTAATTATTTTGTGAGTATTTTATTCCACTAATTTTAAAAAATTGATGTTCCAAAAATAAATATTCATTTTTTATATATATTTTTATTTTTTGAAATTTTATATTAAAAAAATAAATCATGTTAATTTTTTTTTGTTAAATATAAATTAAAAACTAACTATCAATCTCAATCCATTATTTTGAAGATAATATCAAAAATACCCTTAAGTTTTGAGTTATCTTACTCTACAGTTTCAAAAAGTTAAAAAATATATTCTAAACATAACATAAATAAATAGTAACATTCTTAAAATAAACTTGAAAATAATAGAAAATTAAGAAATAATAAATCAAGTCATAGTAAAATTAGATATAGAAAACATCTCATGATTTTTTTCACAAGAAATGGTAATAAGTAAAAATAAATTTAAAAAAATTTAAAAAAACAAAATTAAATCTTAAAGAAATAGATTTAAAAATCTATCATTTTCATCTTTAAAAAAATTATTTCCAATAAAGATATAATTTATTATTAAATAAATAATAAAGAAATGAGTATTAATATCACAGATGTAAAAGAAATATATAATATATTATTAATTGATAGAGAAATTACGGTGAATAAACTATCCAAAATTTCCCAAAAGGTTAAAGAAAAAAATGGATACATTCATTTATGAGAAATTCAAATATTAATACAAATTCATTTTAGAGAAGAAATATATACACCGATAAAAATAGCATTACTAGATAACAAAATAATAAATAAAAAAGATGCTTTATTAGGAATGATTCATGATAGTTTATGATAACAAAAGCTAAAATTTACAACATACCATAAGTTTGCTGTTAATATCTATGATAAAAACTTAAATCAAGTATTAAGTATAGGTAAATAAAATTTACACATGAATTTTATTAAATGAAATAAAAGAATGTGTTTATAATAAACCTAAACAAGATATATACATATAAAATTTACAAAATTAAGAAAATATGTATATAACATGCGTAGAAACAATATTATTGTAGGTAATAAATATGATCTCCTAGAAGAACTAGAAATAAAACCACCTATGAGATCACATGTACTCATTCCTAAAAAATAGAAAAGAAAAAAAAAGAAGAAATCTAATGAAACATATATAATTTCAATTTAATGGAATATAGGAAAAAATTAGAAAAATAATTCATGAATACTGAAAATAGGGCTATAGAAAAATTAGTTAGTTTATTAACACTAACTAATGAAGAATTAGAAGAACAATAAAATGAAAAACTTTGTACAAACAAAGAAGAAGTTGATATAATGATAATTAGTGAGAGTTATTCTGAACCATAAATCATGACCTAAAAAGATCACATGAAACCAATTTCATTACCAATTCCTTACAAAGAAGGAATATCTGATCCACATAAGAAGGAAAGAAATAGGCAAAGGCTAAGAGTGATTGACATCATAGATAGAAGAAGACAACCACCTAAAATAAAAAAAAAGGTTATATTGGTGAATTAGAGGTAATATCCAAACAGAATTCAAAGTCCAAGATAATTACAAATTTGATCTATTAGATCTAGATTGTATAGGTATAAGAAAAAAGCCTTAGATAAATGGTTTAGTGTTATGAGTGTGCTTATACAAATATCTCAAACTACACAAACAAACCCTTCAATCTGTAGGGTATTAATAGCTCATAAAATGACAAAAAATCTAAAATTTTAGTTTTCAAATTTAACAAATCAATAATATTTATTAATGCAAGAGAATGCTCCCACAAGAAAAAAAATACTTAGATATAGTAATAAATGAAATATATAAAAAAATTATTGGAGAAAATAAAAAAAACTATCATTAAATCTAGTGAAAATGAAATCAATGAAGCCAAATGACATCTAACAAATATAGAAAATTTTAGCATATGTTACACACATTTTTTTATTTATGAATATGAAATGTATTAACATAAATTACCACACTATATGCAAACAACTTATAAGAAAATATTTTTTAAAAAAAATTACCTAGAATATTACATAAGACCTTGAATATTACAATTTTAAGCTAGTTAAGAATCTTAAATGTTTAGACATTTTCTTACATCAAATTATAATACCGATAAATAAATAAATGAAAAAAGAAAGAAAAATAAAAAATTATTTTTAATTACAGATATAAACAACTAGTTCCAAAAGAAATTAAAATGTAAGATAAAAATCTACGTCTACTAGAAACATTTGATAAAAGATATCTCTTAGTTTTAAATGATTATTTTAAATATGAGAATTATGAAATTTATCTTGAAAATTTTAAAAGATTCATCTCTTTATTAGATATCTATACAGATTATATTAAAATTATCACAAACATAATAGACTATCATGTTTCAAGGACATTAAGAGACTATTTTAATAAAAAAATTATAAAAATAGAAGAAGAGGAATTAGACAATTTAATATTTGTATATTACGAATAGAAAAAAATGTGCATTTAACAAATATAACTTATCAAAATTCCAATAGCTTAGCTAGTACATTAAAGTCAGATTAATTGAAATTTCGTCATAACAATTGAAACAATCGTAAACCTCGAATTAGTATCAAAGCCATAGGAATAAGAATAAAAATAAGAATTGATGAAAAAATTAATACTATTAATTTTAAGGACACCGATGATATTAACTATAAAGTTTAAGAGCATTTTACAATTTTTGATGAACCTAAAAAAGAAGAAGTAAAAATATGCTAAATATGACGAACATTTTAGATATATATCCCATTGTTTTGTTATATTACTTTTTTTAAAATTCATACTAAACTACTAACAAAGTATCAAAACAATAGTGGATAATAGTGGTCAGCCATCTTAAAAATAAAAAAATATTATCAAAATTATTTGTATTATTTTAATAATAAAATATATGAAATATCTATTATATTTTTAAAATTAATTATATTATAATATTATTATAATTGATTAAAATTGTTATTAATGAAAATAACTGTTACAATAGCAATTTATTATGCGTATATATATTCATACTCTTTACTAAAATAGAATATCAAAATAAACTTTATTATTTTGTTTACTAAAATTAGCTCGTGTTCTATTAAGTCAGAACTTACGCGGATGGTATAGCTTTTTATCCTGTTACTATCGATTTAAGTTTGAATCGGATATATATAATGTTTTCTTTAATTAATAAAAAATAGATTGTAATTTTTTAAAATCTAAATCTTTTGGTTTAATTACATGACATAAATTCTTTATGTAGTTTTATTTTTATTTAAAAATATATATTTTTTATTTTTCTTAAGATGAAAATGATTTTTTTTTAATATTATTTGAAAATAAATATATATTTTTGTTAATAAGAGGTTAGAAATAGAAATATATTGAATAGCTGTTTCAATTAACTTGGAAAGGTTATTTTTCCTTCCCTTTTTTTTAACACACATGTTTTTCCTCCGTTTTTTTCTCTCATGGAAAATGTTTTTCCTCTTTTTGATGGTCAGAGACTCAGAGGAATTAATGGCGTTTTCGAAATTTTATTAGGATACTACTATACTTGTTCAAATCTCCCTTATATACGTTTAACTGAAAACAACTTTCTATAACGTCTCTTAGCAGAGATAAAAATCAGTATAAACTTCAAATCAATTCTCATCAAAGGAAAGAAGATGGGTTCATGGGTTTCTTCTTGGAGTACTCTCTTACTTCATCTACTTCTTATCACGGTGATTTTCTTCTCTATATCCTTAATTACAACTATTTAGTACTAAAATTTGAGCTTCAATTAAATAATTTAAAGGGTAAAAAAAGTGATAGAAATTTTTTAGGAACCCATTTCGTAATTATCCTTAGTTGTTTTTTGCAGTATTCTCATTTCAGTGAATCAAGGCATATGAGTGAAGAATATTTGAAAGGATCAAGTCAAAATTTGAACGAACAAGTCTCTAAACAAGACAAGAATATTCATCTCAAACTTCCTAGTGGCAAAAGTTCTGCTATTAATTATGCCCATCAAACTAATTTACATGATTTTCATCAAATTCCAAAATTTCATCCCCATCCTTCAACTGAAATGATGCATTTAGACCCTTCTGTTATGATTTTCTTCACCATTAAGGACCTTAAGGTTGGAAATAAGCTACAAGTTTATTTTCCCAAGAAAAATCCTTCAACTTCTCCTCACTTTCTGTCTAAAGATGTAGCTGATTCAATTCCTTTTACATCAAAAGACCTTCCTAACCTTATAAACTTCTTCTCTTTCTCTCAAGACTCTCCTCAAACAAAAGCTATGGAAGAAACACTTAGTCATTGTGAAAGAAAACCAATCAAAGGAGAAACCAAGTCTTGTGCTACTTCTTTAGAGTCTTTGCTTGATTTTACTCATAGTATCTTTGGGATGGATTCTAATTTCAGTCTTTTAACTACTACCCATTTGACTAATTTAAGTGCCCATTTACAAAATTATACTATCTTGAAAGTTCCTCAAGAGATTGGAGCTTCTAAAATGGTTGCTTGTCACACTATGCCTTATCCTTATGCAATATTCTATTGCCATAGTCAACTGAGTGAGAACAAAGTGTTTAAGGTTTCATTATGTGGTGATAATGGTGATAGAGTTGAAGCTGTTGCCGTTTGCCACATGGATACATCTCGGTGGAGCCAAAATCATGTATCGTTCCACGTGTTGAAGATTGAGCCAGGGACCATTCCCGTGTGTCATTTTTTCCCAGCTGATAACCTTGTCTGGGTTCCAAGACCTTCTGCTGAATAGTTATATGGTTTACTATCCAAGACCTTCTGCTGAATAGTTATATGGTTTACTATCTGCTTCCTAGTGTTATCTATGAATAGTCAATGTAGTTCTGAGTGTTTTAAAATTATGTCTTGTGGTTTGTACTATAATCTCTTATGGTTTGTACTAAAAATTATGTCTCTGCTTTCTGAATTTGATTTCATGTTATATGTACTTATTATCAATATCATTTTGGTACATCTTTCGTTTCAGCAAGAGTGAACTTTTTGAACTGCCGTCGTATAGTCTTCATCCACTAGTCTCTTTTGGACTACTGGTACTTGATGACTTCAACGTAAAGGGAAAGTTTTAGCCTCTGTTCACTAAATGAACCACTTTCATCGACTTGTCAATGTTGGTTGTACAAGTTTGTGAGTAAATGAAAATGAATGGGTGGTTAATGGTTCGGTTAAACTTTCGGGTTACAAATTAGGTGGGCATGCCCAGCCTGGCTCAGATTGCTAATTAGCATGCCATTAGGCTGTGGACCGTTAGTTAACAGGCCGTGTAAGTTTTATTGTGTCGTGATTTACCTATTAAATTATGTTTATTGTGCCGTGGCCCGTTTTTCATTTATTATGTTTTTAATATATATATATATATATATAATTCAATTTCATACCTATTCAATGAATTTAATTTAATTAAATATTAAAATTAAAAAAAACATGATAATGGATTATGTTCATTAATTGTTGAAGCAAGTTTATAAAAAACAGTGTAGGAACAATATTACCGATAACTTCAAAGTAACTGTTTGGGGTGAGTCGCGGACTAGGTCGCTCTCTTTAAGACGTTTTGCGACTTTGCCCAATTTGTGCAAGCAAACACAGTCTCGTCGTCCCCAGGATAAAACAGCCCAGAATCGTAATCTCTGTCTCAGAACTTCACTGTACTGATGAAGACTGGAATGCTACACCAGAAAATTTGTTGCTCGGAAAACTAAAAAGAATACTTAAAAATTGTAGAGAGAATTGTTTTTCGTAGGGAGATGAGATTGCTAATTGTTGTGTTAAAATGAGAGTTGAAGCCCTCTTTTTATAGGTTTTAGAAAACGTGTAGCAATTATGAATACAACGGTAATGTTTGGAAATTAAGAGTGTAACGGCCATTCTGAGTAATGAAAAGTAACAGCCATTTTCAGATTAAAGACGAGTAACAGATATTTTTGTGAATAAATACGAGTAACAGCTCTTTTTTCTGAATAAAAAAGACAAACGACCATTTAACGGTCATATTCTTAATAAAAGAACATAACAGTTATTTTTCTGGAAAAAAAATATATATATATAACAACCAATTTTGTAAGTGGAAAAATTTTCCTTAAAAAGAATATTTTACCAAAAAATAAAATACCACCTCACCTTACACACACGCACTCAGACTCGGACTCGGCTCGGCACGGCACGGCTGGTCAGTCGGACGGACGGCGGTGGCGGCGGCGCACGCGCGCGTGTGATATCACATTTGCCTAGGTCCTCTCCCCTTCCACAAAAGTGGGTGCCCCTTGGGGCCCAATCCCAATCCCAATAACAAACTCTTCACTATTTATACCTCTTTAAAATAATATAAAAAAGCAATGTGGGACAAGGCACATTTCCCAACAATCTATTTTTTAATAAATTTCATTTTTTTTTCAACAATCCCCCACTTGAATTTTATATAAAAAATAATTTTCATCGAGCAACCGATCAATTAAAATTATAAGATTGTGCATAAGCGAAAAGGTGTCTATCGACTTGAACCTTTGCATAGTGTTGATGCTTTAGAATATACTAGAGTAACTCGTAGTTTTGAACTCTATCTCTAACAATCATCACACACACAACCTTTCCAAGGTGTAGTTCGAAAAAGCCCGTGCTTTACGGTCATGCACATGTATCCCAGTATAGTGAACGCTCTAGTAAATTTTGCCCAAAAATTTTCGTAGGAAGCGGCCACACTTCCACATTCACATAGGTGAGTCTATCAAGAGTACTCTTGTAGCTATGTACTCCACTCCACATAGAGTATAGAACTCATTAAGAGTTTAACAATTAACTCATCATTTTCTATCGCTTCAGGACTTCATGCTTTTAACAATATAGAATGAGATTTGATAAATAGCATGATACATCTCATATCACTTCATGACTTGTTATTACCCTTTGAACTTATTTCTTGGTATCTCCAGTCTATAAGTTGGGTTACCATCATAAGTGACTCTTCATTCTAAGGGCATTAATCCCATTCCTTTTGAGGTTTTGAAAACCTTCTCTCTTGGTAATCCTTTCGTCAAAGGATCTGCCAAATTTTCATCAGAACGTACATGATCCACTCTTACAGCTCCCGTAGAGAGAAATTCTCTAACAGTGCTATGCTTACGACGTATTTGTCGTCTCTTGTCGTTGTAGTAACGGTTTTGAATCTTTGCAATAGCCGCGGTACTATCGCTGTGGATCAAGACAGCTGGTATCGGTCTTTCCCACAAAGGGATCTCAGCTAACAGACTTCTTAGCCAGCCTGCTTCTTCACTAGCAGTGGCTAGTGCTATCATTTCAGACTTCATTGTGGATTGAGCCAATATTGTCTATTTCTTAGACTTCCAAGAAACAGCTCCACCAACTATGTTAAATATATAACCACTAGTTGCTTTGGAGTCTTCTGATAAAGTGTTACAATCTGCATCATTGTATCCTTCTAGAACAGCGGGAAACTTTTTATAATGTAATCCAAGATTCATAGTTCTCTTAAGGTATTTCATGACCCTTTCAATAGCATTCCAATGCTCTACACTAGGTCTACTGGTAAACCTACATAGTAGTCCCACAACATAAGCTATGTCTGGTCTAGTGCAATCAGTAGCGTAACGTAAGCTACCAATGATGCTCGCATACTCAGTTTGTCTAACACCGTCTCCGGTGTTCTTGAACAACTTTACACTAGAATCATAAGGAGTACATGCAGGTTTACAGTTAAAGTAATTATATTTCTTTAAGATCTTCTCAATGTAGTGAGATTGATCTAGAGAAATTCCCTTTTCAGACCTAGTTATTTTTATACCAAGGATTACACTTGCTTCTCCAAGATCTTTCATATCAAAATTAGCTCTTAACAACATTTTCACATTATTCACAACATAAATATTTGATCCAAAAATAAGCATGTCATCCACATATAAACATATAATAGTGCAAATATTATCTTCTAATTTATAATAAATGCATTTGTCACTTTCATTTATTTTGAATCCATGTGAGATAACTAGATTATCAATTTTTCATGCCATTGCTTAGGTGCTTATTTTAGACCATAAAGAGATTTATCTAATTTACAAACTTTATTTTCTTGACCTGGGATAACAAAACCTTCAGGTTGATCCATATAAATTTCTTCTTCTAAATCACCATTTAAGAAAGCAGTTTTAACATCCATTTGATGTACTACTAAATCATGGATAGCAACGAGAGAGAAAAGTACACGTATGGAAGTTATTCGTGTAACTGGTGAAAAGGTATCAAAGAAATCTACATTTTCCCTTTGCCTATATCCTTTAACTACAAGACGAGCTTTATATTTTTCAATAGTACCATCGGGTTTTAATTTCTTTTTTAGTATCCATTTACATCCAATGGTTTTGCAACCAGGAGGTAAGTCAACTAAATGCCAAGTCTTATTATACTCAAGTGAGTCCATTTCATCATTTATGGCTTCTTCCCACAAGTTGACATCTAAAGAAGATAATGCTTCTTTAATAGTTTGGGGATCTTCCTCTAAGGTATAAGCATAAAAATCAGACCCAAAATCCTTAAGGGTTCGAGCTCGTTTACTTCTTCTAATTTCAGTATTTAATTCTTTAGTTTGTTCACTAGTTCTAGTTATAGGTAAACTACTAGAAGACGAGCCCCCACTATTCTTAAATTTAAAGGGAAACCTATGTTCATAAAAGTCAGCATCATTTGATTCTATAACTACTTGATTTTTTAAGTCATAGAATTTATAAGCTTTACTATTCACAGTGTATCCTATGAATACACATTCATATGCTCTACTTGCAAGTTTATTTCTTTTAGGATCAGGGATCCTAACATAGGCTAAACAACCCCAAGTTTTAAAATAAGTTAAATTAGGTTTCTTATTTTTCAAAATTTCATATGGTGAAATTTTATTTGTAGATTTAGGCACTCTATTTAGCACATAACAAACAGTTAATAAAATTTCTCCCCACCAATGGGAAGCAGCACCAGAGTTTAATAAAATTGCAACAACTGATTCAGTAAAAGTTCTATTTTTTCTTTCAGCTTTTCCATTCATTTCAGGAGAATAAGGTGCAGTTTTTTCATGAATGATTCTATGAGTTTTATAAAAATCATTGAAGATATTGGAATCATATTCAGTGCCTCTATCACTTCGAAACCTCTTTATTTTTTTATTAAGTTGATTTTTAATCTCAGTCATAAATATTTTAAACATGTCAAACGCTTCACTTTTATTTTTCATTAGATATACATAAGTGTAATCTGAACAGTCATCTATAAAAGTTATAAAATAGCGTTTTCCATTTCTTGTTAAATTTCCATCAAGTTCACATATATCAGAATGAATTAATTCTAAAGGTTCGGATTCTCTAACTACTGATTTATGTGAAGTTTTGGTTATTTTAGCTTGACTACAAAAATCACATTTGTTGAAATCATTTAAAGATAGTTTAGGAATTAGTTCTAAACTACTCATATTCTTGATTATGCGTTTATTAACATGACATAGTCTAGTATGCCAAATATTAAAAGAACTCAAGCAGAAGAAGAAGTTTTATTGATTTCAACATTTAATTTAAACATGCCATCAGTGGCGTACCCTTTCCCAACAAATATATTATTTTTAGTTATAGTATATAAATTAGCCCCTATGGTTTGAGTAAACCCAGCTTTGTTAAGAAGATAGCCTGAAACTAAGTTCTTTCTCATCTCTGGAGTATGCAGGACATCCTTCAAGATGACAGTCTTTCCAGAGGTAAACTTCAAAACCACCTCACCAGTACCAGCAACTTTAGTGGAGTGGGAGTCACCCAGCAGCACTTTCTTATCCTCAGAATCAGAATAGGATTTGAACATGTCTCGATCATAGCAAACATGGCGAGAAGCACCAGTGTCTACCCACCACCCCTCGGATCCACCGACAAAATTGACTTCAGATATCATAGCAATAAGTTGATCTTTGGTAAGGTTCGCCTGTGGGGCAGGACGATTCCTGTTCTGACAGTTCCTAGCCAAGTGGCCAGGTCTATTACAACTATAACACATGAATGTGTTATTCCTTAAGGGGGGTTGAGGTCCATTCTGGAGAGGATAGCTTCTATTTCTATTTTGGTGGTGGCGGTTTTGATTATTACTACAATTATTTCAACATTAACATTGTGATACAATTATCATAATATTTCATCATACTCATTTATTTATTACATTAATTTTCAAAATCAAATTAAACAAGAAATAAGATTATACGACTCTATTGTTATTATGAGCCAAGAGCCAACAGTTATGTATAGTGTCTAATACTCTTTTATATTTATGAGTTATATTATGTTAAATCAAATATTTATTATACTGTGTCATGATTCTCTTTTAAATTTATGAGTCATGTTATGTTAAATTAAATATTTGTTGTAACATGTTGTATCGTGATGTTATTTTATATTTATGAGTCATATTGTATCAAATTAAATATTTATTGAAACATATAGTGTTGTTTCTAGCCATTTGATACTCCTAACTAAGTTATTAAATATTAACTCTTAACACAAAATGTTTTTCTAATCGTACAAAATAGTGGTCTGGTAATGTTAGTTTCGTCATTGCACCCCTCATTAGACCAACTATGTGAAATACAAAGTCAGAACATTGAACTTACATAGCATATCAAGACAGCCAAAAACTCATGTTTTTGTTACGAGTACAACAGATATATAATAGTTATCAAAAGTCAAAATCAAAGATTTATATCTTATGTCAAAGAGTAGACTTAAATTAGCATTGTTTAGGGGAAAGAAGAGTTGATTTAACATCAAGAGTACCTCAGCATGATATCACTAATAAGACAAACATAAAAATCAATTAAATAGCTTTGTCTAGCATATACCATTACCTACTATATATATTCCTATTCCTATTTTCCAGAAAATTAAGTAATGCAAAATAAAGGATTTCTCCTCTCTAAGTCCAAAATCAATTTTGTCAGCTCAATTTTTTACAATAAGCTTGCTGTCTATCCCTTAGTAAAACTAATATACCACTATTACATTCTAGAGAGATATATGGCTAACAATAAGCTTGCTTATTGTTCGAATTAAAAAAAAAATAGTGTTGCATAGTAATAATACCTTGTCATGTAGACATAGTCATGTTTTAATTATGCGCATGCTAGTTAACCACCTCCTACGAGCTCAAACTCAATCACATTTTAGATTTAGCAGTTAATAAATCAAGTTGTTTGAGCTAAAGAGCTTTCCATTTTGTCAAAATCCCACTTAAGAAAGTTGAAATTTTGTATTAAAAGAAAATTAGCTTGTTATGATCTATCTATTTAACTGTTTCTGATTTTATATATGTTGTGCTTTTAAAACAATTTTATTAATTATAGCTTGGTAGGGTTCATTTAGTAACCAAAGTTGGGTATGCTAATTGCTATGACATTGTAAAATCTTAAGAAGCCTTTGGTTAATGAATTGCAATAATAATGTATTAACATAAATAAACCTATCCCAATTTGACATAAGTAAGTTCACGAGTGGTGTAATGTTTATTTATTTTTAAATAAAATTCAGTTACTAGATTGGCCTGGCCCACTAAAGTTTGTGATATATATATATATATATATATATATATATATATATATATATTTTCCAATAGTTTTGGATTCTTATCTTACCTATTTATCATGCTTTCTATTGAGGTAGTTCATTACTAAGGATAAGAGGAGGGATAAGATTGATGTAATTTGATGGTGTTTTGTCTATTTTAAAAGAGTTTAGACTCAACCAAGTGAATTATATATGATCCCATGGCGTTACAGCTTTCAATTGCATTGAACTTGGCACAGAATCTCATGTCCTGCCAGGAAAGTAGCGTTACTGGTAGAAAACTCTGATAAAATAAAGAAGAGAGAAGTAGAAGGATAAAGACATATAAAGTTAAACCCAATATATTGATCTATTTGATATATTATTGTTAATACAAATAGATCCCTAAGAGGGTTAATTCAGATAAAAGCTAAACACAAAGCACTATATAATTAAAAGACATAACTATTTCAATTAACAAGATAGATAGATTAAAAGAGAGGAGGAAAATAAAAAAGAAAAAAAAAATCCCAAAAAACAGAGACATGGGTACATTTCAAACACAAACATAGCACTACTTGATTATATTTTACAAAGATATTGAGCCCTCAGTTCTAATTATAATCTAATAGTAAAGCCATATGTGTTGTTAAATATATGAAGATGGCTCAATCATGTGTAATAACCTCTTTCAGTTTCTTGTCATGATCTTTAGTTTCTTCATGACCATGGTATATTATAGCATTGGACCTTGTATCAAAATTCTTGACAAACTGATCCCTTATCTCTGAACTGGATTGAGATGTCAAATCTTCATTGAAAAGGCCCCTAATTGCTTCGGGCATAGGTTGGTCTTTCATTATAGTCTTCCAGTAGTCTCCCACATCTTTTCTTCCATAGCTCAAACTTGCTAGCTATTTCACACAGATCAACAATTTCACACCATCAGAACATTTATTATAAGATAAAACTTCAGTATAACTTTGTTAATTATATGTAAAATTAAAGAAGAGAATTTGTAATTTGGTTAATTTTATATAATTAAATTAGTAATTACCAAGAGAGAAGAGAATAGCAGGAAAGCAAAGATAGAGTTCTTCATGTCTTTGGGCAATTTAAAAAACACTTGTTAGATGTACTTTGATGTTTGTATTTTGTGTCCAACTTCTTACTATTGTTACCTTTTATAGGCCAACTACTTAGTCAATGTAACCACTTCTTCAAACAAATTTTGGAAAAAAACAATCAAAATATTATAATTTATTATTAAAAAAATATATAATATCATTTGATTTTAAACATATCTAATTGAGTTTATTTATATTAAACTACGGTCATTTAAACTCGTTTAACATTAAACGCGATCTAAATTAGATAATGTTTAATATTATTTGATATTACTATAAATTATAAGATTATTTTTTTAAATAAAATCCCAAAAATTATTTAATATACCATTCATGAACGACTACACCATTAATTTAATTATTTTATTTATTATTTATTTTTTCTCTTGACTTTAAAGGTTCAGATTGAATGGTAATACAAGTCATGATATCATAAGTCATGTTCCATTTCAGAATTCCTTATTTGATATTTTAATGCCATTCGATTAAATGATAAAAAATTAAATGATACTAATCTATTAAACATGTCACCTTAATCATCCATTAAACAATAGTAAAATATTGCGATATATACTGGTAAAATCCAATTTCACAATATTTGATATAAATATGACTACATAGTATCATTATATATATATTTTTTAATTTTTATGAATTTTCTTCTCAATGTTATTATAAAATAAAATTATGTTTATATCTATAAATATGAATAGTTTAATGCTCGAAATCAATTCAACAAAAGGAAGGGAACATGAACAAGCAACATCATATTTTACTCCAAAGTGTTAAGTTAAAAGCGCATTCCTAGTATGAATCAGCGCTTTAGAAATTAAGCCAAAGTGCATAGTCAAAGGTGCTCTTTCTTTGACAAAATGGAACTTATGGAATTCACAACACGTGTTATTTTGCCTTATTCATTAGCATTAGTCATCCTAAATGATGAGCACATTGCATTTCAATACCACCTTAAGATCAACCGACGTATAGTTTGCGGATAAGATGGAACGGGTCCGGATCCTCTTCTCGTTTTTCATCCTCAATTAACTTTGAATTTATGCTACATTTTTACTTAATATTGTTGTGAATTAACATATAAAAGAGTTTAATTGAAGGTATAAAGCAAATAACAAAATTGGAGTCTTAAATATTTTCCATATTAGAATAATATAAAACAAAATTTTAATAATTTATTTAGATATAATAATATAAATAATAAGTATATATTTTTAAGTGAGAGGAGATTTACACTTATTAAATTAGACGTATTTTGAGTACAGTTATGAGATAATTAGAGACAGGTGACTCACAACTCACCGACATGTGAGAATACAATTTCGAGTCAATTCAAAGTTGTATGGTAGCTCATGGGAATGTCTTGGTGCTGATTATTAATCTAATTACAATTTGGCACAAAACTTAATTAATTAATGAGAGATTCTGCAAAATTTGTAGCATTATTACAGTTCACACCCATCTTATAATCTTTTTTCCATATTTTAATTTAAAATATGAGAGCTCTTCCAGATTATATATAATACTGAAAAGGTAGATATACATTATTTTCTTTTTGAAAAAATATTGGGATTTCCAGCATCTTCCTTTTGTTAATAGAATATCAAACCCTTGATTAAAATATGTTAACTTCAGTCAATATGCAGTTAGTGACGAATTATGTAGATATGGGGGTAATATTTATTGGGAAAAAAATGGATTATAAACTAATTAAGAGAATAAGATATCATTTATTAATTTTTATCATCTTGATCGATAAAAACCAAAATTTCAAGTTGACTTAGAAATATTTTATGCTTTGTTCATTTAATAAAAAAATTTAAAACTAACTTTTATTTGGTAGTTTAATGGTCTATTCTTAACAGGGGCTTTTTTTTCAGTTTCGGTATATTAGTTGTAACACAACTTAATTTTTGCTATTTTTAACATGGATTAGTGGTATTTTTATTTGAAAATAAGTATTAATTTAATATAATTTAATATAAAAATTACATTAAATTGATACTGATATAATACTTACAATAAGATAAATTTTTAATTTAATATAAAAAGTATATCAAATTAATATATTTTTAAATTAAATTGCTACAACAAACTAAAATATTACCTCAACAATGTGAATAAAAAAAAGGTAATACAAATTGAATTGTGATGAAACTCTTTTTTTTTTCCTCCTTGTTAAATGATGTGCGTGCAGAGCTGACTTAATTGATTTTACAAAAGGTGGTTTGTGACACACTGGCACTCACAGTTACAATTGCCTTCTGTTTTGTTTTGTTATATAATATAATTTTATTTAGATTAAAATGTATTATTTATCTTTAAATTTTAATTAAATTTATGCATAAGATTTTATATTTTAAAATATATAATTTGATTGTTAAATTTTTAATACTTCACACATAAATCTTTAAATTTTTAAATCATATACCTTATTTCCTAAACTTTTAAATTTTTACGTATATATCTTAAAAAAATTATTTACAAATATATATTATAATAATAAATTTAGAACTTATATGTGAAATTTTAAAAGTTTAAAGACTAAATAGTTAGATTTAAAAGTTAAAAAAAGTTATTTTTAAAATTTAAAAATTTCATAACAAAATTATACGTTTTAAAAATAATTTAAAATCAGTTAAAATTTGATAATCATCAATATAGTCTTTTGACAAGCTAAAGAATATGCTAGCAAATTAATATCTTTTAAAAATCTCTCTCTCCATATTGAAATTGCAGTTGGAATAGATGACCAAAACACGTCCTTGAGGGATTCTAACCTATCTATGGATTAGTAGTGTAGTGTAACTAGTGTTAGATTCATTCTCAATTGTTAGGATTACAAACAAATCATACTTAAAAAAATTGTAAAATATGTAGAATAAACAAAATATATATAGTTGAAATAATACAACTAGTGAAAATTTTTAAGCAGTCACAATGGGGTTGCTAGACTGGACTAGAGAGTCTAGACTACAAGTAATTTTTTTTAAAATAATAATAAATAAAAGAAAGAAAGAAAGAAAGAAGAGAGTAATGTTTAACTCTTGTTGGGGAGTTAAGTACTGCTATTAGGAGATGAAAACAATCATGTATACATGTTACACGTAAAACACTTATGATTTAATAATTTAAAATCGTAAATATCAATTTTCTCTTGTTAAGAAATTGATATATTTGTTAGAAACTTTTATCATAAAAGGAAAAATAAATGCAAATATTTTTATACATATTTATCCAAAAAAAAAAATTACATTTATATATTTATAGTGATATAAAATGAATATCTAAATCCAACTCATATCATTTAAAGTTGATATAATGAATTTACGAGTTAAAAAATCTCCGCTCACATATCTTATGAACTTAAATGTCCAAATTCACTTAGTTTATAACCAGTTTACAAATTCATTTAATAAAATACCTTTATTAATAATATTTTTATAATTATGATGATGTCATTATAGAATAATAAAATTAAAATATATTTTTATTTTTATAAATATTTTTTGATTTATTTCAAAAAAATAAATAAGTAGAAGCTGATAATCTCAATTCATTTAAAATTGAGATGAATTGAATTTAACTCTTAACTCATTTCTCAACTTTATAGATCTATCAAGAAATATTTTATAAGTATACTATTCAAAGAAGAAAATTTGACATAATCCTTTATAATATTTAATTGAATCGTTAAAGTAAAGTGTAATTTTCAAGATTTGAAAATATGATTAATTTATTGATATCATTGTAATCCATGCAGGGCTTCATGTTTGATTACTAGTTGACCATAACAACTAACAAGAGAACAAATAAGCTCAACGGGGTTAGGGGTAGGTGAGACTCCAAGAAGATTACAGAACAAGCTTCATTGTAGCTAAAGTCATCTTGAAACGTGCATCATAATATTAAATATATACTAAAAAAGACATGAACATAGTGTCTAGTTGCAATGTTTGTTTTTAAAAATGGAATAACTGCTTGAATTTTAATTTTATACAATTGGTGGCATTATCTTTTTCCAAGATAACTTAACGATCTGTTAGATGTCTAACCAAATTTTATAGACACATCCTCCCTCTCGTTCATCATTAAATGAAGTTGTGTTTATTATTAATTATATTTTTAAATAAAATAGGCTTTATTTTATAATTTTATGATAAGTATGAAAAAAAGGTGCTCCAATATGAGATCTCAAAATTAGACTCTATTACTAATATTTTTGAGTCTAGAATAAAAATAATTATTATTCATGGATTAAATTCAAGCTATAGAGAATTTATTATGGCCATGCAAGATTGGCAAACCCAACCTTCTCTAGTGGTGTTAGAGAATTTACTTACCGATCAAGAAACATTAGCAAAGAAAATACTTGAAGTCTTACTAAATAGTATTGATGAAGCATTCTTTAATGGTCAAAGAAAAGACCAACACAATTGGATTCCTAACAGAAGATCTAAAGAAGATGAATTTAAAAGGAGATTCTCAAGTGATCAAAGCTCAAACCATTCATGATAAGAAGAGAGGTCATTTCAATAGGTAAAGAAAGTTTAATGGCCTATGTTATATGTGCGATAAAGTGGGTCATTATGCGAGAGACTATTGATATAAGAAGAAAATAGTGAAAGGCAACGTTGTAACCTCAAATGATCAAGAGTCTACTCCTAATGAAGAGGAATGAGATGTTGAGGCATCCTTTACAATAATTGAGCTTGAGTAGAAGCACAATGAAATCCAAGCAGAGTTGGCAAATTGTTTCAATGAGCTTGATAAGAAGCTCAAAAAAAGCTAAGAAGAATTGACAAGTTGTTCCAATGGGCTTATCGAGAAGCTCAACGAATGTCAAGTAGAATTGTCAAGTTGCTCTTATGAGCTTGATGAGAAGCTTAATGAGGGTGATGAGAAACCCATATGAGTGCCAATAAAGTTTGCATCAAGTTTTGTTGTGATAAGGGAACATGAGGATCAAAACTCAAAAAATAGAGAAAGAGTGGAGATTTTTAGGAAACTATAGAGTTTGATGGATGATGTACATTATAAATCACCAAAGAATATCATATAACCAAAACTCAAGTACGTGAAAAAAAACTCTTGATCTTGGTCTCCTTTACAAGGGGAATTAAGAATTTATAATGATTGGTTATTATGATGTGGATTATGTGGAAGATCATGATACATGTTGATCGACCACTGGCTACGTTTTCAAGCTCACTGGAAGAGCGATCTCTTGGTGTAGTAAGAGACAACTTATTATGTCATTGTCAAACATAGAAGTCAAATACATAGATATAGTACTGGCAACTCAAGAGTAGATGTATTTGAATGCAAGTCCTTGAAGATTTACACCGAACAATCAATTATCCAATACCAATCTATTTTGATAACTTATTGATCATTCGTCTAGCAAAAAATCTAGTGTTTTATGCATGAACCAAATACATAGAGGTGTATTATCACTTTATTTGGGAGAATGAATTACAAGGAGTTATAGAGCTTAAAAAAATAAATATAGACGATAAGTTGTAGATATATTTACCAAAGGATTTGGGATTGCAAAGTTTAAAGAGTTACTGTATTAATTTGGCATGATCAACAAACAAAAGAGGAATAAGAAAAAGTAAGTGTTGAGTGGAGTGTTGAATATGAACACATCTTTTTCTTTATTATTTTAGAATATTTTTGGTTTCTCTAAAGATATCACTTAACTTTTATATGCTTAAGTGGTGTGATCAACAAAAAAAAAATGAAGAATAAGAGAAAGTAAGTGTTAAGTGAGTATTGAATATAACACATCTTTCTCTCCATTATTTTAGTATACTCTTAATCTCTTTAAGATATCACTTAAATGTAAAGTAAATATAAAAATTTCTAAGAAATTGATATGTATATATGTGTAGATACTACTAGATGATCGTTGTGACTAGAAGGATTTATGAAGTTTGTGGGTAAAATATCTTAAGAACTAATAATTATAAAAGCATTATAGAATCTAATAAGTTGATCTATCAAAATCTATGGGTTGTGTATAGAGAATAAGTGCATAAATGATATAGAATATAAGATTGTGTAATATTATGTGTGTGATAAATATTAGTGTTATTTAATAATAATGTAATATTAATTTATTAAAATATTTGATTTTTATAAGTGTTGCTTTCACTAGTGTCTATTTTTTATAACAATTATAATTATTTAAAAAAAAATTATATAATCAATAAAAATATATTTAAAAAATAATAAATAACACGTTTTTCAACATATTCCTCTAAACAATTTGTTGAGTTAATCAAGATGTCTTCATTCATTGAATCTTCAATTAAATAAAAACTTTTAAACGTCTCTATTCATTGGATTTTCATTGAAGATGACACTTTTATTTAGGAGAATTTTAAGTGTACATATATTATATCAATTATAATATATCAAGTAAAAGAATAATTATAAAATTTAAAAATATCTATTTAAAAAAAATATTTATCACATAGCATATCATAATTTATACGGGTGAAAATTTATATATAAATTCATGTGGTTTAAGATTTCTCTTTTTTTCTAGGTCTTTTGTGAAAGAAAAAGATTCATGCAACCTACAAAATTACGTGATATATTTTCTGAATAAGTAGCTAAACATTATTAGCTTGATTTTGGAATATTAATTTATAAACATAACTTAATGTTTGGGATTCTCCTAAAATTTGGAGTTCTTCCATATTTCTTAGAAGAGAAATATTGCAATGTTATATTTATTATAAAAATAATATTTAAATCTAATACTTATTTTTATGATAATTTAGTTCATTGTTATTAAAAAATAATTGTATAAAAATATATTTTTTTAATTTTTAGTTACATTAGATATGAATTGTTTTAATTTAGATAAATTGTGATGGAAAGAATAAAAAAACATAAAAATGATCCTGCATTAACTTTTATTAAATTATAAGTTTTTTTTTTGTTTTTTTGGAATACGTAAATAGGCTAATAACTCTCCACTTTTGGAGAAAGTGAGATGGTGCTTTCGCCTATTTCATTATTTATACAAAGTATAGAGGGACTATTTTTTAAAGAAAATTTATACAAATTACTTTATATTTTTAATTAGACGAGAATATGATGTTAACAATATTCTAAAATCAATTAATAATTTAGAATAATTTTATTATCAAAGCAGATTTTGTTAATATTATAATAATATTTAAAAAAAATTAAAATATAATATTTAATTATTTTGATTATGGTTTTTCCTGTTATAAAAAAACAATTTCCATAATTTATCTAAACCCTATTGTTATGATGTCAAGTTGCAACAAACAAAAATTCTATGAAGTAATAATGAAGATACATTTTCAATGAATTTTGACCTATTCTTTTTCACATTCAACTCTTGGTGAAAGGCATATCAAATTATCAATGGCCTATTGGGTGGAGTCCATGGAAATGGGGATTGTATTGTTTATTGGGGCTAGGCTAGCATTCTTCTTCTGTCTTTCTTTCCTTTAAGGTACTTTCAATTTGGTTTCTTAGCGATAATATATTTTATACTCTCCCTAAAGAATTCAGATATTAATTCCAAGCTGTAACAAGGTGCAATCCTCACTAAGGATTTTTTTTTAATACTAACACCTTTACAATTTATTTTTAAAAAAAATTATTTATTATAAATTTCTAATAAATCATAACTAATATAGTGTATTATTATTAGTAAATAAAGTTGAGTTTATATAAATTATATTTAATAAAAAATAATAATATTTTTAATATATTTATGATATATAAAAATAAGCATATATCTTAATATATAACTTATCGGCAAAATGTCAATTCTTTTGCAGATCGTCTAGAAGAAAGTTGACAAAAATATAATCTTTACTTGACCGCTCGCAAAACTTACTTCATGAATCTTTAAATGGTTCATTAATCTAATATATAAAAGTTTATTTGTAATAAATTTATTATAAAGCATAAATAATATGAAATAATATTACTGGTAAATTTATTTTATATAATTATTTTTAATAAAAGTATCATATTTATTACAATTATGATATAATTATAATATATAAAAATTATATATATAATTGGATAAAGTGTTAAAAATAATCTTTCCATGTATTTTGGTCCATTAGTTCTTTAGTTACTAATTTGTGTGTTATTATAAAATTGAAAAGGGTGAACCAAATTTAATAAAATAAATACTTTTGCAATTTAGTAATATTTTCTATCAAAATAATATTTTTTTAATATAAATCAGAATTAGATATCAAATATTTAAATAATATTTACTAAATTTTATATCTAAAATTTTTAAATCATAAATCTTAAATGGTAAGATCGTGTAAATCATTTTATTTGTTTAAAGTAAATACTTTATTGATTTTGTTTTGATAATGAACTCTTAGTTCATTTTCTCTAAAAGTAAGACATTTTAATTATTTTTTGAATAATAAAATATTATTTTATTAATAATTTTTTTAAATAACAATAAAATTAATTTAATAGGATAAAATTATTATTTTATTTTAACAGTTTAAAATTGAATTTGAACAATATAATATTTTTTTATCGATTTTTTTATGTTAATTTTATATTTATGAAAATTTTCTATAGAGTTTGGACATTTTTCTAAGTGGGTATTGTGTATGTATCAAAATTATAAATTTTAAAATACAAAAGTAAGAACTACACATATCAAAAAATTATAAAATTAACAGTTAGAACCTTTCTAACGTAGATGAGTTATTTTCGGTTCATCATAGTTGAAATCTATGTGATATTCAAAAACTTATTCTTTAATTTTTTTTATTATATCATATAAATTTAAAATATTTTATAGAACTTAATCAAAAGAATATAACAATTTATGTACAAAATATGTGCCATTAACTAATAACAACACAATTTTGAAAATATACTTAAATATTTAATGATATAGCATTTTTTAAAATAAAAATATTATTTTAGTGTTAATAAAAATTACTTTAACAATAGTGGTACAATAAAAGAAGTGGATAAGATTAGTTAGGATTCAAAACACATTAGTGTTAAGACTTTTTATGCTCCGATGAACATTAATGTTAATTAGACTGGTAAGGTCATCTATACCATATATTGTTTTGGAGAGTGAAACACGTAAACTCAATAATGCCATCACTGTTATGATGTAAAGCTTTATGTATCAAGAGTACAATTGCATTCGTACTATATCTTAATTACTTAAAAAAAACAAATTTATATAATTTAATATCAAAATTTGTGTTTATAAATTAATATATAAACAGAATTTATATACCACCGAAAATAAATAGAATTATTATTTATATGCGCTTACTTGGACTACACTAATGTAGGTCCATTAGCAACAAACAGTGGATCGTTGGATTTGAAAAGAAAAAGAAAGTTTACCCTTTAGGTTAGGTGGAGTTGTTTGATTGATACAAATAAGTCAGCTTCATCAAAACTTTAAGATAAAGATGATCATATCACATGAATCATGAGATAGATATAGCAAAGTGCATAAGAGTGAATGGATACGAATGTCAAAGAAGACAGATAAGAGAAATCAAACAAAGTAAGTACTAAGGCTTCAACTAATTTGTTCCTTTTTAGAAAGCCATTTTCTAAGGTTCGTGTACACTTACTTGATCGATCAAGTGGGTTTGTTATGGATACAGTGTTATGTGATGAGGAATGATAATTGTATATACTAACATCAATAATCAATTATGATATATCACCTAATAAAAAAAAATTAAAAATATTATAATTAATATGAGTATAAATATATATATGAATATTTATATATATGCATTAAATATTTATCTTAATGTGATAAGCATTTGCTCACTACCTTTCTCTTTCTCTCGTTGGTAAGAAGTAATGAAAGGAACCACTCTTGTTTTTCCACTTTTAGTAATATTTGATTCAAGTTAGTGGGGTTAGTATGTATTATATCATTGAAAATTTGAAGGGAGTCTAGCAAAAGTTGGGTTGTATAGGAATATCAATTAAAGTTGGGTTCTTTATAGGCCATTGATAGTAAGGCACTAAATTGTCTTACTTCAATCTTCTTCTTTTTTTTTTTTTTAAAGGATCAAAATTAAAGGAAATCTTGTCTTAGCCACAAAATAGTAGTTGTCTCGGTACTTTTTTTGATCCACTAGTTATGGCTGATAATTAAGAACTATCTGATGACAATGGGTACAGAACATGCACATAACTTAGCTCAAAATATAAATAGTCAAGCAGTCATATGAGACTTTGTTCCAATGCTTCTCACTATTTGATTGGAATATCATCATGACCCTCCTCACCTTCATAAAGAGTGAACATCAATTATCCAAGAAAGAGATGAAGAAATCAATGTTTGAATAAATAATCAGAGGAAGAAATAAACGTTTTCCTTCGTATATTTTCTTCATTTGTATCAGATATTTACATTATTTATATAGACAAATATCAATTACTATTTCATCAACCACCATAATTGAATTGCATGGTTTACAGCGGCTTTGGTAGGCGCCGTGTATATTGGAAAAAAATGTTTGGCGTCGGTGCAGTGTTTGTTGAATTCAACACGTCCTCTCAAGTTGGTGCATAGATGTCTTTCATGCCCAACTTGACTGAAACTTCTGTGAATACTCGATATGAGACTGCTTTAGTGAGGATGTCGGTCAATTGATCTTTTGGCAATTCCAATGAATTTTCTTCTAACTTTTCCTTAATAAAGAATCTGTCAACTTCAACATGTTTTGTACGATCGTGTTGAACTGGATTATGAGCAATATCACATGCTACTTTATTGTCACAAAATAACTTAATTGATTCTTTAGCATGATATCCCAAATCTTTTAAGAGAGATTGTAACCACAAGGCCTCACAAAGCCCAAGTGTCATGCCTCTGTATTCAGCCTCTGCGCTTGAACGGGCAACAACATGTTGTTTCTTACTTCTCCATGTTACAAGGTTTCCCCCTACAAAAGTGAAGTAGCCTGATGTAGATCGTCTATCATTTATTGATCCAGCCCAATCAGCATCAGTATATACTTCAATTCTAGAAAACTCTGAGTTTTTAGTGAACAATACTCCTTTTCTAGGAGCAGATTTTAAATACCTCAAAATACGAATAACTGCATTCATATGTTCTTCTCCAGGATCATGCATAAATTGGCTAATAATACTTAAAGCATAGGCAAGGTCTGGTCTTGTGTGTACCAAATACATCAACCTTCCAACAAGCCTTTGGTATCTTTCCTTATTTGTTGGAACTTGATCAACCTTGATACATAACTTTAATCCTTCCTCTACTGGTGTATTAGCTGGTTGACATGCCAACATACCGGTTTCTTTTAATAAATCTAAGGCATACTTTCTTTGAGATAAGAAGATTCCTTCTGTTGATCGAGAAACCTCAATCCCAAGAAAATATTTTAAGGAACCAAGGTTTTTCATTTCAAATTCTTTGGACAAATAAGTTTGTAGCGCTTTCCTTTCTTCAAGATCATTTCCTGTTACTATCATATCATCAACATATACAATAAGTGCAGTGATCTTACCATACTCTTTTTTTAGAAATAAAGTATAGTCTCAATTGCTTTGCTTGTAGCCAAATGCCTTCATTGACTTTGTGAACCTGCCAAACTATGCTCTTGGGGATTGTTTCAATCCATACAATGATTTTTTTAATTTGCACACCTTTTCATCATGGATTTTGGATTTCTTGATTCCTGGTGGTAAATCCATGTAAACTTCTTCAATTAAATCTCCATGTAGAAAGGCATTTTTTACATCAAACTGATATAATGGCCAATCTAAATTTGCAGCTAGAGATACCAAGACTCGAACAGTGTTAATTTTGGCTACAGGTGCAAATGTTTCTGTATAGTCGATCCCATATGTTTGAGTGTATCCTTTTTCCACCAATTTTGCTTTATAGGGTTCAATCATACCATCTGCTTGATACTTTACTGAAAAAATCCATCAACATCCAACAATTTTCTTTGTTAGTGGACGATCGACAAGCTCGCAAGTTCTATTTATTTCTAAGGATCTTAGTTCTTCATTCATAGCATCTTTCCATTTTTGGTCAGCTAAAGCTTCCTGCATACTGTTAGGAATAGATACAGTATATAATTGATTCACAAATGATACGTTTGATTTTGACAAACATTGTTTAGACATATAGTTACTCATGGGATATTTGACTTTACTAGAAATCTCAGGTTCATACATGGCTTTAGGAATACCTCCGTTAGGACGTGATGGAAGTATTTTTCTGGCTGGTTCAATAGTTGGAACATCCTCTGCAAACAATTGGTTAGGTATATCAGCAGCTTGTGGAGAAGAAAAACCGTACTCACTTAGTGGTAGTAAGGAACTTGCTTCATGATCTTTAAGTTGATGAGGACTTGATTACATTTCCCTTGAGTCTTTTCTATATTGAGAGTTATTACCATCTGAATTCAAGTTGTATTTTCCTCACATATAATTTGTCTTTCTTCATAAGGAAACAATTTATATGTAAGGGTCTGAATTTCAGCATGGTTGTACTCCCCCTGAAATTCAGATGTAGAGGAGAAATACATTGTATCTTCATGAAAAATAACATCCATAGTAGTAATCATTTGTTTTGTAGGAGGATGATAACAACGATACCCTTTTTGTTGTATGGCATATCCCATAAAAACACAATGTATTGCTCGTGGATCCAACTTACTACGTTGTTGTTTATGTAGGTATACAAATGCCACACAACCAAAGACATGAGGAGGTAAATTGGGAACATTTGGTGCAACAATTACTTCAGGGATGCCTTGTAGTGGTGTTTGGAAGTTAATGGGACTAGAAGGTACCTGATTGATCAAATATGCAGCAGAAGTAATTGCTTCTCCCCAATAAGATAATGACATATTAGCTTCGATCAATGAGGCACGAACAACTTCCAACAAGTGTCGATTTTTTCTTTCTACAACTCCATTTTGTTGAGGTGTATCAACACAAGTAGTTTGATGAATAATGCCTTCTGATTGAAGATATTCTTGAAGCTCAAAACTTTTATACTCTCCTCCATTGTCACTTCTTAGAACTTGAATCTGTGTTTTATATTGAGTATGAACCATTTTATGAAATTTTCTAAATAAGACGTTTACCTCACTTTTAGATTTCATTAAACAGACCCAAGTCATTCTACTAAAATCATCAATAAATGTAACAAACCAACGTGATCCTCCCAACGTAGAGACTTTGGAAGGACCCCATACATCAGAATGTATAACCATAAACGGAAATGGACTTTTATTTAAGGTTACAGGAAATGAGGAACGATGACTTTTTGCTAGTTCACAGACATCACACTTTAAAGTAGAAAGATCTAAGCTCAAAAATAAACTTGGAAATAATTTCTTTAAATATCCAAAAGAAGCATGACCCAATCTCCTATGTCATAGCCATATATTTGATTCATCCTTGTTAGATCCAGTTGCTACCAATGCATGATTTGTTGAATCCAAGTCCAAATAATACAGGTTTCCTTGCCTAACACCACGACCAATCGTTTGCTTTGTTTGAATGTTCTTGAACACACAAAAGTCAGGCCAAAAAATAACAAAACAAGATAAAACAGTGGTTATTTGAGAAATAGATATAAGGTTATACTCTAAAGAGGGAACAACTAGTACTGAATCTAAATTCAAAGTACTAGTGAGAGACAAAGATCTTTCCCCAATGACTGGGGTTGTGTTACCATTGGCAGTGCAAACAGTTTTATGTGAGGATGGTTTTGAGATTTGTCTAGAATCGAATGTCATATGATCAGTTGCACCTGAATCAATTATCCATGTATTATTAAAAACAGGAGAAAAAACTTTAAGCATCTTACCAACATGTGCTGAGGAGGTTGCAACATGATCCTTTGTTGTTTCAACAATGGTGGCAGTAGACATCTGCCGTGGATTTTTCTTTCGAGAGTCACAGTTGTGATCCTACCAGTCAGGATATCCCACCAGTTCAAAACATCGTTCTTTTGTATGACCCTTTTGATAACAATGGGTACATTTAAATGATGATTTATCAGTCACCTTTCATTCTTGCTGATTAGAAAAAGAACGATTTTTAGATATCATGGCGGAAGCGTCAACATCTCTAGATTTTTCCTTCAATGAGATTCGACGTACTACCTCCCGTCGAATCAAAGAATAACAACCTTTTAAATCTAGGATAGTTTCTTTTCGCAAAATTTCTCCACGAACCTGCTCAAAGTCATCATCTAATCCAGCAAGGAAAATATGCATCCTTAGTCTTTCAAAAGACTTTTGATATGATATTAGATCATGAGGGTCTTTCATGACCACCTTATCACGATGGTCTAGCTCTTGGAAAATTTCAGTCAACTCTCCATAATACTTTGAAAGTGATTTTTCATTCTGTCTGGAAGTAAAGGTTTTTTGGTTTAAGACAAATACCTGTAATTCGTCACTTCCATCATAGAATGCTTTTGCCAAAGCACCCCAAATTTCAAGAGCAGTAGGTATGCGTAAATATCGCTTCATGATTTCTGGACTCATTGACATAAGTATCCATCTCTTCACTTTTTGATTTTCTGCATACCACTTGTTATAATTGTTTGATGTTTTTTTCCTGTTGTAAATTTTTGTCATGAATATAAGAGAGTTTTTCTCTCTCTGCAATATGCATTTCTATTATTTGAGACCAAACATCATAATTAGTCTCAGTAAGAACAATTTCAGCATTAAAAACACCTTCAGACTGAACAGATTGTACAACAACTGGATTTTATTGCTCCATAGGTAATGAAATTATACCCTCTGTCATGAGATTATGGTAACCAAACTAGAAAATGGTGTAATAATTTTAGGAATAAAAAATTTCCTGTATTTTTTTTTATAAATATATATATTTATACTAAATTGGATAAAAAAACCACAAAACCGGTTCAAAATTGGTTCAAAAACTTGAAAAACTAAACCAAACCGGTTTTAGAAACCCAGAATCGGGAAAAAAACCGGGTTCAGACCTTTAAAATGGACCGAACCGGCCAAAAATAAGAAAACTATGAAAAACTGAGAAAACCGGGTTCAACCGAACTGCTGGGCAGACCAACCTAACCGAACCGAGGTGACCTGAGCCGAACCGCGCTGCGGGCCGGCTACCCCCTCGAGCCGTACCGAGCCGAGCTGGATGACACGTCATCATCTTCAACCTCCAGACGGCGCGTGGAGGGCTTTTCTTCTACTCTATTTTTACCAAAATGTTCAAAATTGTGTTTAGAATAATCTGGTAAAATTAGGTGAGACAAATACTGCTTCAAAAATGATGTTTATAATTAATATTTGTACGGGTGTTTGAATGAGAATTTTTTTTCACGAGAAGAAATATTTTCAGAGAAAGAAATCTCTGTTTTAGAGAACAAGAGTTTCAAATTTGTATAAAGCAACGACTTGGCTCTGATATCATGAAGAAATCAATGTTTGAAGAAATAATAAGAGGAAGAAATAAACATTTTTCTTCGTATATTTTCTTCATTTGTATCGGATATTTACATTGTTTATATAGACAAATATCAATTACTATTTCAACAACCACCATAATTGAATTGTATGGTTTACAGCGGCTTTGATAGGCGCCGTATATTGGAAAAAAAATGTTTGACGTCGGTGCAGTGTTTGTTGAATTGTGTTGCAGTTTTTGTTGAATTCAACAAGAGAGAAATGGAAAGAATGAGAGGCATATGTTTTTAATTTAATTAGCAAAAAACAGACCTATGTTTTTTCACGTAATTTTATTGGGAAAACTTCTTTTTTATTTTCCATCTTCTCCAATGCCTCTCTACTTTCCCTGCATAATTATTAATGTGTGAATTGTGAAACAAAAACTAAAAATATCAATAAAAAAGAGAGGTTTCATTCCTTTCAATGTATCAGAAAGGCCTATTTATGTTTTTTTTTTAACAATTGAGATTAATGTATACATTATCCTTAAATTTTAAAAGATTACTATCTATGTGATTGCTTTTCAACTAGTCATTTAATAGTAAAATTTATTATCTTTTGATAAGTCACGTATCCAAACCACATCGTTAATAAAAAAATAGTTATGTAATTAACTTCATATTATATGTTAAGACATACCCAATTGCACAACAATATCAGAAAACTCAATGGCAGAGCAAAGAAAGAGAGAGAACCAAAAGAATGCACAACTAAAGGCCTGTTTTTTATTTAGTAAAAAAAAAAAATCACGTTATGTGCCATTTTATTTATTAAACCCTTTTTTTATCCTCCTTCCCTAGGCCTGTGTATTTTCTCTGCATAATTCTTAGTATGTGAATTGTGAAACAAAAACTTAAAGTATCAATAAAGAGGATTTCAGTCCCATGTAAACAGCCTAAGTATGAAAGGTCTTTACTTATATATATATATTTTAACAATTGAAATTATTATATACATTATCGTGAACTTTTGAAGGTTTACAATTATGGTTTATTTAGTGATATTGAATTTATCCTGTTTAAATCACATATTCGAACTATATATATCATTAAGGTTGTATATTAAGATATATCTAATTTGGGTAAAAAGGAGCATCACATGAGTGTAATGTGAGGCTTTCTCAAAAAATTTGAGTTGTATGACGGATTTGCCTAAAAACATCACATTTCTTCGCTCTTTTTTTATAGGAAAAAAACATATCTACATGACATTCTACCCTTTAACTTTTAATAAAGTGTTTTTTTTTATAAATAAAATATTACACACCTGCACAAACATTTATATTGGACAGTATAGGAACCCACAATATCTATATTTCTATACATGCGATTGCACAAGCCAATTAGCAAAATAATGATATAATGTTAATGAGATAATTATGGCAAGTTTGTAACCACTTCGAGAAATAAAAAATCAAAAGGCCGAGCTAAAAAAATAAACATAAAGATGTAAAATTGATACACAAACAGATAGCATAATTAGGGATGTAAAAAATTTCAGCAGGTAGTAACCAAACAGTTTTGATTTTAGGTGGCAACATTTAGATTAATTTTTGAGTTTTGTTACTCTTCTATTTAAACTTTGGGGTTTAAGTTAGGTCTTGAGAGTGGGGAAATGCAATTTTAATTTTATGTTAAAAATTATAAATTTATATTTTATTCAATATTATACGTAGAAATAAAAACATGTATAGTTTAATATTTATGAAGAAAAAAAATGAAATATAATAACTAATATAACATATTATTATTATTTAATTTGTAAAGATTCTATATGTTAAGTTTAATGTTTATAAACCATTTTCAATTAAAAATATGTTAAAATTCAGTTTTTGAAACTTCGAACGGTAGTTATTCAATATAGGTTCCTTAAATTTATATCAGTAGATTCATTTTCGATTTCAAATATAATATAATATTTAAGTTTCGGTTAAAACACTTCAGCCCCGTTTCACCCCTGTTACATTGCTAAGCATAAATCAAACTATTCAAGAAACAGAAAATTAAATGCAAATTGCTTCAGCCTTTTTTAACCTACTCCTGCTATTCTCTGTTTGCTGTACTTGTAAGCGTTGTTTTCGTCAATTTTCTATAGTCTAGCTGGTAATTAAAAACAGACGTTTCAGATTTGCATAAAAGTCTAAAGTATAAAAGTCACGTTCTTCAATTTGAAGCTCAACAGTACAACGAAATAAGAAGAATAAAGTATAAAACATGAGCAGAAACTATTGCACGTACTTGAGGTCTTCTTCTTGGATTGTCTTCTGTTCATGAGGCTGGTTGTGCGGGATGTTCTTCAAGATTGATTCGGATAAGGTAAGGATAAACAATAGAACCTAAGTATAGATGATTTCCAATCTTGATACCACATGTAATTAGTTTGAGTCCAGGATCATAGTAATGAGCAACTGGTTTTCCTTCCAAATCAACAACAAAAACACCAGCATTCTTCTCCATTTGTGGTAGACCTACGTATCTCACCATTATAGCCAATATCTTTCGGATTAGAGGATACTTAAAAGCTAGATCCCAAGATGGACCAATTTCCTGCATATTTTGTCAAAACAAAACAGTCCATGAGTGAAGACTTTACATCCCCTCATGAAAAACAGAACAGAAAGCAAAGTGCTCATTTAGATACACAATGTTAGAAAGTTTAAAGCAAACTAAATTACCGTTGATAACCCAATCCAATAACGGCCTTCGCCATCATATTTGATGTTATCAGGTGTGCCTATCATACTAACAACAAAGTTTTCTACAATTCCTTTTCTATCACCTTGCAGGTAGTATTTTCTACACCTTCTCCTGCATTGTCAAGCTTAAACCCATCTTAGTTTAAGCATAGAAGCAGAGATACATACAATAAATTTTAGACTGAATCAACAATTTGGTACTGATCTTGAGCACGCTATCTAGTACCACAATTCAATTTTTGTTACCTTTTTACCCTTGTTGTTTAGGTGATACCTTAGTAGTACTCCCATTAAAAAATAGGTACCAATTTGGTGTAATTTCTCATTAAATTAGAAATTTATCACATTTAAAGTACCAAATTGGCACCAATTTAGAGCAATTTTCACATTAAATTGGGGATTTATTATACTTTATACACCAAATCGGTACCACACTTTATTCATATTTCAAAGTGATAGCTTAGAAACATACATAACTGTTTCGCAGAAGATAAGAGAAGTTTGATCCGGTGATAGTGCCACTCCATTAGCAAAATAAAGGTCACGTAGCAGGACTTTGGTTTCTTCTGTTGTAGGATTGTAGCTCATCAATCTACCATGAGGCTTACCCTCCAAAACATCATAGATGAATTCTTTAAATCTGTATTTGTATGAAGCATCCGTGAAATAAATCATGCCATCAGTTGCTATATCCACACCGTCCGTTAATTTGAACTTCAGACCTTCTGCTTCATCAGTCAGTAACTTCACTACCCCATCTTTACTTATGCTCAATAGCCCCTAACAACATGCCAAATATTGCTAATAATTGTCTATTACTTTTAAATCATATTTATAAGATGAACTTAACATATGTAAGAAATAAGCATTCTCAACAGACTAGATATAGCTAAGTAAAAGGAAGAAAAGTAGGAAGCAAACAGGTTTTGCAAAGCCAGGATAGATAGAGTTCTCGAAACATGATAAGTACTATTTTATACACATTTTTAGATGTTAATTTCTTTACATTTACATTTATTTTATTGTTCTTATGTGCTAAAATTATTTATTTTATATTTATTGAGAAAATATAATTTTTTTGGATTTCATAGCAAGAGAATTACACTGAGAAAAAATTTAAATTTGATGCAATCTTGAACGACAAATAAATAATCTAATTGCTTTGGTACAACAACTTGTTGTATGACATGTGAAACCATGTGGCATATGTTTTATAATGAGACATCCAAATTGATATGTGTCCCACCCTTCAAAAAGAACATTGCAATGCTATCGACGATTTTTCAGGACAAAAGTCCAAATTTGACCCTTATAGTATAACCCTGATGGAAGGATCATCCAAATTTTTTTAACTATGTAGGTAATAATCAAGCATACAATCCACTTGAATTTTCTAACCCTAGACCATCTCAACAATACCAACCTAGGCCCAGACACTTCAACAATCTCAAGATAAATCTTTAGAGGACTTCATAACTGCTATGACTACTAACATTATTAAACTTCAACAGAACACCTATATTATTATTAAAAATTCAGAGATACAAATGAACCAATTGACCACAACTGTAGGAAGGTTGGAAATACAGACATCTGGCAAGCTTCATTCCCAAACTGTAATAAACCTTAAGGAGAATGTCAATGACATCAACCTAAAAAGTAACAAGGAATTAGATGAGTCCAAACAAGTCTTTAAAAATGTCGAATCAAAAGATGTGACTAACCAAAAGGAAGAGCTTAAGAAAGGGAAGATCATCTAAGGTGACACCCAAAGTAATATCCAAACCTCATATTTCTACTTATGAGCATGTTATGTCTTCTTAGTAGGTTTAGTAATACATAGAAAGAAGACTATGAAAAGGCAATATTGGACACTTTATGTAAAGTGCAAATCAACATACTATTGTTTGATGTTATCAACTAAGTATGCCAAGTTTCTTAAAAAATTATGCACCACTAAATGCAAAATCAAAAGGCAACGAAGTGGTAAGTGGGGGGAAAATGAGTCTATGACATTACAAAGGAAACCCCTACCTAAATGTCAGAACCCAAATAGTTTCACCGTACCAATAAGAATAAGTAACTCAAGGTTTGAAAAAAGCTATGTTGATTTAGGAGCATCTATTAATGATATGCTTGATAATATTTATAATTCACTAAATCTAGGTCTTTTAAAAGAAACCGATATTATTATACAACTTGAAGATAGAACTAATATCTATTTTAAAGGGTATTATTGAGGATGTTTTAGTACAGGTAGATGAGATGATCTTCTCAGTGGACGTCTATGTATTGGACATGAGTAATGATTCTTACACCGTGTCCATACCATTATTATGAGGGAGTCTATTTATGAAAACATCTCACATCAAGATAGATGTGCATAGTAAGGAGCTAACTCTTGAGTTTGATGGGAAGATAGTTAGCTTCAACATCTTTGAAGCAATGAAGTACCTAAATGACGGTGGATAATGACTTTGGATGAGAGTTGATTATGTCAAACTAACGATGTTATACCAAGCATTTTGTGAGAGGTAACCCACCAGATTTATTTTATATTTATTTTTGCTTATTTTTACATTGCATATATACATGTGCTTATATTGAGGATAATGTAAGAATTAAGTTTAAGAGAGTGTCAACATGTCTCTATATTTATTTTCTTTTGTTTTATTAGTTTAACATGCTTTAGGATACATATCTTACAATTAGTATGCTAAGGTACCATAATTTTCTCATTTTTAATATTTATTTATTGCATTCTTTAAGATAATTAGAGTTAATAGACGAGTTTGAAAACAATCACATATTCTATCTTTATTTTCTAGTATTTATAATGAAATTAGCTAGGAAAACCCCTTTAGTGAACAAATCTTAGCCTACATGAACCAATGATTTGTACTTACTTCTTACCATTTGAACCAAATACATTAATGATGCCCTATAGTTCAAGAATAAATGGAGTTGCATAAAAAGAGAATGAATTCTACGAAAATATTACAATAAAATTTAGGAGTATTAGTTGTGCTTTAATTGATAAATTTTTCATATATGCAAAACAACCTCTGGTATATTATGTATCCCATGTATATTACCCCATGTATATTAAATATATATATAATTTCAAAAACAATCAAAAAATAATAAGAGATTAAGTTGAAAAGAAATATTAAAAATATTTTGTAATAAAAAAGACTCGAAAAAAAGAAAAAAAAACTAATAATGATGATTGAATTCAAAACAATGAAATTTGACCCTATTTTATTGACATACTTAATCCTAGGTAAGTGACATTTATATCTCTGTTTCTCTTACTCTATAGATTAATAAACTTTAATTTTCATTTTCCTCCTTCATTTGATTTAACCAACAAATCTAGACTCATTACAACCAAATGAAACTTTTTGATTTTAGGATATACTTCTAGTGAGTAGAGATATAATTTTAAGAAAAAACCTACGGTGTCTAATTCAACTCTAAAAAAGTAGTAAAGATTTATAGAGAGAACTAATATTCTAACTTGATTGAATTACATGATTTGATTAAGAGTGAGCAAATAATCCGATTACTTAAATCGAGAATTCCTATCGGATCCCTCGAATTCGGATTGGATTGAAAAATTGTATACTCAGATTGAAAAGTATATAATCTGTTTGGATTTAGATTATATTCAAATTGATAGATTTTATGATTCAGTGTATCTCATCTGGATAGAATTACTATTAAACTATAAATAAATGCATATTTTATTTTATAAGTGTTATATTTAAATATTATACATAATATAATTATATTAAATTACTATTTTAACTTAAAATAAATATAGATACTTATAATAATTTAATAATTGTATTAACATATTTTTTATGCTTTTGATTTTCTTAGTTGTGATCATAAATAATAAATTTTACTACAAATATATCAATTTAAAATTTGAATGGTGTGTACGTTGTTTTATATGTGATAATAATTTATAAATAAATTTCAATACCAATATGATTTTATCTGATCCAAAAAAATACGATCTATTTGGATTTGGATTGGTTTGGATTAATTACATCATCAATTTAAATTTCGATTGAAAATCTTCAAATCTAGTTTATATTCAAATTGACCAAAAACAGGTACTTTCGATCCATTGCTCACCCTTAGATTTAACTACTGTTAATAGATGTTATATCACATACTTTGAGTATGATTATTGTATAATAGATAGAGTTAAAGGATGAATGGAGAAAATATCTAATATTTATTAAAATTTAAGACCATAATATTGTTAAGCCGGTGAGACTAAATATCGGAAAATCTATTCTCTCTACTATGAGTTTTGACATTGCTTAAAGACTAACAAAAGGTAAGGATATGAGAGTTTGATATATACCATTTTATACGAATTTTTAGATGTCAATTCATTTACATTTATACTTATATGTTAAAATTATTTATTTTGTATTTATTAAGAAAATATAAATATTTTGGATTTTAAAGATTTTCTAAATTTTTTATGATTTTTTTTTTAAATTTTTTGAAATTAGGTGAATTTTTAATAATAACTGAATATACAGCAAATATTATATAAACTTTACTTTTTTTAAGCAAAAATTAATGTGATTCAAATGTAAGAGCCGATAGTCTTGGGGACAGGGAGTGGCTTCTTAGGAGGCTAGGATTGTAGCCCCAGTAAAAATTTTATCAAAAAAATTAACTAGTATTAATTTTAACTTAAATATTTATAAAATAATACTTATTAATTAAACTAAGCCATCAATCTAATACTCTAATTTAATCAATTTTAAACCAAAATTCTTTTATTTAACGTCTTAAAAATATTTAAATTTTATCAAATTATATTTAAACTATTCTTTAAAGTCATTTTGATTTCCTATATCTTCCAAGGTGTTAATTATTTTGGTAAAATAAAATTTGGCATTTACAAAAGTTAATGTTAAATTGTTAATTATAATAAAAATAATTATAATACTTATAAAATTATGGATATGGATATGACCAAGAATTTAAGTTAGATTATGTAAATAATGTTATAAATTTCATAATTTGGTTTCAAGTTATCAAATTTATCACTGATTTTAAAATTTTGAATCAAATTAACTACACTAAAATGTATAATAGTTCAGTACTCAAGAAAAATTTACTAGGTCTGCCACTGTTTGAACACACTTAAAATAAAATAAAAGTGTAATTTTTACCGTATATAAACTATACTTATTGAATCATACTACAAATCAGTAATTAAAAAGCTTCATTTTTACGAAAATTATTGATAAAAAAAAGTGGATGAAGTCACATTTTCTATGATTTTCAGTTTAAAAATAAAAAATAAAAACATCTCCCTGGTTTTGTTAATTTTTGTCGCAGTCCTTTTCTGCTTCCATCGATAACAACATTAAAATTATAACAATTCTTCAGGTAATAAGTTGTGAAAATAATTATCAGTTAAAAAAATTTATTTTTTAACTAATAATTAATTATCTTATTAATTGTGATATAACTTATAATAAATAATTTTTTCTTAAAAATAGAAAAAATAAAATATAACATCTTTAACTTGTATATTTTTAGTGTTAAAAAATATGATATATAATTTTATATTAAATTTTATTTAAATTAATCTATAATTATTTTTATCCTTTATATATTTAACGTGATTAATTAAATTTAGGTAAATATTTTTGGGTGCAATTAAATTATTATATTTTGTAAGGATATTTTTTTTATTTTCCCTTAAAACTATCACAAACAAACATACCTTGTCTGCATCAGCAACTATAACATGGTGATTGCCGGCATGAGCAAGTCCAAGGGGTCTACCTCCAGTGTTAACCCAGTTCTCTACAACCGACGAGTCAACATCCGAGTCATTAATCCTGATTCTCTTGATCCAACCGTCCACACAACCGGTATAAATGAGTCCCGATTCGGGTTCATATGCAACATCTTCTGGTCCAATCAAAACCCCACGTCCCACAAAATCAGCTGAGCTCGCAAGCACGTGATCATTGGGTGCCGGCGCAGTGGCCACTCGCTCATTTAACTCGTGAAGTGGTAAAGCCACCGGGTCAAACGAGTCGAATCTGTATAAAAGGAAAGCAGCCGCCACAGGGAAAACAAATATAGTGAAGAGTAGAAATGACGTCACATTAGGAAACATTGACGATGAGACTTTTCCAATTTCTTGATTTGTCAACTTTGATTCGGGCATCGTAATGTGTTTGTGTGTTCGTGCAGGAGCTGCGTTACTTGTTTAATGGATATACATATAAAATTGTTTTATATGCGATGAAGAATGACCGGTAATATTATTATATTATTTAATAAATAAAATAAATGTTGATATTTTTATTTCAAATATTAATTTATTTATTTTTTAAGATAAAAGCAGTGGTTGTGATTAGAAAACATCTTACTACTAATATCAGCCATTCATTGTCATTTTCATATGTATAATATAAAGAAAAATAGTTTTTATTTCAAATTTAAAATTCAGATACATTCAAATGTTAAAAATGTATTAAAATTTTACTTATAATACAACCATTGCCTAAATATCTAAAATGTATACGCGCTTAATTAAGGTAAGTCCCAAATTAGTACACACCACCTTACACTTAATTATTAGGTGAAAGGAATGAGTACAAAGTTATTCATTATACTATAATCATATTATTCATTTTTGTATGGTATTTATTATGTTACTTATATTTTTTTATATATATTATATTGAATTATTTGTTAATTTATAGGTTATAATCCTCTTTAATTTATAGTAAAATATTACATGAATGTTCAGGTTGTCAATTTTATATGCTCGTTATTTTTTTCTTGTCAATTAATTATTGTGGTTAGGTTTATGATTGTTGTTTAGAGTTTGGTTTTCATTTGTTTATTGTTTGATTGGATAATAATAATTTCATTTATTAGGGTTTAAATGAGACAAGAAAATCACAATAGAATGATATCATAGCTCAATGTTTTGGCTTGGGTGGTTTGTGTATTCCTAAATTCGTGGTTTGTTATGAAATTTTGTTGATAAGAGTTTTGTGAATGTTGTTGAAATTTGTTTGAAGATTATTTTAAAGTAATCAATTATGAGTAAAGTTGAGATAGAGAAATATGATGGTTCTAGTGACTTCCACGTATGAAAGGCAAAGATCAAAAGCATCTTGGTTCAATAAAAGATAGCAAGCCTTAGAAAGCAATCAAGAATTTTTAGATGAGTTCATCAATAGTTAAAAGAAGAAATTGGAAGCGATCGCTTTTACCTCCATTTATTTATACTTGTATAATGATGTTATTCGTGAGGTGTAAGGTGAGGTGACCGCAAATGGTATGAAGAGATTGGATGACATCTATACTCGAAATACTTTGTCTCAAAAATTTCATTTAAAAGAACAATTATTTGATTTCAAGCTTGGAGTATAGTCTGAAGATTGTTAGTGACTTGACCAAAATTGAAGAAGTTCTTAGTTAAGAATTTTGCAAGTCTCTTGTTGCATAATATACTGGAATTGTAACGTGAAGTGAAAAAGGAGCTCAAGTATGAAAGAGACAAAATCTCTTTAGAGCAAGTGGTCTCTCACTTAAGAACATGAGAGTTGGAGTTGAAGATGGAAGTTCTACATCTCGGTGGTGGTAGTATAGATGATGCATTATTTACCCAAGGTTAAAGAGGTGATAAAAACGAAGAGTTGGATGAAATTTTTTGCTCTCATTCTAAGTCACGAGGAGCAAAGAGAAATGTGAGGTATTATCATTGTCAAAAACACGATCACATTAAAAAAGATTGCTTGAAAAGGATAAGACACAAGATGGAAGCATCAAGTAGTGGATAAACTTGAGTGGTGGATAAGGAGACAAGGTGTGAGTATGTCAAAGCACTTGCAATTTTAGTGAATTGTGGAAATTGTGGCACAAGGGTTCTAGACTTAGGGTGCATGTACTATTTTACATCTCATAGGAGTTGGTTTTTTGAGTAAAAATCATTAAAATTATGACTTTGCTGGATAATTGTCAGTGTGAAACTCTTGACATTTGCATATTATATCTTTGACTAAATGATGATTCAATGTTCATTCTTAAGAATGTGTTACATGTTCTGGAGTTTAAGAATAACTTTATATCCATAGGTGTGTTGGATAGCATAGGTTTTAGTTTCAAATGCAAATGCAGTCAAATTAAGGTGTGTAATGACGCATTGGTGCTTTTTCGTGGTAAGCAAAGAAACAGATTGTATATTATTAATGGTGTTGAGAAGACAAAAGATGCTATGAGTACCTACACTGAAGTGGATGTGAATCGATGGCACAAGAGGTTAAGCCACATTAGTGCTTTAGGGTTAAAGGAACTAGATAAGAGGAAGTCTTTTAGTGATGTATTAGTTAATAGGATGGCTTTTGTGTTCATTGTAAGATTAGTTATGACAAGAAAGTGTCATTTTTTTTGGCAAGGCATAAAGGAGATAACATATTATAGTATGTGCATACAGACTTGCATGAGCCAGAGGAGATATCATCCATGGGTGGTGCAAAGTGTATGCTTTCTATTGTTGATGACTACTCTAACAAGTTTGGGTATATTTTCTAAAAAGTAGAGATGAAGTTATAGAGAAGTTTAAAGAGTTGAGTTTTCTTATTGAGAATCAAACCGAGATGAAGGTGAAGAACCTTATAACTGAATATGGTTTGGTTTTTATGGCGAAACCTTTGCTAGTTTGGGTAGAAAGAATGATATTATCAAGCACAATATTGTTACTAGGATTCCTCAATAATTTGAGTTGGTAAGAAGGCTAATGATAACTCTTCTTAAGAGAGTTAAGTGTATGCTTTCTCGTGCCAACCTACCCCTAAAATTTTGAGATGAAGTTATTTCTACAGTAGGGTTTCTTATTAATAGGTCTCTGTTAGTGTCTCTTGACTTTAAGGCACTAGAAGAAGTGTAGATTGGATGTCTAGTAAAATATAATCATCGAAGAATAAGAGTAGGCAAAAAACTATGGGTTCGGTTATCCGCATTATTGATTTAGTTTTTACCCAATAAATTTTGGGGACAGATACAATTTTAGGTATTAACTAAATATGAAGCAACGAGTACGATTTAGGTACAGTTATACTGATAACAGTACCCGTCTGTAGCTAAAATTAGTTATATTTATTTAATTAATTTATATATTTATTAAATTAAATTATATATTTTTTAATTAATATTGGTTTCTCTTCCACCATAGAGGCTACATGGGTTTAGTAAATGTAAGGTTTTTTTTTGGTATTTTTTAATAACCGTCCTGAATAGTTACCCATGGGTAAAAAATCATCCCTAAATGTAACCATTTTGGGCGGCTTCGATTATAGATTTTATAATTCGGTTCAAGGACAGTTATATCAAAAACTGTCCCCACCCGTACCCATTCCTATTGCTATCTGAGAGTTTTTGGTTATGTTGCTAATGAACAAGTTTGGTTTGGGAAGTTGGAGAATAGGGTACTAAAATGTTTGTTATTGGGTCATCTAGGTGGTATTAATGGTTACAAGCTCTCGTGTGATGATAGCAAGAAGTGCATCATCAAAAAGGATGTAAAATTTGAGGAGTATGTGGTGTTTACACAAGTCGGTATTGAGGATTCCATTAGCTCACCAAGTCTGGCTATACAAGTTTGTAATAAGGTGGACTTGTTGGAATGCATATAAAATAATTTGTTGAAGATGCATAGGTAATTGAAAGAGAGACTCAATGATGACAAAGAACATTCCCAAAAAATATAGAGATAGTAATTGACATTATACTAGCCAAGCCATCTAGGCTAGATGGTGAATTCTTTATAGCAAAAAATTAAGTTCATTGCAACAAAGGGGCTCCTAGAAGGTTAAACCTCACCTATTTATTACGTGTGAGTTGGTGATTTCTGTACATGTTATGAGTATGAAGGATACTACATATGATATGAGACCATAGATGATAAAAAGTTGTTCTGTATATTATAATGAAGCATATATACTAGTTCTTAGACATGCAAGTAATAGTAAAGACTATTTGGAGAGCACATTAGAGAATGGTGTACTTGAGCTTGATTTGGAAAGATACAAGACCAATGTTAGTGCATTAGAGTTTACACAACAAAAAAGTATCATGATTCAACACTTTGAGTATATTATTGTACATACCTTAAAGGTACGATTGGAGTTTTTCATGTGTATGGTCAACTTGTTTGTGTGAAGTTTGTTATGTTGGGTTGTGTGGTTTTGAACTTCATAGCTGTATTTGATTTAATGAGCTATGAGATTATGGTACAATCGACCAAAGCTTGATATTAGACATTGGTAAGATGTGTTACAGGGTTGGTAGATGTGAATAAAACTTCATGGTTAGTGTATTTGATTTGGGAAGCTTTGAAGAATATTTTGATATGGAGTTAGTGATAAATTACATGATTAAAAACTCAACAAATATTGAACTTGTTACCTTGACCGAGTAGTGTTACTTGGAAGAGATGACCACTTATTCATGATAGTTGAAAGGTGATAAAGGACCAAGCAATCGTTATTTCCAAGAATTGGCATTAAGGTGGAGAATTATGATATATGCTGTAAATCTATTGGAGATGCTTAATTGTCATTTTGGGTGATCAAACATCAAATGTTAAACTATGAGCATTACATTACATTTTTTAAATGAGTTATGGGGAATTCAATTGATTGAGACAAGATTTGATCGATCAAGAAAGGTAACTCGATCGAGTTATGCTCGAGAAGTTTTTGTCAACTTTTTAATTCCCAATTTAATTAGCTTGATCGATTAATTGAATGAGTGAATTTTATCAAGAAAAAATGAGAAAAGGCATAGGAATTTGCACAATGGGACTTGAAATTGAGTGGACATTTTGGTAAATGACCATAGGGGAGTATATAAGCACGATTTGGTGCCCTAAAATCATTAGTGATAAAAAAAAGCAAATAAAAAAGCTTAGAGATAAAAGAGATGCAAGAGGAAATAAAACATTTATCCATTGAAGGTGGGAAAGGAAACATGGTTTTATTGGGTAACTCTTTGGGTTTAAGCTTCTCTAAGGTATTGTTCTCTTTTTTTCAATCCATTATAAGTTTTAGAATCTAAATATATCTTCGTTGAAGGAATACGAGGTTCAGAGAAATTTTTGGAGCTAAATACAAAGAAGAAAGTAGATAATTGTATTAATATTGAGTAACTTAGGTTATAATATGTTTGTTTGATAGTAAAATATTGTTTCGGTAGTGGATATAATTTCTATACATTTGAATAAAAACCACATTATATCTTGTATGTTTATTTATTTTTCTTACTCATTATTTTTTTCCTTGTTAATTAATTAGTATGATTTTGTTTCTGATAGTTAGTTATGATCTTATTTCCATTTGGTTCTTCATTGACTCATTGTTTGATTAGATAACAATTAATTCACAGGATAATTTTATTTACGTGGACGTAAACGAAACAAGAAAATCATAACATATATATAAAACATAAATTTATTATATGATTAGATTTTGGTTTTTATTTTTGAGTTGAAATCCATATATATATATATATATGAGTAGTACTAATAACACTTTCAATTGAGAAATTATATATGTACATATTAGAGTTATATTTTTATTTATGTATTTATTTTTTATTAGTTGTCATAAATAAATTTTACTATTAAATTATATAGGATTTATAATAATTAATAAAAAAAATTAATTTACTTTTGAGTATGAATAGAATCCAGATGAGATAATAGTGGGATATTTAGAGTTTTTTTCTTTCTTTCAAGTAGTGCTAGGAGATACTTATCTACATTAATATAATAAGGAAAAAGATTTTAATATTTAAACAATATTAAATAATATAGGTAAGATAAATTTGCGTAAAGCAATGTGAACCATGGATGGTGATCTGGATACACCGCAGGGTGAATTATTGTAGTATTATTGCCATCAGGGAGGAATTATTATAGTATTGGTGAATTATTGTAGTACTATTGTCATCAGGGTGAATTATTGTAGTACTATTGTCATCAGGGTGAATCATTGTAGTACTATTGTCATCAGGGTGAATCATTGTAGTACTATTGTCATCAGGGTGAATCATTGTAGTACTATTGTCATCAGGTTATTGCCATCAGGGTGAATTCATTGTAGTATTGGAAAAGGCAACTTTCCCTAGTAAAGTTGTCTATTGATTGTAGCCCTCGCCAACAACTAATTTTTTTTATTGCTGTTTGACTATAGGATAATATGTTATTTTAATTGAAGGATATTTAAAATTAATATAATTTTTTAAAATATAAATAAATAATAATAAATAGAGAAAAAAATAATCTAAGATATAAAATTTATTCCAATAATATTATTACGAATAACTCTAGTACTGAAAATAGAAACTTTTCCTGATAAAGTTGTAAATTGATTATAACCCTAAGCAATAACTTAAAAGATAATTATTTATTATTATTTAAGTATATGAGAACATGATATTTTAATTTAATGGAATTTAAAAAAAACTATAATCGATAGAAAAAGATAAAAAGAAAAAATAATTTGATTGATAGAGTATTTAAAAAATAATAAATAATACATCGAATTTTAAATCCGTAAAGTATTTAAGCATAAGTAGTTAAAACATTATCAAACTAATAATTAAAAAAAAGGTTAATTTAGTGTCATAATTATTCTAAAATATATATTTTATTTTATAATTATTGAATTGAGATAATTTGGTCACGAAATTCAATAAAAATAATCAAATTAACTTAATTAACATAACATGATAAAATTACATTTGTTAATTATCGGTACTTATTAACACATTTATTAATCTTTTGTTACTTAATGTTATCAAATTTCTTAATTGATATTTTAAAAGTATCCAAATTATTTAAAATATACTTATTTGGTTAAAAAAGAAATATGTGTATAAAAATTGAATGATACTTTAGTTCTTTTAAAAAAATATTATTATTTTATTTTTTTTCTATTTCTCATTTTCTCTCCTTATATTTATTGTTTAAATTTAGGGTTTAGGATTTAGGGTATAAAAAATTGAAGGATTTGTTGTCCTTAAATTTTTTATTATAATTTTCTCTTTTTTTATTCTCTTCCTTTTCTCTTTCTCTCTCTCATTCTTTCTCCTTGAGTTTAGTGTTTATGTTTAGGGTTTAGGATTAAATTTTATGATTTAGTATTTAGGGTTTATCTCTTTTCTTAAGTTTAGTGCTTAGGTTTAAGGTTTGAGATTTAGGATTAGGTTTTATAATTTAGTATTTAAAGTTTCGGGTTTAGTGTATAAGATTTAAGATTTAAGATTTAGTGTTTAGGTTTTAAGATTTGAGATTAGGGTTTAGTAAAAAGGAAATGAGGGAGAATTTTATGCAAATAAATAGAGGTGTGAGAAAGAGAGAAGAGACAAATAAAAAAAAAGAAAACAAGAAGAGAAAAAAGAGTGAAAGAAAATAATAATGAAAATTAAAATAACTACATTATCATTCTATGTTTTGTGCATAAAAATCATTTTTGATCAAATTGATACTTACAATATACTACTAAAAAAAACTTGAGAAATAATAACTAACCAATTACCAGCAAGGAGATAAATCAATTGCTAATTATAGTAAAGAATTTTAAGATTAGGAATAAGAGAGAATCTAAAAAAGTTTCTATATAAATGTTAGGTCTTGACTTTCCTATCTAAGAGTGATTGGAGCCAAATGAGTTGCTAGTTCTAAAAGAAACATCTATTAGCCACGCTTTAAGATACCAAGACTTCCACAATCTCAACCTAACACTAAAATTGAAACTTAGCTTAATACTAAAGTTTTGCATAACCTAACCATCAGCAATTAGAGACCAAACCTCAATACTAAGTATTTTCCACCTAAATGTTTCAGATGTCAACAACTTGGTCATAGGTCGAATAAGTGCCCTCAAAGATGTGTTGCAATCTCATTAGAGAATATGGGAGTGATACAAAAGATGGGAATAAAAGTGAAACTTATGATTGAGTAGAAGCCACCTATGAAGATGATGGGTAATTAACTTACTCATTCATAGTTCAAATGCAATATTAACCCCTAAATAGATTGATCCCTATCAAAGAAATGCACTATTCAAAACAATGTGATTCTTAATGGTAAGGTGTGTGAAGCCATAATTATTAATGGCTCAATTATGATTATAGTGTCCAAAACCTTGGCCAAAACTTTGGGACTTAACACTAGTAAACATCCTAAACCTTATAGGATTGGTTGGGTCAAAATGGAGGTGAAGTTAAGGTGTAAGAACTTTATGAAGTACCATTTTCAACTGGTAAACACTACAAAGACATGGTTGTGTATGATGTAATTAAGATGGATATGTGTCACATTTTGCTAGCAAGTCCATAGCAACATAATGTTGATACAACTCAAAAGGGGAAACAAAATGTGTAATTATTTGAGTGAAGGGACATAAAATAACACTTATCCCTTCACCTTCATCCAATGTACTAAAGGCCAACCAAACTAAATTCCATAAGCCTAAACTCGTGCTAAGCACTACATTGTAATACTTTATGCAAGAAGCTCACACTAATAAGGTAGTATTGGCCCTTATCCCTAAAGAACAACATGAATAGGTTAGTACATACCCATACTTGGTACAATCTTTATTAGATGATTATGCTGATTTATCACCTGAAGAATTACCATCTAGGCTACCTTCCATGAGAAAGATACAACATTAGATAGATTTCATTCCATTGGCTAGTTTATCAGACCTTTCCCATTATAGATCCAATCTAAAAGAGCATGACATCTTGCAGGGGATGGTAGATGATTTGCTTAAAAAAAATATGATTTAAGATAGTCTAAGCCCTTGTACAGTCTCAATATTATTGGTGTCGAAGAAGGATGAACCCATGAAAATGTGTCTTGGTAGTGATGCCATAAATAAGATCGCTATTAGTATAGATTCTTATACCTATAATGGAAGAGGTGATGGACAAACTCCAAGGTGATGTGATGTTTTCTAGGTTAGATCTAAGAAGTGGATACCACCAAATTTACATAACCCAAGAGGAAAAATAAAAAACAACATTCAAAAATAAAGAAAGTCTATATACATGGTGTATAATTCATTTTGGATTATGAAATGTCCCTAGCACATTCATGAGGCTCATGAACCAAATTTTCAAACCTTATACTAACAACTTTGTAGTTATGTACTTTGACGATATACTCATCTATAATAAGAGTGAATCTAAGCATGCTACCAATATCAAGGTTGTTTTACAAAGACTTAAGAAGAATGAACTCTTCTATTTTTTTTAAAAAAAGTGTGAATTTGCTACATAAGGCTTTTATTATTGGGTTTTATTATTAGCTCCAAAGAAATACTTGTTGATGATAAAAAAAAATTGAAACAATTAGAAGCTGGCTTATACCCCTCAACATACATAAGGTTAGGAGCTTTAATGGGTTGGCTACCTATTATGGAAGGTTTATAAGAGGATCTAGTTCATTGGCTATACCAGTTACTAACTGCCTTAAAAAAGGATAGTTGAATTGGGGATTAAAACAAGAATAAAGTTTTTAAATACTTAAAGATAAATTGAGATCAGTTCTTTTATTACTTCTTCCTAATTTTCAAAGAGATTTTAAAGTTGAGAAGAATTATTACATGGTTAGCATAGGTGTTATATTGTCTCAAGATGGGTGGTCTATATAGTTTTTTAGTGAAAAACTCAATAAAACCAAGCATAAATGGTCAATGTATGAGCAATAATTTTATGCCATAATTATAGCACTTAAACATTGGAAGCACTACTTTATTCCCAAGGAATTTATACTTCATAATGACCACTAGGCTTTGAAGTTCATCAATTTCCCAAAGGAACATTTGTTGTCTTTTTTTTAAGAACATAAAATCGTGCAAGTATACACGGTCACAAGTAATAATATGATAACTAAAATATCGTCCCACAGAGATTTGTTACCAACTTTCGTTAATTACTAAAATTATTTAAACCTGATTTTATCCAAACAATCAATAATTTGATGCAGTTTGACTTAACTAATAATTTTTCTTTTTAACAGTTTGTACGAAAATTTTAGAATTGCAGTTTACCCAAATTAATCCACTTGAATATTTTATTCTCTCTTGATTTATGTTCTCATGTTTTAAGTTGTTAACCAAGAACTCCTAATTTATCCATATATCTCTTTCAAGCTCCATACAGATACATCTAGTTAAAATGATTCACTATATTCCTATAAGAATTAAATCCAACCAGATTTATTAAGTTATGAGTTCTCAAAAAGTTACACATACAATAAAAGTATATTTCTATCCCTTATGTATATACGTTATTTTATCACGAGCAACACACAAAAATGTCTTTTTCAAGTTTATTTAAGTGTCACATATCAGTTAATTAATCTTCCAATAATTAAAAGCATTAAACACAGATAAAATAAACAACTTAAAACAGTTTCACAAATCATTCAAAAATAATTAATTCAAGTTTCATAATTTACGTTACACTGCAATCCTAGAACAAATAAATTAGTTCATAGCAGAAATTAAAATTACAACACAACAATAATAAAACATTGCAGAGAAACAAAAATTAAAAGAAAATAGATTATCAGAAACTCTTTCACGATTCCTCAATGAAAAATAATTTTTTTCCTTTTCCTTCTTCTTTGTTGTCTTCTTTCTCTATAATTTCCCTAAGAAAATACAACACAAAAATGTTAAATAAACGTTCTGCGTGTTATACAAAATACGTAGAGAGGAAAAATAAAGAAAATGGTGAGAAGAGAAAAAAAACAACAAGAACTGCGAGCTAAAACGAAAAAAACTCAAACTGAAAAACCCCAATTCATTTTCGCGTACAAAATATATCCCCTCTTTCCAATTATTCTTTTTATTATTATTATTATTATTATTATTATTATTATTATTATTATTATTATTATTATTATTATATCAGTGGGGGACAAAAATGCATGGGGGAATTAAAATAACATCACGCGTGAAAACCATTATGCGCGCTAATTTTTTTTTCTTTTTACGCATGCCACGTGTCGTCATGTTATTGGCTAGAATATTTAGGAGACACGTGGCTGCTTATTTGTCATTGAAACATGAGCGTGCACGCTGCTTGGATGAATCGCATCGCACAGGATTGTAGGAAAGTGGCTCGGTGCGCGACAACTTGGTTCCACGCGCTTCAATCTGGACCGTTCAACTGATCCAACGGTGAGCGATGTGCCTCAGGGAAATTCTGCGCAGCCGAAATGTGCATCCCACCCTGCACGCCAGTCTACACGATAGGTGGGCCCCACGTGTGCCGAGCTACGTGCTTTAGGAATTCTGACCCAATCGCTTTTGTTGCATTTGGATTTCACGCACCCAATCTTGACCGTTGATGGGATGATCGAGCAGTATGTGTTGGGCATTATAAATGTCGCGAGTGACTCTTCTCCTGCGCAGAAATTCAACTTTTTTATTAATTGCATTTTGACCTACAAATTTAATTCAAATTAATTTCTAAACTTTCTTTAATTACAGTTAAGCCATTTTCTAATTTAAATTAAAATTAAGCCCGATTTTAATTTAAATTATATTTTTGACTTTTATAAATCGCAATTAAGAACTCTATTATTTGAAATTATATTTGTGGACATAAATTAACAATTAAGTACGGTTTCGATTCAAATTATTTAATTTTATTACAAATGTATTTCTTAAAACATAAAAGGTAAATATTAATTTATTTTACTAAAATTAACCAAAAATGTCAAGAACATAGCAATTATAATTAATAAAATAAATGAAAATAACTATATAAAATAAAATTATCAACATTTCAAGGGCTTATGCTCGTTAAGTAATTTTCTTTCAAAAATTTACCTATGTATTTAGATATAAAGTTGGTCAACAAAATAAAATTGCAAATTCATTTAGTAGAAGACATTCTATATTGATCATTTTGTAGGATGAATTAATTAGATTTGATTATTTAATAGATCAACAAGAAAGAGATGAGGATTTCAATTCCATCTAGTTACAATGCAAGAATTTTGAAAACAAAGGTGATTGCCATATACAAGGACACCTCTTTAAAGAGAATCAATTGTGTGTTCCCAAGACTTTCTTGAGGCTGCAACTTATTAAAGAATTTCATAAAGCCTTAGATTATCTACTCATGTTGATCATGATAAAACCATTCCTTACTTGAGGATAAATACTATTGGCTTCATTTAAATTTAAAAAAAGTCACTAAATTTGTTTAGGGATGTGCTACTTGCCAATGTGTCAAAGGTGGAACCCAAAACATTGGTCTTTATAAACCCTTACCAATCTCTAAGTTAGATGGACAAACTAAAGCTATAAACATAACTATGACAAGCATGCTAAGATGTTTGGCAAGTGATAAACCTAAGCATTGGGATTGGGTTTGCTTAAGTAGAATTTTCCATTAACAACAAGAAGAACAAGTCCATGCCCATACCCCATTTTCCATCGTGTATACCAAGTCATCACATCTTACTGTTGATTTGAACTCCATGCATAATCCTCAAGTAAGACATCTCACTCTTGGGCACAAGATTATACTCAATTCCACTAAGAAATTAAGGCACACATTGAAAGAGTGAATGCTCAGTGCAATGAATAAAAAAGCGTCGTAGGTTTAAAGAATTTGAAAAAGGATATCTTATTATAGTGTATTTGAACAAGCATGTACTCCAAGTTATCAAACAATGTGCCTTTTACAATGTTGAAGAAAACAAGTAGCAATACTTACAACATTGACATCCCACCTGATTAACGTATATTCCTCACTTTAAATGCCATTGATATTTACACTTATCATCCCTCTGATGAAGCTATTATTTATATTCAAATTTTTTAGTTGAATTCTTTTAAGGAACGAGAGAATAATGCAGGAATTGATCTAAGTGTTGCAAGAGCTTATCTAAATGGTGTTAAAATGGATTGTTTGGTTAAAAAACTTTTGTGTCGTTTTTATTTTCTATGTGTCGTTGTGATTAAATAAGTTAGTTATGGTTGTCTTTTTCTTTCAAGTTGGCATTTAGAATCAATACTCAAACACAACTTTTTGTTCTATGGTTTAGCATTTTGAGTTTGTAATTGCTTCCCTGAAGTTGAGTATTAAAAAGGAATTTGGCCAACGATCTACGTTTTTTCATTATTGGTTCTTTTTATCTTTAATCAATTTTCGATTAATAAATAAAAACGTAAATTGTGATGAGATGTTAATAAGATTTATAGTATAATTTATTAATTTTTAAAATTTATCTCATCTTATCTTACATAATTGTTAATGAGATAAGATGGTAATTGGATGGTACTAATTGAGTTATCTCATTTATCCATAATAGACTTAAATAAAACAATAAATACAAAAATAATAGAAAATATGATACATATTATTTATAGTTTGATTTTAATAAAAAAAATAATACAATATATTTTTAAAGTTAGTTCTATTAAGGTTAAAATCTAAATGAAGTTAGATATTATTTAAATAAAATAAAATCATATTATACTATGAGTCCATTAGAAATAATAAATAAATATTAATTATTTAAATAGTAGCATAATAAAAAATAGTGCATATTTTACTTAAATAACATTACTACTCTATTTTGAGTTTTAGAATGTAATTTTTTTTTGTCCTTAATTGTCTTTATTCATTTTAGATATATATATTTTTTGAATTATCTCACTTGTTAGTTTTAATTATTTCTTTAAATATTATTTTTTATTTATTTATTAACAATCTTACATAGTTATATATTATTATTTAAAACTTATATATTATATCAACAATATATATGAAAATTTTACATAATTTTTAAAAAATATGCATGTAAAACGTATATATATATATATATATATATATATATATTTTTTAAATATATATGTATGTAAAATTTACATACTTTTTTAAAAATATGTACGAAAAATTTATATACTCTTTCATAAATATGTATAAATATATATAAAATTTACATATTATTTCAAGTTTTATATTTTATTTGTATTATTTAAATAAAATTGATATTTTTAATAAATTCTTTACATTTATATAAAAAATTATATTAACTTATTTTACATCTCTAATTCCTACGTCAATACTATTTCTCGTCCAAACAACTGGCAATATATTATTTTTTTCATGATAATTTTGCTTTTAGATTTTTGTTTGTTAATTGGGGAACGATTGCGGTGCATTTCTCATGGATAATCAGCTAATCGCCACTAAGCTTTGATAAATGCATAAGCCTTTGGGAAGAGTGCACGGGCCTTTAGCATATATAAAAGTAGGGTAAACATTTGATAGAACTATTTATTTTGTTAACGTTAAATTAATTATATTTTGAAATTATCAATCAGAATCCTATCTAATAGTATTTAAATTTGAATAAATAATAATTTTAAAATAAAATAAAATCATATTAATATTAAAATTTATTTATACATTATTATAATATATAAAATACGAAATATATGTAATATTTAAATTGAGATATTTATAATAAAATTTATTATTTATAATCACAATTAAGTCAATAAAAAAATAAAAAGTATGTCCCTACAATTATTAAATTTTTAAGTTAAAATAATAATCTATTATAATTATGATACATATAATATTTAAATACAACACATTATAAAATAAGATATGTATTTATTTATAATTTGATAATAATTCGATTTATATCGAATACATTAGATTATAAAATTAATTAATTCGAATCCGATCTGAATTCGAATGAATTGTATACTTTTCAATCTGAATCCGATCCAATTAAAAAAATAAAATTCAAAAGTTCGATTCAACTTTTTCAATTTAAATGAATTGATAAAATTATTTCTTCGACTAAATATAATATCAATGCTTTAGGCAGCATTAAGATTGCTATCCTTCGACTTCATTTTATTCATGAAATTTATATTTCTCTTAACGTTTTACCGTTTTGCAGGCTTATTTGATCTTAATTTTCTTTATTTTTAACTTTGACCTGTCAATTTTACTTCACTAGAAAATATAAAACCAATTAAATTCTCATTCAATAAAAACATAAAAAAATACTTGTAAAATTCTAAAATAATATTTTAAAACTAATAATAATAAAATTAATATATTTATTTTGTATTTATAGCTATATGAATTAATATTAAGAGATATTATTTTTTATTATAAATTTTAATAATATTAATTTCTTAATTTTCTACTAAATTTTATAATAGAAAACAGATGTAAGAAGATACAAGTGACTTATATCGTAACATTTTCGTGAATTACTTTAAAAAATGTAAATATAATTCATTGATATATTTGACATAATATAAATTACATGAAAAGTGTCTTGTCTCTTAATTTAAAGTTAAGTAATTAGTAATTCTATTTGTTTAGATGATGTGTTTTTAAATTCATTTTTATATGAAAAATGACTTAATTTTTTTATCTAAATTTTCGTTAAATATAATTAAACATGTGATATATATATCTTTTTATTTTTCGATAAACATACATCTTAAAAAATATTTTTAATTAAAAAACTAAAAAAATTAATAAATTATTTCAATTAAACTTAAATAAAAAATTTATCACCTAATATGTTACTTTTTTATATTAATCAATATAATTTTTATTTAAGTTTTATTGAAATTTTGTTAAAGATAAAAGGAAAATAATTTCTTAAAAAAGTCAAGTAATATTTTTAATTAAATATTAATTTTTTATTTATACACCTATAAAAAAAATACAAACTTATAGGTGACACATATTTTTTTTTATATTTAACAAAAAATTAAATAAAAATTTAACTATTTCCTTACCTAACACATTTTTCACATTCAAGAGATTTAAATGATTTTTTTTACAAATAAATGAACTTAAAAATACATTTTGTATGGTAGGTAGTTTGAATAAATGGACCATAAATTATATATATGTAAAAGTGTGAACCTATAAAATAAGTTAGCATGACATTTTGATTATTTTACTTCTATAAATTAGATGTATTAATTACATTTTTAAAAATTAATGTGTTTTAATCACTTTAGTATTTTATTTTTGAATATTATTATCACTTTTTGTAAATTTTTGTATTTTGGATAATATTTTGAAGAAAAAACTTAAATATGATCTATTTAAACTTTATTAGTAAGTAATTGCTAGATGTTTAAAGAGAAAAAAAAATTAAAAAAATATAGTGATTAAAATACTAAAATTAATCTAAAATAATTAAAATTTCTATAAATATAACGAAAATATATTAATTTAAAATTAAATAATAAATATATTTAATTTATAAAAATAAAATAATTTGCTACTATAAATTACACAGCCTTTTTCAAATGAGAGAACTTCAAATCCCAAAACTATTTTTTAAAAGGGTTTGGTTATGAGGTAAAAATAGGAAAATAGAATGATTAATACTCGCGCGCTGAGAACGAAAAAGATGAAACATTATGACTTCACGAGGGGAGGGAGGGAGGGAGGGAGGGTAATACTTTTTCCAGATGTAAGCGGAAAGTTTTCTGTCGAATTCCTTTTCAAAACACATACCAAAGACGCGAAAGTAGGAAATTGATTACGCTCATATTCCAATCAAACAAGTTGGTTTGTACTCTTGTCCGAATAGATGAGGATTTTTGAAGCTTAAACTACAAATCTTTCATTCAAAAAATCATTAGTGATCATCAATAAATCAAATTGATTTTATCAACTAGACTGTGTCAAGTAGGTATATATATATTAATAATTGTAATCGCTTTAAAAAAAAGTGAAAAAAATCAAATATAACTAAAAATTACACAAAGTAACAAGAATCCAACTTGTTTATCCAATGCAATCTAATATATTTTTCTTTTCTTTTTCTTGAAAAAACCATCCATTAATTATAACTAGATATTATAAAAGATAAAAGTCACCAGCTAAGGAAGAACAAAAATTATAAAAGTGCCTTTAACATGCCCATTCAATGGCCATTTAGCTAATGAATAAGTAAATACATTTATATCCCTAGCTACTTATTTAGCAAAAAATAATAATATTAAATTGGTTAAATAAATTTTAATTTGTCTATAAATTGTTGAGCTTTCCACGATATTATAAAGTTATCTTCAAATAGAGCTCTGGTAATGTTTAAACTATCTCCTTCAATGAAGGTTAATTTAAGATTGATTTTAAGAGCAATATGCATGGAGAGTAGAAGAATCCTTGCTTCTTTAACTTTTGGTGAATCTCCTTGAAATAATTGAGTAAAAATGTAAATGATATCACCTGAGTGATTTCTAATGATTAGGAGTAGTTTGATTCATACCTTCTTGCATTGTTGTATCAAAATTGATTTTTAAAAAAACCCAAAAGAGAAGGTTTTCAAGTTGATGAAATGTTCTTTTTAAATATTGTTTCAAAAGAAAGCAAAGACTGAGCATTTAACTGTGGAGAGATAATGGTTTTAAACTCTGAGAAACAAACATTTAAATTGTGGATAATTTGCTCAACTTATAGAGAGAACTCATCAAAAATGATGTCATTTCTTAATCTCCAAACTTATCAAAAATGAGTGTCCCAGCTAATAAAGTTTCCAATAAAACTTAAATTGGCATAGTTTTGTGGATACGTGAGAAGTTAACAAATTAGTTCTTCTAATGAGTTGATGTGATTGATGGATAAAGATTGAAACAGTTTTTTTTTTGGTTGCCGTAGATATTATGAATAAATTGAATAAGTATCTTGATTATTTAATTTAGTTGATTTAATTTTTTACTGTATTCATCGTTAAAAAAAATATTTTTGAAAAAAAATATTATAGTAGTCTAGTTTTGTATCGCGCTTAGTTTAACGAAAGACAAAAGACATTTTGGAATATTTAAGTGGGATCCAAAAGTAGGACGTTGATGCTAAAACTAGTTCTTGACTAAACAGGGCGGCCCTTAAGTAGCTCAAATTGTACTAGTTTGCTTCTCAAGGTTTACTTAAGGAATAGGTCTTGGTTTCGAGAGTTGGAAAGAGCAAAACAAACACATATCAGGAAGAGGTTGTCTTGTCTAGGTAGGAATTAGCTTGGGCATCAACACCTTATCCTTGGGCCTCACGTGAATATCTCGAGATGCCTTATACCCTCCGTTGAGTTAGGCACGATGCAAACATCAAAATGTGTCATTTTTGCTAAAAATATCTACGTAGGGGGCCAGGACTACGACGTTGTTGCTCAAGCTAGTTTATATACTAGTAGGGTGGCCCTAGATACCAACTTCTAAGAATCTGTGTCCATAAGGGTAGGCCATAGGTTCGAAGCTGGGAAGTGCTAAAGAAATGTGTGCCAAGTTGGGGCCACCCTACTAGTATATAAACTAACTTGAGCAACAACGTCGTAAACTTGGGCCCCCACGTAAATATCTTTAGCAAAAATGACACATTTTGATGTTTGTATCATGCCTAACTCAGCGGAGGGCACAAAACATCTCAAGATATCCACATAGGGCCCAAGGGTAGGGCATTGATGCTCAAGCTAGTTTATGATTAGACAGGGCGGCCCATTCCTGACACGTGTTTCTTTCTATCTCCGCAACTCTTGAATCCAGAACCTAACCCTTAAGTAGACCTTAGGAAACAAGCTGGTACCATTTGGGCTCACACGTGGATATCCTGAGATACCTTGTGTCCTCCATTGAACTAAACGCGGTACAAACAACATACAAATGAGTACTTTAATCTTAAATTTTTTGAATTATATACCTATAATATATAAATTATATGATTATAAGTGTTGAGGTTTAATATTTTGATAAATCATAAGTGATTATTTTAATAATTATATGATTAAAAATATTTAATTGTTATAATAAATAATCTATAAATTAAGATATTAAAATATTTATTTTAAAAAATACAAAAATTAACATACCTAACATAATAATTATAAAATTAAACTCATTTAGGAAAATTATTGGATTTCCGGAACAAAACCTTTGTACTCTTAAAAATATGATCTAATTTATTTTTCTTAATTCTTGGTTTTTTTTCTTTCTTTCTTTACTCACAAATGGAAAATTTGGGGAGTTACCGCGAGTCTGCAAGGAAGCTTCCAAGTCATTTCCCAGCTCTCTCTCTCTCTCTCTTTTGTTTGGGTATATGGAGACTCGGAGACAGATTTCCGTTTCGTTACAAGAGTCAAGAGATGACGAATTCATGATTGACGGATGATAAACTCCTCCAGGTCAGATAAGCAATTTCAGGGCGCGAACTATCACCACGAAAAAACCGCCACAGTCAAACTTTTAATAGACGAAAAGGCCCTCATTAGCTTCGAAATAATGACAGCTTGTACAATTGTACCCAATTTCTTAGCCGCTTAGGTATTCTCACAACGCCCAGGAATCTCATATAGAACCTGAGTCATTGCGTTGTTTTTCCGAGGGATCAAACACCACGAATACCGTACAAAGCCCCCTTCTTCCCATCGGCTCCTCTCTATCTCTCTCTCTCTCTTACTGAAAGGTCTGTTTTCTTTTTAATTCTCTCCCCATTTGAATGGTTGGAATATTTCCTTCGTGAAACTTCGATCGTTCTCTCTGAATTTTCTTGTTAGTCGACATCCAAGGTGATTTCTTTTGAGGAATATCATTTCAAATATTTTTCTCTAATTTTTAGGGAATCCTATATTTCGACTCCGTTAGCATGCGTGTCTACTGATGTAGAATATCACGTTCCCTTGCTCTTCACACTGTTGTTGAATTTTGTTTTCGACTCCGAAATTATTGGACGAATGCCTTGCTATTTTAGGGTTTAAAAGTTCTTGATGATTGTTTAACTTATTTTTTTGGAATCTTATTCAGGTTGTTAGCTTCAAAGTATGGGATTCAATTCGGTTTATCGCTGCTTAAAAGAACTCTTCCCTCGGGTATTTATGCCACCAAATCAAGGCATTTTAAATTGATTGTTATTTACTCTTTTTATTTCTCTCTTTTATTGTTATAAATTCTGTTATTGGTATTGGTAATCACTGAATTATAAATTTGGATCTATAATTTTGTCAGTAATATTATTTATGAAATCTGCAGTCAAGTTCTTATTGTTGGTATGTTTTGTTGCAGTATTGTGATGTTCCTCTTGGTAGAAATATTGACATGTATTTATTGTTCATCATCTATACAGTTATTTTGATTTGTATCATGTGTTCTACTCAGGTTGATGATCGAATCCTGAAGGCTGTTGCCATTGAAAATTCAAAGGACGTTGATGCTGCTGTGAATGATATTCTGACTGAGGTTCTTCCTTACTTGTATGCAAAGTCTGTAGGGAACGAGGAAGCTGATTTGGGGTCCTCTTCAGTGCTAAGATCTACAACCGGTGAAAATTGCAATAGTTCTGATAGTAATGGTTCCTCTCATGATTATCCTACAGGGGCAGATGATGCTGACAAGGATGCTGAAATTTCAAAATCCTTGGTTGTTAATAATGATAAATGTTTGGAGCAAAAAAATGGTGGTTGTTGTCAATCACTTGAAATATCCACAAGTGATGAGTTGATTTTGTTTGGGAGGACTAAGACCAGAAGTGTCTCTGTTCTCAAGCAGGGTAATCACATTACCCAGGTGGATGAAGAAGCGCATTCCAGTGTAGAAACTAATGTTTTTGTTTCATGTGAAGGAAATGATAGCAGAAGTGAACCTCATCAAAACGCAGTTGGCATGGCAACCTCCTCAATTAATGAACATGGCTATGTTGGAACCTTAAATGATCAGTGTCATGAATTAAGAGATCTTGATGCTGCAGATAATGGTTGTGATCTTGTTAATCTAGGAGGAAACCATAAAGGAGATTCATGTTTGGATGGTTCTTTGTTGGATACTGAGAGTTCTGCACAAGAACCAGTTTCTCAACCTGCGCAAGGACAGATACAAGATGCATATGAATGTCGTTCTACTTCCAACCAAGATCTTGCTATCATGGGACACCTATTTCTTCCTATGTCTGTAATAAATCAGATGATAGATGCTCCAAAATGTGATCTTCAATCAGGATTTTGTTCTGTACCTCTTCCTCCATCTGAACAGGACTATTGTGTCAGAGAAATAGGTGAATATGAGAATGAATTCACCATGAACTCTACAGATACATTATCTAGTCAAGTGTGTAGCATTGATATTCTTGAGGAAGTTATTGAAAATGCTAAGAACAACAAGGTACTTAAGATATACTTGGTTCTTTTGATAACTTCACTATAGTGCATACATCTAATAAGCTACTGCTTGTATGTCTTTTACACTAAGGGAATGCCAAGCGGTTTTTTTACTGAGTATATCTTTTATCTTAACTAGTGTGGCTATTAAATGGTTTCAACTTCTGGTTTCCCTCTTCCCATTTTTTGTTACATTCTTCTGCACTCAGAAATTCAGACACATACTTAACTATATATTGCCTAAGTTAAGGCCTTTATTCATTGTACTTATCATGTGGATTTTCTAATCACTTAAAAATTTGTGCAGAAAACCTTGTTTTCATCCATGGAGTCTGTTATGGGCATGATGAGAGAAGTGGAACTCCAGGAGAAAGCTGCAGAACGTGCAAAAGAGGAAGCTAGTAAGGGAGGTTTGGATATTCTGGTAAAGGTTGAGGAACTCAAACAAATGTCAGCACATGCAAAGGAAGCTAATGACATGGTATATCATATATGATGTTAGATGTGATTAATGTTCTAAATTGTTTACTTCAAATAATCTGTTATAAATAAATGGGAAATGCTCAGATAGATTTTTTTTTTGCACAGCATGCAGGAGAGGTATACGGGGAGAGGGCCATTTTAGCAACTGAAGCAAGAGAGCTCCAATCTCGACTTCTCAACTTATCAGAGGAAAGAGATAAATCACTTGTGATGCTTGATGAGGTTAAAATTTATTTCTCATAGTATCCTCATCGTCAGCTAAATATAATGCCAACTTGCCTAGTTGTATTCCAATTTTTGAGTTGTTCTTTGATGTACAACAATGTATTTTTATCATCACCTTATCTTTTTGCAGATGCACCTAACCCTTGAAGCAAGGCTTGCGGCTGCAGAAATAGAAAGGAAGGCAGCAGAGCAGGAGAAGCTCCAAAAAGAAGTAACTGCACGAAAAGCTCTTGCTAAACAAGAAGTTATTATGGATAAAGTGGTTAAGGAGGAAAAGTTGTTACAAGAGGAGGCAGAGGAGAATTCCAAGGTAGCAACTTTTTCTTTATGATCTATTCAACATGCACCTATACATGGGCAGTTGTTTGCTGAATTTACAATTTTTTATTTTGCTTTGGCATCATTGCAGTTAAGGGAGTTCTTGATGGACCGAGGTCGGGTTGTTGACATGTTACAGTAAGTTATTAATATGCCAAGTATCTACTTAGTTAACATGACCTATATCGTGTGGTTATCAATTTTTATTTTGCCCAATTCTGCTGACTTTTATCACCAATGTGCTTCAAAACAGAAGCTACTGCCTTCTTATTTGTCCTGAAATTGTCTTTATAATTGCTGTATCATTCATTCTCCCAAGTTCTGCAGCTGTGCTATAAGCATACTTCTATTATTTAATATTCTTATTGATTTGGAATGGATATATAACCACCTAGCATGACTATTATCCGTTGCTTGCAGAGGAGAAATCTCTGTTATATGTCAAGATATTAGTTTGATGAAAGAGAAGTTTGATGAGCATGTTCCATTAAGCAAGTCAATTTCGTCTAGCCAAACAAGTTGTATCTTGGCCGCCTCTGGCTCATCCCTGAAAAGTGTGGCATCTGCTTTGCTTTTAGAGCAGGGAGAGTTATCTAAGAAACTTAAGAATGAAAGTCCAGTTTCTTCAGTTGATGACCAATTGCTAGAAGTGATTACTAAAGAGGAGATTTTGGAGCAAGGGGAGTCACCAAGGAACTTTATGCCTGGAAATCCACATCATTCAGTCAATGGCGAATCGCCAAAAGTGATATCTTAAGACAGGAGATGCTTGGGTGATCACAGAGAACTTTTGGAAGATGGGCGGCATATCTTCGAGATTTGCAGGTTTAGGGCAATGGAGAAGAAGAGAAGCTTGAAGGAGAAGAAATATTGAAAAACTGAATATCATTTCGTAACTATTTTGTATCATTCTCATTCATGGAATCAAGTGTGATACATTGATGTATTTAAAGACTAATTCATATGTGTATGATAGAGAACTTTTGGAAGATGGGTGGGATATCTTCGAGATTTTCAGTTGTATGGCAATGGAGAGAAGAAGAGAAGAAGGAGAAGACGTATTGAAAAACTGAATATCATTTTGTGACTATTTTTTATCATTCTCATTCATGGAATAAAGTGTAAGACATCGATGTATTTATAGAATAATTCGTATGTACTAATTACAATTGTATTACGTGTTTGAGCTAATGTGCTGTAGTAGAAATTCTCTTGTAAAATCAGTTATATGTGCGAGGGAAATTAATTAAAATAGGTTAAAAAGTTATATCCTATTATCAAAATAAATTAAAGTATAAAAAATTATAAATTTAACCTATATAATATATTATTAATTGATAAAGAAATTATAATGAATAAATCATAAAAAAATTAAAAAAGATAAAAAAATAGATATATTTATTTAAGAGTAATTCAAATATTAATAAAAATTTATTTAAAAAATGAATTGTTACATTAATAAAACTAGCATTGTTAGATAATAGAATAATAAATAAAAATGTGTTTTATTATGAATAATTCGTGGTAATTTAGGATATCAAAAACTAAAATTTATAGTATATTTTATGTTTGTTATTAATATTCATGATAAAAATTTAAACTAAGTGTTAAGTGAGCTTATGAATTTGAAAAGGATATTTAATGAAAAAAGTAAATCATTTATTTTTAATATATTATATAATGGGTTATTCATTAACAAACAAACATAATAGTTCAATATATAGATAAAATAAATTTATAGAAATATATAAAACTTTTCAAGAATTTGAACAAATAATAAAACCAAAAATACTAACAAATTTTGAAATAACAAAAGAATGTCACTTAAATATTAAATAAAAACTTCTAATATTAGGAAGAAAAAATAATAATATACAAAAATTTATTTTTATAGATCATGAAATAAAAACTTTTAACAAAGAAAAAGAAGTTCAAGTAATGTAAATAATGCAAGCATTACTTCATGGTGTTATATTAGAAAGAAATTAATATTTAAAGACAGATTAAAAAAATATACAATTAGAAATAAATTGAAGCTTATTAAACATAGAAAATAATCAAGTAACATTAACGAAAACTTTAAGACTTCTAAGAGAAAATAGACTTAATCCAATAATTAAACACAAAGTATATATAAGGTATAATTGAAATACAAAAAAAAATTATTAAAAGAAATAAATGAATGTGGTTATAATAAATTACAACAAAATTTACATATGAAATTTACATAACTGAAAAAATATGTATATAATATACATAAAAACAATGATATTATAGGTCATAGACATGATCATATAGAAGAATTAAAGGTAGAATCACCTAGAAGATCAAACGCCCATGTACCTAAAAATGATTAAAAAATGAAGAAAAAAATAAAGAAAAAGAGATCATTCTAATTGAATGGAATATAAAAAGAATAATTCATGAATCTTGAAAATAAGAATATGGAAAAATTAATTAATTTGTTAACACTAATCGATGAAAAACGAGAAAAATATTATGATAAAAAGATTTGTACAAACAAAGAAAAAGATAATATGACAATAATCAATACGACTTAGTTTGAACCAAAAATCATAACCAAAAAAGGTTATACAAAACTAATTTCATTATCAATTTCTTACCAAGAACAAACATTTGATTCACATAGGTAAGAAAGAAATAGACAAAGGATAAGAGAACCTGATACTTCCAATAGAAAACAAACACTAAAAATAAAAGAATTGTTACATTGAAGAATGATATTATACCAATAAATTTACTAATGGGCTTCAATATAAGAAAAAAAATTTAAAATATTTTTCACAGAAATCAAAAATCTTAGAAAAAACATTTAGGATGAAACTATAACCAATTGAGGAATCAAATATAGATGATACTTATAGTATTTATCTATTGAAAGAAACTAAAAAGAAAATAATCGACTCAGAATATGGGTACTCTTCATGAAAAGATGAATTATTTATATAATATTATAAATCTAAATAGTATCTATATTAAGGTAGAATTAAAATTTAAAGGATACCAATTATTATTTAAATGTATGGATAGATACATGAGCTAGTATATATGTAACAAGTAAATATGTATTCCCAAAAAAATAATGAAAATAGGCACCATAAGATTTAATTATAAAAATTGTTAATAATACTACAATAAATCTTAACAATGTTTTAAAATATATATAATGATAGGAGGAGAAATTTTTTATATTCCTATCATGTATCAACAAGAAACATGAGTTAATTTATTAATAAAAAATAATTTTTTTAAACTTATATTAACATTTTACACAATATTTAGACAAAATAAGTCTAACAAAACTAGATGTAGAAACCATGAAACCATTTATGCATCAAAAATAAGAAAAGTTTTAACTGTATCAAACTCAACTTTTATGCAACAAAATAAAAAAGCGAAAATGTGATGAGATAAATACAAAGCAATAAAAATATTATTTAAAAAATATTTCATTAGATATAAAAAATAAAAAAATTATTTTTTTAATGAAATATATTAAGATAAATCCCTAATAAGTATCAAAATATTATTAAAAATATTAAGCTGAGAAAATTTTTACATTCAAAGATTAATACATCTAAAGTAATTCCCAACATAAAATTAAAAAAACCTAACAGGGTTATTAGAGTAAAAATAATAGTTTATAATCCAAAAAAATGATTGAATTTGAAAAACAAATTCACGAAATTTTGGAACGAAAATTCATAATACTAAATAACTCATCTCACTTTAGTCTCACATTCTCAGTTTAGAAAGAAAGTGAAAAAAGAAGAGGAAAAAAAGAATGGTAATAAAGTTTAAAGCTTTTTATAAAGAAACAATTGACAATAAATAATTTATTTTAAATAAGAAAGAACTAATATTAATAATATAAGGAAAAAAATTTCAAGTTTTATTTGTAAAAGTGAATTTTAGCAAATAAGACTATATTAAGAATATCAAAAATTAACTGTATTTAGTTGTCTCCAAGTAAAGTTCCAATGAACTATTGTACCATTTGGATTAAAACAAGTTTAAGGTATCTTTTAAAAATATATGGATAACATCTATAAGAAATTACAAACATTATTTTGGTTTTTAATAATAAATTAAATAAATATTATTTGGATATTATTAATATTCAAAAAGAATGCAAGAAAGAAGACATTATACATGCTAAAAATAAAGCAGTAATTGCTCAATAGAAAAATAAGTATGTAGGGTTAAAAATTGAAAATAGAAAACATAATCTATAACCCCACATACTAAATAATATTCGAGTATGTCCTAGTGAATTAAAGGATAAAAAACAATTACAAAGATTTCTAGGATGTTTGACATATGTTGAAGCAAGAAACTTGTAAAAATACGAAAAACCTTACAAGTAAAATTAAAAAAAAAGATCATATATGAAAATGGAAAGAATAAAATACTCTGTACATAGATAAGGTAAAAACACGAGTAAATTTTTTACCAATATTATACCATCAAGGTCCAAATGATAAAATGATAATAGAAACATATATTTTACAAGAATATTGAGGAGTAATTTTGAAAGTCAAAGTAGATGACAAAGATAAATATCTTTGTAAGTATACTTCATAATCTTTTCATGGTCTAGAATTAAATTATTACAATAAAGAAAAAAAAATATTTAATTGTTAAAAAATTATTAAAAAATTTGCAATATATGTCAAGAGTTCCAAACTCATTGTTATAACTGATAACAAATTTTTTGGTTATTTCTTAAGAGCTAATATTGTAGGTGATTATAAACAATGAAGATTAATCAAATGACAATAATGACTTAACCACTACAATTTTAATGTTAAACATCTCATAGTAAACAAGAATAGTTTAGCTCTTATCAAAAAATTATTACGTCTAATTATTCAAGATCAAGATAAAGGAAAAGGAGATAAAAATCTTTCAGGAACAACTCGAATTTTTATATCTCGAGAATTCTCTTATGAAGACAAGAAATAAATATGAAGAACTTAATTATTCAAAGAAACTCTTAGAGCCCAAAATCTCTAAAGAGGAATACTCATCAAAAATTCAATTTAAAGAAAGTAAAATTTTTAAAGAAAGAATGCAAGATGAAAAGAAAGAATCTAACATATATTTCTTTTAAAACTTGTTTTTTTCTTAATGTTAAAAATTAAACTCATTATACGAAGTGAGTTATGTCAACGTTTCTTAAACTTAGAATTACAAAAATAATATTCTTATGTTCAACTTATATATTTTCATTAAAAAAAAGCACTATCCAATAGCATATTTAAGATATTAACTTACGAGATGGATCATATAATAATAAAAATAAATAATGAAGAGTTATTGTGATTATAAGTACTTATTTTATTTTTATTTATAAAAAAATATGTTATATTATTTTATTATAATATTAATTAATTCAAATTATTAAATTTATTGTGATTTTTTTAGTGACTAATGCCTAACAATTAAAATTTATATGGATACAATTTAATTTTATACATATAATTTGTTAAAACATTTATAAATATTACATATAAAATTTTATAAGATCCTTGATATATCATAAATATTTTACATTAAACATCTTGTTGTATGTAATTAGAGTTCATATTGATTAATTGAAATTCATTTAATATTAATTTAATTTATCTTATTATAATTTACAAATTGTCAAATACCTAGAAAAGCACTCTTTAACGGTTTTCACGTTCTAAAATGAGTTGCGGTTGAACCACGTAAAACATGGACAAGATTTGAATAACTGTTACATTAGTAGTATAATTAGTTAATTTTTTTTAAAAGAGGTGTGACATGTTCAAATCACTAGAAGAAAAAAATGGTTTAAAACGTAATAAAAATATATATGTTTATGATTGAAAAAAATGGTAAATTATATGGGATCAAAAAAATTAAATTATTTTTAACAATTTAATTTGACCCAATCTGATTTATAAAATTATTAAATTGTTCAATTCTAAGTACATCAATTACATTATTATATTTTTAATTTACATTTTACAAATACAATAGTACATGTGATTAGAAAATAAATCTCTTATTATTTAACATGATATTTTTAATTAAAAATAAATAAATAAATAAAAATATTATTATTGGAATGTACATTTTATTAATTAAATTGAAAGAGGTTAGTTATATATCAAAAATTAAATTGTTTGATGGGTGATGATATTAAATAATTTTAATATATATTTTAATGCTTGGATTTTAAACTGTTATAATTAGATTTATAAGATGGGATAGATTTTAATGATTCAATTTTATATATTTGAAAAATTCGGTTTGATTTGTTGAATGTTGTAAAATTCGAACTTGACCGTGTTCTCATCAACCTAAATGACTGACGTTATACCGAAGAAATTAAAAATGAGACGTATAAAATAACTGAATCAGTACAACGAGCGATTCAAATATCACGGTAACGATAAACTCGCGAGGGCAGCGAGACCAAGTACGCATCCGATTTTGCCGCCATTGTGCTCTCTCCACAGCCACGCATGTGTTCAAGTAACTATGATGAATGGATAGTTCACTAGCAAAAGAATAGAAAGAAAAAAAAAAAGAATTAAAATTGCTTGACTATCCTAAGTTCCAAATTCATCTCTTTCGTACAGTACAGTGCGGCTTCTCTGATATTCACTTTGAGCATAATCCAAAATTATAGGTACATCCTCACTCAATGCTCTGTTATCCCGCTCGTTTTTTATTGGCTAATCTCATTTCGTTTCTGAGAAAATATGGGATTTCATCTCTCTCCGTATCATGATCATAGGAAAGGAAGTCCGATTTCTGATATCATCGTTTTGTTTTGAGTTCGGTCTATTGCATTTTGAATGCATGTGCTGGACTGTAAAAGTTTAATATCTATTTCTTCAAGTAACGATGATTTCATATTTCACACCAATTAAAGAAATATATATTGGTTAGTTTTTCCAGCAGCATGCGAGTATACATCATCTGCTAAACGAGATTGCCTATTTTAGTCTCGATTTCATATCAACAGCAATTTGCAGACAAGGTGAGACAATTTTAGCTATCTCTGCGGTTCTCATGAATACTTTTAAATATTATATTTATAGACAGTGAGTTGTGTCAGTTAGTATGTGAACAATTTTTATTGAAATTGCATTAGTTATTGTTCAGAAATATTTAAAATAAATAATTTTAAATTTATTAATATTAGATACAAATAAATAAACAAATTATTTGTATTATACTTACTATGATATTTTCAAAGTCAACTCACAAATTAAAGAGAAATTTAAACATTTAAAGAGAAAACTCTCAACTCATACTCAAACTGAGAATACAAAGACTTATTTGTTTTTTTAATGGAGTGATTAAAACAAATGCAAGAGAGTTTATTTATAATACTCATCATGCAAATATAAAACTAAGAAATAATTCTAACCATACAAATATTATCTACACACTTCTCTTTTCTACGACCTTCAATCACCCTATTTATTCATCCTTCAATCACCCTATTTATTCATCCTTCAACCACTTTATTTATTTCTCTACACCCTTCAATCACTTCATTTATTTCTCTACATCCTTCAACCACTTCATTTATTTCTCTATATTCTTCAATCACTTTATTTATTTCTCTACTTTTTTAACCACTTCATTTATTTCTCTACATCTTTAATTATTATGTTGGTGTTGATTTTCAACACTATCCCTCAACACCAATTCTCACTATTTGTATTGTGTTAAGCTGATAGCGAAACATTTCGAACTTGCCAACGTTTAAGCTTTTTGTGAACAAGTCCGCAACTTGATCATCTGTCTTGATTTGCCTCATTTCAATTTCTTCTTGTAGAACATTTTCTCTGATAAAGTAATAGTGTACTTCAATATGCTTAGTTCTTGCATGAAAGATCAGATTCTCTGCCAAACAAATTGTCGATTGATTGTCACAATACAACAGTACTCCATAATCTACTGGTTGATGTAGATTATTCATTAGCTGTATCAACCATGTACACTCTTGAGCTGCCATTTCCGCTGCTCGATACTCAACTTTAGTGGTTGATAATGATACCGTTAGTTGTCTCTTGCTACATCAAGAAATTGTTTCAGAACCCAGCTTAAACACATACCTTGTTATTGATCTCATGGTGTCATGATCTCCTATATAGTCTGCATCGCAGTAACCAACTAACTTGTAGTCTCCACATTTCTTGTACAAAAAACCATAGTCAATTGTACTCTTAACATATCTCAGTATTTGTCGAACTGCATCCAAATGAGGCTTCTTTGGATTTTGCATGTACTGACTCATCACACTAACTGCATAAGAAATGTCAAGTCGAGTCAAGGTTAAGTAGATCAGACTGCCTATCAATTGTCGATACATTGTTGCATCTTCCAAATATTTTCTTTCATGTGTACACAATTTGGAATTTGATTCATCGGTGTCAAAATCGACTTGCATTCAATCATTCTGAACCTCTTCAAAAAATCTTTGGAATATTTTTCGCTGACAAAGAAATATTCCTTCTTGTGTGCGATCAACCTCTAAACTAAGAAAGTGTTTGAGCTGGCCAAGTTCTTTCATCTGGAAACGGACTGGCAAATTCTCCTTCGTTCGAAGAATTTCTGCCTCATCATCACCAGTTATGATTAAGTCATCCACATACACTAGCACAATAGCTAGCTTTCCTTCATTGGCTTTAACAAACAAGCTAGAATCTACAGGTGTTATTGAATAACCACTTTGTGTTAGAAATTCAACAATCTTACCATACCATACCCTGGGTGCTTGTTTCAATCCGTATAGTACTTTCTGCAGCTTACACACATATTCAGGATGATCTTGGCTCTGAAAACCCATTGGTTGGATCATGTATATCTCCTGATTCAGCTCTCCATGAAGAAAAACATTCTTCACATCCATCTACCACAACTTTCAATCTTTGTTGGCTGCAAGTGCAAGTAGGACTCGAACAGTTGTAAGTTTCGCCACTGGACTAAACGTTTCATCATAGTCTAGTCCATACTGTTGAGAGAAACCACGAGCTACCAATCGTGCCTTGTACCTCTCGATTGACCCATTTGGTCTGCGCTTTATCTTGTAAACACACTTGCAGGATATGGGTTTCACATCTCTTGGCTTTCGCACCAGATCCCAAGTTTGATTTTGCTGAAGTGCATCGATCTCTTCTTTCATAGCTATCATCCTCTCAAATCTTTGCGATGTTTCTTCAAACGTCTCAGGTTCTATTGCTTCTTTAATTATGGTTGTGTTGACATATTTAGGATTTGGCCTTCGTGTTCTTATTGACCTACGGAGTTGAGATTGTGGAGTTGATTATTTTATTTCACTAGGCCCACCTTCTTCATTTAGTTGTTGATATATGCTAGTTTGCCAAGGATTCTGAGTTACTCTTTGTTCGGCACCATCATCGTCTAGATCTCTAGATTCGTTTAAACTTGGTTGGAATTGAATAGTATGTTCCCCCATCTTTTGTTGTAGCTTATCTCCAAATTCTCTTGAGTCGGCAATGCTTCTTTCTTTGATGACCACCAAGAAGATGCTTCATCGAACACTACATCTCGTGAAGTGTAGCATCTTCCACTCGTTGGATCACAACATTTCCACCCTTTTCTCTGGCTGTCCTATCCCATAAAGATACATCTAATAGCTTTCTTGTCAAATTTGCTCCGTAAATAATCAGGAACAAATACATAACACATACAGCCAAATACTCGAAAGTAGCTAACTGTAGGTTTCATGTTCCATAGTTTCTCAAAGGGTGAAACAAATTCTAACCTTGGTTGAGGAAAGTCTGTCGATCACAAAGGCTACAATCCTCATCGCTTCAACCTAAAACATCCCAGGTACATTCTTTTCATGTAGCATACTCCGACAAATTTCTGCAAGATGTCGGTTCTTTCTCTCTGCTACACCATTTTGATGTGGCATGTTGGCACAAGTGTACTAATGACGTGTTCGACATTCCCTTAGGTATTGAGAAAACTCGCTTGAGCTATATTCTCCGTTGTTGTCTGTGCACAAGCAATGGATCTTCTTTCCAACTTCTCCTTCAGTTGACTCTCTAAACTCTTTAAACTTTGAGAATACGTCAGATTTTTCTTTCATAAAGAAAACCCACACATACCTTGAGAAGTCATCAATGAATGTCACCATATATCGCATACCTCCAATTGATGAGGAACTAACAGGACCGAATACATCAGAGTGAACTAACTCTAATGGTTATTTTGCTTTAAACTTCGATTCCTCATATGGAAATTGGTGAGCTTTACCATATTGGCATCTTGCACACACTGTGTCTGTTCGCACGTCTAGTTGAGGAAGCCCTTTAAGCATCGATTTCTTCACCATCACACTTAGCTTGGAATAACTAACGCGATCTAATCGCATATACCATAGATCTGTTGTCTCATTTCTTCTTGTCTTGTCTACATATATAGATTCTGCTGGCATTATGTAGACTGATTCCAATCGTTGCCCTTCCATTGTCGGTGTTTCTGAGATTTTGAGATCACGATACACCTTCACGTCTCTGGGACTGAACAAGACATAGTGGCATGATGATGTTAATTGAGTCACAGATAACAATTTTTTCTCCATTCTTGAGACATGATAAACATCTTGAAGTGGTACTTGGTTAGTACTATATCGAGGCGTAACTATCGTCTTACCGATGTGGGCTATCGGTAACCTTGAGTTATTAGTTGTCACCACTACACGACCTCCCTTGTACTCAGACATGCTTTCCAACTTCTATTTATCATCTGTCATATGATTTGAGTAGCCTGAATCTACCATCCAATCATTCTTATAGTCAATCTGTTTTGATGTTGTCACCGTAAGAGCTAATTCTTCTTCCTCTGTAGCAAATAATGTTTCGGCATCCCAACCATCTTCGCTATGCTCCTTAGAACTGGAAGTAGTTGTATTGCTTTCAACAGGCTTTTTCTTACTCTAACAATCTTTTTCCATGTGACCTATCTTCCCGCAGTTGTAACATTCATCGTCAAATTTTCTATTGTTATTGCAATTCTTCCAAGCTCCTCAAGATGAAAGCCTCCCTTTCCTTGAGGAATTTTTCCTTTGTCGTCATCATTTTTATATCCATTTCCATTGTACCGCTTGAAAGTGCCTCTACTTTTGCTAATGTAGAGCGCTTCTTCTTCACCCTTCAACAAGGCTCCTCCCATTTTCTTAGTCATAGCTTCTTGATCGGCCAGCAAATTCTCAAATTCAACAAGAGATAGTTGTGTCGGCCATCCTTGTATAACGGTAACAAACCCTCGATATTCGAGTCTCAAACCATGAATAATTATTCTCTTTATTCTCGTTTCCCCAATAAAAGTTTTTGGATCTAATTCTGAAATTTTGCAGCATAACGACTTTACCTTGTGAAAGTATTGGGAAATCTTCATGTTGCAATCTTGTATCATTCTTCTTTGAAAAGAGTGTAACAAGAGTGTCTCATGCTTCCTTTGGTGTTTTTGCATCCCGAATGTGCTCCAACATTTCGTCTCCAACTGTGGTCTTTAAAGCAAACACCGTTTTGCCTGGTTTAATTTTCCACTTCCACAAGATGTCGTTTTCATCTTCCATTGTTGGTTGTGTAACTTCATCACCACCAACAACATCCCACAAGTCTTGACCTTGTAGGTAAGACTTCATACATGTTGCCCATGTGTTATAGTTTTTGTTGTTGAGCTTCTTGATTCCTCCAACTACTTGAAGATCACCCATCTTGTCGGCAAGACTTCGACTATACTGAACAAGTTTGACTAATAAACTTGCAGAGTATCAAACTCCTCACGACTCAAGATAACTCCACTAAGAACGATCTCTGACTGTCCAACTCTGATACCAATTGTTGAGAAATATTTAGAATAAACAACTCTAAATTTACTAATATTAGATCCAAACAAGTAAACAAACTACTTGTATTATACTCACTATAACACCTTTCAAAGGCAACTCACAAATTGAAAAGAAATACAAACACTCAAAGAGAAAGCTCTCAACTCACACTCAAACTAATAATACAAAGACTTATTTGTTTTTTTGATGGAATGATTAAACCAAATGCAAGATAGGCTATTTATAGTCCTCACCATGCAATGTACACCACACAAATATAAAACTAAGAAATAATCCTAGCCACACGAATATTATCTACACATTTATCTTTTCTACAACCTTCAACCATCCTATTTATTCATTCTTCAACCACTTCATTTATTTCTCTACATCTTTAATTATTATGTTGGTGTTGGTGTTGATTTTCAACAAGTATAACTTTCATTGAGTTCTTGAAGCGTAATAAACATGGAAGTAGTCATGTAATGTAACTGTGAGTCTATTGATGTGGATGCATTATAAGGATATATGGCCCGGATTAATAATAAGGAAGACTCTATCACATATTATTTCAAAGCTGCTTGTATTATTTTATTTAAAAGAAGTTTTCTGTTTTATTACCAGAATTTGAGACGTCCTCACTTCTTTCTAATTATTGTTACAGGGGATTCCCCTTAAGAGAAGAAAATGGCTAATGTTCAAGATATTGTTGTTTCAGCAGCTATTAATATATTGACAGCGCTTGCTTTCCTATTGGCCTTTGCTCTTCTGCGGCTTCAACCCGTTAATGATAGAGTATACTTCCCAAAATGGTATTTCAAGGGCATAAGACAAAGTCCAAGACGCTCAGGAACACATGTGAGAAATGTTATCAACTTGGATTGCACCAGTTATGCCAAATTTTTGAGTTGGATGCCTGCTGCTCTGCATATGCCCGAACATGAGCTTATTGATCATGCAGGGCTTGACTGTGTTGTGTACATTCGGATTTACTTGCTGGGGTAAGCTAAATAGGACATCATTTTCCTACTTGAACCTGTATGTATTTATCTTTCTGTGAATGTGGGAATCCTTTGCAGAACAATTTATTGACTACTTTTCCTTTTCTTTTGATTTTTGTTCGTCAAAATAACTACCTTCATATTTTATGTATAAAATGTTATTCACCTAACATGGATCAAGACGTCAAACTTCTGAAACATCATATGCAGAACTAGTCTTCTTAGTCTTGTTTTTAGTTCCAGGTCAATAATCTGAGCTAATGATGCCCATATGCAGCCTGAAAATTCTGGTCCCCATAACCTTGCTTTCTCTTGCTGTTTTGATGCCTGTCAATTGGACTGCGGGAGATACATTGAAGGGGATAAAAGGTCTAACATTCAGTAATATTGACAGGCTTTCAATATCCAATGTTCCATCCGGATCAAAAAGGTAGGAATTATTTTCTCCGTTGCTTATTCCTGCTTTAAACCCTTTTTTCTGCTCTCTGATTTCTTAATAATTTGCAGTGGTTCATCTGTTACTATGTTATGCAACGACATATTGTACCTTCAAAGAAAATAGTATTTTTTTTATTTTGGATTAATATCTGCCAAGTGCCCGTACATAAACTGTAAAATCCACTTTTTTCTATTAAATAAAGCATTGATGTCACCATGCTTAGAAGTCATCTCAGCTTCATATAATGATTATGTAGGCAACCGTGATAAGATTTCCTCATTCTAATTTCAATCGTTATATTGGTTTTCTTTGTTCAAAAGATTAGTTGCCTTTTATTTCGTTGTTTGTAGTATTTTACCCTTATGCTCAGTTAGCAAGTTCGAAGTGGAAGTGGGCAGTAACATGGATCTAAATTTGAAAACTGTATTTGTTGCTTTCAGGTTTTGGGTTCACTTGGTAATGTCATATATTTTCTCATGTTGGACGTATTATGTGTTATACCAAGAATTCAAGACTATAGCTTCTATGAGGCTTCAATATTTAGCATACCAAAATCGTCATCCAGATCAATTTACGGTGAGGTTATCAACATTAAAGTGGTTAGGGTTGTTCCCTCAGTGTTGTATTTATATGGTAGGTAAAATGTGAATTTGAATTACAAACTAACACGTATATATTTTATATAATTGAATTAATTTCAAAATAACATGTTAACTTTACATATTGTATACATGTACATATATAATTTATGTACTGTCTATATATAAATGAAAATACATTATTTACGGTGTATACATATGTTACGTATACATGATATGCATAACTAGAATGCTAATTTATGGTCAATTTAATTATCTACAATATGTACATACTATTTAAAATCAGGATTAGAAAATGAATGTGGGGCGGAAGAAGTAATGAGTCCAAAATATGTAAAAGGAAGTGTGTGAACATGTGCATGTGAAGGGTTGAGCAACTGAACTATAAGATGAAGACGAGATGATTAAAAAATTTGAAGATGAATTTGAGATGCATTGCCCAATGGGCTGTGTAGATCCATTAAAAAGCACTCTAAACTTTGATCGGTTAATTTAGTCACACACAAATATTGAGAAGTAATTTTTCTTTTTCTCTGCTCACTTTTTTTAATCCTATTCTCTTGTCCAGTTTTATTGTTCTTTTCCACTTATCACTGGTCCCTCTTATACAATTAACTCTTTGATATGTAATGTAATGAAACCTAGCTTTTGACAAATCTCTTCATGTATATGCATATAGTTAGGTTCCATTTTTATAGGTCAAAAATTTCATGTTGAAAAATAACCAATCATGATTAGATATTCTAGGGATTTTCAATTACAACTCCAAAGATACTAATTTTTATGCCGTGACTGAAAATTCATAGACCCATGACTACCGATAGTATGCTAAACTCTCTTCTAGTAATATGTGTTATTAAACTTTTAGATGACTAGATCAATCCACTGGCAAGTAATCCCAAATTTCCATTCTTATTTTTCCCATTTTAGGTTGTACTGCATTTTTGAACTGTTATGGCTGCGTTTGGAACTTGACTTTTCAGGAGGGGTGAGGGGGAATGGGGAGTAAAATTGATATTGTGTTTGGAATTATATAAAGAGAATAAATTTGCCATGTATGGTAAATAAAAGTTTCAAAATACATATTAACCAAAGACAACATTCCTTTCTTTACCATAATCCAAATGGAAAAACAATTTCCCTCCCCATTTCCGTTGCAGAATTCCAGGATCCAAATATAAGGGTACTTTTCTGAATTCAATAACATATATCATCTCCAGCAGTTTAGCTATTAATAGAGATAATAATATCACATTCTTCCAAAGACCGTTTCTATACGTGGCATAGTAAAATCACTTATTTACTTGTATGTGTCAGAATCATACAACATTGATAAGCATAGGGGAAATTTGAGATAGTACTTCAAAACAATTTATGTATGGTCATTTTCATTTTTCCTGCCTTACCGACAGTTATGTCTTAAAACAATGTGGTTTTATGTGTTTGTTATGTTTGTCGTTGCACCTCGATATTTTTTCAATTTTCGTTTTCTTCACATTGAATTTGACCTTGCTCAATTAACATGTTTACTGCATCATTTTATAGGTTCTTGTGAAGAACATTCCCCCAGATCCGGATGAAACAGTCAGTGAGCATGTTGAACATTTTTTTAGCGTTAATCATGCTCATCAATATCTTTTGCATCAAGTATGTAATCTTTTTCAGATTTCTCGATGTTTTTTGCTTAACTAATTAATAAAGTATAACATACTGATGCCTTGACATAAATGAGTAACCAAGTGAAAGTTGTCTTTAATAACAAGAATAGTGATATTGTCACTATACAAATTTTTAATTCCATAAAAATATTTCATTAATGATAACTTTATTCAAAAATGATACATTAATGTATAATTAATATTATGGGTAAAATTAATATTTCATACATTTATATTGTGCCAATAACAAAAGTTATCGTAGAAATATCGTTACCCTTTATAAGAATTCTCAAAAATACAAATTCATCTTCCTTGTTAGCTGATTCATTCAAGTTTTTGTGATGCAATTTATATAAACATACAGTATTCACTCCGATATGCACAGGTTGTATACAATGCAAATAAGCTAGTAAAGTTGGTAGAAAAGAAGAAAAGCTTGCGAAATTGGCTGGTCTACTACCAAAATAAGCATGAGAGAAACCCTAATAGCAAGCCTACTACCAAGGTGTTTTTCTTCTCCTCCATATGACCACATCTGAATTATATGTCTGCTATACATATATTTTTAGCTGATTATGAGTTTAATTGTCCGTGTTTACACTTGAGTTTACCATCTCATGTCACATTGTTTATAGACAGGATTCTTGAGCCTCTGGGGGAAAAAGGTGGATGCTATAGATTATTATACAGCTGAAATTGCAAAGTTAAAGCAAGCAGTGAGTATCTTTATTACAGAAATTGTCTTGGTATTTAATATCATTCAAGATGTCTCCAAAATTACATTCCTGTAAATTATAGTTCTTTTGACCATTTTTTATTGCTATATCAACATATATTTTGAGTTTAGAAAGCTCTTTCATGGAAAATGGGATAAGTCAAACTAACCTTTACATGGAAGTTTCGGTATAGTTATATACTGGGTAATAATCTTGTAATAGTAATCTTATCAACATAAGGTTATATGGGTTCCTCCTCAGTAAAGGCATTGGCCTTCCTAAGGGTTTTGCCACTGAAAATATTTTGTTCTCTACAAACTTTAAGAAGGTTACACTGGCACCTTTCATATCCACCCAACCTTGGCAAGATGGTGTTGGACGGTAGTGGTTTTTGTGTGTCACCAAATAGATCTCTGTGATAGTTTTCCAGTGTTGGTAACAGTGAGCAGATGGTGTTTGGAGGTGGCAGTTGGTGGTAACGGTGAAAAGGAGGAAATGGATCTTCTGCAGAGGTTGAGGAGGAATCCAGCGAGGGGGCTGAAAAACCTTGGAAACAACCCGCTAGTGGTTTATAGCGGTAGATCAACCGGATATGGCAACAGAGAAGGGTTGAATCGATGACGACAATGGGGTAGGTATTGTGGGTAGATGGAGCTAATTGGTATCCGTGGTGGCTCGATGGCTTCAACTTGGGCTAGGGTGTGGTAGCACCGGTGTTCTGATGCTGATGATGGCTTCAGTTGCCGATGGGACTGTAGCAAATGGGTGGTATTGCAATTTGTTTTTTGTTTTTTTTTTTGTCTTTTCTGTACAATCTTTTTTTCTTTTCTAAATTGAATTTAACTTTTTTTATAAGGACAAAATCTCAATTAGGAAAGCAAAATTTGTAAAGATTTGAGTAATAAGGATTGGAAGAAAGAAGAGGAGAGCAGAAAATTGAAATTCGAAACAAGATCAAATGAAATCCTACTAGAGATTGAATTCTCTACAAAATAACTACTAATAATTTAATATATATATATATATATATATATTCTCATCAATCTAGTGTTTGTCTTCATCTCTACATTTACTTTCTCACGTTTCTAAGCATGTGTTTTCTTTTTCTGCCTAGATGTATGACATGATTCATTGTGCAGGAAAATGCAGAAAAAGAAAGGGTTCTCAACGATCCAAAGGCTATAGTTCCTGCAGCATTTGTTTCATTCAGAACACGTTGGGGAGCAGCTGTTTGTGCTCAAACTCAGCAAACAAGTAACCCTACAATCTGGTTGACAGAGTGGGCTCCTCAGCCACGTGATCTTTATTGGGATAATCTTGCCATTCCATATGTTGAACTTGCCGTGAGAAGATTGCTCATTGCTATTGCCCTTTTTCTCCTTATATTTTTCTTTATGATACCAATAGCATTTGTTCAATCCCTGGCTAACATTGAAGGAATTGAGAAGGCTCTTCCATTCTTGAAGCAATTAATAAATAAGTGTGTGCTCCTTTCACCCTTCTTAATTTCCTTTTTCTGTCTAGTAATATCTAATATTTCTTCTTGAAAGCATGCATTTGTTGTATTTGTAATGATGTAATTTTAATGTATTAATACCGTGCAATTTTTATGTCTCAGGTTGTAAGTGAAAAAAATGATTTAATGCATTAACTATATACTAATGAAAAGAAGTGTGGTTTTTATTATGAAATTGGGCAATCCACTCTTTATTGGTGTCCACATTAGGATTCTTACTAAAAATGATCAAAACCAAAACAAAACCAACAAGAAAATTCAAGTGCATATATGTTAATGTTATTGATCTAAGTTTTGCTGACTATTCTTGCTAGTGGGATGAACTTTCTGAGCATCGATGCTATGGTGTTACAATTTTATGGGGTTAATTATTGCCTGACAGTTGTGCGTCAAATACTTGATATTTTTGTTGCAGGAATCTTGTCAAATCCGTTGTTCAAGGATTTCTTCCAGGAATAGCATTAAAGATATTTCTTGCCTTGCTTCCAACGATTCTGATGACTATGTCCAAGGTAGAAGGCTTTACATCATTCTCATGTCTGGAGATAAAATCAGCTGAGAAATATTATTACTTCATACTTGTCAATGTGTTTCTTGGAAGCATTGTGGCGGGAACAGCATTTCAGCAGCTTAATAAGTTCATTCACGAGTCTTCAACAGAGTAATCTTGCATAACTCTTTCTAGTTAAACATTATTCAAAGGGACTAGAAGTGTCTTAATGAGCTCCGAAAAATGCATTGTTTTCCGCTCAACATTGTCAATAAGAGAAATAAGCTCAACATTATCGATACGAAATACTCTCAGCATGCCTAGACTTTAGAATCTAACCTAAAGAGAAATCTGTCTTTGGTGTCTTAATAAGCTCAGCATTATCAATGCAGAGTGGTTTGCATCTATAAATTTTCTTTGGTATGCCTATGATAACTTGTCTATGACAATAATAAATTGATATGCATCAGTATGTCTTTTATGTACTTTAGTCCATTTGATTTTCTCGTGTTTACAGTCTCATGGATAGAATTTTGGGTTGTTGAGTTACCCAGGAATCAACTGATATGTGAATGTTTATATCTGATGTACGATTTCTGATCATTTTCTATCAACTAGGATTTAATCTGAGAGGAAACTTCTACTAATCTAACAGATATACAAAAACAATTTCTATGTCAATTCCAATGAAGGCCACGTTCTTCATCACTTATACAATGGTTGATGGTTGGGCTGGGATTGCTTCAGAAGTCCTCAGGTTGCCTTTGCTAATTATATTCCACCTAAAGAACGCATTTTTGGTCAAGACAGAACAAGATAGGTTGCAAGCAATGGATCCTGGTGGCATAAAGTTTTCTACATTAGAGCCTCGGACACAATTATATCTTCTGCTCGGACTAGTTTATTCTCCTATTACACCCATTCTTCTTCCTTTTATCTTAATCTTCTTTGCATTTGCCTATATTGTTTTCCGACATCAGGTGCGTTAACTAATTGAATGGTCATCTTCTTTATTGTGAACTTTTAACATGCATATCCATAGTAAAGAATGGGAAAGGTGGGTAAAACAATAAAAAAGTGAAGCTTTGAAAGTCCAATAGGTGCTGATGCATGTCCTATTGTAGAATTCATTATGGTCATTTGAATTAACCCTAGGCTTTCTTTCCTGGACACTAAAACATTCTGTTTATGTAAAAAAAATTGTTTATGAAATTTCATAAACAATTTTAATTAATAAGTGGTTTTCTTTTACTTCAGTAATATTTTCTATCTATTTCTGTTATAATGTAACAAACAAATTTACTCATAAAACTAATATACAACGTCATTGGCTAGTTAGTCTATTGAGATTCTGCTTTGAAATGTAACCATTACATTTCTTAAATTTTGAGAGTTTGAATTTTGACTGTACTACAGATTATCAATGTCTATGACCAGAAATATGAGAGTGCTGCAGCTTTCTGGCCTCATGTGCATAGACGCGTAATTATTGGCTTGATTATAGCTCAACTTATTTTGATGGGATTGATTAGCACAAAAGAAGTGGAAAAATCATCATTCTTGCTTATTGCACAACCTATATTGACAATATGGTTCCATATATTATGTAAGGAACGTTTTGAAACGGTATTCACGAAGTTTCCTTTACAGGTTAGTAAGAAACATAAAAAGAAACAAAGATCTATTATTATGTTTAATTTAGTGCCAATAAACACTTGATTTGCAGGATGTGAATTATAGTACTACAACTCTTTAGCATTTGTCATAAATTCTTGTGGCAATGATCTCATTATGACATTTATTGATAGGATGCAATGGTGAGGGATACACTTGAAAGGGCAACAGATCCGACCTTGAATTTGAGAGAATATCTAAAAGATGCTTATGTACATCCTGTTTTCAAGGAAGACGAGGAGAGAGGGGACATATTTGATGAAGAAGAGGGCAGTCCACTTGTGCATACAAAGAGAACTTTTTATCTTGAAAGTAAACGTGTTTCCTGTGCCAGCTCTAAAATGTGCAGTCATCAGATTGAATCTTGATTTTATGTCTTCAATCATTCTTGTACAAAAGATTTATGATATTGGTTATGAGAAGATGAGATATGATCGAAGAAATTCATTGCTTATTACCTATTTAGACGAAACAATAGTGATATAAGCAGCATGACCCAAAAAAAAACATAATAAAAAAAAACAAAGTGGTATAAGCAGTTCTCTTAACCCCGTACTAGAATGTGCACAAAAATAGCTTCTTTCGTCAAGTCACAAGTGCCACATGCGCACAATATTAGAAGCAACTTTGTTGGTGATATATTAGAGGCTTGAAGAGACCAATGATTGATAGTTAATAGCACTTATTCAATTTTCTTTCAATGGCATTTAAATTTTTTTTTTGTTGACCTTGTAACATAAATTATTATACGAATAATAACATTTTAAAGAAGAAAAAAAGAACATCACAGGATGCCAAAATTCTATATTTCTACATTTCTACGAATAATATTGAAATTGAAATAAGTGAAGCAATTTTTTTCTTGTAGACCGATGGCATTAATCATAAATACAAAAATATATTAATTAATTATTAGTAAATGAGAAAAAAAAAACCCTGAATTTTTAGGAGAGGATACTCTCTTCTTTGATTTTATTTATTATAAGTATATATATATATATATAGAAATTATAACATTATTTTTTTCTAAAAACTTTAATTTATGGAGGTATAAATGGATAGTTACAAAAGTACGCAGAAATGGTAGTTCTAATCTCTTTTATAAAACTAAATAAAGCACACGTGTAAGTTCCACGACATCACATACCCAAATTGCATATTAAACTATTTTTAAAATGGATGATTCTGGTGAAGTCTTGTTCCCGTAAATAACGAACACGATCAGTAGAATCTCAGATATTTTAATAAAATACCTCCTATTAATAAGTAGCACAGAATTACTTTAATATTTCTACTCGTTAATTTAATATATTACTTTAATATTAACATATGCGTATAAAAATTTAAAAACTTAATGCAGAGAGCATTTATTTATATTATAAATTATGTTACAATTATTATTTATTAAAATAATAAAATTTATTTTTTATTTATAATTAACTGTCGTGATTATATTAAAAAAAATAATCTTTTTAATACATATGAGATTAAAAAAAATTCATAATCTGAAACGTGTCAACTCTCCATTTCAGCTCCACTGATAAACATTGATCCAATTCCTCGAAAAAATCACGGCACTTCGACAATTACATTGCAACACGCGTCCATGCTTGAACTCAAGACGACACGTCTGCTTCACTAACGATTTAACAAATTAGCCAATTATAAAGCAACGCGTGTCTACCCGCCGCCTTATATAACCTCTAACTAAACACCACTTTCTTTGCCAGTCTCCATGTTCGGGCTCTTCCGAAAAATGAGTGCGACACAGAGACACAAACCGAATCCTCCGAGTCAGGGATTGGACTCGGGTGACTCTGGCATACTCAATGAGCGAGTTCTCGTCCTTGTTTTTGAATCCATCAAATGGGACATTAAAACAATCTGCCTAGTGGCTTCTGTTAACAGAAAGCTCCGAGCAGTAGCAAAAAGACTTCTATGGCGGGAGCTCTGTGTGTATCGAGCGCCGAGAATGATGACCACATTGACTAACGGTGGAACTAATGCTAGAATACACGGTGGGTGGGACTCACTTGTCAAGTTGATGTTTTTTTGCTGTGGATGTGAGTCGACTCGGCATTTCAGAGTTAGTCGACAATTACCGGGTCACTTTACGAAGGTCTGTCGATTTTCGAAAACATCAGGTCGGAGCTTCTTGAGCAAGAGATGTAAAGAGGATTTGTTGTATGTGAGTGACCCGTGTGAGCATCCAATGGGGGATAGAGAAGATGATATAGGGATTTACAGAGGTGTATTTAAGGGATTTATGACATCGAAGACTAGGGCGTGCTTGATTGGACGCCAGGTGGCGCTAGAAGAGAGAGTGAGGTGTCCTTATTGTGGTTCTCGTGTTTGGAGCATGACTACTGCTAGACTTGTGCCGAAGAGTGCCGCCAGGAGGTTAGGCTCTGGCGAAGAAGGGTTGGAGTTTTTTGTGTGTGTGAATGGACACTTGCACGGGTCGTGTTGGCTCGTGCCTTTGACCTCCGACGATGAAGAGGACGAAGGTAGCGATGAATTTGAAAATTCTGGTTAGAAGATCTGAATCAGTTTCATTCAAAAGAGCCAGCATTTTCAACAAAAAAACAAGTAATTTAACTTGGACGATTTTGTAATTCCTATAGTTAAACTCAATGTACGAAAATTGCTCATCGCTTTCGCTCTTTCATTTTTGTCCAACGTAATTCTTCATTATTTGAATACCATTTTGGATTTGTTCAATACTAGAAGCATTGATGAATGTCTGTTTCCTTGTTTGGCTTCTTTCTTATTCCATTATTTTCGTTGCGTTTATTCCATTAATTGCGGTGTAGGTAAAAGATTTAATACAGTGTTTAATAAAAAATATATATATATATATCATATTTAATAATTAAAAATATAGTTTAAATATATATATATATATATTAAAATAATCTTAAATTTAATTTTTATTCACGTCATAATCAAACCTCTTTATTTTAATTATTAATTTCTTATTTTTATCTATTTTATATTTAACTGTAAATAACAATTATATTAATCTCGATTTTTTCCTTTTTATATCTGTTTTATGTGACATTCTTGAAGTTAATATTATTCAGAAAAATTTAAACTGAAAAGAGTTTAAATTTGTTAGCTTAATTTTGGAACTTGGAAAAATAGAAAAAGAGGTCAATTTGTTATAAAGAAAAATTACTGTCTTAACATGGAATTTACTGCTGCCTTTACTTCTGTAAACTCATCTTGTTGCTCTACAATATGCTTTCAGTTGGGGATTTTTTTTTTCCATTGCATGTACGATATATGACATCACGCCCCCAACCACTCACTTGAGTTGGTAATGGGAATACCTCACGCCAAAGAGGTCGTAGTTCGAGCATCATGAGAAGCATAAATTGTAATTTGTTTCACTTGTAGTGGCTTTATAAACCTATCATTCTTCCTAAGTTAGAGGAGTAACTTTGAACCCAAAAAAGAAGATTATGTTATAGGATGCGACTCTGTTAAGCAGTATCAGCAGAAGTTGTGGAAACAAGAGCTGCTTGATGCAAAAAAAAAAAAAACAGAGCCAAAACATTAAAATGGAAATATTTATCGCAAATTTCAGATTTATCACAAAATTAGGCGTCACAATTTGATTAGAAATTACAGCAACCGACAAAACTATGCCACGATACTAATCAATCCTGCACGACGAGTGCTACAAATTGCACAGCCGTTATAACAGACCTATTTGATACAAGCCAAACACTAATCTAGAGATGAGCAGATTTCCATCAGCAAGCCAGTGGTTGAAACCAAAGCATCTTCTCACTACCCATTCTCAACCATCTCCTCTAAAAGGACCCTGAAATAAATATAAAGATTGCTACCATTTCAAATTAACTGCCACATCTAGTATGGTTTCTACCTGACTGATGGTTCTCTGCTTCTCCTCTTGCTTCAACCTATTGGCAACAGACTGGGGATCAAGTCCCTGCATATTTTGTGCTTCACTTTGTTCAGTCCGAACCTCTTGCAACAATGCATCAACCTCTCTAACAAAGTCTACTCTCAATAAAGTGTCGTCAGTTTCGAGTGGCGGTCGCACCTGACCTTTATGCTGATAGACGAAAAAGGGAAAAATAATAAGAGTTTTCATATAATTATTAATATAAGACTGAATTTATAGTTTACAATTAATGGAAAAACTCTCAATATTTTGCTCTACTGTGTATCTATTGTTTCAACATGTTGTGTACAGTTGATGCTGAATCATATTTGATTCAATTTTGGCCTCTGCTTTAAGATAATTGTAAGAAAAATCCACTACCCTCTAAAGTCCAGACCACCAGTTCATGGTGCAGCGTGTATCACCTGTTCCAGCCCTGGAATAGATGAAATACACCAAAAAATGGAATTTTGTTCAAGAATAAAATATTATCAGAACTTTCCATATCTAATTCATCCTTTGAAACCGTATCACATCATGGATTTGATTAAATAAGATGAATTGAGATGATACTTTTGTAAATACATAATAATCTTGAATATGGTCACTATTTCTTTATTTTTCATCACCTAGAAAGGACAAAATAAATATTTTGTTCTTTCTTCAATAATTTCTAATCTTTAGTGGACCTCTCAGTAAACCTGGCATGTAACATAACAGAAATTTGACTACAGTCATACCTTATCAATGTCAAATCCCGAAGGAACAAGAATACTGAATGGATCCTCTCTTGGGAAAGTATCAATCATACACTTTTTGCAATCCTTCAGCCACCCTTCATCATCAGATCCATCATGCATGTTCAAAAGATCATTTAACAGCCTCATCGCTGGGGTCGCCTCCCTTTTCAAAATCTCAGTCTAAAATATGAAACAAGCTTGAGAATCTTGTGATGCTTTTTCAACATATGTCAAAAAAGAAACAAAGTTTTGAATACATTCACAAAGAGCTAATCTATTATTCTACAAGTTGTACGCTGGAGCTGGATAAGGGACTAAAAATGATACATCCCTCATCACCACTATAACAAATAACTTCTTTGCTGGAGTCACGAAAGAGAGCCAAGTTAGTAGATGGTATATTGGTACGTGTATGAAATGAGCAAATAATACCTCAACCCTCCGGTATAGCAGATCAAGACTCCTGATAGCATCCTTTTCATCCTGGAAAGACACAAGTATCGGGATCATTTGAATACAATACTGCAATCGATGATGTTAGAAATTTCACATTTTTGGAACTACTACAAATGCACAAGGGAATAGTTCAATAATACAATTTAGTTTTCAAGCAGTGCAACTGACTACTGGATAACTGAAATTACTTTTTATTATATAAACATCACAACACCCAAAACATAAAGCACTTTATCATATGTTGAATACAACCAAAATAAAAAATAAAAAATTCCAATGTAAATTCACATGAATCAAAAATTCTTGTTATTTTGTTACCCTTTAAAAGTTCCCAAAGACCTCTCTGCATGGAATCTAGGTTTTTTAAATTTTCATTCCCAGTGTAAACTTCATACCATCATTTTTACATTTCTATGATATGTAATACCAAGCTACAGAATCTATGTCAAAAAAGTGTTTTTGACATGTTACAAATCGTTAAGACTCCTAAAATGGCGTATAAAGCTTGTAAATACTTGGTTAGCTCAAGAAAATTGTTCCAATGAAATGTGAATTTTGCAAAGTGAGGACCCCCAAAGAAATTGAACATTAACTTACATCACGTCGGGCAAGATCCAACCGATTCCATAATACCATCAGAACAAGTTCAGTTAACTCCCCCATCTCAGCAGCTTCCTCAATTTTCTGCACATACATCAACGTAGACAAAGTAAGATCAAAGAAAGAAATTTAAATTCCTATTCACTGGAGTTTCTATAAGGAAGCTTGGAAATTTGATGATGGTTGCAATGAAATGGGACTTCTTTAAAAGATGGCATCACAATTTTTCTAAAAAATTAAATGGAAATGCATAAGCCCCTGTCTGTTGATAAGAAGCAGACATTCCTATTCAGAAGGAATGACAACTTTTTGGTCCTCAGCAAACTTCAGAAATCGTGTGCATTATAGATGCGCTAAAACATGTAAGGCAGATCGAAGCATATTCAAACAAGTTATGTACTAATTACATGCTTTCATTTTAAGCCATCTGTAGAATCTTGGCGTCTGAGATATAACTACTTATTACCTCTTCCACTTCTTCTTCAGCTCTGATAAAGCTTGACACCAATCTCCTTGCTTTTTTGACTTCTTCTTCTGGATAACCTTTCAATCGCAGTCCAATTTCACGATATTCTTCAACCTTTCTTTCCTCTTCTTCCTCTTCCTCCTGACGTTTTCGATGCAACTCTCGTGTCTTCTTCTTCTGTTGGGCTTGCCATTCCTATCCTAGAGAAGGTTACTTCCAGCTTTGAAAATAATGTAATATTCCATCAAAAAATTTACATATATAAAAAACTACAAAGCTCTTGAAACTAAGATTTAATTTATTCACATGTCGGTGCCCCTTTCAAGTCACATGTTCGAATTGTTTGATCTAAAAAACTCAGAGATGATCATACAACCAATTAATTAACTCACGCACAGTAAAGCTCAGAAAACTATAATTCGATACTCGTTAATAAATATTAATATTTTCTGCAAGCAGTATATGTATGGTTGGAAATTTCATGCGCTACAAATGGAAAAGGGGAACATCCATGCATATTAATTGATTGATACTGAATCAGTGCAGGTAGGTAATAACTAATAACTAATAACGATAATCTAAAGCACCAAATCTATACTTAGAAAATACAATTTTTACCATTACATTCAGCAAAAGATGCTCTGGACTTACACCAAGCAACGTCTAACTAATCTTCCTCTTTCAAATAGTCCACAAATACAGACATAGAAAGTAGAAACATCAAAACCAAAGGTTCCTTCTCGGAATCTTTGACCATAATAAATACAAGTAGCTCTTTAAATTGGGAAAAATAAAATAAAATTCCTTCTAAAATAACTGTTCAGTGGTTCAGGTGACAACAGCATACATGTTCATTCATAGAATCACTAAAATTTGCGAGTAACTAGTGAGAGAGAGAGAGAAAAGAAAGAAAAAAAAAAGAGTAGCTTTGATAATTATCTCAACCCAGTTAAGCAAAAGTTCAAAATATTTGATAATTTACAGAGAAACTCACTTACATCATCGTAGTACTCCTTGGGCATTCCCTCTAAGATAGGCTCTTCCTTGTTCAGGCATTTTCTTAGAACTGGACATATAATACCAAATAACAAAAAGGAAATTAATGAAAAAGAAGGCCAAAACAAAGAAATAGTGACTGGCGCCAAAGATTAAAAATTGGTAATTGGTGGTGGGATGGTAAGGACCAACATATGCGAGGTGGATAATTGGGCTGAAGAGCAGATGGGCATAACGATATTGGAAGCCTTTTCACGGTAGGCAGCGAAGCTGGTGAAGTGAAGGGTGGGGTGCTCGTGAGACCCAATACCTTACCCTCCATTTTCCTTCTTTTTCACAGATATTTCGGTCTCCCTCGTCTTATTCCCTAACTTTTTTTACTTTCATTCTATATATAAAAAACCGTCGTGGGTTTTGTTACTTATTTTTTAACGTGGGATAACATAAATACATTTTTTTTATTTATGTTTTTTAATTTCAGTTTTTTAATATCTTTTTTAGGAGTTTATTATATATATATATATATATATATATATATATATATATATATATATTGATTTTTTATACGTTAATAAATATTAAAATATTTATATAATAATTATATTACATTTTTTATAAAATTATTATATTTGGTAAGTTTAATAATATATATAAAAAGGTTTGTTTTAGTAGTTATTTTTTAACAGGTGAGGATATAAATACCATTTTTTATTTATGTTTTTTAACTTTAATTTTTTTATATCTCTTATAAATTATTATATTTTGTAGATAGTTTTATATTTGATAATTTTAATTACATAAATATTGTTACATTTTAATTGAGTGATAATTCATATTATTATTACTTACACATTTAATTAATAGGTTAAGTCTTATTAATTTATTTATGAATATATTATATTTATATTGAATCGTTATTTTTGTATTAATAATAATTAAGAAAATAACCGACTAATATTTATATTAAAATTATTATTTCCATTATATATTATTTTGAAAATATTTGATATATAAAATGAATTTAAAAAAAATGTTTATTATGAGATTAACTTCTTCCTTATAATTATTTAGAAACATCTTTTGGAACACGTTATTTAGAATAATCTTTTGAAGATATTAAGTTAAGATTTGGAATTAAATAGCACGAGATACCTATTTTTGTAGAGGATAGGAGATTAACAATTGTTGTTCTACTTCTCACACGTGTATGTTGTCATTTTTCATCCGATCGATCGATCGGTTGAATCGAGTGTCAACTCGTTATATTGAGGTCAGGTGACATTATTTTATTTTATTTTATTAATTATTAATTTAAAATTTAAAATTAAATTAAACTAGTTAGAAAAGACTTAGTTTGTTATATCGAGTCTTTCTCTACCCATTCTCTCTCATTATTTTCTTCATTCTTAACATATATTTTACGATGGTTAACTCTCTTCATTAGCTTTGGTTTTCACTTATAAATAGATGCAATGACCTCAATCATTTTCACAACACATAACTCTATTTGATTTTTCACTCTACACAAATTTTTAACTTTGTTTTTGTTTTTGTTTTTTGGTTTCGAACAATATAATATTGGTAGGTTTAGTATTTTGATCTTCTACAATACAATAGAAGTCTGAGACAAAGAAAATTTCTTAGATTATTTTATCTTGGAAACAACGAGATTATAAATTATTTATACATTTTGGGCATAGTCGCGAAATATCTTAACGAAAGTGACATAATCTACGATTCAACCCAAACAAATTTTGATAATATCATTCCTTTTCTATTATTTTACTGTAACAATTTTAAGATGTTATTTCATTTGTCATGTATGTTGATTTAATAACTATTTATCTATATAAACATTTTTAGTTTTGAGGTGATATATTTTTAAAGATGGAAACAAAAAATGTTGTTTTTCTTACCATGAAAAAAGTCATTTATGTTTAAAATACTACAAAACCTAAACTGTTTACTTTACCTATTGAAACTCAAACTAATGATTGTGAGTATTGTATAAGAGATGATTTCTTGTGTAAGATTTTCATTTTAAATGGTTTGTCTAATGACCTGTTTGATTATTATAATTATGATAAATCTATTAAATAAATCTAAGATACAATTCAAAAATATATATACGTGGAAGTTAAGTCACATAAGCTATAAAAAATAGTACATAAAATACTATCTAAAGGTATATTTTTAGATGAATAATTTTAAATTAATATTTTAATTGATAAATTACACCCTATTTAAAATGGCTTTAAAAACATTCTTAGGAGTATTTGTTGTTACAAAACACATAAATAACATCTTACATATAGTGGAAAAAAAAGAAAGATAAAATTTAACTTACGTTTAAAAATAATTATTATATATACAAAAATAAAGATAATATAATATATCATATTTAAAAATAGAAATAAAAGTTACACGTTACATAAAATTAAAAATAAATATAATATATTACAACTAAATATAGAGTTAGATATTCATATTCAAAATAACTAAAAAAGCAAGTAAAAATAAGCAAAATTCACATAAATTTCCATCAAGAAAGAGAAGTAAAACAAAATACTACACATGAATCCCCAAGCCGCAGTGACCCACAAACATGCCCATTTAATTAAATCTGTAACCTTGTTGTTGCAAAAAAGCAACCCCAATTGTCAAACATATTTGACTCGTAATCTTCATTCCTAAAGCTTCAATTTCATAAATGCTGGAACAACACTCAATAGACTATTATAAAAAATATGAACACCTTCAACAAAACACTTGTCGGGAACTCGAAATTCATTACGAAGGAGAAGGATATTTGAGATAAGAATTATAATTAAACCAAACCCAATAAACTGTTATAAATAGAAGAAAATAAGTTAAAATTACCACCACAATCACATACCCAAGTATCACATGAGGAACAACTCTTGATAAGAAAGTAATAAAAGAACTCTCTGTCCCAAATGAAACCAAAACAGTCAGAAAGTAGAAGAAAAATCCAGGAAGTCCACCGTCGATTCCAACTTCCCAAAACGTTATCATTGAAAATGTAAGTGAGAATAATCAAAGAATATAAGGCAAATAAGGTAAATGTTTATTTTGGCGATCATCGTTGATATCGTAACATGGATACCATGGGAATGATGGAAACTATGATAAATATTAATCATCGTTGAACTGATAAGTCTGCTTAAGTTTCCGTAGAAATAGGATTAGATTAGATTATTCCTTTTATGTAGAAAAAATTGCTTTCATTAGACTATTTTCTATGTCATCACGATCCTATTAGTGTGGATCGTGGGTTGTTTCCAGCATCCAAGGCTATATAATAACCATAATTTCAATTGAATAAATGTGCAGTTTAATTCCTCTGGACTACAAGTGATTTGCAGTGTTGATTGTAGTATAGTTGTTCTTGTTCGCGACATGAACACCATGGATTCAACGGCTATGATGGTGGAACCCCTAACATGCTGCTGAAGGGGATTGGATTGAGAAAATAGATCCGTGTGTGAATTGAGAGAGAAAGAAAGAGAAATTATGGGAAAAAATTATTTGTAAGAACAGATGTGAGAATGAACCAACAAATTAAGATAAATGTATAAACTCATCCACACTAAAATCGCTGTCGTACAACGAGAAATGAAAAGGTGAATAATATGGTCAAAATGTTGCCATACAAAATTAAGCTAGTTACCGTAAGCTTGATGGTGTGGCTGACTGCGGTAACCAAGCCGTGATACAATGATCAAAGTTAACAACGGGTTAGTCGACCATTGATTTTTTATTATTTATTTTTTCCAAAATTGAATAATTTTTGAAATTTATTAAAAAACACGAAAAAAGTGTCATTTTTACTTCGTAACACTTTTTATTTAAGTAATGGGCCACACTTACCACACCTAATAACAAGCAAAAATAATTAAACTGAAAGTGAATTGCCGCCTGTGCTGACAGAACTTTGAATATATATAGTCCTTACGCCAATATATTGTTTAGATAAATTATTTATAATAACATAAAAAAACCAAATATCACATAAATGGAACATAGGTCATGTTAAAGAATTCTTCCCGATGATTCCATCTCTTCAATTTCTCAATTTCATGACAAAAATATTCTGATAATGCCTAGAATAATAAACAACGCATCTAAACTTGGACTACGCAAGAAATTACCAAACTGAATGACTGAATGTTTTCCAAACGATCAGTTCCTAATCCTTTTGTCAGCGGGGGAGCACAGACAGATTGTACTTTGTAGCATCCAGCTTGTCAATATCTCAGCTCATTACTTTTGATACTACCCCTGCACCAACTGTTCTTCCTCCCTCTCTCAAAGCAAATCTTTGACCTGCCAATTGATCATGAGACAGTTTTTAGAGTCCTTGTTTGACATTTCATTCTAGACTATACCAAACGTAGTGAAAATAATAATTTTGAAGCTGACACAAAAACATCAACATACCCGGTTCAAGAGGAAGGGATTGAATCAACTCAAAAACTGCAGTCACGTTGTCCCCAGGCATAACCATCTTAACATTTTCAGGCAATTCTACCTTTCCAGTTATATCTGCAGTCCTCAAATAAAACTGGGGTCTATAGTTTGAGAAAAATGCAGTATGGCGTCCGCCTTCATCCTTTGTAAGAACATAAATCTCTGCTTCAAACCTCTTATATGTTTTCAAACTTCCTGGCTTGGCAATTACCTACACGACAAGCATATCAAATCAACCTTGACCATAATTAATTTTCAATACTGAGAACTAGTAGAATTGCTACATATATTTTGATTTGGTATTGCACCCACTTTAAAATAACTTCTAGACTATAACTAGATAAAGACAGAAAAATTAGCAATACCACGTGATAAAAGCAAAAGAACAAACAAAACAATAAAGATGAATCTTCTAAACACCAGAAAATAAGAAAAGAAAACTTTTTGAAAATAGTGCATTATTGGAAATATAAAAATTGAAAGCTAGGTAATTTTAAAAATATAAGAGTCCAGAATACATAGGTTTCAATGTGAAAGTACCTGCCCTCGCTGCACATCTTCACGTTTTAGACCACGAAGAAGAAGACCCACATTGTCACCAGCCTGTTAGAATGCCCAAGCCCATCACTAATGGAATAAGTTTCCGCCAAACCCCTTCAAAATTTAAAGCATTTCAAATAATCTTTTAATAATCACTTACTTGTCCATGATCCAAGATTTTCTTAAACATCTCCACTCCAGTGACAGTAGTTTTCAAGGGAGCCTATTCACGAAACATCTGATATCAGAAATAGAAATCCCGGCAATAGGTACATTACCTACACAGAGGTTTGACAAAGTACCACCATATTGATAATATTACAGCTGAAGGATGTACTGCTTTTTGCACGTTTTGCAAGAGCAAACCATCAGCTAAAAGTTTCTACAGGAAAGAAATAAACAAGAATTCCATTTTGACAACAGAAAATTCAAAAAATTCTTGATTGACAATATCACCTGCATTAATCCCAGGATCTCAACTTCTTCACCAACTTTAATAGTCCCTTGCTCAACACGGCCAGTAGTGACAGTTCCACGCCCCTTTAGTATACAAAGATGATAACAAAGAAGTCAACACTAAGGTAGTCAAACTAACTCGGTACACACAATAAAGAGAGTACAAGTTGGAGAAAGACAGCAGCCTATTACCTTGTGCAAAAATTAAGTCAAGAAACACAAACAGAAACACTTACATCAAAGCGAACTAGAGACATGAAATTTATTCACCAAATAACTTACATCCAAATAATTAAAAAAAACTTAAATTAATTCACTCAAGATGCTTTACAGAAGCATAGGGAAAATGGAAGCTGGACCTGAATTGAAAAAACATCTTCAATTGGCATTAAGAAAGGCTTGTCTAGCTGGCGCACTGGGTCTGGTATGTACTCATCCACAGCTTCCATTAGTTTTAAAATAGCCTTTTTACCAATCTCCTCATTTGTGCCTTGTAGAGCTGACAAAGCGGAACCACGAATGATTGGGATTTCATCTCCAGGAAACTTGTAGAAGCTAAGAAGTTCTGCCAGAAACACAAACTTCAACTGACTATTGAAGATACCCAAATTTCAATACTCAAATATATAAGGTTAAGGCGATCTCAAAGTGCTACTCACCACGGAGCTCCATTTCAACAAGTTCCAGCAACTCTGGATCATCAACAGCATCAACTTTATTCAAGAAACACACTAGTGATGGTACACCAACCTGATGAACACATTTTTAAATTTAAAAAAAAAAACCTTGTCTTTATCGCTCTATGCCGCAAAGTCATTATCTAAACAAACCAGATAATTATTTACATTATAACAAGAACATAATACAAACCTGGCGAGCAAGCAAAATGTGTTCCTTAGTCTGTGGCATGGGCCCATCAGGGGCAGATACAACCAGAATACCCCCATCCATTTGAGCAGCTCCAGTAATCATATTCTGCATATCAACTATACTCATCAGACAGGTCCATGTCCAGCAGGAGACCATTCAATTGAAGGCATAAGTTATTAGTACATAATACACTATGTAGAGGAAGTTGCAACATCATAGAGTTTCAGAAAATAAACTTGAATTCAGCACTTGCAAAAGCATGCTGCTTGAGTATTAAGCAAATATCAGAGCATATGTTAAAAATATAACAAAATAACCACAGAGATATAAGCAATACAGAACCTGATGTTCTACTTAAAGTAAAAATAGAAAACTATTATTTCTCTCTAAGCTTGTAATGTATATTAAACATACTAAAAAGAAAAGCAGATGACCCAAGACAATACTAAAAAGAATAGCTTGTAAACTTCTCCATAAAGATATAAAACAGAAAATCTTTCAATATCTCAAACTCTCCCAGCAATACCTCAACTTTGAAACACTTACAGAAACTAATAATAGGCCTTCGGTATAAAATGAAGAAAATTACACAAACAGAATATTGCTTATCTTTCTTACACATGATTCAATTATTTTTGCAGCTTACTTTGACATAATCTGCATGTCCGGGGCAATCAACATGTGCATAGTGCCGCTTGACAGTCTCGTACTCTACATGGGCCTAAAAACAAACCTCATTTTAGGGAAGAATCAAAATGGAAGCTACACTAATCTATAGCCAATAGAAAACAAGCTCAAATGAAAAGGTAGCCATATTATTACCGTTGCAATTGTAATTCCTCTCTTTTTCTCTTCAGGAGCCTTGTCAATTTCATCAAAGGCAACGGCCTTAGCTTTTCCTTCTTCTGCTAGTACCTAATGATAATCACAAAAATATTTTCGATACAGGAGTTAAATAGAATGCGTTTAACGCAACGTATAAAACAGCTAGTTTGGCCACAATTTTAAAACATAAAAAATCAGACCTTTGTAATTGCAGCAGTGAGCGTAGTCTTTCCATGGTCAACGTGTCCAATTGTTCCCACATTGACATGAGGTTTTCTAAAGAAAAAACAAAGTACCAAAGTTATACATTAAATTCAAAATTACTAACATATCCAAATTAAACAATAACTGAGAACATAATTGTTCTTGTGGAAAGCTCTTTGATCTTTTCGGTACGCCATTCAAAAGTGATGACTTTAATGTAAACATCAGAACATCAGTTACAAAAGATTGCAGTGAATGAAGCAAAATTGGGTTCACTTTCTAAATAACGCTAGCCAATTCCAATGAAAATACCACGATTAAATATTTAAGTTTACTCCCAAAACGCACTTGCTTGTGCATATATTTGAAATGAGGCGCAAAGCTTACGTTCTAGTGAAGGTAGCCATGGACCTCCACCATGGAATAGGACTAGAAGATCTTTCATTTCCGTAGATTGACTCGGAGATTGAGGGAGTAGCTGGAGCCGATCCACGGCAGCACCAGTAGAAATTTGACGAAAATGGAAGTAGCCGCTTGGAGTTGGTGGTTCTGAGAGCAACAGATGCCATTGAAAAGAGCTGCAGAAGATGCACTCAGGGACTCTTAGCTTCAAGCACAAAGTGGCGGAAACTTGAGGGTTTAGGGCTTTTAGTGGGGGTTTTCCCTCGACTCAGTCTCGTGTAATCAAAGGGAAAGGGGACCCGATCCGTACGTACCCGACTGTAAAACGGTAAAACAGCATGTAGGTTTTTTAGTAATTGAGAAAGACAGGAAATAATAGGGATAACTCACTTTTCTATATTTATTTGACAAAAAAATATATAATAAAAGAAATAAAAATAATTTTCAAATCTCCCTTTCATTCTTAATTCCAAGCTTATTTCATTCCCAATCTATCATTGTTTCCCTCCTAGCATTTTTTTAAATATAATTTTATCCTCTAAAAATTATATTATTTTAAAAATACTTATGATAATAAAAGAGCACAACAACTCGTTTTTGCTAATTATCTTTTCTTTTCTTTTCTTTTCTTTCTAAATAAATAGCCATCTTATCTCTATTTTTGAGATTTTTTTAACTTAAAGATATTATTATATTAATTATTTTTTAAAAAATAAAATTAATATATTAAATATAATTAAATATAAATAATAATTTATTTATAATGATAGTTTTTGTATAATGTAATTTTTTTATTCTTTATTTACATTTTGGATAATTACTTTACATTTTAAAAAAGATGAACACATTTATTTTTATTCTTTCTCGTTCTGATTCAATTGATTTTCATTATGAATTAATAAATACACTCTTATATTCTTAAACCTTTCACTCAAATTTTTTTTTAAATCACATTACATTTAATATTAACATATACATATAATTACATTATTTAAATAAAAATACTCAAAATTACTTCAATATCTCACTATTTTTATTTAATATTAATTCTCATTCAATAAATTGATAGATAAAATATTATTTACACCTTAAATATTTAAGGCTACTTTTCCTTCTAAATGTATGATATGTCAAATATTGATTGACATTTTAAAAAATTATTATTAATTGATAATAAAAATCATGTGTATTATATCATAAGAAGTAATCAAATTTTAACAATTTTTTAAAAATTATAATGAATCTATGGTATATAATAATATTATTTTTGTATTAACATTTTGATAGAATTCTAATTTACACCGGACTTTAACTTAGAAATTTAATTAAGTTTACATTTTCTAATGGATTTTAAGTTAGAATTTAATTGGAAACCATGAAATACAATTTTTTATTTATTTTTCTAAACAAAGCAACCCTTGTATTTTTTTACAATGAAATTGTATATAAATAATAAATTATAGAGATAATAATATTTTAATTTTTTTCTATAATTATTATTTTGGTGCAATATGATGTAAATTCTGAGAAAATATAGGAAAATAATGACATATACAATATAACTAATTTTAATAGTATTTACATTAAAATATGATATAAATTTAAATGATATAATATATATTATTTACATGTTTGGATCCATATAACAATTACATATGTATTTTCATAAGAATTTTTTATTGTAATCCCAAATGATTGGATAGTAAGAATAACAAATAATAAATTAATCAATTTTAACAAAGTTATAAAAGATATTAACATTATAATAGGAGGAAAAAAATTGTGTATCCTATTATATATCAACATGAAATAGAATTTGATTTCTTGATAAGAAATAACTTTTCAAATTTATATCAATCATGTACACAATATAGACAAGAGCTTAATAAAGTTATAAGAATAAAACATATAGTCTATATTCTAAAAAACATAGAAGAATTCAGTAAATAAATTTAACTTTTTTTTAAATTAATAGTAATTGAATCAAATATAAATCCACACACAAGCACATTATTTTTGGTAGAAAAAAGAAAAAAGAAATACTAGAAAAAAAAGCTAATGATAAATTTTAAAACACTAACCAAAGAAACATTATATTATATATTTTTTTATTTTAAGAATGGGAGACTTATTAACCTTAATCAAATGAAATAAAAAAATTATAGTTTTGATTGTAATAGTAGATTATGAAAAATAAGATTAGATAAATAATTTGAATTATTAATAGACTTTAATTATCTATATGAATAATTCTAATGAATTAGTGTACTATTTGAATTAAAATAGACATTAGTAATATTTCAAAGATATATGAATAATATTTTTTTTAAAAGTATCACCCTTTTTATTGTGTCTATGTTAATGATATAACAGTCTTTATTAATAATATCAATCAATATCGTTTAGACATATTAAAAATATTAAAAAATATAATAAATAAATAATAATATTATCTGAAAAAGACAATATTAGCACAACAACAAAAATTATTTAAGATTTGAAATAGAAGATGAAAAACATTCCCTTCAATCTCATGTATTAAATAACATACTAGGATTTTTGAGTGTTATTATTGACAAAAATCAATTCTAAAGGTTTTTAATACGTTTGACATATGCAAAAGTATATATTAAAAAATAAGTATAAAAGAAAAAACTTTTACAAACAAAATTTAAGAATAATTATGTCCGAAAATGGACTGATCAAGATACTCAATATATGAAAAGGTAAAAATAAGATACAAAATTTACCAACACTTTATTATCCATGACTAAATAATAAAATGATACTATAGTAGATGGTTCAAATGAATATTTGAGACATATTAAAAGTAAGAGTATATAATAAAGATGAATATCTACGTAGGTTCACTTCAAGAGTTTTTCAAGTAGGTGAATGAAACTATAATAGTAATTAAAATGAATATTTAGCTTTAAAAAAAGACAATAAATTTTTTTCCATATATATCCTCAAAATTTATTATTAGAACATATAATAAATTTTTTGAATATTTTTAAAAACTAATATTATACGAGGTTATAAATAAGTAAGATTAATCAGATAGCAACAATGTTTTAACTATTGCAAAATTTATTTTGAATATCTACTAGTAAAAAAAATACTTTAACAAATACTTTAACTAAAAAATTAGTCTTATTAATAGTTTTTACAATCGTAGGAAAGATTAACAACCTTGACATAGAAATCAAGATTAAAGAAAAGGAAATAAAAGTTTTAAAAAATCAATTAAAAACTTATATCTCAAAAAGTTACTCTTATGTGAAAAACATGAAGAGTTTAGTACTACAACAAAAAAGATATTAAAATCTCAAAAAAGAGGATAAAATATCACAATTAATTAAAAGAGAAAATAGTAACTCTTTAAAAGATTTATGGTTTGATATAACAGATAAATAATAGCTCAAAGAAAATAGTTAAGAAGAAAAGGAAAAGTATTATGTTATTTATAACGAACTAATCCCATGAATACATAAGAGATGACCAGAAGCAAATAAAGTAATAATTAGATTTTTCAATGTAATATATAAAGTATTTACTAATAGGATTGAAGCATAAATTATTTTTGCTAATTATAAAATCTTTAAGCTTATCAAACCTAATGATGTAGTAGTCAACCTAAAATGCAACTATACACAAGTATTAAAAAACCAAACAATTACAAAATAAAAGATGACAAATTTAGAAAAAATACCAAGGCCATTAATTTTTAGGAAAACATATAATACATTCCTTATCCATAAAAAATAAAAGGAAAGACAAAGAAATGTAAATGTAAGTTAATTGCCAAATCTTTATAATTTAACAAGAAAATTAAGAAAAGATCAATTTGAAACATGAAAATTTTCACAATAGAAAAAGTTCATATATAAGGAAGAAACCCAATCACATGCGCCATATTCAACATTACTGAATGAGCATATCAAAAGCTTAATTACCAATTATTTTAACGTGGATTTATTGAAAATATTTATCTAAGTAACAATTTAATGGAATTAAACTATTTTTTCAAAAATTAAAAAAAAAACCATTAAATTTTGTAGGAAAAGAGTAAAAGCAAATGATCATCTAGTTCTTTTAAGATTTTTTAGTTCCATAATAGTTTGGCATATTAAAAAAACCTATTAATTCTTATTATTTTATTAAAATAATAATAACATCTCAACAAGAACAATAGACCAACTTAGAGTTTTACTATAAGAATAATTTGATGAAGAAACTCTTAACCAAGAAAGAGCAATAATGTTGAGTCAAATATACTATGAAATCGATTTTTTTTAAATTAGAGTAAATTACCTCACAAGCAAAATCATAATGATCTTATATAGTAATATGAATATGATTCAAGAATATATTGAGAAAATTGTAAATTATAAAACACCATTAAAATTGTAATGAATTAAAGGAGTTAAACAATAATTTTATCTATTAGTAAAAAAAGCAAAATAATGACCACAAGTGTCTTTATTGTAAAAAAGACACAAAGAGATCCATATCTTTAGTATCAAGAAGAAGCATGTTGACTAAGAGATTTTTATTAAATAATTGTTAGCATAAATTTTTAAAAAGAAAGAAAAAAAGAAAAAAATATAATTATTATCTTTCTATGTGTCTTTATTTTAGAAAAAAAAAACGAAGAGATAAAGATAAGATGTAATCTTTATCCTTCTACATATCTTTAAATATGTATGTAAAATAATTATTATTCTGTCCATAAAATGGTTATTGTATAATAAAGAAGGCATAACAAGTTATAACCATATAACTTAAACATTCATCTTCTTAGATAATGTATAAACAAACTCTTATGAAGTAAATTAACAAAAAATTAAGGTTGTAATTATCTTTATTTTTTTATGAATAAAAGTTTTATTTTCATTAAAATCCAATATCTTTTTTATATTTTAAATAAAAGTACAAATCATATTAATGGTTAAAGTAAGTTCTTAGTCTAAAATTCAAATTTTTTAATAAGATAACTAAAGATTGTACACGAAGTTGTGAAAGACAAAAGTTGATCCATATTCATTAATACAAGGTAAGATTAAATACAATTTTAGAATATATTTGTTAAAAATTCAAAAATAAGAAAATTAATACATACTTTTGTTAAAAATATATAAAATCAAAAAATTAATCAAAGTAATTTGGTCTCGGAGTCATGAAAAGAAAAATACATCATTAGATGAAAAATTAATACCATTAAATTTCTAAGAATATTAATAATGTTAATTTAAAAATTGAAGATATTCGAGATCTTTTTATAAAATTCAAAGATATGTTAGAAATTATTTAAAAAAAATTATTAGGGAAAATTTATACTTTGTGTGTTCTTATCGGATTAGATTTGTCAGACGCTAATCGGAGACAACGTGTTGCCTAAATGAGTCGGTGACATACAGGCAGCGTAATTTAGCAGCAGCCCAATCCAGAAGCTCTCTGTGACTCAGTTTCTCACTGCCCCTTCTCTTCCTTCTCCCTCTCCTCCACTCCTAGCATCCGATTCTAACCCGTCCAGTGGAGAAACCAACATAAATACTTAAAGCAAAACCTCCTACACAGCTAACTATTTTTACAATTCTCTCTCGCTTTTCTCTTCTTTTGACCCGCCTTATTGTCCTCAATCTTCAAGCTCTAATCTTTCCAGAATCTTTCAACAATTCGCGTCTCTTTTAGTTTTTTGTCCCCCCCCCCCCCCCCCCCCCCCCCCCCCCCCCCCCCTTTAAAGGAATGTGCATTTCTATAGAATTGGAACATTTGTCACTGTGATTTGTTTTTATTTATTTATTTTAATTATCTAAACGTTTGCTGGGATTGTATGATATATGTCATTGCATATGATGATGAGCAATAGTTGAAGGTTGTGGAATTAGGGTTTCAGAAATTGAGCTGGTTGAAGATGCTTCCTTGGGGAGGACTAAGTTGTTGTTTAAGTGCAACTGCTCTATACCTTCTTGGGAGGAGCAGTGGCAGGTCAGTGTTTGATTGTTGCCCCTACTTATTCTTAACGTCTTGAAATCCTTTCCGAGTTTTGTATAGTTGAAATGTCGTTATAATGCATGTAGAGTGCTGTGGTACTGTGTAAAGTTGTATTTTTGAGAGGAACAAAAATGATAATTTTTGGTGTTTTATAATCTTACAGGGATGCGGCAATTTTGAAATCTGTAACTCGGGTCAATCAATTAAAGGACTTGGGTATGAAAAATTGTATACTTAGTCGAATTTATTTTGTTCGAGTCTCACTGTTAGTATAATTCCCTCAGAAGATCATAAATTTATTATGTAGGTCAATTTTCATTTTTTTTTGGGGTGCAAAAATTACATTGTTGTTTTTGGTTGGTCGAATAGCTTGATTTATTTGTTTGCTTATCCACATTCATGCTTAGCAGTATCAGCTTCAACGATTGGAAAATAGCATTCCTGAAAAATAATTTGTTTTGAAGCGCCTGGGGATTGATGAGGTCACAATAGTCGTATATGCATGAAACTTTTCACCAGTCACAGTTTAAGCCTTTCCTGCCATCGATTTTAGATTAATTTAAATTTGGACTATATGCTTTTTGCCTTTTGGTGTATTAGCTGGTTTAGATATTTACCCTGATTCATTGGTTTTGATCTCCGTCTCTTCAGCACAATTGTTGGATGCTCAGTGTATATTGCCATTGGTAGTTGCAATTTCTGGGAGAGTTGGTTCAGATACTGCTATCAGTTGTGAGTTCAGTGGGTTAAGAGGTGTGATTGTGGAGGAAACGGTAATATTTTTGGAACATAATTTAGATGCACTGTGCACTTATTAGTAATTATTTCTTTTAAACCGAAATCTTCTAATATAGCCTTGAGTTTGCATCCCAATATAAGTTTTAATATTTAATTTTAGTCTTTGTTACACACCCATTTAACCGGGTCTAGAAGTAAGTATTTTGAAATAGACATAGCTCAAATTATATTGTGAAATAGTTGCAATTTCTCAAGCCTATATAATGAGTTTTCTCTTAACTCTTTCCTAACCTCTGTTGGGATTGTAGGTGTCTAACATTCTTGTTGGCGTATTTTTTTAGGCAGAACAACATTTTCTGAAGCACAATGATGCTGGATCCTGGATACAGGATTCTGCTTTGATGCTATCCATGAGCAAAGAAGTTCCTTGGTATCTGGTCAGCAACTCTTGATCTCCCTCATTCTTATGCTAATGTGCTATTGTGCTTCATGTCATGTCTGGTTTGCTATTAAATGTTATTAGTTGATAAAGAGCTATAAGGATGACTTATTTGTAACAAAGGTGTCTCATTGTACTCCTAATCAGGATGATGGAACTGGTTGTGTATCTGTCGTGGGAGCTCGAAGTGCCACAAGTTTTGTGTTGCCAGTGGTCAGTGAGGTGTTTGAAGAGTCTGGTAAATCCCTTGTTCGTGGGACATTAGACTATCTCCAAGGCCTCAAGGTTTGCTTTATTCATTATAGTTCTAACTTATCCAATGTTCCACCATTTATTTTATAGTGACATGCCAATCATTATTACTGTTTTCATAGATGCTTGGAGTCAAGCGAATTGAGCGTGTACTTCCAACTGGCACCTCTTTGACTATTGTTGGTGAGGTATGTAATGTGTTATGGTATAACCCTAAATTGCAAGTTATGTGTCTTTCTTGTCGTTAAACAAGCATGATGATCGATGAAATCAGGGAAAAAAAGAAGATCAAGACTATGAGTAGCTATTTTCCAATCAGGTCCTGTTATTTTATAAAAATAAAAGTTCCTTGTGTACTGTATAATGGTGCTAGCCTTATCTTTTTGACATCCTAGGACGACTAAAATTATATAATGACATATTTCCAGTTTGTACTTAGCTAATCTCAGCTTGGTACCTGCAATGTAGTGAATTGGTGCCCCATAATGATATGTTAGCTTGTACATAATTGAATTGGTTCCAAAATAACATGTTATTTTGTACATAGAGTGTATATATTGTTTACGTACATTTTTCAAATTATGTATAGCGTGTACATATGTTATATACACACACATTATGTATAACATGTTTTAAGATTAATTCAATTATTAACCTACTGTACATGCTATTTAGTGCTCAAACTCTAATGTTGTTGCTCAGTGTAATGTCTTTTTAAATATATGAGAAACAAAGCTAAAGCTTATATGTCTAAAATAACTGGGTAAAGTTATAAACAAGGTTTAAAATGTTGATATTTAAATTTTATAAAAATATCGAGGATACTGTCGTTTTGGATGGAAACATTGGAAAAATTCACAAAAACTATGGAAACTCTAATCAAAATTATGATTTTTGTCTTTTCTTATAAAACTTAATAAAACATCAAAACAATCGATTCTTTATATTTTAAACTAGTTTTCTTGTTTAAAACATATATTTATAAATATTTATGGAGATCATTTTGATCAATAAGTCAATTAATTAATCATAAAATTGTAAAATGAGTAGTTAAAATGTAAAAAAATTATTTATATTGTAATTATAATAATATTATAGATGGATAAATCTCGACTGTACATATTATAATTTGAATTATGAAAAACAAAAAATATAAGTAATACTAGCAATGTAAACATGATAATAAGATATAAATAAAAAAATATACGAAAATAAGTACACAATATTATCCAAAATTCAAATAAATAATGTTTTGATTAAAGATACAAAAACTATAGATAGATAAATTTCAAGAGCGTTATTTAGAAAAGAAAAAATATCAAATAATTTTTTTTTAAAAAAAAATGACACTTGTCGACATTTTGTCTAGAATGTCACTATAATATCCATAGTATTTATGATATTTTGACAAAAAGGACATTTTCTTGATATTTTATCGACAATGTTGCGACATTTTTGTCAAACGAGATAGTTATTATATATCGATATCTAGGTGTCTAAAGTTTCGATAATGTCAATGACATTGTCGACAATTTTTCAATCCGTGGTTCTAAACATGAATTCGTCTTTTGTTTCCCTTTTACATCCACTGGCAGAGGTTTTGGTTATGGAATGTTTACAATGTCCCTAATATATATATATATATATTTTTATTTGGAATCTCTTACTGTTTTATGTATACGAGCAGGCTGCCAAAGATGATATTGGAAATGTTCGTATTCAGCGACCTCATAAAGGGCCTTTTTATGTCACTCCCAAGACCATTGATCAGCTTATTACAAACTTGGGAAAATGGGCAAGGTTATTCTTAGTAATGCATTCATTTGATCAAGCTATAGTGTCTGTGTCTATCTCTGTTTCTTTATATTGGAAATTGGTGTATGGTTAAGGTGGATTCATTTTTAATCAGGTGGTACAAGTATGCATCTATGGGATTAACAGCCTTTGGTGTTTATTTGATTGCAAAGCATGCCGTCCAATACATCATGGAAAGAAGGCGCTGTTGGGAACTGCAGAAAAGGTAAGGTGCAGTTCTGTTGGTAATTCTAATTTGGTGACTGTAGAGTTGTTCGATTGAATAAAGCAAAGATTATATTCATGACGATAATTTCCTCTTACAAAAGGCATATTTAGTGATGCAAACCTATCGTTCAACTCTAGTTACGTACTTTCCTGCTATTATTTCCATGTCAAGATTAATGTAGCACTTAAAAACCTGTCCATGTAGGGTTCTTGCTGCAGCTGCTAAGAGATCTGAGCAAGATAGTGAAGGTTAGTTTATGTTGCCCACACCATCTACCTATTACTATATATGCTTCTCTATATGGCATTAGCATGTTGTGTTCTTTTTCAGGTTCAAATGATAAAGATGAGAATGTATTGGATGGTGTAAGGAGGGACCGTCTAGTCCCAGATATATGTGTCATATGTCTTGAGCAGGAGTATAATTCTGTTTTTGTTCCGTAAGAATTCTTATTTATCTTGAAAACTAGAGTTTCTTCAAAATTTTATATGCGTATTGTTTTGCCTTATGATTCAAGTGTATTAACAAGCCTGCTGGCTATGATTTTTCTTTTTTATTTTTAACAGGTGTGGTCATATGTGCTGTTGTACAACTTGCTCGTCACATTTGAGCAATTGTCCTCTTTGCCGACGGCGAATTGAGCAGGTAGTGAGAACTTTCCGCCACTGAGGACCCTGCTTTGCAGATTTGTAGGTACGAATCAACGAAGACACCGAAACGAATAATCAAATAAAAGAGAGCAATCGTTGATCAGGGAAAGCGAAACATAATGATGAAGCACTTAAAATAATTTAAATAATTCTAAAAAAATTTATTTAAATATGTGCAGTGTATGTGTATATATATATATAATTTTTTTTGTTGAGAAAATAGAATTTTATTAAGATAAAAAATATAATCTAAATAAAAAATCATCAATTTAAATATATCATCAATTAAAATTGTTAAATTAAAACTAATAAACTTCTTAAACATTTAGATTCTTAAGTTTTTATTTTTCATTTTATTGTAAGATTTTTAATCAATTATTTAGTCGTTTCAATTGATATTTTGTTAGGTTTTTAGAAAAAATGAAACTTTAATATCATGTTGTAATTTTTATGATTTTCAATGTTACCATCTATATAAATATCTAGATTGAAAATAAAATACAAATTTTATAGACATAAATATGACAAATCATTATAGATGAATACTTGGATAAAAAAAGTTATCCTCAAGTTAGATATAGGTAAATAAATAACATAAATATGTATTTTTATTTAAAATTTAAGTAAAATAAAACTATTTGAGAGTGGTTTTTATTGAAGAAGATCTTTTTATAGCAAAAAGTTAATTAACTCATTCAAGATTTTAGATAAAAAAAAAACAAAAGTAACTAGGATTTTCGATCAATCATACCGTGGAATGTATATTAAAACCAATAATAAACATATATGTAATTTTGTCATCATTAATTATATTTTTTCCGATAAAGTTGGAACCCAATACAAAACTAATTAGTAATTACATTTTTGTTTAGAACCGTATACAATTGAGATTTTTTAGGAAACTTTTAAATAAAATTTGAAATTGTTTCCAAAATAATTATTTTTTAATTTAAATAAAATAAATATATAATAAACAATATAAGTTTTGAACATTAATTAGAGAAAAAAAACATACAATAAATATAATAAAATAATAGACGTCTATAGAGGGAAAAATAAACTTTAAAATAGACATCTTAAATTATTTATTGTTTTGTTTTGCACCATTTCAAATAATTGAGAACTTAATTTAGTTATTTAAAAAAATTATAATAAAATTAAGAACCAATATTGTTTATCTTTTTTTATTATGGGTTAATAACATGTAAAAGAATATTGAGTTGAATATATAATAACTCTTAAAGACAATACTTTTTAATATATTACTTATTTAATAAAAATATAAAAGAAGTGTTAAAAAATGGTGCCACTTTTAAAACAAATGCCTCGTTCATTTAAGTCACGAGCGGCCAGCATGTGAGGTTAATTAGGGTACATAGTTATCGCCATAAAGTTTTTGATTCTCTTTTTAGCATGTTTATTGAAAACTTGTATAAAAATCATGGAAATCGATTTTTTTTTATTGGTAGAAAAATCACAGTAGCTATCTGCATTAGTTGATCAATCATTTCAAACTTACACACTATTCCGACATATAAATAATTCCAACCCATTTGCTCATTTGAACTCATATGTCTTATATACTTTCATTCATGTATCTAATAAGACGTACTTAATTTTCCCACTCTGTGTTTAATTATTAAATATTCTCACTTACGAAGAAAAAAGACGAAGACTGGAAAATGACATTTCACACGATTAAAACGACAAAAAGTTTTAGTTGTTGATCCACGGTTAGAAATTAAACCTGTTATGCTTGCCTTTCAACCCAAAAAATTTAAACTATTAAAGAGAGTAATCCCTTTTAACAACATATTAAGTTTATTACTAGTAATTTTTTAATATGTGATTTATTCTTACATTTAATAATCTCGAAAAATTCATTACTCTTCATAGACTACAATCATGGCCAATAAGTATTAATCATTTAGTCGCATCCTCTAAACGAACATCTATACTCTATCGAGTTTACACACGTGGTAAGAAGTTATCAAGAAACTCATACAAATTTAATTGAATCTCAAGAATGTAAATGAGTCTAAAAAAATATTATACAATCAATGACCTACCATTCATTCAAAATTTAGATCACATATACCATTTACATGAATATATTAATATTAAGTTCAATTAGTGAAGTGTAAATTGGTATCATTTATTTGTACATGTGTTCCAACTAAAAAGGAAAACCAACTCATGGGTTGCATTTACACGAATCTCCAAGTGCAAATAAACTTTCTAATGATATTTGCATAAAATGTTATGACCTTTAGAATAACATTTAGTAAAAAATTATGTTAGAATCTTTCACGAGACTTACCATAAGGTTAATGAAATTAAAAATACATTTTCTTTAAAAAATTATTTTTGAGCCCTTATCAACCTCTAATTATCATTAATGTATCTTTTATACCTAAAAGTACATCTTTCATAAAAGAGTTTATTATTCTTCACTTGGATCTCAAATTAAATGTCCCCGTTGTCATATCAAGGGTTATATTGTTTCTTATTGCCCTAATCACACATTAAGTTGACCATCAATAGATTGATCAATTTTCACCATCACACATTAAGTTAACCATCAATAGATTGATCAATTTTCACCGTAGGCTCATCATATCACTCCACAAGTCTACTACATTTATTTGCACCAACTCGTTTAATTCGAGTTTTCTTTTTAATTATTTAAATTAATTTAAAATTCTATTAATTAGTTTGTATTTATCTAGTTTATTATTTCAGTCTTATAAATAGGACATAATATTTAACTTATTTCTTAGATTAAAATATTGAATTTAATATATGTTTTCTCTCATAATTTTGTTTTATCTTTTCCATAATTTTTATTCTTTAAATTCGTAACTTTAATTCGTCTAAAATTCTCAACTTTTGTATATCTCCCTATATGTTTTGCATTAATGATTTAATTTAAAACATGATAAACTAACAAATATATCATTAAATTATCATGAAAGTTATAAACATATCATCTAACTTTATCAAATGACACAAATATACTCAAGTATAATTAGCGATACAAATATACCACTATGTTTTATTTTTTATGGTAGATTTATATATTAATAAGGAATTTGGTGTTAGATTTATATCACTAATAAGAATTTTGATAATAAATTTATACAAGAGTAAGAAATTTGACAATAAATTTATCACAATACTAATAGATTTATACTATTAAGCATACTTGAATATTATTTGTGTCATTCAATAATTAAATGATATGTTTATAATTTATTATTTATATATGTAAAAAATATACATCCCCGTTGCACGAAGAAACGGTTGCTAATTAATTTGTGCTTCAAGTGGATGAACCAACTAAACATACAAAAAAAAATGAAAAAAAGAGGGAGGATATAATACAAATAAGGTTGAACGTGACATGAAAGATGAAAATACAAGCCAAAAATAACGTGATTAACGTATAATTGGGGTTAGTTTGGGAAATGTCCTATATTTATTGTTTGTAACTTTGTATAATGAAGCGTTTAAAATCTTCTTTAACATTACAATTTTAACTCTTTTATTAAATTGGTTGCTCATGTAATTTCTTAAAAAAAGCTTATTTGTATTCTTGAATTTTATTTTTCTTACTCCTTTTTATCTTTAAAAAAACCTCGCACCCAAATCATATGCTATTTTTTTAGGATATTAATGAAGTTGGTAAGGAGACTCTACTTGTAGTAGAGATAAGTAAATAATCCTATTAATTTTTTAAAATTGAGATCCATCGAATTTATAAGGATTGAATTGATTGATTTTATAATTTGTTGAATTCGATTTGGATCAAATTTTTATTAAATTATAAATAAATATATATATATTTTTATTTTATAATATATTATATTTAAATATTATACATAATTATAATAGATTATTATTTTAACTTACAAATAAATATAAATATTTATAATAATTTAATAATTATACCAACATATTTCTTATTATTTTGATTTTCTTAGTTGTTATTATAAATAATAAATTTTGTTATAAATATATAAATTTAAAATTTAAATGTTGTGTATGTTGTATTTTATATATGGTAATAATTTATAAATAAATTTTAATATTAATTTGATCATATCTGATTATAAAAAAATTTATATGTTTAAACTTAAATTAATTAGTTTGTATTGATTATATCATATTTGATTTGGATTGAATTCTCGTCAAATCAAATTTGAATTGATTAAAAATAAATAATTTTGATACACTAATTCTAAGTTGCATGGTAAATTTTGCAATTAGCAATGAGAGTTTTTTGCTCCTCCTAAGACTAGAACAGTAAATCTCTTGTCGAGATACTAAGATTCCTCACATATAACTAGTTTTCCAGTAGCATTTGATTGGTTTCTCACACTACTTTATGAATTTACCTTTTGTGTATCTTTCTCCAATGTAGCATATAGTAGGAGTCAACATATTTTATTTTATTTTCAAAAATTACCTTACCTATCCAATTTAAGATTAAATTAAATCTTCACTTATATAAATTGTTTGATCATCAGTGCATATCCTAAAATTTAGAAAACTAACCTAGTTGGAGAGTTTAGGTGTTTTTTATTTTATTGAACCTATAAAAATTGAAAAATAATAAATTCTAATTATATTATATTATATATTAATACATATTCATTAATATATTTATCATTTTTTTTAAAATTAACTTCTGAACTTAATCATGAGTACGTAATATATATTTGTTGGAATGGAGGGGAGAAAAATATGTTTTAACAAATTTTTTTTATTAAGTAAATATTTTTTTATTTTTAAATTTTAAGTACTTTAACAATCTTTATTTTCATTATTCCGTCCATATTGATTTACAATATATATTATTTATAAAAAAAATTATATCTAAAATTATTAAAATAGTATTAATTTGTAAAATAAATGAATAATTAACTAAATCCATCGTGCCTACACTTAGTATATCCAAATTATTCTACTAAGTTCCTTAGCAACAAACAATTATTCTACTAAGTAGGTAAAAGTGAGAGATTGATGTTCGGTTTATTAGCTGATTTGGGCTGGACCTGCTAACATTTTAGGATGGATATAAAATGAAAGAATAAGTGAAGAAAAATGGCTGGAATTTTTAATAGGAACACGCCTAGAAGCCCCACTTTTTTTTATTTAAACATAATATATTTGTAAAAAAAATGTAAATTTTATTTAAATAGTATAAATAAAATATAAAACTACAGTTTTGAATGAGTATATAAATTTTATATACATATTTTAAAAAAAATATCTTACTTTAAGTGCATACTTTTTAAAGAGTATAAAATTCACATATATTTTTTAAAATATTATAAGTTTTACATATATATTTTTGAAATAATAATATATAAGACATATATATGATAACTATGTAAGAATTTTAATACATAATAACAAAATAAGATTTTAAAAAATAACAATATGAATGAGTTAAATAAAAAAAATTGAATCTAAAAATGAATAAAGACAAAAGAAGATAAAAATATAAACTTTAAAACTCAAAACAAAGTGATAATATTATCAGCCATCCAACCTTTTTCAATTTTTCATCTTTTTAATACTTTTTACAGTTTTATTATTATTATTTTAAAAAAAATTCTAAAATTTTGTACACTTTTTTTTATAAAAAAAAATTATAGTTTGTCTTTATACAATTCTTTTTTTTTCCTTTCCCAGTTTAATCTATATCACATTGCAACTTTTTTTTAATATATATATATATATTTCCTTCATTCAAATAAAAAATATAAAAATAATAAATAAATAAAATAAAAATAGATTAAATTATCATAAAAGTAATAAATATCATATTTAATATAATTCCGGTTTTTTTTCTCTCATTAATGTTTTGAGATCTTTACTCGTGAATAGGAGAAATATTTAAATAAAAAGTATAAGATATTGATTTAAATTTAAAAATATAAAAAACATGTTTAAAATACTATTAAATCAAAATCTAGATATAATACATAAATTATAATACTCCAATTAAAATAGCAAGCGACATAATGCTTCAAATTTCAATAAAGGCCCATTAATTTTTTTTCTTTGAAGATGTAGAGAAAGGGTCTTAATCGTAAGAACTAAATCAAACAACGATAAGCCCATATCTAGGGCAATGTGTGACATAGGTATCAAAATTATATAATTTTTACTTACTTTCCTTCAATCTCATCTTAATTGGTTGAAATTTTTTAATTTAAATTTATTTGAATGAAAGTATAATTCTATAATGTAATTAATGTAATTAAATCGAATTAGTCATCTTGAATTTTTTCTAATCAGATGTGAAAATTTATTTATGAATTATTATCATATATAAAACATATTATATATAATATTTAAATTTTAAATTAATGTATTATTAATATAATTTATTATTTATAATTACAGTTAAAAAAATAAAAAGAATAAAAAATATGTATAGATAATTATTAAACTATTATAAAAATTTAATAGATTATATTTATTTTTAAAACTAAAGTATAAATTTAATATAATTAATAATAATTCAATATAGATATGATTGTAGTGGATTATAAAATTTATGAATTCGTATCCGAATAAATTGTATGTTTTTTTCAAATCCGAGTCTTATCAAATTATAAAATATGTTAATTTAATATGATTTAAATTTAATAAATTTGATCAAATTTTTTAATTTATGTAAATTGATGGAATTATTTATTCAATTTTAATATAAGAAATATTTATCCCCCAAAATATTCATAATAATTGTACAAATATGATAATACTTACTAATATTAAAATAAGATATGTTAACGTATTAGCGGTTACTAAAGCACCAAGCAGGCAAGCAGAAACAAACGGAAAATAATATGATAGTGGGATTTTCGTGTAAACGAAAACGCAAAAAATAGGAAAATGACTTGGTTAGAAAATAATTAAGATACAGCCTTTGACTATACATAATGTATATAGGTTTAAAATATAATATGTAGTTAGTAGTAGTTGTTATTTAATTTGTTTTTAAAAATATAAAAAAAGGTCAAGCCTTTCGAATAACAATGATGAAAAATGCTTGTTCAGGCATGCAGGCTGCGCTAGCTGTAATTAAAATCATATTTTACAAATGTTGTTTTATAATTTTATAATTCCATTATCGTTGACATTTATACATATTTAAAAAAACAAGCATTAATTCCCCTCAAATTAGCTTTTAAAATAAAATTTTAGTTGCATACATGTATCATGTATGATAACATGACGCCTTGCTATTTGCTAAGCAGTTTATATTAATATTAATGGGAAAAATGCATGATTTGCACTAAAAATCTAATTAATTTTTTTTGTATGTTTAATAATATATTTTTCATAACCTTCTCGGTTACAAATAAATTATTACAGTTAAAATAACATAATTATAATTTATAACATTAACAATAACATCTTAATATTGAATATAATTTAATTGATTCAACACTAAATATGATTTAATTTACAGAGTTTAACATTTAACAATGTTCAATATGAAATATTTTGGTTGAATAAGTTGTACTTATAAATATTATATTTAGTAAATTTTTATTTAATATCTTTACTATATAAAGATAAAAAAAAATCATTTATCTATTTTTTTATTTACTATATAAGCATTCAAAATCTGGATTGTTTAATTTCTATGGCTTATAACCCAAACTTAGAATGTGTCATTTTAATTGTAATGATAAAATTAATAAATTTTTAAAAAATAAAAGTTTAATCAATTATTTTATAATATAATAATATATGTTATTTGATTTATAGTGTGTAGTTCAAACTATATGTGTAGCTCTGTGTAAATGTTAAATTAAAAAATAAATTTTTAATTTAATATAAATATTTTATCCTGCATTAAGTACCACTGTAGGATGGAGCAACATACAAGTCCATGTGGTCTCTCTCAGGCGGGGGAAAATAATTACCTTCCTCACGAGTTTGTATAAAACAATCATTTTATTCCGATTTCCACGGCTGCTTAAATTAATTGGTCTACACCATAATTGTAACATTACCAGATCAAGTACCTGATTTTTTTTTAATATATATTCAACATATGGAAACGAGATATTGTTTCATTGTTTGTGTTTTCCTTTCAAGCACTTTATGACAAATGATTAGTTTGTAATATATAGAAGAGAGTGATCTATTACAATTCACATTAAAAAAATTTAATTACGTAATTCCGGAAGAAATACACTTTAGTTTTAAGATATATATATATATATATATATATATGATTCTTTAAAAGCTTCTATCAAATCCAAATAGTTTTTTTTTCATTAATATTTTTAAATAGATATTAAAAATTCAATTTTTATAATTAGAAAACTAATCTAGATTTAAAATAGAAAAAAATCTTAATTTTTTTTTCAAAAATTGATTTTTTATTAATTTTTAATTTTTTACTTTTTGGGTGTTATATTTTCAAAATTTCAAAAAATATTATTTGGATTTAATTGAAACTTTTAAAAAATTAAAAGACCTTAGATGTATAATTTAAAAGATATATGGATGATTAAATTATACATTTTGATGAAATACATGATCATGTGTATATATTTAAAATAAATAAATTATAAAGCTTACATTTTGAAGAAGATAAGTTTAAAAGGCACACCACCCTCTTTTAACTCAAGGTGGCTTCTTTCTCAAAGCACACCTAATTAAATTTTAAAAAAATTAAAAATTCTCAACTACCACTAATATTTTCCTAAATTGCACATCATAAACCAAGTGATAAACTAATAGTATATGTTAATCAAGCAAAATATAATTTAACTCGTTATTAAAAAAAAACTTGTTTATCCATAATCTTGAAGATTAAGTTTTTTGCTTCAATGAATATCTTATGTTGGGGGAAATAGACAGAGATTTTTTTATGACTATATATGGTGAAAAACATGTGTCTAAGACTTTAAAAATAGAAAAAATAATTATTAAATAAATTTTTAAAATGAATGATTTGATAATTTTTTAAATTAATTTTTTTTAATAATTTAAAATTTATATTTAATGGTGTGCGTTTTTGAGGTAAAAATAGTGCACCAATAACATTTTTCTTTGAAGAATAACATGAATTTGAAAGAGCTTAACCTTTATATATATATTCATACAATGATAAACAATTTCACAATTTCTCTAAGAAGATTTTATTTGTGTTGTAGTTCTTTGCCAATGAACGGTTGAGATGGATCCACGTGGCATGTTGAAGAGAGTTTTTGATTCTCTACTAAAAATGGGATAAAATTGGATGGTCCATCGTACTATTCCATGTTACACGTGAATTGTAATATTATACCATCCAAATCCAACAAAAATGAAGGCACAAAGCACTTTAAAGCGTATGATTGATTGAAAAAAGGAGCTCCTTTGCGTTAGATGAGAAAAAGGTAGCATCTTATCTTATTGGTATCCCAAGCGTTCTTAGGTAATTAAGGTGTATAAAATTAGTAATAAGATATATTTTTTATTTTTATTCATCTAATTTAAATAATATATTTTTAATATAAAATTAAGATATTATTGTTTTTATTAATAATTTCAAATTATCTTATAAAATGAATGTAAAATTATTAGTTAAAATTTGAAAGTAAGTTGATAATCATAGCTCATAAAATTAAGTACAAATATAAATATGATTTATATATCCTACCAAAACAAAAAAAATCTAAGTATATCTAATTAATAATATATTTTTTCTACAAGTAATTTATATAGCTTGTCATCCTAAGTATAGATTGTCCACTCCAATTTTTATATAAAATTATTATTTATATCATTTTACTTTTGATCATTTACAAAAATCATATATCTTTTATGTTATAAAAAAATATGTGCATTATATTTTTAAACATATAAAAAATAATAATTTTTATATTTAAAAAAAACATATTTACACCATAAAGAGATTTACAATAAAGTTTTATGTATAAAATAATTTATTTCATCGCATTTAAACCTAAGTTTGTTTGTTACAATCATTCCTCACTTTCTAGGATTCATATTGTTCTCACTTCTTCGTTTTTATTTTTTAATTATAATGGTTCGTTCCATATATCTTATTAAATTTTACTAAACATTTTCACGCAATATAAATTATTATTATCATAAAAATAATTTATTTAATAACAAATTTATCAAATAATAATAGTATTAATGTGTAATTAATAATAAGAATAAAATAAAAATTTCATACATTTTTTATAATCACAATTTTTTTATTCTATTCTACATTTTTTATCCTTTTCTTATTAATTAATCTATTTACATCTTATCCAAACAATTTTAAATTTTCCCAATAAAAAAAATTTCATATTATAAATATAACCATTTATGCATCTTATAATTATTTTATCTTGTATAATTCTTTATAATCATTATAAACTAATACATGACACGATAAGTCTTAGAAAAAAAGGTAAAAGTATACATATAATATATAAATAAATATAGAATTGTTTATTAAATTTTATTTGTTGTATATGAAATTTGAAGTGAGACATATGAATTTGGTCAACAATTTATTATTTTTAAAGATAAATAATATACAACTATTAATAAGGATGCAAATTTTATCAACATTTATGTAATATATATTTTTTATTTTGAGCACAAATATCGTTTAATATTAAACTTTCAACTATTTTGATGATTACTACTTTTAAATTTTTTTTCTCTTTACATTTACTATTTACATTTTTCATCTTAGTCAAATATTTATTAAACTAAATAAAAAATATAAAATTTTAATTTGTATAGAATAAAAAATGAGAATAAGTAAACTCTAATGATAAAAACCACAAAATTAGAATAAGTTAAATATATAAAGTATTAAACTAACATAAAAAATACACAAATAGTTAATCACTTTAAATTATAAGTAAAAGTAATTAATTAAAATTAAAAAAACAAAAATATAAAACAATTTTTTCCCATTATTTTGACACAACTACACCTTACATAACAATACTTTAAAAACTTTAAGAAAAAGTATACTCAATCAACTTATCCGAATAACAATTGATTAGGTATTGCATCAAATTAACACCCTTCTTTATTAGTCTTAATATATGTACCTCTCACGTACACCCTTGACTAGGGTAAATAAATAAATTCAATCTAAGACCTTGGTCCTATTTTAAGTTTTAGCATAATTGCTTGCAAAAATACTTACCTGAAAGGAATTTTTTTTCTTTGCCTAGCTTTTAAAATGATTACAATAAGAATCCAAAAAAGTTATGACAATAAGAATCCAAAAAAGTTTCAAAATTAAAAAGTTATGATAATAAGAATCCAAAAAGATTTCAAAGTTAAAAAGTTAACGTGTTAAGTAAATATAAATATATAATTAATAATTATTCCCATATATTTTATTTTAAAAAATAAAGTACAATCATAGTATAGCATTATTCTTCAAAATTATAAGAAAAAAGTTGCCAATATCGTTTGAACCATGAATAGTGAAGGAATACTTTAAAAAAAAAAAACAATCTTTTACCTGCATTAAATGCTGGCTGGTCAATGGGTATTGAGAAATATAGTCAATAAGATCAGGCGCTCAAAATGTTTTGATCTCCCATGTATTAAATGGTAAATATCTATCTTGTGATTTACTTTTTATTTTATTTTATAAATAATCACACTATTAACTGTAGCTAAAATCTTAAATATTCTAGGTATTTAATTTAAATGAAATATATGTTATTAAATTATAAAATCATTTGAAAAATTTATATAAGTTGGTTCACAATTTTTTCTTTAATTAAGATAATATTTATCATAATTGCATAATTGAGTCCCGTAAAGATCATTTGTATATAACTATCTTAAATAAAAAAAACTTACAAATGCCTTTTATGTATTTCAAAATAGCAAAATAGGTTTGAAAATTTACTGCATGTTATTAATTTTTAAGTGAGATATTTACAATCAAATTACAAAATTTATGAGATAATAAAACAATAATAGATGTTATGTAAAAATGTTTACTAATTTCTAAAATAAAGGTATTTTTATAATTTTAAAATTTTCAAGGCAATTTTTGACATTTTTTAGTGGTCTGTCACTCTGTTGTGTGCGCTACATAGGGATTAATTCTACTCTTCTTTATTTTAAAATGATTCGTACGTTAAATTATGTTCCAATAAGTGCATGTTCTGAGTACTTATTATACGTGTTCACAGGCTGTAGCTTGCCATGCGTGACAGGTGTTACCAAACTACTTTTGCCAAATGAGGTACACGATCATTTTAAGTTCAACATGTGCTTATATATGTGGATCTGCCTACCTTTCAATAAATTTAATTTAGAAAAATCAACATTTCTAAAAAAAAATAAAATATGTCACTGTCCCTGTAGTATCGCTATGAGAGATATGACTTTTGTTTTTGTTATTTCTTTGCTTCTTTCTTACTACTATTGGCATTTAGTAGGAAAAAAAATTAAAAATTTATAAGAATAAATAATAGTAAATTAATTTAAACGATATCTAATTAAATAATGCTTAAAATAAAATAATATATTATATTTTTTTTAATAATAAAAATATAATAGATAAATAAAAAAAATATTATTCTACCCTTAAATGTTAAGAGTTTTTCATATTCAGAAAGATGCATGCACTCTCTAATTATAGAGAGTATAGATTATTCTACTTATTTATATATAATTGAAATGAGTAAGTTGTAAGAGAAGAAATAAATAAAATTTTAAGCCAAATTATATTTGTTTGTTAGGTGACTTAATATTTATAAGGGTCGGAATTGGAGTGACGTACTCACTTCCACAAAGTAAAAGTTTTAGTCAAGTCCTGAAATTTCATTTAATTGAAAAATTAATGAAAATCATTAATTACATATCTAAATAATTAAATAAAAGTATATAGGAATGAGTAGATAAAATTGGAAGAAGAAAAAAAAATACATATTCACCATCCTCAATATACTTAATATGGACCGATTAAGTGAAAGTCTACTTGGAAGACTGGGAGGAGTTATTATGATATTTTGAAGGAGAGGTTTGCGTTTAGAGTTCTGAGTTAAATACAACTTTTATTACGAGCTGAAAATATTTCAGTACGAACTGCGAGTACAGATCTTATGCTAGCGTGATATTGGTATCAACAAAAATAAACTACGATCCGGGTCACACCCAAAAGGTTATTTCTTTTAACCCCTGTGCAATTATAAATTCCCTGCACACTTATGTTCAAATATATTTTATATTGTTGAGTCTTAATTTGTTAGCATTTTTTAAAACAAACTTGTGCAGTTATCTTATTTGAACGTGCCAATGGCATTTTTATCATTGTTGCATAAACCCCATCATGTGTCACTTTTTCATATAAAAAATACCTCTATTTCCAATAATTACTATTATATAGAGATGAACAATGAACCATGCAAAACTGCATGCTTTCTTTATATACGAACCAAATTGAATTTTTTAAAAATTAAAGTTAAAATTTATTTATAAATTATTATCATATATAAACATTATATATATATAACATTTAAATTTTAAATTTATATATCTCTAATAAAATTCGGGGAGTGATGTTATTACTATCTACTAAATCTCATGCTCATAAAGACCTTACAATTTCAAACTCTATTAAAGGTATTATCCGATCATGTTCTCTTGTCTATTATTTTGATGTTTCTATTCCGAATTTTTATATGTGTTGTTTTTGTCCACCACAAAAATCAACGAACTAAGTTGGATCCATGTACTGTCCGATGTGTATTCTTGGGGTATTGCGTATAAAAAAAGGGCTACCGATGCTACGATCCGTTTACTAAAATAACCTATATTATCATGGATGTCACTTTCCTAGAATCTGAATGATTTTTCACATCACTGACATCCAATTACCCTCTTCAAAGGGAGAGTTATAGTGAAGAACGAAATTGGCTTGATGTTGAAATATTAGACATTAGTAACAATCCAGCATACTCGACCATGCCAACAATATGAAAGAGCCAGTACCTAGACCCGAACTTGAACTTCCAAGAACTGAAGCTGAAGTAGTAACTGAATCTCTAGAAGCTGAAGTAGTAACTGAATCTCTAGAAGCTGAAGTAGTAACTGAATCTCCAGAAGATGAAGTGGTTGATGCATCCTTCAACTCACTAGTACCCAATGATCCTCTTGTTGAGAATACTCCTGAGGTAAGCTATCATATCACACCTTTACAAACTAATGCTATAGATAAATCTGTTGGTTATGTTCTATCTTTCAGACACAATCGATGCAAACCTCCAAATTGATACTCCTCAGAAAGAGAAGAACGATAATCCAAGTATCCAATAGCCAATTATGTATCTACTCAAGGTTTATCAGAACCTATCAGGGCGTTTGCACAAACACTCTCCTCATGTCAAATTCCAAGTAGCATTGAAGAAGTCTTATCTCATCCAAAATGGGATCAAGCTATAAAATAAGAATTTGAGGCATTGCAGAAAAATAACACATGGATGTTAAGCAAGTTGCCTCAAGGGAGGAAGATGGTAGGATGCAAGTGGATTTTCTCCATTAAGTATAAAGCATATGGGTTAGTTGATCGATACAAGGCGATGCTAGTAGCAAAAGGATATACACAGAAATATGGGATAGATTATCAAGAAACCTTATCACCTGTGGCTAAACTAAAAACTGTTAGAGTTTTGTTATCTCTTGCAGCAAATTTAGATTGGCCATTGCACTAACTTGACGTAAAAAATTCCTTCTTTCATGGTGATCTCGAAGAAGAGATTTACATGGATATCACACCAGGATATACTGTTACATCAGGAAAAGAAACTGCATGTAGATTACAACGAGCATTGTATGGACTAAAACAATCACCTCGAGCATGGTTTGGTAGGTTGAGTTCAACAATGAAGAAATATGAGTTTCAACAAAGCAACTCTAACCACACTCTTTTCCTAAAACATCGATTGAGGAAGGTAACAACCCTTATAATCTATGTAGACGACATGATCATTACAGAGGATGATAAAGAAGAAATCTCTAAGCTTCAAAAATAACTGTCAAATGAGTTTGAAATGAAGAACTTAGGAGGGCTCAAATACTTTTTAGGTATTCAGGTAACAAGATCAAAACAAGACATATGTCTTTCCCAAAGAAAATATACTCTAGATATACTGGCAAAAGAAGTACTATTAGATTGTAAACATGTCGATATTCCAATGGTTCAAAATCATAAACTTGGAGAATATGTGGACCAAGTACCAACAGATAAATAGAGATATAAAGGGTTAGTGGGTAAACTCATATATTTATCTCATATTCGACCTGGTATTGCTTATGATGTGAGTGTCGTGAGTCAGTTCATGCACTACCCAAGTGAAGTCCATATGGATGTCGTCATGCGAATACTTCGTTATTTAAAATCCTCCCCTGGGAAAGGACTTATGTTTTCAAGGAATGGTCAATTGGAAGTCGTTGGATATATAGATTCAGACTGAGCAGAGAATATCGAGGATAAGAAATCTACTGCTGGGTACTTTACTTTTGTGGGGGGTAATCTTGTTACATTGATGAGCAAGAGGCAAAAGGTAGTTGCCTTATCTAGCGCTGAAGTTGAATTTCGAGGAATGGTCAAAGGAATATGTGAGCTCTTTTGGTTGAAAAACTTCTAAGTGAGATGGTGTTGCTCCTAACTCTTAAATGAACTTATTTTGTGATAACAAAGCAGCCATTTCTATCTCCCACAATCCAGTTCAACATGATCGCACGAAACATGTTGAAGTGGATCAGAACTTCATCAAACAAAATCTTGAAGAAAAGATTATTTAGCTTTCATTCGTTAAATCAAAAGATCAATTGGTTGATATACTTACAAAATCTGTGTCTACAAAGAACTTCTACAACTCACTTGATAGGTTAGGTATAAGAGACATATATGCACCAACTTGAGGGAGAGCGTTGGCGTGTGAAGTGAAAGTGGCAGACAATAATGTTTAGTGGAGCAGAAAGTATGAATGTGCACTAGTTGTTAGAGTTAGGATTTTATATTTGTTTTCTTAGTATACATAATAAGACTCTTATACAGAAAAAATACAGAACATGAAAATATATTTTGACAATAAAATGTGTGTCAAATGCTTAAATTTTCTATAGTGTACTACCGATCGACGATCGCATATTAATAAAAGAAAAAAAATATTAATGCAGGTGAAAGAAAATATAATATTATTTTAATTAATAATAATATGTATATTAATTATAATTATATTATAATTTATGATATAGATAAATGCTATGTTATTGTAATAAAAAGAAAAAAAATAAGTACTCTGTTAAAAATTTAGAATAAGACAATTTCCATCCTTATAATTGTATAATTGCATGTGTTTGTGAATCTGTGAGTTTGTAATCTTAATTTAATTTAATATATATATCCTACTTATTTGTTTAATTAATATGAAAAGCAGCATTGAAGGTCAACTAATTTTAGTAATAATTCTCTAACAAAAGAAAGTAGTTTTTTTTTCTTCTTTTTCTTTTTATATAAAATAAAAGGAAGTAGTATACCGTATACGCATTAGAAATGGACAACTAAAGCACCATATTCACCCCCCCGCATGCCTGTTTTATATTAAACTTTCCACAATCCATATGTGACTAAATAAGTGGTAATTGATTACCATTTTTCGTTGACTAATATTTATAGCTAAGGAAAAATAACATATTCTACTTCTTTTTTTAAATTGATGACAATTGATTTATTGAAACATGTCATTTAAAAAAAAACCTGATCTTTAATTTAAATTGAATATCATAACTTTCTTTATAAATATAATTTTATTATTAACCCTTTCACATAATATGTATAAGTTTTTTATATAACATAAAAACATACATATTTTTTTATTTTTAAAAACTTCATATACATGTACTTTTTATATAACATAATATATATTTAAAAAATATTCAAAAAAATAAAAATATGTGAATAATAAATTTTATAAAAAAGAAAGAAGTTAAATTTTATCATAGGAAAAAACTTTCAAAACTAGCTATTTTTATGTGATAGAAGAACCATTGTTTTCTTACTGGCCTATTCATGCAAGAAAGATACCTTATTTGAATTTGAAAGAGTAATGCTATTCATTATGATTTTGAGTTATAATAGGATGAATTGGGTGGATTTGAATTAAATGGAACTAACTTAATTTAAATTGGTCAAATTTTAGTTTATTTTAAATTTAATCCGAATTAATAAAAATGAATCCGACATAAAATCAAATAAAAACTAATTGGTCTAAACTAACACAAATTGTTAATTATGTATTTTTTTTAATTAATTAAATTTTTTTATAAATCAAAATATATATGTAATGATTAAAGCATATTAACTCAAATAATATTACATAAAATATCAAAAATAAGATAAATAATATTAATTTATTTCATCTCCCTCAATCAATTACATTAAATATGTCATCTATAATCAAGTTTATATTATTTTTTTGACTGAAATTTAACTATGTTTGTAAATTAATAACTAAAAGTTAAAATAATAAACAAATTAATTAATCAAAAATTATAACATGTATAATAAGCCCATTTTGTTCTAGTTGCACAACAATATTTACCTGTACAAATAACAAGTTATGAATATAATATAGTTACTAATATATTCATTTTTAAGTTAATATATGCCCTGTTATTTTTAAATTATTATTTTTTAATTTTTAATTTTTATGTGTGAATGAGTTTATTAATATAAATATAACAAAATGAATAATTTATAATTTATTTAAAACTTATATAAATTTTGAGATAATTATTTTTTGTTTTATTTTGAAAAAAATATTTTCAATATAAGAATTGCAATATGATAAGAGAATAAGTAAGTTTATATCTAATTTTAATTTTTTAAATCTAAGGTATAAGTTATAACATGTTATAGTTTTCTTCTCTTTTTTTGGGTTAACAGTTTGATTCAAACTTAATTCAATTTTTTTTTTGAGTTATTTAAATTAATCCAAATTTGATTATTGTTTGGTTCGGTTTCTACTTTTCGAATTTGATTTATGTTTTAAAAAAAATAAGTTATAGGGATTAGAGACAAAATAGGAAATTATAAACATATTTAAAGTAAGGGATCACTTAATTGGTTAAAAATGGAATGAGTTTCTCTCTCAATTATAGTATAAAGCAATTTTCTATTTGGAAATTTTCCAATTGCTTAGTAATTAACGTCTAAAAAACACCTAATCTATAGGTGCGTTTGAAACTCAAATTAACATAGCATTATAGCATGAGAAAAATAGTAATGAAACAAAAAGAAGAAAGTTTAATAAATTTTATAAATTATAATAAATTATATTATTCCATTTTTTATTTTTTTCCTTATTCACATTTTTTCTTCTAATAAATAAATGTTATAATTATTTTACTAATTTTACTTTTAACTCCTAAATAAAAAATATATATTTATTTTATTAAAATATTTAAAATATATATTTAATTACATTATATGAAAAATAAATATATGCTATTTCTTAATAGGAGTTAAAAATAAAATTTTATATATTAAGGTAAGTTATGTTACGTAATTATACCCACATTTATTTCATAAAATATAAGATTCAAATACAGTTGAATAATTTCAATTTGAACACTTTTATATTTTAAACTATATCATAATTATAACAAACATGATACTTTCTTTTTGAATAGATTTAGTTGTTCTCAATTATAATTATTAATAATATTTTGTAATTTATTATAAATATACTTTCTCTTTTTTCAAATTTTCATCCGTGATCGGGGTGAGGAACGAAACAAGCTTTTGTTTAAGTATTTGTAATTAATACAATCTTATACAAATGCTTGAGACTTATGGCACAATTTCATTATCTATAAAATATATAATTTTTTTATGCACTTTTTGAATTTGGATTTATTTTTTCTTTTCTTTTAAAAAAAAAAGAGGGATTTAGAATATATTGGTGAGCAAATGCATAACTTATTTTCATTAATTTTGTAATATTATTGTCTATTCTTCATTTTTCAGAAAAAAAACTTAAATATCATAAATTATAAAATAAAGGATTAAATATAAAGAAAAGTAATATATTTTCTTTACCCAAGGACATAAAAATATTTTATTTAAGGGAAGTTATATATATCATGGTTCAAATATTCTATTTTAAATCATAATTTAATTTTTATATTATTAATAAGATTACAAAATACCATTTAAACTATTATTGTAATGTTAAAATCTTTAACAATTTAGGTGATTATTTTAAATAATTTGTGATAATTTTGTTAATAAAATATAAAGATGTTAAGACAAAATTATCCCGAGGTATAGATCATAAAATGATGTTGTCAAAATTTTAATTCCATTACTCACTACTACCATGGTGTGAAAATCTTATTGTCATGCTTCATGTTATGCCGATGGCATTTCCAAATAATATAAACGATATTTCATCTCAAATTTATTGCAAAAATATAATAAATCCAATAAATTCCTTTTAACTATAGTTTATGTGTCCAATGGTAATATCCAACAACCAATAGCAATAAATATTAATATCCAATCACAGTTTCTTATTTCATTATAATATATATGGAAAAAATAATTTCTTTATGATGCATTTGATACCTTTTAAATTTTTAAATTTCAATTTTTTATTTAATATATGAATTAATTTTATTTATTACAATTTGATGTAATAATTATAGTATAATTATAATATTGCATGGTATGCATACTTTCAAAGAGTGAATTTATTTTTAACACTTATTATTTATTTTTTATCTATGTATTTAAATCACAAATGTAGTAGATTAATTCTAAGGATATATGATTATCATAACACACGAATAAATTATGACTAGAAGGTTGAAATAAAAATTTTCAATAGTAAATATTTTTTTTCATGCATTTAAATAAATTTTATTTTTTAATACCTCTTAAGTATTTTTTTTATAATTGTAAAAATATTAAAAAAAGTTACTTGTATGAATAAACATTATTTAATCATAAGTTAATCCCATCCTATTATTTCTTACCAGTCTTTTCAATCTTCATTGTATTCTAATCATATTAAAACTACGGAAAACATTTTATATAACTATTACATTATTATAAATTCTTTAAATTTTAATAAAATTTAAACAATAATCATAATTCTATTCTTTTGTGTCTCAATAATACCATATAAAATGATTCTAAAACTATACCTCCAAACATTCCACGTCACAGTCCGAATATGCCACATCATTAATTGGTCCCACCCGTACGGTAATGCCACTCCCAAGACCAATATATAATCGCAACACCACAATTCTCACCGCTCACCATGTGAAAAAGCCCCGACCTCTATTAAAAAACTCTCTTCTCCATCTGATTTTCACAGAATCCTTGGTCCATAGCTCAAAGTTCACCCGATACATAATACAAATTTTCAAAGCTTAACACTGAAAGATTCGATTTGACTCAGTACGTAGGTTCGATCAATACGTAGGTACCGTGGAGTATTACATATGCCGATGGTGGCTGGGCCAGCTACGTCGCCGATCGATCAAGCTACTCCGGTTGTTTTCGGACCGACAATGATGCCAGCGCAAACTCCAATGACTATGGTATCGGAATCTTTTGCCAAAGATGCGATACTTTCATGGTTTCGAGGGGAGTTCGCTGCAGCCAATGCGATCATAGACGCGCTATGTGGTCACCTCGCTCACCAAAGTGGTGGCTCTGAATACGATTCTCTTTTTTCTGCTATACACAGGAGGAGGCTCAATTGGATCCCGATTCTTCAGATGCAAAAATACCATACCATTGCTGATGTTACTCTGGAGCTCCGTCGTCTCTCGGAGAAGATGATGGTAGAAGACAACGGAGATAAATGTCATGAGCAGCACGGTGACGGTGAGAAGATTATGAATAAGGAGATTGTTGAGGCTAAGTCGTGTTTGGGTGATAAGAAAGTGGTTGAAGGTAACGAGAATGTGATGGAAAGTATTGGGAATGGGAATGAGTCATGTGGTGGTGGTGATGGTGACGTTGCTGAAGATCAGGAAGATTCTCCTGCCAGCGAGATTACTGAAACAGGTTTGTTAGCTATATCTGAGATTTTATTATTTTCCTAAACTCTGTTTCTGATTACTGGAGCGTGACTTTGTTAAATTGCGATATTCTGGAAAATTTTATTGATTAAATAGGAAAGTTAAACTCTGGAATTTTTTAATTTTTCGATCAAATATTTTTCTGCACGCGTTCAGAAAGCTACCTACGAATATAATTTTAAATATGTAGCCTACGATTTAGAAAAAAATGTTTTATGGAAAAATCTGATACTTATCTTTGGCGTTGTAAAGTCTCGAAATAATGTGGTAAAAATTCAAAGTTTTTTTCTGCTGTTTTCCCAGAAAGAAAGTCTTTTCATTAACTCATTGATCTAAATAAGCGTAAACAGGTGTTTGTGTAGCCAGATCCAAGATTTCAAAACCGTTTTCGAATCTTGTTAGTATGGTAATATTTCGTGTATTTAGTTTTCAAAATCTTAATTTCTTTTTAGAAAATCAATACCTCTATTTTTAATCAATTTTAAGATTCAAATATGCAGTTAATATTTTCTCGAGGCATTACTGGGGTTGAAATTTTCGAGGTATACAGTTAATTTAGAAAGTAGCTAAGTACTTGGGGAATTGATATAAGCACTATTATTTACTTTTAAAAATATTTATTTTTACAATAATAATTATTATTAAGACCAATTTTACCTTATTAGCATCACATTGACGTAACAAGCCTGGCCATGTGCCAGCGATCTTATTATAGACGACGTTCAATTAAAGTCAGTCTGTTAAACGGCTGAGATTAAGAGTTCATTTCGTAGTGGTTGGTAGTTGGGGATGAATTATTTATTAACTAAATTGTTAATTTATTTTAATAAAGAAGATTTTTAAGAAAAAATTTGCATATATTTTACATTTTATTAATTTAGAATACCTGATAATGAATAATTTCTTCTTAATTGAGTACTTGATTTTTTTTTTAAATTGAAAAATAGTGCTGTTTGGGTGCTAATCACTATGTTCAAAATTAATGACTCGCTTTGGAGCGGAGTCCGAGTTGGCGTGTCAACTCCGTATTTCAATTGGGTGGGTGGTTCAATGAAGTTAGTTTATCGTGTAATAATCAAATAGGAGACGAAAAGGAGGGGTGTTTTGGGCAATCCTAATGATTGTAGAATTTTAGAAGGCTTTTGTTTGTTTGTTTGTTTCGATGTCCTGCAACTTTATGGTTGCGTACTTAACTGGTGATGTGTGGTGTTCAGCGACAAGCTTTATTATTCTTTTGCTGGTTTGTTGTACAAGCATCCGTAAGTCTTCCAACGCTTTTGGAGCTTTTAATTAAAAAATGATAATTAATATTACGAGCCTATGTAAAACGTTATCAATTAGTTGATTTAAATAATTTATTTATGATTTATAAAATGAACTTTAACTAATTAACTAATGTTTTTTTATTAAAGATTTTGATTTTAGATTTTTTAAATAATTTTTCAATTAAATATTTTTAATCAATATTTTTTATTTATTTTTATTGATAAACCTTTAAAAATTAGATTTTTTTTATTTTTATCGAATATTTTTTAAAAAAATAAATCAAATTTTATAAATTTTTGTATCTATACGTGTTTGAAAAAAATGATTAGAAACATAAATGATTTATGTAATAGTGGGATTTAATCATAATTTGGTGTTATGTTCCCAGGATCTCAAGAAGAAATGCATGCCAATGAGATAAATGTTCAAATATGTTCTAATCATGAAGTGTGCGGGTCTCGTCGTGAGCTGATTAAATTAACAAAAGGTTTCTCAGCAAAGGAGCCTGTGAAAGGGCACATGGCGAGTTTCTATTTTAATTTTTAATTTTTTTAAGTCACTGTCTTAAAAAGGGGGAAAACACATGAGAATTCAGAAATAGTGTCATGTTGTACTCATGGAAAAAAATTATGATAGCTGTCAATGTGACTGACAAATGAATTAAAAAATGGTAGGTGAATGTTGTGAAAGGGTTGAAGATGTATGAGGACGTTTTCACGGATTCTGAGCTCTCCAAATTGACGGGCTTTGTGAATGAACTCCGAGCTGCCGGCCAGAATGGACAGCTTTCTGGTAAATACTTATCAAATCTAATTAAAATCTTATTCTTATTTTGTAATTAATTCTGTTTCTAAGATCACCTTGTCATGATATTCGTGCTAGACTTTTGCTTGAGAGGTCCTTCACAATTGTGTAACTGTTTATTAGATTAATTAACCAGATGCTATTAGTTCTCTGTCCAAAAATTTCTAGTTAATTTTCTGGAATCAATACAGGAGAGACCTTCATTTTATTCAATAAGGAGATGAAAGGAAAAAGGAGGGAATTGATTCAGTTTGGAGTTCCAATTTTTGGACAAGTCAAAGAGGAATCAACAACCAACAATCAAACAAGTAAGACTTGTTTCTACTAATGACATAATTGTATTCTTTACTCAAGAAACAGTTAAACTTGTTGCTTTAAAAAACCTCAGGCACTAATTGGAAATTTGCGTTACAGGCAATTTAGAGCCAATTCCAGAGCTACTTGGGGATGTCATTGATCACCTTGTGCAATGGCAACTAATTCCAGAGTATAAAAGACCCAATGGTTGCATCATCACCTTCTTCGAGGAGGTATGTTCTGTTTTGTACTTGCTTTATGGGTTTGCCCGCATTCAAAAGGCTGAGATCGAAAATTTTGCTATTTTTCCGGCTCCTCTTCATAAATTGGTATGAATAGATATTTAGAAATTTACATTCCTCGATCGGTTAGATTAGGATTAACTTTGAAGAAAAAGAAGAAATAATAAAATAATTTTAATGATGATACTTTCTTTTATTATTTTGTGTTAAAAAATATAAATAAATTATTTAATTTACTTAAAAAAATTGACGTCGTGAGGTTACAAATGAATTCAAAATTAAGATTAAATTTTTAAAATAAATCTCAATATCAATTAAAATTTTCAAATACGATAAACATTAAAAAAAAACAAATAAATCAACTCTTTAAAAAAGTTAATGATTTAACTTTATAAAAATAAATCAACACATAATTAGAATAATATTAAAAAATATAAATGAATTATTAGCTATTACTAACTCACACAAATTTAAACTTTTAGCGTAATTGATATATGTTACTTCTACACTTTTTTGCTTTAAGCCTCAAATGTCTTTGCCAACTACTTTCATTTCTGTTTGAAGAGATAAGCAACCACTCAAACCACTTTTCCTGATTGTGGCTTCTGTGATTTCAGGGAGAATACTCACAACCATTCTTTAAACCACCCCATTTGGACCAACCAATTTCCACTCTGCTCCTTTCAGAGTCAACTATGGCTTTTGGACGTATACTTACCGGTGATAGTGATGGGAACTATAAGGGGCCTCTCATGCTCTCTTTGAAGGAAGGGTAAGTAATTCTCAAAATTAAATTAGCACTTTCCAAGTGATAAGTTCCATATCTAGTGAGACTGTACGTGTTTTGCTTTCAAAAATATTTCCCAAAAATACCCTCCGACGCTGCTAGTCACTTGAGACAATCTAAATTAATTGGTAAGTATTTATTTTCAAAATAAAATGACTGTTAAAGAAGTACGATATAATTGAATTTATCTCTTGAATCCCAAGAGGCTTAGATCATGCATTTTTGAGGATGTGTATACAACTTTGTATAATTTTTGTAGCTTCATTCATTCGTAACCTACAGTCATTTCTAAAATAATATCAGCTAAAATATTCCATGAATGTTGGACATTGCTGTATCCAATTGATCAAAGACCAAAGCTTATCCAACTACAGCTGTATGACTGAATGTTTTTCTTATCTGCAATTTATTCTCCCTTATCAACATAATTTTGTCTCTTAACCTAACCAATATTAACTTATCATATAATCCAAATTGTTTAGCTAATAAAAAAACCTATATAATACAAACTTTATAGGGATATATCATATAACACAAACTTTATACGACTTATGTAGGTCTATTTTAGTTATGAGGGGAAACAGTGCTGACATGGCTAGACATGTCATGTGTCCGTCTCCCAGTAGACGGGTAAGCATTACATTCTTCAGAGTTAGACCAGACTCAAACCAATACCAAACACCATCAAGTCCTACCTCAGCTAGTGCCATGACCCTTTGGCAACAAGGAGTTCTGAGCCCATACACAATGCCAAATGGAGTTCTGAATGGCTACGATTCGATGGACCTGACACCAAAATGGGGAGTCCTTCGTGCTCCGATGGTCATGCTAGCCCCAATGAGCCCTATGGCGTTGAGTCCCCAGAAGCTTCCTCCTGGTGGCACTGGGGTTTTCTTGCCATGGACTGCAAGATCAAGAAGGCCAGCTAAGCATCTTCCTCCACGAGCCCAGAAAAGGAGGCTTCTTGCATTAACTTCCTCAACTGATAATCATATGGCAGAGTCCACTTCTGAACCAGGGATCAATGTGGATGCAAATTAAAGACATTTTTATACTAAGCTATTTATGTTAATCTTTCTTGTAGAGTTTAACTTATTTTCTGAGTACACTTGGATTTCCTCTCTTTTTTTCTTTACTATTATGTTATTATCCTTCCTGTGCATTACTGGATTCATCTGCATTTTTCACTAGTTTAAGAGAACGAGCAATGAGTTTGAGATTTTAATTATATTTCTCAAAGATGATTGTCAATTAAGTGTAGGTTGGGATTGTGGTTTATTGCAATGGTGGCCAAAAACACATCTTAGCTAGAATTGGGTACAAGGTTGTTATCTAGCCAGTTTTCAAAACTGAACCAGACCTTCAAGTACAGACCGGGCATTTATTAACATTATGTGATTAATAAATTATTAACATATTATCGAGTTCAATTTCCTTGTAATCTTAATTGTCATAGGATTAGAGAAACCTTAGATGTTTTAATTCTCCACTTTAATTTTTATATAGTACAATTATTCACATTGTTTTACATTTTATCCTTTTAAAAATATTTTTTATGTTATAAAAATAAATATATGTGTGCTATATTTTTGAACAAATAATAAATATTTTTTTATGTTATATGAAAAAAAACATGTATACACTACATATAAAAAGTTAAATTTTTTATCTATAAAAGTAAAGTATCTAATTAAACGTTAATTCTTTTACTTATAATATGTATGTTATCTAGTCAATTAGCTCATCTCAAAATTTGAGCTAAAAAAATCCAGTCTGTTAGTTTTTTTTAGATCAAAGTGTAATTTTTAAGTAGTTTATAGCAATTTTGTTTCACATCATTAAAGACTTTAATTATATAAATTCCATACATTCACGAGTTAAATCTATGAAATTAGACCTTATTATATAATATAAAAATTGTATGGTTATGTAAAAAATTTATAATCGTATTGAATACTTAATTTAATCTATATGAAATTTTAATTATAAAATTATATATTTTTATTTTTTATTTCGTATCAAATTAAAAATATTGTTTTTTAATTTTTTAAATATAAAAAATTAATATTGATTTAAATAAATTTTATAATTAAAAATTATTTTAAATATAAATTATTTTATTAAAATATTTATAATCAATTTTATTTGAATATATTATATAGCTTGATACTAAATACATAATAATTATAATATAATACAATTATATTTAACTTATCTAATACTATTCATCAGCATTTATCATTCAACATCTCCGTTTATTGTTCCCTTTCAAAATACTCATAGTCCAACAAATTGTTCATAGATTCTCTCTAAATTGTGCGCACAGATTCATTGTTCAGTTTTTTTCATTTGCCTTTGATGTTCCTTTTTAATGATTACTGTACATAAGAATAGTTCTATTGCATGATAAACATACCCTTATCTGCTTTCATGAATTTTTAAAGAAATATTTCAGACAAACTTCTTCCCTTCAAGCCTCCATGCATTTACATATACAATCCTATCAACTATTTCATTTCAAGGACTTCATTGCTGCAAAAATAAGCTTGATTTTGCACTTACCCATTTCAACCCTCCTGCTTTTCTAATTGAAGCACCACGCAATTTTCATAATTTTCTTTCCCTTAATTTTGCTCTTATTCTTCCAAAGAGTGGAGAAACGAATCATAAAGATCATAAGGTTCCCAAAGATGATCAACAATACAAGGTTTCCTAGAATCAAGTCTTAACCAAGGCTTCCCTTTTCCACTCCAATGAAGCAAACTAACCGGTCCTGGATGTAAACTCCTACATTTGCCTTCAATATTATCACCTCCAAGTCCATGTTGATTCCACCTATGATCAACTCCTTTAATATCTCCAGCCAAAACCAACAAAAATGGTGGCAAAGAACCCAAATTATATATCCTCCTTTGCTTTTGTATTCCCATCCACTTCTCTACCTTTTCTGTATACCTGCCTTTCCTCCATTTTTCCACATTCATCACCATTACTCCTGAGTTGAAATAACAAGGTTTTCGACCCTCGAATGTCTTTGCCAATTCTGTACCTGACCAAAACTCATCTGTAAAATAATTTGTGAAATTTGCATGACAATACTCTGGTGCAGCCACAACCTTTCCTTCCAAATCTACCTCCCAAAGCTTTGCTATATCATCCACCACCACAAGGTCAGAATCTAAGTATATAACTCTTTTCACATTCGTAGGAATCATATCAGCTAAGTAAATGCGTGCATAGTTTAATGGTTGGTCTAAGGCTTGTCGTATTGATTTCGATATTTTTCCTCGTACCCTGTTGGAATTAAAGCGATAGACTTTGAAGTTAAGGTAAGGAAAGGTAGATTTGATGCTGGAGAAAATTTCAGGTTCAAATTTGGACCATAGGAAGTGAAATTCAACATTTTCTGGACAAGCTGAATGTTGAAGAACTGATAAAACAGCAGCCATTGTGCCTCGAAGATAATTTGAATCCAATGTCATAGCAATGTGGATGATTTCTTGCTTACATGAATCCCCGTTACGAAAAGCAGGGGCTTCCCTGAAGGTAGGAACACTAAGAGAAGGTTTCCGAATTGTTCCAAGGTGGATAGCAATGGCTGTGAGAACAGGGTTGGCATTGACCGAGATGGGTTGCCGGAGGAGAAGAAGCAGAGACAGGAGGCCGGGGAGTATTAGAGGATGTAAAGATAAGGGACTCCACGAGGCCATCCTGCCTACCTCAAAGGTAGATAATGAGTTATGGTTAAATGTTAGGAAAGAAGAGAGGCAACCATTTTTAGTTGGTTAGGAAGAAGGTTGAGAGAGTGGGGTTAGGAATTGATGGAATATTGATAGTACGGAAAGAGGAAGGTCGGTGAGAAGGTGAGGTAGAGAAGGTATCTCGGAAGTGAGTGAGTGAGAGGGCTTTGTAACAAAGAATCCATATCGCAGAATTATAGATGCAAATTATCACACAATAATTGTTTTAGATGATTGATGGTTTTTCAATGTAGATGCATGGATGTTCCAATAGCCATTTTTGGCTATGCCTTTCCATAATATTTGCCTCATTACAAGCCAATGCATATCAATGTTACTCTATTTAGAATAATGAACCTTTTACTAAAAGTAGAGTTAGTTAATTTAGTTTATTTTTAATAGATCAAACGATACTTGAAACTAAGGAGAACAAGTCACACTATCAGAATACTAAATCTAAAAGTTGTAATTACAGGAATAAATCATAAATAAATAATTACTTAAAATTCTAAAAGTACAAAAAGTAAAAACTATTATTTATAGTCTACCCTTCTCAAACTGCTTAACTCCTAAAACAAACATCATGCAGCTTATAAACATAGCATGAAACGATACAGGCAGGGCATTATAAAACTTTTACCTGGTGAACATCATAGTTAAAGGATGTGAAATGAGCTATTTGGCTGGGAAGATTAAAAACTCTTGTGGTCTCCCAGGGTGCTTTTCGTGCGAACTTGGAGCGAAATGGAGAGTGTCATTCCCCTTTAAGACAACAAAATCTCCTGTGTGTATTATTAGCTTGCATGATCCTGGAGAAAATGTTTGTAGACTCACCTCAACCTACGGAAACAAAGGAGGAAAAAAAATGCTCTTAAATACTAAAATGCATGCAGCATCTATAAGTCATCGGTTAAAGAGGCTTACATGCATAGACAAACACAATTGTCAGTAGTATGAAAATGTTCGTTTGGAAATTATGGCCTCATTATAGTGGCATAAACTATCAAGCAGATAAGGGTGTCATCAAATTTCAGCAAAAGAACTAGAATTACACATGTTTCTGTCAAGTGCGACATCATAATGCAAAGATCGATGTGAGGTTTAAAGATTGTTTTTCTTTTAACAACACTCACCAGCATTATACCTCCCTACTCCATAAAGATATGAGTGAAGTCTCAAAAATCTTTTGTATAAGATTACCTCTTTCATTACATGCCAGACTGAAAATGCAACAATTATGTGTGATTAACCTTCCCTTCCATAATTATCCTGCAGAACCTCACTGATATAAAGTAAAATATGTTGAAACCACATCAGCAATCAGTTCAACCTTCTGGGTAAAAAAAACAAAAATTATAATGAATAAAACACCACTTTGTAAAGCTTCAATACATTCTTTGACTTATAATGCTGATGCCTATGCCACATGTAGTGCCAAAGAACAAACATAAGAAAAACGTTCAGTTTTCAAAAACAGGCAGGATAAGCAATCAAAGGCATGATTTATTTACACCATCAATCATTGATTCACCCATGAAACAGAGCATCTTAAAAAATCACCGTTAACACTTATAGTTTCATTATTGTAATCAGAAATTTGGACGATTTTGTCCCAAAAATGCCAGGACGTTTATTGACCATTCTGAAAGTAAATAGAACATTTTCATAATTCAGTTGATTAATTAAAAATAAAAATTTAAAAACGGAAAACAAAAGTAGGTAAAAACAAATAGAAATTCTTGGATACGACCTGGGCATGGATACTGAATACTTCAAATATGTGAAATGTATAAAATTTGGTATAATAGTCATGCCGGACATAATAATACAAATTACTAGACAAGTCCATGTAACAAAAGCATTATCACTATAAACAATTGCCAATACTGCTTTTATTATTTGAGCTAGGTCTTTTGAAACAAACTTAAACATTTGTATTGCTGGAACCAAAATAAATGGCTATGAATAAACCAGGAATAACAACATGATTCAAATTTGCTAGTAGCCTAGCAATTAAATTCTTGGACTATTACTGCTATATATTATCTATCATCTAAATCTCCAGAACTTTAAGGCATCCATTAATCACTGCTTCAAGTGCTTCAGGAAAGAGATCTCTATTTGTGTGACAAAGCAAACAGCACTTCTGACTTGGGAATCAAATGTTGAACAATTGAAGAAATCCAACAAGATTGGATTCTTAGTCCCTTCTCTGTAGCCAACCAAACTGTAAACAGACAATATTTTTCAGTAGAATGCACAACAGTTATAGAAGAGTATGCAAATTTCAATTTATGGATAAGCAAAGCATACCTTCCATGCATACATTCCAAAGAAGGCTATGGTATCAGCTGACCAAACAACCGCAAAGGACTTCAAAAAGAACGGGATTGCTACATTAAGTAGTGGAATGAGGAGGAAAAGATAGTTGAGAGCCTCTTTCTCATTTTTTGAGCAGTCTCGGGCCCGTAAGGAAGGAATCGCTGCAAACGCAGGAAAAAAATTGCTTCTTAGAATCCAATTCCAGAGTAGTTAAAAACAAGAACCATTACACAAGACACTAATTTGTTCCATTCGCATCCCCAGAACATTTGTATTCTGATATCTATTTGAATCATACAAGTTGAGTTTAATGAAACACCTCCCCCTTATACACCAAGGAAATTTTAGTTGCCTATTTAACTCACCATCTATTTACACACACAACATATCATGATGCATCTTGCCTCTAGTGTTGGGGAGGGAAGAAAAACAGACATTCTCAACAGAACATCCAAATACAATCAAGAAATACAAAAAGAACATCCAAATGAACAAGTCAGAACACGTTATTGGAATTAGAAGAAAGACAACTTACTGAACATCCAAATGGACCACATTCCCATTAATCTCCATATGTCTGGTTCATTTGAAGGGAACAAGAGATTGAAAGACAAAGCTCCACCTAAAAACATGGAGGCATATCCTTGAACTTCGAAAACAGTGTACAACGTAGTTCCAGGGACAGCAGGATTTTTGGTAGCTGTGGAAGCCCTTGGTGCAAAGGTTGCAGCAGTCTTCTGAACAGCCTGTTACGGAAATAAAAGTAGTGTCAAACTTCTCTTTGGACGGAGATTCACCAGAGTTTTCCTATAATTCTCCAAATATGTGCAAGAAAATTGACATAGGCAAGCCTAATCTTCATATAAGTTTACTAATTTCATTGTTCATTGTCATTAGACTCTTCTGTAACTCAAATGCTATTATCTACTGTATACCAACGCAATAACCAGTCAAATAGTGCCCTTATCCAGCGTTGTATTAGTTACTTCTTCAAAAGCACAGTACCACCCACATAGAGCCAGTCTCTTTTTTCCTTACCCACTTTTAACTTCACAATAATAAAATTAACTTCACAATAATAGTCAGCTGGAATTCCTAAATAAAATTGTATGCAGAAATGAGAGCTCAAAAAGTAAACTGAAACGTCGGAAATCAGGGTTAACCCAGTAGAATACCATCGAAAGCAAACCTTTTTAAGGTCTTTATCTAGCGGAGAAGAAGCAGTAGAGGCCTTGCTTGATTCATTTGGTTCTGCTTTTACTTCATCTTTGGGTTCCTCCAGAGCCTGTGCCTCTAATTCATTGGAAGTGGCATGTATTTTGTGGCTTTTGGTGGGAAAATGAACAGGGATGTTGTTTCTGAGGGTTGAAGCTGCGAAATTAAACCTTGTAATTTGGTAGTTGCAGAAAGATGTTGAGGGCAAAACGTTCATGTTGTAAGGCTCTTCCTGCTTTGATTACTAGTGGAAGTTGAAGAAGCCGAACAGCAATGGTGTGATGTAAAGATAAGAAATTTATGGCAGACGATAAATTGTTGGGTTATTGCGATAAATCATATTATTGTTTCGCAGTATATTTATAAATAAATTTAAATATTATAAAAATATTATTTTATATTTAATATATTTATTATATGTAAATTAAAATTTATAAGTATTTTAGATAATTTTTAAAATTAATAATAAATATTATAAAAACAATAAAATAAGGTGTGTAACAAATTTTCCCGACAATAAATACTAATTACTTAAATAAAATGAAATTGATTAAAAGAATACGTAAAAACAAAAAATAATATTTTTAAAATTTATAATAATAAAATAATATCTAATAAATTATTAACATACATATTTTTAAAAATCAAGCGAGTTTACGTTTTAAAAAAAATAAAATAATAATAATAACAATGTTGTAGACAACAATTCGTACTCCGGTAAGAGGGAGCGCGAAACAGCATAGGCGTATACGAACATGACGGTTATATTAATTTTGATATATTAAAATAATAATTATAATTTACATCAATTTTTCAAGTTTTAATTATGTTTTTTATTTTTAATATTTATTTAAAAAATTAAATATTAAGATAATTTTTACTTTATTGTATTATTTAGACTAAATTCTACCATTCATAAAACTTTAACTAAATTCTCACATACTTACTAAAAATTTTAAAATATACAATTTAGTTTCTAAATTTTTAAAATTTCACGTATATTTCTTAAATTTTTAGTTCATAAATATGTATTTTAGTAACAAAATTATAACCTACGTGTAAAATTTTAAAAATTAGAGACTAAATTGTATAAAATATAGGTTTATGTGTGAAGTTTTAAAAATTTGAGAATCTATGTCTAAATATAATTAAACTTTGAGACTAATAATGCACCTAAGCATATTGTTTAAAATATTGACATTAATTTTTATTTTTTTAATTATTTAGCACGTATTTTTAATTAAAATAAAAAAAATTCAATATATTTATTTCTAATATTGTGTGTTTTATTAGTAAAAAAATATTTTCATGTAATTATATGTATATAAAAAATAAAATTAATATATTTTCAATTTAAAAAAACTTTCAAATTTTTGCTAATAATTACAATTTTAAGTTATCCATGCTTAAAATTAGGGGTGGACGTTATATCGAAACTGCTTGTTATTAGCTAATCTAAACCAATCTCAATTTGAACATATCGAATTTTTCAGGTTAGATTCATATTGAAATTTATTTATGAATTATTGTTATATATAAAATATGGCATACATAAATTAATTTTTATATTGATATTTTTGTAATAAATATTATTATTTATAGTCAGAACTAAAAAAATTAAAAGAATAAAAAATATGTATATACAATTATTAAATTATTATAAATATTTATATTTTAAACTAAAATAATAATCTAATATAACTATTATACATAAAATATTTAAATATAACATATTATAAAATAAAATATTAATTTATTTATAGTTTAATAATAATTTGATCTGGATTGAATAAAACGAATTATAAAATCTATCGATCTAAATTCTATCTTAATCTGAATTGACTATAAAATTTATCAATCGAATATGATCTGAATATGATATATTAGATCATATTTTTCAATTCAAATAAATTGTTTGAATTATTTACTCACCCCTAATTAAAATAGTTATCCTTAAATATGAAGACCAAATATTCCATTTTCTTTCTATTTTGAAATAGTACAAATTGTTGGATGAGAAGAGTAGAATGTCCTCTCATAACTGTATTTTATATAGTTATTTTCACCTATTTTATTAATTACAATTGCTATGTTTTCAAGGTTTTTAGTTAATTTTAGTTTAATAAATTAGTATTTACTGTTTTTTATATATTTTAATAAAATTAAATAATTTATATCGAAAAACTTAATTAAATGCAAATTTATGTCTAAAAATATAATTTCAAATAATAGAGTTCTTAATTACAATTTTTAAAAGTAAAAAATATAATTAAAATTAAAATCGGACTTAATTTTAATTATTAAAAGTTTAAAAATTTAATTTAAATTAGAAAAGGGATAAACTGTAATTAAAGAAAGTTGAAAATGTAATTTGAAATAAATTTGTGGGTCAAAATGCAATTAATAAAGTTTAATTTTTTGCGCAAATGAGAAGAGCCACGCGCCAAAAGTGGACTGTCCGATCAAAGAAGAAACGACTGAGATTCGCGCGTGCTATTCACGCCCGACCAGATCGCGTGGTTGCAGATTCTTTTACACGGCTCGACACCCGAGTGGGGCCCACCTCCCGCGCAGGCCGGCGTGCAGGTGGGACCCACTTCTCTGACGCGTCAGCTGCTGTCCCCCACGTACGCGCGCCTCTCATCCCGTGCGCTGATCTCAGCGTGCAACCGAATTTTCCTCCAATAAGAAACTGTCACGTGTGCACTCTGAAACCTAACCTCCAATCAGAAACATATGTTGATTGTAGCAAATGTAAGAAAAGAGTTTAAAAACAAATTAAAAGAAATCTAGGATTGCAATTTTTCACTAAATTAATCAACTCATATCATTTTATTTTCTTTTGATTTATATTTTTTTAGTACATTTAATTTATCAACCGAAAACTTTTAATTTTATTCATACATCTCTTCCGAGCTCCGTACAAACACACCTCGTTAAATTAATTCACTATATCTCTATGAGAATTAAATTCACCGAAATTCATTACGTTTTAAGTTTTCAAATGGCCACACATACAATTAGGGTATATTCATATCCTTCATCATACATGTCATTCTATTTACGAGCAATATACACACGAATGCCTCTTCCAAGTTTATTCATGTGCCATAGATCGTTTCGATAAGATTCGTAAATAATCAAAAAACATTACGCACAAAATAGAACAAACAAATCGAACGTCTTATAAATCTATCAAAAATAATTAAAATAAAAGCATCATAAATTTAGATCAAATGCAACCATAGAAAAATTAAATTACTTCATAAAATTAAATTAAAAATTACAACACATACAGAAAATTAAGATGAAGAAGAAGGAAAATTAAAACATCAATTAGAACAAATTTTTGGCACACGCAGAACACAACAAAAGCCAAAAATGGCTTCTGCGTGTTCCACACCCAACACACAAACAACACAAAAATTACAAACTCAAAAAAAACTTCTTAACACTATAGTTTGTTTTGAATAAAATCAGATTGATATAATTTTAGTACTCAACAAACTATAGTAACAAATCTCCGTGGGAACGATACTTTACTTACAAATTTTATTACTTGTGATCGTGTATGCTTGCACGTTTTTGTGTGTTGTAAAACACGCAACATCCTCCTATAGCTTTATAAAAAATATTTTACTTTCGTTGGTTTCAATTCAAGTATTTTATTCTTATAAATAAATAAATAAACATACAATTTAATCTTAAAAATTTAAAACCATAAGAATTATGTGCTTTTTTAACTAATGTACACTCTTTTAAAAATAAAGTATACATTTTTTTTAAATTATAAGATTACTGTACTTCAATTAAAAGTTACAAAACTAAAACTTAAATTTAACCAAAGCTAAGAAACCACTGTCATCCTTCTCCTTCTCCCTCGACTTAACATATGTCCTCTTATTGATCTCATTGCCCACTTGTAACATATCTCGTTGTATCAAGATAAAGAAAACTGTTTATCTCAACTGAAATGCTTTCGCTACTTACACAGTTATATTAAAGGATTACTTTTGGAAAAAGATGAAATTTATAAAAGAAATTGATTGTTGAAAAATTTGAAGTTAATAAAAAATTATAAAGTCTTGTCTATATTGATTTTTTACATTATTTTAAAGAGGTATAAATAATGAAGATTTTGTTATTGTGATTAGGCTTCAAGCGGTACACACTTTTATTTTTTGATAAAATATTATTTTTAAAGAAAACTTTTACACTTACAAAAATGGTTGTTATATATATATTTTTTTTCAAAAAAATGACCGTTATTTTCTTCTATTAACAATATGGCCGTTAAATGGCCGTTTGTCTTCTTTATTCAAAAAAAGAGTCGTTGTTCTCAGTTTTGACACAACAATCTGCAATCTCATCTCCCTACGAAAAAACAATTCTCTCTACAATTTCTAAGTTTTCTTTTTAGTTTTCCGAGCAACAAATTTTCAGGTATAGCATTTCAGTCTTCATCAGTGCAATGAAGTTCTGAGACAAAGATTAAGATTCTGGGCTGTTTTATCCTGGGGACGACGAGACTGTGTTTGCTTGCACAAATTGGGCAAAGCTGCGAAACGTCTTAAAGAGAACGACCTAGTCCGCGACTCAACCCAAACAGTTACTTTCAAGTTATTGGTAATATTGTTCTTACACTGTTTTTATAAACTTACCTCAACAATTACTCTATCTGATAGCAAAACTAATCACATTTAAAAACTATTCTTGCCTTTACTTAAAAGTGTGCAACAGCATCTAAGGCAAAAATTTGTAATGGAAACGAAAAGTAGCCCTCCATTATTATTCAATGAAAATTACAACTACTTCAAATACAAATGATACATGCAGGGTATTTTCCCATCAGAAAAGCGTTTATGGTGTTTCCAGCTCATACTCGAATGCAAGAAATGGACAATAACCAAAGTATAGAGAACAGGAGGATAACTAAAATTCACTAGTGAAGAATAACTTTTCTGAAATTCAATCTTCTTAAGTACCATCTCAGCTTCCACAAGCCATGCTCATGGATAATCCGGAGCTAACAGAAATATAAAACTGAGCTGCTGGTAATGAATCATGACTTCATGAGTGCATTATGCCTTGGATTTATAGGGATAAGATTCGCACTTCAATCCCATGTCAGGCAGAATTCCACCAACAAAATCCAGTCACAACGACCTACACTAATCATCATTCAGCTTAACAACTTTAGATGGTGTAAGCTTCTTGTTGTTGTAACCACTTGCACTTGCAGGGCGCTTTCTAACAACAAAATCCTCAGGAATTGTGTCTTCCATTATTTTTGGAACCGTAAAGGAGAAATTTGAAATGTGTACATCTTCCTGATATGAAGGATTTGCTTGCAGAAAAGATGTCATTTCATTTATGGTTCTCACACTTTTACCCGTAGGCGTGGTATAGTAACTATCCAATTTGGAGTAATCTTTTCTAAGAACCAATCTTCTCTTAAAACCCTCTGGGGTCTTTGGGATGTTAGGTTTGTCAATGACCCAGGTACGAGTGGCGTCATATTCAATATCAGCAGGATCCTCACAAGAGATGCCTGATCTTCTACTGCAATTAAACGGTTCTTCTATGAATGTACTTCTGATGTCCTCAAATTCTTCTTGTGTGCTAATCACCCTCCACTTAAAGCATTGGTCACACTGCACTGCGTAAACACCTATTGCTTGTGCAGCCTGTTGTTTCTGTTGCAGAATCCAAACGCAAGTTAGAATACGTACTAGTAGTATTGATTCATGTAGTCTATTAATTTGGATGTCCAAATACGAGAAAGAAAACTCCCGTAATTATGCTCTTTTCATAGAGAGAGAATAAGTTTCTTTTTTCCCACATATTTAGCGGTTGTTTACCTTATCAGTAATGCAAGAAGAAACAAATATGGACAACTATGAGTTAAAACTACGGAAGATTAGGCACCATATAGCACAAATGGTACAACCAACGATGACCAAGAACAAAGCATTAAGGAATAATGACATTCATAGTCTGAAACATATTGATCTCTGATAAAAAAATATTGGAGCTCTAACCAACTACAGTAGCTCACTCACTATTATCGTCAGCATCAAGCAAAGGTTCACTGGTAGGAGCATATGATCACCAAATAGCTTAATATCGGTCAGATATTTAAAAAAATTAATCTAAAATTTTCATCATTATGTAAACAGATCTCGACAAAGAGGGGAGTGCTGTAGTGATTGTTAGAAACACATTTATCAGATTATTCCACAATAGAATAAATTTTGATAAATAGCCTAGTTCTTCGATTAAAACAAATTGTTTTAGATGAATATGTTGAATTCAACAAACACTGCAACACAATTTAATAAACACTGCAACACAATTCAACAAACACTGCACCGACGCCAAACATTTTTTCCAATATACACGGCGCCTACCAATCAAGCAGTAAATCATACAATTCAATCATGGTGGTTGGTGAAATAGTAATTAGTATTTGTTTATATAAACAATGTAAATATCCGATACAAATTAAGAAATTATATGAATGAAACGTTTATTTCTTCTTCTGATTATTTCTTCAAACATTGATTTCTTCATGGTATCAAAGCCAAGTCGTTGCTTTATACAAATTTGAAACTCTTGTTCTCTAAAACAGAGATTTCTTTCTCTGAAAATATTTTTTTCTCGTGAATTTTTTTTTCATTCAAACACCCTTACAAATATTAATTACAAACATCAATTTTTAAGCATTATTTCTCCCACTTAATTTTACCAGATTACTCTAAACACAATTCTGAACATTTTGGTAAAAATAGAGTAGAAGAAAAACCTCCCACGCGCCTCCTGAAGTGGAGGGTCAATTTTCCACGCGCCCCATGCGCCTCCACGTGTCGTCTGGAGGTTGAAGATGATGACGTGTCATCCGGTTCGGTTCGGCTCAGCCGGCTCGAGGGCGTAGCCGGTCCGCCCCTTGGCTCGGCTCAGGTAACCTCGGTTCGGCTCAGGTTGGTCCGGCCAGCGGTTCGGTTGAACACGGTTTTCTCAGTTTTCATATTTTTGGCCGGTTCGGTCTATTTTAAAGGTCTGAACCCGGTTTTTTTTCCGGTTCTAGATTTCTAACACCGGTCTGGTTCATTTTTTCAAGTTTTTTAAACCAATTTTGAACCGGTTTTATGGTTTTTATCCGGTTTAGTATAAATATATATTAAAAACACACACAAAAAAAAATTCTTGAGTCCTAAAATTATTACACCATTTTCTAGTTTGGTTACCATAATATCATGACAGAGGGTATAATTTCATTACCTATGGAGCAATCAAATCCAGTTGTTGTACAATCTGTTCAGTCTGAAGGTGTGTTTAATGCTGGAATTGTTCTTAATGAGACTAATTATGATGTTTGGTCTCAAGTAATAGAAATGCATATTGCAGAGAGAGAAAAACTCTCTTATATTCATGACAAAAATTTGCAACCAGAAAAAACATCAAACAATTATAACAAGTGGTATGCAGAAAATCAAAAAGTGAAGAGATGGCTACTTATGTCAATGAGTCCAGAAATCATGAAGCGATATTTACGCATACCTACTGCTCTTGAAATTTGGGGTGCTTTGGCGAAAGCATTCTATGATGGAAGTGATGAATTACAAGTATTTGTCTTAAACCAAAAAGCCTTTACTTCTAGACAAAATGGAAAATCACTTTCAGAGTATTATGGAGAGTTCACTGAAATTTTCCAAGAGCTAGACCATCGTGATAAGGTGGTCATGAAAGACCCTCATGATCTAATATCATATCAAGAGTCTGTTGAAAGACTAAGGATACATATTTTCCTTGCTGGATTAGATGATGAGTTTGAGCAGGTTCGTGGCGAAATTTTGCGAAAAGAAACTATCCCAGATTTAGAAGGTTGTTATTCCTTGATTCGACGGGAGGTAGTACGTCGAATCTCATTGAAGGAAAAATCTAGAGATGTTGATGCTTCCGCCATGATATCTAAAAATCGTTCTTTTTCCAATCAACAAGAACGAAAGGTGACTGATAAATCATCATTTAAATGTACCCATTGTCATCAAAAGGGTCATACAAAAGAACGATGTTTTGAACTGGTGGGATATCCTGACTGGTGGGATCACAATCGTGACTCTCGGAAGAAAAATCCACGACAGATGTCTACTGCCACCATTGCTGAAACAACAAAGGATCATGTTGCAACCTCCTCAGCACATGTTGGTAAGATGCTTAAAGTTTTTTCTCCTATTTTTAATAATACATGGATAATTGATTCAGGTGCAACTGATCATATGACATTCGATTCTAGACAAATCTCAAAACCATCCTCACACAAAACTGTTTGCACTGCCAATGGAAACACAACCCCAGTCATTGGGGAAAGATCTTTGTCTCTCATTAGTACTTTGAATTTAGACTCAGTACTAGGTGTTCCCTCTTTAGAGTATAACCTTATATCTATTTCTCAAATAACCACTGCTTTATCTTGTTTTGTTATTTTTTGGCCTGACTTTTGTGTGTTCAAGGACATTCAAACAAAGCAAACGATTGGTCGTGGTGTTAGGCAAGGAAACCTGTATTATTTGGACTTGGATTCAACAAATCATGCATTGGTAGCAACTGGATCTAACAAAGATGAATCAAATATATGGCTATGGCATAGGAGATTGGGTCATGCTTCTTTTGGATATTTGAAAAAATTATTTCCAAGTTTATTTTTGAACTTAGATCTTTCTACTTTAAAGTGTGATGTCTGTGAACTAGCAAAAAGTCATCGTTCCTCATTTCCTGTAACCTTAAATAAAAGTCCATCTCCGTTTATGGTTATACATTCTGATGTATGGGGTCCTTCCAAAGTCTCTATGTTGGGAGGATCACGTTGGTTTGTTACATTTATTGATGATTTTAGTAGAATAACTTGGGTCTGTTTAATGAAATCTAAAAGTGAGGTAAACGTCTTATTTAGAAAATTTCATAAAATGGTTCGTACTCAATATAAAACACAGATCCAAGTTCTAAGAAGTGACAATGGAGGAGAATATAAAAGTTTTGAGCTTCAAGAATATCTTCAATCAGAAGGCATTATTCATCAAACTACTTGTGTTGATACACCTCAACAAAATGGAGTTGCAGAAAGAAAAAATCGACACTTGTTGGAAGTTGTCCGTGCCTCATTGATCGAAGCTAATATGTCATTATCTTATTGGGGAGAAGCAATTACTTCTGCTGCATATTTAATCAATCGGGTACCTTCTAGTCCCATTAACTTCCAAACACCACTACAAGCCATCACTGAAGCAATTGTTGCACCAAATGTTCCCAATTTACCTCCTCGTGTCTTTGGTTGTGTGGCATTTGTACACCTACATAAACAACAACGTAGCAAGTTGGATCCACGAGCAATACATTGTGTTTTTATGGGATATGCTATACAACAAAAAGGGTATCGGTGTTATCATCCTCCTACAAAACAAATGATTACTACTATGGATGTTATTTTTCATGAAGATACAATGTATTTCTCCTCTACACCTGAATTTCAGGGGGAGTACAACCATGCTGAAATTCAAACCCTTACATATAAATTGATTCCTTATGAAGAAAGACAAATTATATGTGAGGAAAATACAAATAACTTGAATTCAGATGATAATAACTCTCAATATAGAAAAGACTCAAGGGAAATGGAATCAAGTCCTCATCAACTTCAAGATCATCAAGGAAGTTCCTTACTACCACTAAATGAGTACGAGATTCCTTCTCCACAAGCTGCTGATATACCTAACCAATCGTTTGCAGAGGATGTTCCAACTATTGAACCAACCAGAAAAATACTTTCATCACGTCCTAACAGAGGTATTCCTAAAGCCATGTACGAACCTGAGATTTCTAGTAAAGTCAAATATCCCATGAGTAACTATATGTCTAAACATCGTTTGTCAAAATCAAACGTATCATTTGTGAATCAATTATCTGCTGTATCTATTCCTAACAGTGTGCAGGAAGCTTTAGCTGACCAAAAATGGAAAAATGCTATGAATGAAAAACTAAGATCTTTAGAAATAAATAGAACTTGGGAGCTTGTTGATCGTCCACCAACAAAGAAAATTGTTGGATGTCGATGGATGTTTTCAGTAAAATATCAAGCAGATGGTACGATTGAACGATATAAAGCAAGATTGGTGGCAAAAGGATACACTCAAATATATGGGATCGACTATACAGAAACATTTGCACCTGTAGCCAAAATTAACACTGTTCGGGTCTTGGTATCTCTAGCTGCAAATTTAGATTGGCCATTATATCAGTTTGATGTAAAAAATGCCTTTCTACATGGAGATTTAATTGAAGAAGTCTACATGGATTTACCATCAGGAATCAAGAAATCCACAATCCATGGAGAAAATGTGTGCAAATTAAAAAAATCACTGTATGGATTGAAACAATCCCCAAGAGCATGGTTTGGCAGGTTCACAAGGTCAATGAAGGCATTTGGCTACAAGCAAAGCAATTCAGACCATACTTTATTTCTAAAAAAAAGGTATGGTAAGATCACTGCACTTATTGTATATGTTGATGATATGATAGTAACAGAAAATGATCTTGAAGAAAGGAAAGTGCTACAAACTTATTTGTCCAAAGAATTTGAAATGAAAGACCTTGGTTCCTTAAAATATTTTCTTGGGATTGAGGTTTCTCGATCAACAGAAGGAATCTTCTTATCTCAAAGAAAGTATGCCTTAGATTTATTAAAAGAAACCGGTATGTCGGCATGTCAACCAACTAATACACCAGTAGATGAAGGATTAAAGTTATGTATCAAGGTTGATCAAGTTCCAACAAATAAAGAAAAATACCAAAGGCTTGTTGAAAGGTTGATGTATTTGGCACACACAAGACCAGACCTTACCTATGCTTTAAGTATTGTCAGCCAATTTATGCATAATCTTGGAGAACAACATATGAATGCAGTTATTCGTATTTTAAGATATTTAAAGTCTGCTCCTGGAAAAGGAGTATTGTTCACTAAGAACTCAGAGTTTTCTAGAATTGAAGTATATACTGATGCTGATTGGGCTGGATCAATAAATGATAGACGATCTACATCAGGCTACTTCACTTTTGTAGGGGGAAATCTTGTAACATGGAGAAGTAAGAAACAACATGTTGTGGCCCGTTCAAGCGCAGAGGCTGAATACAGAGGAATGACACTTGGGCTTTGTGAGGCCTTGTGGTTACAATCTCTCTTAAAAGATTTGACATATCCTGCTAAAGAATCAATTAAGTTATTTTGTGACAATAAAGCAGCATGTGATATTGCGCATAATCCAGTTCAACACGATCGTACAAAACATGTTGAAGTTGACAGATTTTTTATTAAAGAAAAGTTAGAAGAAAATTCATTGGAATTGCCAAAAATTAAGTCAGAAGATCAATTGCCTGACATCCTTACTAAAGTAGTCTCATATCGAGTATTCACAGAAGTTTCAGTCAAGTTGGGCATGAAAGACATCTATGCACCAACTTGAGGGGGAGTGTTGAATTCAACAAACACTGGAACACAATTCAACAAACACTGCAACACAATTCAACAAACACTGCACCGACGCCAAACATTTTTTCCAATATACGGCGCCTACCAATCAAGCTGTAAATCATACAATTCAATCATGGTGGTTGGTGAAATAGTAATTAGTATTTGTCTATATAAACAATGTAAATATCCGATACAAATTAAGAAATTATATGAATGAAACGTTTATTTCTTCTTCTGATTATTTCTTTAAACATTGATTTCTTCGTAATATAAGGATTTATATAATAACAGATCTAATTTGTATGGAGTTAATGTATTAGGTAAAGTAATCTATTTTTTGTTAATCCATTAATTGCCCCCAAGTCTAGGGAATGTCTAACAATTCGCCCCTCAAAAAAGATGTTTTACGCTATGTCCAGCATCCTCCAATTAAAGATGCCTTATATTGTATCTAGCTCTCCCTCAATCGAAGATGCCTTACGGTGGGTCCAACTCCCCCTTAATCAAACATGCTTTACAGAGTGTCCAACTCCCCTAAATCAAAGATTTTTTTACGCTATGTCTAGCTCCCCAATCAAAAATGCATGTTATCTTTGTGCTTTACATTGCGATTCAGCTCATTCCGAGGACACAACGAGCCTTGGTACAAGCATACGGAGCTCACAACGAACCATATGTTCACATAGATAATTTAAGGTATGTGAAGTATTCTAAGTGGTTATTGACCCACAAATCACACCAAGTTGGAGCAACGTGTAACTTTGTTAGCACATTTCCAACATAAATCTTATAATCAAAATTAACAAAATCAAATCAAACCAAATTCTCAATTAATTATCAATGATTCTCAGTTTGTATTTAAGTAATGAAAATAATATTCAAATACAAAAACACGTGCAAAATCAAATCGGCACAAACAAAGAAGTAAAAAAGTGAAAGAACAAAGAAACAAAAGCCTTGGTCTATTAGATCAAATAAATGGTATCAAGTAACTTTATAAAACTAGCTAAAACCAATTGCATTATAGCTCAAATCAAACAGTTTTCTGCTTTTCCATGATCCAAGTAAAGCCTACTTTAAAAGATAGATGGAAATTTTCTAGGCAGCTAGACATGGGGAAAAATCGCTTGGTGCCAAAATTTTCACTGTAAACAACACAATTGTAAATTATGAGGGAAAAAATAAACGGGCGATATATTTTCCCGTACCTGTAAAGAGCTTTTTGGGGCTTCCTCGTTCTTCTTCATTTATTATTGAAGTTGATCGGTGCCGCCAGGGGTAGAACTTATACTTGGTTCGACTGTTTTCAAGGGAAGGAAGCGAGATATCTGGCCCTAAGCCCCTTCTTGTAGCCGTAGACGGTAGGCCGCAGCTGCAGATGTGTATTTCATGGTTTAAGTTGTCTTATTAGAAACAACCTGTAATCGTCCTCACAACCGTCGATAATTGAAATCTGATTATTCTCAAAAAATCAGATAATCTTTTCACGAAATTAACTGTAATCTTTAAACGGGATAAAGATAACAATTTTGAAATCATATCAGTTACCTAAAATTGTACACACACATATATATATATATATATATATTATTTTATGTATAAATAATTATATTAGTAATAAAATGCACGTGGTTCGTACAAATTTTAAAATTTTCAATTCTAAATATAAATTTTTAGTATTTATAAAAAAGAAATTAAAAAAATAAAATCTTTACTATTTATAAAAATAGAAATAACATTATAATAATTTTAATAATATTTTTCTTATTTTCTAAAATACATTATTTATATAAACAAATATTTAAATTTGATGATGGTAATAATATATTAATATATGTTTAAAATTGCTAAATAGAATCTTAGGAAATTTGAATGTCAAAATATTATGTCAAAAACATATTTATATAAACAAAGATTTAAATTTAAAAAAATATTAATATATGTATAAAATTGCTAAATATAATCTTAGGAAATTTTTGAGAGTGTAAACGGGAGATAAAAATATTACAAAACTAAAAGGCAATTGTTTCATAATGTTAAAAACACATTTATATAAACAACGATTTAATTTTTAGGATGTTAAAGAACACATTAATACGTATTTAAAATTATGAAATGTAATCTTATGAAAAACTTAATATGTAGACGTCAGCCTCAAAGTATTACAAAATCGGGTGGATAAATTTTTCTTTTGAGATAATAAAATACATCCGCTCTCTTTAAAAAATTCTGTGCTAGATAATTCACTCTTTAATATTTAATAGTTTTAATTATTTAATAATTATTTTAGTTAATTATAATTTTTTAATTATTATTTTATTAAGTGATAATTTTTTAAAATGAATCTTAAACAAATAAAAATAAATTAAATTATTATAATGAAATAAATTTTATGATTTTTATATCATTATTATTAAATTATAATTTAAAAGTAATGGATTCTTACGCTAAAGTCTAACAAATTCTCATAAGATTGATAACATTGGATAGTAATTGGTTTATTATTTTACAATTAAATAAAATTATATCAAATAAAAAATTAAAATTAACAAAGATATTTTATTATTAGACAATTGAATAAAATTGTCTTAAATAAAAATTATAAAAGATCATTTAAAAAAATGATATATGCAAATATATATATATATATATATATATATATATATATATATATATATAATAAGATAAGTATAAAATATGTTCATCCTTCCAAAATTTTATTGGGATAGATAATTTAACTCTTTAATATTTAAGACTTTAAGAATTTAAGAATTGTTTTGGATTAATAATAACTTTCTAATTATTTAATAATTATTGTCAACTAAAGATTTCTTTTTAATTATTTTTGTAACATAATATTTTTTTAAAGTTAATATTAGAAGAAAAAAGTAAAATAAATTGTTATAATGAATTAACTTTGACTGTTTTAAGATAATTATTCGTTATTATTAAATATTAAGTTAATAATAGTGGTTTTATAATAAAATTTTAACAATTCGATTATATAATAATAAGTTTATTATTTAATAATTAAATTAAAAAAATTTAAGTAAAAATTAACAATAATAGTTTATTTTTAAATAATTGGAAAAATTTATCTCAAGTAAATAGTATTATGCATAAGTTATTAAAAATAAAAAATACCAAATAAATAAATATATCGAATAATAAGATTTAAAACATGTCTAATATTAAACACAAATAGCTTTGAATAATAAATTTATTTTTATTTTTATATATTTATAGTTGTTTTAAAAGTGACATTTAAATTATGTATTTATTTTTTGTAATATTTTAGTTATATTGTTATAAAAAAATAAAAAAAATTATGTTTTAATTTATTTATTTCTTCCAATTCTTTCGGTTATAATTTATTTAATTTATAATAGTTTTTATCTAATATAATTTTAAAAAATAATAAAGTAAAATAATTTACCTTTGTTATTATACATTTATTTTTTCATAACAATAATATTAAATTATAAAAAATTAAATACAAAATCTAAGTATTATTTTTTCAATAACTAAAGGAATTGAGGATATTTTTCTCTTATTTTTTACCTAACTTAAAAATAAGTGATAAATAGTAAAATAATATAAATAATTTAGTACGATAATATTATGTTAAAATTTTGATTTTTTTAAATTATTTTTTTTCAAATAAATATTTAAAATAAGAATAATAGTTAAACTGTAATTAATATTAATAATTACTATTCAAAATTAATACATAATATTTATGTTTATTAATATGCCTTTGTATCTCTTCCATTCTATATTCACACATATGAACACACATTTAATTACTACACCATTTTGATGCGGGAGACTTAGAATGGGTTTATGTATGAGAAGTATATATAAATTTTTATTGAAAGTATTCATTTTAAAATAAAATTTATATGCTCACATTTATCATATTAATATATTTACTTTTTATATATATAATTTACTAAAATTAAAATTAATAGGTAAGATGTTATAATGTGAATTAAAGTAACATCTCATGCCAACTAACCCAGTAACTATTTATAATTTTATAATAACCACATAAAGTGTTGTCATATATGAAAAGTACGTATCATTAATTTATTATATATATTAAATAATATAAAAAAATTAAATATTAAATAATAGGAAAAACTTCATTGAACAGTAAATTTGGGCCATAAAATTTTAATAAAATTATTATAATATTTTCGTAATTTATAATAGTGTTAAAAAATTAAACATTACAAAATTTATTATTATGCATTTCAAATTATATTTAATGAGATTGTTATATTAAATTTATGTGATAAATTAAAAGCATGGATTTAACTTCCTATCAATTTTTGTAAATTTTAGAACAATATTTTTTATTTAAAAAAATATGAAAGTTTTAAATTATTAAATAAAATTTAAAATTATTTTATTATTATATTTTCTATTACGAAAATGATAATTCTGAATATAAAAACATATATATATATATATAATAGCAACGCATACCAGCCGACCCTCTTAATTATGTTTATCTTATCAAACCTTCATGCAGCATATAGCTTACGTATATTGATTGTAATTAGAATATAATTGGTATAGTTTTCCTAACCAAATCGTTGCAAATATATATTATTTTATCATACAAAATCAAACCAATAAATCCTCATACAGCCCTATTTTTAAAAATAAAAAAATATATTAAAATAATAATAATAAATAACCCCTATTTCTAATCCCAACTGCCCCACTACGGTGCAAAGTTTTTTTTTTTTTTTTTTGGTGTCAGATTATGAAAATCATGAAATCAAATATGTTATTATTGGAGAAAAACTTATTGATTATTTTCAAAGGAAAAAAAAAAACTTATTAAACATTATTTTGAGCATTATGCATGTCAAATAATTCCAAATATCTCATAGCCGGTCAGCCGGGTTAGTAAGATGTCATTCAATCCATCTTAAGATTTTCTCGTTATTTGTCATTCAATCGATATTAAGTTTTTATTGGATTTGATATTTTAATTAAAGAAACGTCAGATACATACAATAGTGCTGTATTTTATTCTAATTTTTTCTTCTTCGCAATCTTATTAATTTGGCATAGGTCACAAACTTGCATTTTCATGCTAAAATTTATCAAAAATTTGGAAAAATATTGATTTTATTATACATATATAAAATAGATTATGAAGATGTAAGTTTTGAAATAAAAAAAAAAATTATAAGTCAAAAACTCTAATCGATTGACTCAAGTTGACCTTGCAAATATGTTCGAAGGTTGTATTTTTCCAAAACTATGCTTGTGAAATTGATAAAAACAAAAAAAAGGACTAAAACGATGGCGTACGAACCAAATAAAGAATTTGAACGTAAAATAGAAGACGCTATTTCTTTGCTATTTAACGTTAGGTTGCAGCTTTTTGCTCTCAGATACATCTAGTATCAGTAATTAATTAAAATTAAAGTTAAGATATAAGATAATGAAATTATTATTAAATAACTTATTAATAATAGTTAATTAATTTTGAAATGGTCGTTAGATAATTAGTTAAATTTGTGGTATGTTTATTGATTTACATATTAAGTTTTTTTTTTTTAAAAGATTGTACAAATGGATGTATGTTGAAACTTGAAAGTACAGTTTTTGCTTTCTGACAAGTTTTATCTTTACCACTTTCCCGACCTGCGTTTTTTTTTTCCATCATGAATCCAAATTTATAATATTTTAAAGAAATAAAATTTAGATTTTTTTTATATTATCATTGTATTTTTGATGTTCTTATGTGATGGATCGTCAGTTGTTTGTTGTTATTCGCTATTTTAATAGTATTATATTATAATTTTTTATATTTATATTTATTATAATTATATTTTAGTAATATTTTTATTTAAAATATATAATAATTTAATGAAGTTTTTTTTTAATTTAAAGAGAAGATATGTTAAATTGATATCAATTTGATAATTTAAATGTGATAAGTTTTTAATTAACTTAAAAATTATATTAAATTAATACTCATTATTTTTAAATAAAAAGCAAATTCTTACTCTTGTATGCCTTTGAGACTTTCTCTTATTCTTGAAAAAAATAATATTTTTCTTAAAAATAAAAAAAAATATTTAGTATATTTATTACATTTTAATTATATTTTTATAAAATAAATTAACTTATTCGAGATCATGAATTAAATAAATTTAAATATTTAACTAGTGAATTTATTAAATTAAATTAACCTTAAATTAACTTAATTAGATTGATTTACTTATTTTATGTTTACAATTATTTGCAACAATAAATAATAGGTGCACATACTTATTATCATACCATTTTTTTTTGTTATACACCACATTTAATATAAATTCTAGAAGTTGAAAAAACTTATTTTAACTTAATACATTTTTCTAGTATGGTATCTTATTAGCACCTATATTAATTTTTTGGTAATAATTTTTTAGTGTTATTTTAAAAATATCGAAATTATTTAAAAGATATCCATATAGTAAAAAAAAAATACATGTACAAAAAATTAATGGATAATTTAGTCATTTAATTTTTTTCTTTTTTTCTCTTCTTGGATTTAGTAATTAGAGTTTAGTACTGTTTATGTTAAGTGTTTAGTATTTAGAGTTTTTGTACACGTAAAATATGTCATCATTAGAAATTTAAAGTGAAAATATATTTTACATATTGGGTGACTACAATTAATGATTATGATCATCTTTTTGTTTTTTATTGCTTGTTTGTGTTTTTTTTAAAATACCAATCATTAATTTTTATATCAAATACATGTAACGAATTTAAAGTTATTAATAAAAGATAATATTTTAACACTAAGATTAATAATTTATGCTTTAGATGTAACAAGTAAAAAATGAAAGAACAAATAGATAATCATATTTTTATAATTAATTGATCAAAGTAAAACATACTTGAGTTTATGTCTTAAATATGTTAAATAAAAACAAAAATAAGTAGGTGATTATATTTTTATAATTAATTGGTCATAATAAAATATATGAAAAATTTGTCACAATCACAAATTTATGATATATAACATTCTTATTTAAGCATAGGTATTTATTTTTGGTTCAAGGAAAAAATGAAAAAAAAATACAATATAACACCTTCTCACTAATTTTATTCTAGCATGAACACTCAACTTATATATATATATATATATATTTTACATGTGGGAGTCATCTTAAAATAATAATTACAAAAATATGTTTAAGTTATGTCATTTCTTTTATTTTTTTATTTAAGAAGAGAGGTTGATTTGTAATTGAAAACTTTCATCTTTTTTTCTCATGAATCTATATGCGAATGATGAGCTAGAAAAAAGTTCAAATTAACTGTTATTCAACACTTTCACCTTATTATACATGGGCATCCAATATCTTGATCAGAAAACAATTAAGAATGCACGAACTACACGTGACCAAGCGTATAAGTTGATCCAGCACTCCAGCCCATAACAGCAATTATGCAACTTTAAACTTTTGAACAATAATTGAATAATGTTTTAATGAAATCAACTTACCTCTTCTTAATTCACATCTTCCTTTGTTTTTATTATTTTTAAGAAGTTATCTCTTTGTTTCTTGTTTGATTCTCTTTTTGAGAAATGTTAAAATCCTATAAATTTACTCAAATCACTTATATTATAACATTTAAATCACAATATAATAAGTGATTTAAATGCAAATTAAACGTGTGTGATGTTAATTACCATTCATCTCTTTTTTCTTACCATTTTCCTCTGATTGTTTTGTGTGTATTGGATATTAGTCCTTAATTCAAGGAATAAAACAAGGAGCTTAATTCAAGGAATAAAACAAGGAATCCTTAATTCAAGAAGTAAAACAAAGAATGCTTAATTCAAGGAGTAAATCAAGGAATGCTTAATTTAAAGAGTAATTGAATGAGTAAAATTTCCTTATAAATAGCTATACAATTGTAATGAAAACATGAAGAAAATAATACAAACTAGAGAACTCTTTTGTGTAGAGTTATTTCTTGTTTTTTCAACATGGTATCAGAGCAGGAAAATTAAATTGCTTCTGCTTTATTATTATCTTAGCATCTTCAATCTTTGAAATGGCTGAAGACAAGCCGCTAGGATAAGAAGCTTAAAGTTCATTAGTGTTTCCCTTCATGAATATGCATGAGGTGGATGTCAACCCAAATCAAAGATTAAGCTCAGTCTTGTTGAATGAGTTTAATTACTTGCCTTGGTCAAGAGCAGTGTCTCTGGCTCTAGGTGGAAGGTTCAAGTTGGGGTTCATAAATGGAAGCATCGAAGTACCTGATGTTTCCTCACCAACCTATGAATCCTGGCTTAGTAAGGATCAGCTGGTTATGTCATGGCTCCTAAATTCCATGGAACGTAAATTAGTTGAAATATTAAGTTACTCTGAATCTGCATACCAACTATGGGAGACGGTCAAGGAAATGTATGGCAGTCAAAACAATGTTGCACGAGTTTTTCAATTAAAGAAAGACATCTCAGATCTGCAACAAGATGGCAAACCTTTTGTACAACTCTTAGGAAGCATGAAAAGCATGTGGAATGAGTTGGAAATATATCGTCCTCATACAACCGATATAGCTCTGCTACGAAAGAAAACGGAAGAAGATAAGATATTTCAACTTTTGTCCAGTCTGGATTCAACATATGAAGATATACGATGCCATATACTCATGAATACTGAACTTCCTTCCTTCACCAATGTATGTGCGACAATTCAACGTGAAGAAGTAAGAAGGAAAGTCATGAACAAGAATACAATGGCTAGTTCACCTGAGGCAAGAGCCTATCTAACCAACGAGAGGAAGTACAAATGGAAGCATCCAAACTTGAAGTGTCAACATTGCAACCATACGGGCCATGTTAAGGACACATGTTGGATTCTACATCCAAAATTAAAACTTGATTTTATAAAGGATAAGGGTTTACAGAAAGTGAATCGTGCTGGACACCGTGCAAATCATGCTTTTTCCTCTACCTCTAATGGGTCTGATCCATTCAAGAACTTCACAGCGAATCCAGCTGAACTCATGAATGAGTTTATGTTGTATCTTCAAAGCAAGACAGGAGGAGCTAGAATTGACTGTGTGGATAGCATAGAAGAAGGAAACTCGACAGCAGTGCTAGGCAAGTTTGCGGGCTTCTTGGCAGATACAAAACTCATACCACAAGAGGACATGCAAGGTATCATAAAAGCCTTTAAAACTGCTCTTAAAATAAATATGTTGCATGATTTTTGGGTTGTAGATTCAGGTGCCACAGATCATATGACAAACCATGTGTCAAAGCCTCATAAGTTTGAAAAATTAGCAAATCCTTCTCAAGTTTCAATTGCAAATGGTGAGAATGTAAAGGTTTTAGGAAAGGAAAAAATAAAATTAATGTCAGATGAAATCGAGTCGGCAGTTTTATATGTACCTTCATTTTCTTTCCAACTTCTATCTGTAGGAAAAATCACAAATACCTTGAATTGCTTAGCCATTTTCTCTCCTCACAATGTCATTTTTCAGGATTGTGTCACCAAAAAGACGATTGGTGAAGGGTTTTACTTAGAGGGTCTCTATTACATATCCAAGAGCAATCCCAAAGGGTTTCAAGCCAAGTTTAATCCTATCCAAGATAATCAATTGTGGCATCAACGTTTAGCTCACCCTTCTCTACCAATTTTGTCAACTTTATTTCCAAACTTAGGAAATGATGAAATTGCATGTGAAACTTGCCACTTGTCTAAGGCCACTAGATTTCCTTTTAATTCTTCCTTGTCTAGGGCTAGTAAGTGTTTTGAACTAGTTCATTCAGATGTATGGGGACCAATTAATGAATCTTTTGATGGTTATAAGTATTTTGTGATTTTTGTTGATGATTTCTCTCGAGTCACATGGTTATATCTTTTAAAGTCTAAGAATGAAGTTATGGAAGTATTTAAGGACTTTCATAATCTTGTTAAAAATCACTTCTCTTCTAAAATTCAAACCTTAAGGTCTGACAATGGCACCGAATACATGTCCCATATCATGAAACAATATTTGAGCATTCATGGCATTATGCATCAAACAAGTTGTGTTGGCACACCTCAACAAAATAGTGTAGCTGAACGCAAAAACCGAGACTTACTTGAAAAAACTAGAGCATTAATGCTACAAATGAATGTACCAAAGAGATTCTGGTCCCAAGGGGCTATGATAGCTGCTTACATCATCAATAGATTACCCAGTCGAGTCTTGGATTTAAAGTCTCCTCTAGAGGTCATGAAAGGAAGGAAAATTAACCTTTCACACCTTAGAGTCTTTGGCTGCATCTGTTTTGTACATATTCAATCTCATCATCAAGATAAATTGGATCCTAGAGCTGTTAAATGTATTTTTCTTGGTTATTCATCTACACAAAAGGGATATAAGTGTTATGATCTCCAACTTAGGAGATTAATTGTGTCTAAAGATGTTCGATTTTATGAAACTAACCATTTTTTCAGTAAGTCACATGAAATCACAAGTCAAGGGGATGGCATCTTGGATGTGTTTCCATTACCAAGAATCGAACTTGAGGCTCCACAACAACAAGATCCCAGCCATGTCAATATTGATGCATCTCTCACTGAAAGTAACAATGAAGGGTCTCGTCTTAATGGTACACTGCATGAAGATGGTGATAATCAAGATGATCCTCACAATATGGTACAAGATGTGAACGAGTGTGAGATAACTCCTTCTGCTCCACGACGTAATCCAATGCATGTTAGGCAACCTCCCACAAGACTTCGAGACTTTGTCACCTACAAACCCACACATCCCATCTCAAATTATGTGTCATATAAGAGAGTGACACCAACCTATGCCGCATTCCTCAGCACTATATCGAGTTACAGTGAGCCTCAAAACTTTCATGAGGCCAACAGCCAAGAGGTGTGGAAGGAAGCCATGCAAGAAGAACTTAAAGCCCTAGATCAACACAACACATAGAGCATCACCAAACTTCCAAAAGGCAAGAAAGTTGTGGGTTGCAAATGGATCTATAAGCTCAAATTCAAGTCAGATGGGTCAATTGAGAGATATAAAGCAAGATTGGTGGCTCGGGGATTCACTCAAACATTCGAAGTGGATTACAAAGAAACATTTGCACCTGTTGCAAAAATGAACACATTAAGAGTGCTACTGTCTGTGGCTGTAAACAAGGGGTGGTCCATGTACCAAATGGATGTGAAGAATGCATTCTTGCATGATGATCTCAAAGAAGAAGTCTATATGAAATTGCTACCTGGGCATCCTCAAAGCAATGAACTGGATTTAGTGTGCAAATTGCACAAATCCATTTATGGTTTGAAACAGTCCCCACGAGCTTGGTATGCCAAGCTAAGCTCAGTTCTCACTAGTGTTGGTTTCAAAAGCAGCAATGCCGATTCCTCACTATTTGTTCGCACAGGAGCTATGGGCAAATTGGTTGTGATGATTTATGTAGATGATCTGATAATTACAGGTGATAATGCTGACGAGATTTTCAACCTCAAACAGTCCCTCAGACAAAGGTTTGCAATTAAAGACCTTGTGATATTGAAGTACTTTCTTGGTATAGAAATGGCAACCTCGCACAAGGGACTCTTTCTTAACCAAAGGAAATATGTCCTAGATTTGCTTAAAGAAGCTAACATGAGCGGTGCTAAACCAGCCATTACCCCTCTTGACAGCAAGCTCAAACCTAGCTTGAAGGGCACGCCACTCATGGATATAAGTTATTACCAACGACTGGTTGGTAAGTTGATCTACCTAACAATCACCAGACCTGACATCACATATTCTGTAAGTATTGTGAGCCAATTCATGCACTCCCCGACACTTGAGCATCTGACCATTGTTAAAAGGATCTTACGTTACTTAAAAGGATCAGTGGGTCGTGGTATTATCATGAAGAAGAATGACAACACACAAATCATGGGGTATTGTGATGGTGATTGGGCAGGGAATGCAATTGATCGCAAGTCCACCACTGGCTACTGTACATTTTTCGGTGGAAACTTGGTCACATGGAAGAGTAAGAAGCAAACTGTCATTGCTAGATCAAGTGCTGAAGCAAAGTATCGTGCAATGGCTTCAACTGCGTGTGAGTTGATATGACTTAAAGGTCTTCTGTGTGATTTAGGTGTTCCTACAACTCTTCCTATGTCCTTATTTTGTGACAATCAGGCAGCTATGCATATAGCATCAAACCCAGTGTGTCACGAGAGGACGAAACACATTGAAGTTGATTGTCATTACATTCGTGAACAAGTTCAATCATAGGTGATTCAGACACATTATACAAGAAGCTTCGACCAACTGGTTGACATTTTCACCAAGCTCTTGGATTCTCATCAATTTCAACGACTTTTGTCCAAGCTTGGATCCATAAACCTTCTGGATCCAGCTTGAGGGGGAGTATTGGATATTAGTCCTTAATTCAAAGAATAAAACAATGAGCTTAATTCAAGGAATAAAACAAGGAGCTTAACTCAAGGAATAAAACAAGGAATCCTTAATTCAAGGAGTAAATCAAGGAATGCTTAATTCAAGGAGTAAATCAAGGAATGCTTAATTTAAAGAGTAATTGAATGAGTAAAATTTCCTTATAAATAACTATACAATTATAATGAAAACATGAAGAAAATAATACAAACTAGAGAACTCTTTTGTGTAGAGTTATTTCTTGTTTTTTCAATAGTGTGTTGGTCCAATATTAGCCGACATTGATTTGGCTACCTCTTAACAATATTCAAATATGGTTTAACCTCCGTAAATGTGAACCACGGTTCCACCTCTATCAATAATCTTGGGAGCTATGTTGTTCAATCATTGCATTAAAACATGATTAGTTAGTGTTTTCATTTAGTTATATAAGATCGATAAATACACTCGCTCAATCAACACTCTAATTAACCAAGATATAAATTATTAATTGATCTTAAAATTAATACGTGTTTTATAATACACCTTAATTTTAATGAAAATAGTAGTTTTTAACTCATTTTCACATGATTAATTAATGAACTTGTGTAAGAAATAAATCTGATTGGAAAATTGAAGCACATTGAAAACCATTAAGAGATTTTTCCTAGAAGTGGAGGGCAACATAGCAAAACATATGCATCTTTGAAGAATAATTATACAGCTCACTGACACCCCCATAATGTCATATAATTGAGATTCCTTAGAACCAAACCTGTCTTAAACCCACCAAGCCATTGACCCCTGTTTATACAATTTTAATTTATCTCATTCATGTAGAATTAATATATATCTATATGATCCTTATTGTTGGATCTCATAAGAGTATGTTATCAGAAATAATATGCTCTCTTTTAATCTTTGTGTAAAGGGTGCCCACATTTTCATAGTTTTGAAATGAATAATTTAATTTCGTAGTTTTTAAATTTAGTTTTACACATATGTAGAAAAAAAAAGACTTTAGTTTCAAAAAGCATGGTTAAATGTATCATTTTAAACTAAATAAATGAAAATAAAATGTGTATTTTTATAAATATATGGGACTAAAACTCTAATATTTAAAGTTATGGAATTAAAATTCTTATTTATTAGAAATTATGGTAGCACCAAAGTTGTTATTTCTTTTATTTTTATTATGCCCAAACAAACCATGGTACCTAATGGTCGCCTTTGAGTTAGATTTTGTGAATTAAAGCTATAATTATAATAGCTATAAAAGTTCTATATGAAAGCAAAGTTAAAAGAAGATTAATATAATGTATATTTGCTGAGCTCTTAAACTAGCACTCCTAATCCTAAGATCATCCTCATTCATTTGGCATGTTCTTAATTTATTGTCACTTCAAATCCAGCTATATAATTATAGACCCACATGAAATCAACTCTCACATAAACAAATAAGGTATTACCAAATCTTTGATAAACAAAACTTAGCGCAAATTTTGTCAAGTTATTAAATTGACTGACCTTTATTAGTATATCCTAATTTCAGTTTTCAAGACAATTGTTTCTTTTTATATTTTTATCCAGGAGCATATGCAATTCTTTAGAATATCAATTCCATCCTCATATTGATAGAGAGTTGGGATAGGGACTTTAATGATTTGGATACACAAAGGTCTAATGAAATAATGATTTTGTGTTATTTAGGTTATATTTCTCATAAAATTAAACCCTTTACGAGTTAAGAAAAAAATAAAAAGTGAGAAATCATCAGAAACAATAATCCGTAAAAAAAAACACACCATTGCATATAATAGATCTCAAGATCGAAATGATGAACAAGCTTTTACGAAGAAAGCAAGAAAAGCTCTTATACCAGAGAATACTCAATGACATAAGTAAAGAAAGAAATCAATTAATGTGAATGAAAGTTGTTAGATCTTATTATCGTTATAACAATCTTTACATACACAATCATAACTTTATGACTAAGTTAATAAAGATAATATTTTACCAATACTAAGTACACATTAGTTACAATACAATCTAAACACTATATTCTTTTATAGGCATCACATTTAAGCATTTTAAAGTATTTTTAAAGAAATAAACTCATATATTTCATTAAATATTCTTTATAAAATCATTGTAAGTTCATTCTTATTAATTTTATCATATTATTAAAAATATTATTATTACTCTTTTTGTTTTACTAAACCTCCAACATATAATCTATCTAATAAGACATAAACACTCTTACAATAAATAAAAGTATTTTTAATAACCCTTTTATTAAAAGTTGAGTATTTTCTATAAAACAACTTCTAATAAAACATATTTTTTTTACTTTTAAACTACATTTTTTTGTTATAATTATATAATATATATAAAAATTAAAATAATATTTTATAAAAAAAAATCACATATTTTTGAATAGTGATTATTATTGTCATTAATCCCTTAATTACTAATTTATTTAAAGTTTTTATATTTTTACCAATTAAGTAATAAATTATTAATATTTAAAATACTAAAAATTACTTTAAAGATTAATTAAAATTTTGTTATAAAATGAATTTTTAAGATACTAATAACAATACTATATTTTTAATTAAAATAAAATTTAAAATTATTTTTAATATTTTAATATACTGCATACAATCTATATAATTTATTCAAAACTTATTTTTATCAATTAAATAATGAAATATTAATAATTATTTTAAAAATTATTTAAATTATTAGTTGTATATTTAATTTTTTTTTATATATAATAATAACAGTATTATAGTTATAATAAAATAAAACTTAATAATAATTTATTCGAATATTTTAATAAATGTGCAAGCACCTATTTATAACTAGTGCACCCAAATGGTGCTTTTGCTTCTTAAAAATTCCTTTTAACCAAAGCCACATTTAATAAGTTATTATCAAAATCACGAAAAGACTACAAACAAGACAAGACATCAAAAACCGAAACGAGAGGCTGATACATACATCATCCGTTTTCATAAGGCATCGATCTGTACTGTCACATTAAGTTTTGGGAAAAAAAAAACTGCAGTGATCAATTTTGGGACCCTTTTAAAAAGCAAATGAAATTAGTAGATATAATATTATTAATATATATATAATTAAATTTATATAATTTATTTAATAAAAAAATTATTACTTTCATTTATAATTATAATATATAAAAATATTCTTTCAATTATCAATAAAAATTTACATATATAATGAATATATTAAAATTATAATTAATATAATATATTTTTATTAAATATATTTATATGAATCTAACTATATTTATCAATAATATTAAGTTACATTTAAATGATATATAAAATTTTCTTTATCAATAATCCAATATCATCTACTCTTTTAGTTATCACTCTCAATTCTTGTCAATAAAAACATTTTTAGCAACACATTGAATTATATTTTCATTTTTATTAACATTATTCTTCAAGTAATATATATAAATTTTACTTTATTTTTAGCTAAAAAAATTTAAAAGGAAATAAAGTTTGCATATATTCTTGAAGAATTGTATTAATAAATATAAATGAGATTATTGTTAGTAATACTAAACCAAAACTAACAAAAGAATTATGGATTGTGGGCTCTACCGGTAAGGATTAGTTCTATATATATATATTTGTATTAATGAGGTTATTTTTTTTTATCGATTATTATAAAAAATATGTATTTTTACATTAAATATAATTTATAATAATTTATTAAAGATTCAGAGTTATTTACCCATTAGGAAAGAGAAATAAAATAAAGAAAATAATTCTATTTTTCATGTTTATTTTACAAAAAAATATATAGGAAAAAAAATGAAAGATTCTTAAGTAATTCTCTCATTTACAAATCCCTTCATATTTCATTTCCAATCCCCCTTGGTATTCATTCACATTTCAAATTTTTTAATATAAATATTGGGATAATTTTATCTTCTAAAAAATTATAATATTCTAAAAATATCTTCAAAAATAAGATTTAAATTTTTATTTTTATTTTTTTTATATAGAAAATGATGGCAATTTAAGTAAAATTTAATTTTTAATTAAAATTAAAATTAATATATTAATTATAAATTATTTATGATAATAATTTTATAAAGCATAACTTTTATTACCCTTGATTTTCGTTCTAAATATTTATTACATATTTTAAAAATAATATTTTTTTATTCTTATATATATTAGTAAATATTATCAAAAAGTAAAACAAATTAATAAACCTATTTTTAATCTATCATGGAATGAATATATAATGGGTATAAAATAACAAGAGGGTGTTTAAATATTTAATGCATGGGAGTTGGATACGCCGGATTTAAGGTGACGTGGCGTCCCCAATACGAATTCTACTTGCATTGCATGCCTTCTACTTCTTGTTTCTTAAATTTGTTTTCTTCATTTTGATTAGTCATTACCTACCTAATCCAAAAGCCCAAAAGACATTTCTCTACTGTCCAATATACGCGCTACACTCACACGTTTTCTCTCTCTGGAGCAGTTGGCAAAGCTAAGAGCCTAAGACCGTAACACCATCTCTCTCTCCCTCTTTTCATAAAGAACCCACAACTTTAGAAACTATTTTTTAATAAAAATCATAAAATTCATAATTGGATGCCACGTGTCACAAACTTATTTCCGATAAGGTAGGCTACTTCCTCTCTTCTACCTAGGTTGTCAGTTTTATGTAAATTTTTGTGAGAATTATTCTATTAAAAAATAAGGAAATAATATAACGAGCATATATATTTTATAATATGAATTGTAGTTATATAAATTATATATTTTTATTTATTTTTTAAAATTATATATATTATATTTTAATGAATGTGTAATTTTTTTTTAAAATTTAATTATCTAAATTAATAATAAATATTATATTATATATCTTATTTTTAATTTATGTTATTTTGTTAAAACATTAATATTTTAAAAAAATATTTAAATTATTTAAGTCAAGGATAAAAAAAAAATAAACATGGATTCCTGACCCGGGCCCATTCAGTTGAAAACCCTAAGTTGTACCTCTAGACAAAAGAAGAAGAAAAAACCTATTCCTTTTCCCTTAAAGCCAAACAAGAAGAAGCAGAGTTAAATACAGCTCTGCAACTTCTTCAACCCAATCTTATGCTTGCTTTCATCAATCATAAAAGCCAATTTTCTTTCCCAAACTCAGTTCTTCGCAATGTTCAAAATTCTCAACAAAAATCTTCGCCTTCTCTATTCCCGTCTCCGGTGGCCGATTCGACTCCGTTCCAATCCCAAAGTTGTCATAAAAAAGTTTAGAAAGTCAATATTCAAGCCTCAAAACAGAGCTGAAAATGATCTTAAGGTTAATGGGTCAGCCACAGTTCATCCAAATGGTCAATTGGGTTGTTTAAATTCTGTTAAACCGATAAGAATTGCTTCATTTAATGCTGCTCTGTTTTCAATGGCACCTGCAGTTCCCGAAGTTGAAAAGGGATCAAATTTTGACCTTGAAAATGGAGACATACTGAAGATTAAGAAAATTAATTTAAGAACAAAGTCTGTAAATGATCGTCCAAAGGGTATTTTAAAGCAATCTCCACTTCATCCCAAGTCAAACACAGACAATATCTCTAAGCAACAGAAGTTTGCAAAATCAAAATTAAGGGTTTCAATTAATTTGCCAGAAAATGAGATTTCTTTACTGAGAAAAAGACAACTGAGCTTTGCTGAGTATACAAAGGAGGATTCTTCATCAGTTAGTAGTCCTATTAGTACATTTATTGGAGGAAAGTCACCTTTGAGATCAACTTCCATGAACTTCAATTCAAATTTGGAAAATGGGTTTGACGGAGGGTTGTATAGAAGTACTAAAACGCTGTTTGAAGTGTTGAGAGAGTTGGATGCTGATATATTAACATTACAAGATGTGAAAGCTGAAGAAGAAAAAGCCATGAAACCTTTGTCCGATTTGGCTTCTGCTTTGGGCATGAATTATGTTTTTGCTGAAAGTTGGGCACCCGAGTACGGTAACGCTATTTTGTCCAAATGGCCTATAAAGCGTTCCAAAGTAGAGAAGATCTTTGACGACACTGATTTCAGGTAATTATGTTTATGTTAATCTTTTGTGTTTGTTCATGTCGAGGGTTCTGTTTAATCCTCTGTTTTTCTTTGTTTCGATGGCCATTTTTTTTTTTGGTAACAGATTCAATGGCTTTTCTATGTCCTTGAAAAAAGTAAAAACTAAAATCATAAAGGTAACCCTTATAGTCCGGTACGCATATCTTGATGGAGATATCGGTCGCCTTTGGAAATTTTTTGTCAATAGAAATTTATTGGGAGTTAGTTTTATTCGCGGATTTATAATTTGCATTCTGATGGGATGTTATATATACTTTAAAAATTAATATGAATTATTTTTAATTATAAAATGATATTATATGTATTTTATATTAACGAAAATATGTATAAATTGTTAATTTTACAGTGAGTGATTGTTATATATAATTTGTTTATAATTTTATAAATATTATATTTATATAAATGAAAGTGTTACGTGACTTCCATATTTATGTATATATCTACATCTGCTCAGTTTTCTTATGCATTACGACATTGAATGAGTTTCCACCCTTGATTTGATTGTTTGAAGACTCACATGGGAGCAAACCAAGCACCATTAAAATACTTGTTGAGCAGTATTTTAAAAATCAACTTAATTGGTCAAACTACAAGATGAACTTTTTTACCTTAATTTTCTAACCTAATAAACTTTAAGGACAGTAAGAGAAAACAAAACTAGTAAATTATTTAAAGCGTCACGCTTGCTAAATTTATTGAACCAATTCGGCAACAACACTCTGTATGTAACTCACGTTGGTTCTTCTCTGATGCAGGAATGTACTAAAAGCCACAATTGATGTTCCCCAAGAAGGAGAAGTAAACATTCACTGTACACACCTTGATCATCTTGATGAGAATTGGCGTATGAAACAGATAAATGCAATAATAGAATCAAGTAATGAACCTCACATCTTAGCAGGAGGCCTGAATTCCTTGGAAGAAACAGATTACTCGGAACAAAGATGGACAGACATTGTAAAGGTAGTGTCTTGATGAGATAAAAAAAAATTCTTATATTTAATTAAATTAGTATTAAAATAATTTTATATATTCACATGGATGGTTTGTTTTAGTATTATGAGGAGATAGGAAAGCCAACCCCAAAAGTTGAAGTAATGAAATATTTGAAGAGTAAACAATACACAGATGCTAAGCACTTTGCTGGTGAATGTGAATCAGTTGTGGTGATTGCCAAAGGCCAAAGTAAAAGACTCTTATCTCTAATTCTTATCCTTTTCATATTATGAAAAAGTTTCATATTTGCCTTCACCTTTTCAAATTTATGATTTTCTTTGTTAATTATAATTCTGATTGAGGTTTTCATGAACAGGTGTTCAAGGGACATGCAAGTACGGAACTCGGATAGATTATATAATGGCATCTCAGAATTTAATGTACAAGTTTGTTCCGGGATCATACTCAGTACTCTCTTCAAAAGGGACTTCTGATCATCACATTGTCAAAGTTGAAATTGTAAAGTTAAATGCTAGTGCTCAAGAAAATGTCACAAAAAAGCAAAAAACTAAAGAGAGAGATGTGAAGATAACAAAGCGTTGCTCTTCGTCAAAAGGCATATGGAAAAACATAAAGTTGAATTAGAGAAATATATATTTTTATTTTCCAGCACAGATCTAATGTGGTTTGCTAAAGAATACAGATAGATAGTTTTGGAATTTTGTCCTTTATTATATTCTCTGAATATAAATTAAAAATGGATTGGGATTTGGGAACATCAGGGGTATATACAGAGATTTGGTGTGTGAGTTAATATTTTTTGATTAACTTGTATAGGTTGTTATTGTTGAGAAAAATAAAATAATCTCAATATTGCATTATTGTTCTCTTAACTTTCAGTATATACTTATATCTAAACATAAAATTAAAATAAACGAAACACGGCTGTTTTTGAGAAAAACTCCAAATCTCGGATAAATGTTTAATACTATTAAACCTCTAATTTTTGGAGAAATTAGAAAAATAATTATCCTAAAACTTATAACAATAATATTAACATCCTAATAATATTATAGATATTGTTTAATATTAAACGAATTTAAATTATTACAATTTAATTTGTTATTTAACTAATAAGTATATTATTGTGTAAAAAAAAATTTAATATTTAAAAATTTAAATTTTTTTTAAAAAATATTATTATTATTGTTAAGTTATATTTGATATTGTAATTCACTTATACTTCACTTGTACTACACTTGTATTATTTCACTTGTAGTACACTTGTACTATTTCACTTTTACTACACTTATTATTTCACTTGTACTACATTTGTACTACACTTGTTACAACTCTATAAATAGAGTTCTCTATGTACATTCTAAAACACACCAATACAACATTAAATCATTCTTTCTTCTTATCTCTCTATACTCTTCACATGGTATCAGAGCCTCTCATATACCTCTAAAATTTCTATCAAAATTTCACCTATCTTCATCACAGCTAACTCGGCTCACCCTAACTCGGTTTACTCTCAACTCGGTTCACCTCAACTCGGTTCACCTCAACTCGGCTCACCTCAACTCGGCTCACTCCAACCCGGCTCACCTCAACCCGATTCTAGGCTTGTTTTCAACTCCTCTTTTCATTTTTAAGGATATCTCTTTTATATTGTTTCTATATATTTGCTTTATATTTCCTCCATTATTTCGTTAAAATGGACCGAAATGATGTCCCAAAACCAATCTCTACCACCCTTGATGATACTAACTACCTAGCTTGGGCACAAGCAATGCAAAGTTTCTTGAAAGGACGCAAGCTATGGCGTTTCATAACTGGTGATATCTCTATACCCATCCAAGAAACCACTAAAAACAACTCCTTATTTGCTGACCGCCTTGAAGACTGGGAGAGTAAACACTATCAAATTATTACCTGGTTCCGTAACACCACCTTACCTTCCATCCATGGTGAATTTGGGCGTTTTGACACTGCCAAAGAAGTTTGGGAATTTCTTGAGACTCGCTTCACTATAATAGATTTGGCCAACCAATATCAACTTCTAACAACTCTTCATACCAAACGCCAAATGGCTGATCAAACCATTAACCAATTTCTCTCTGAAATGTATACTATTTGGGATCAACTCGCTCTCTCTGAACCAACTTGGACGAACAAGATTGATGCTGAGATGTTTGCAACTTACCGTAATCACCAGCGTCTTGTTATTTTTCTCATGGCTCTCCATGATCGATTTGAACCTATTCAGGATTCCTTACTCCATCGGAGTCCTTTCCCATCCTTAGATACTGTTGTGACCGAGCTTCGCTCTAAAGAAACTCGGATGAAGGTTTTCAAAATTCATCATACAGATTCTGTTCTTGCCACCCCCTTTTATCGCCCTAAAAGAGGTTCAAAAGAGGACTTCAAACATCAAGGCTGCACCTACTGTCACAACCCCAATCATGAGCTTCTTACATGTCCCATTCAGGTATGTATATATTGTCACAAGAAGGGTCCAGGACACTTTAACAGAGATTGCTTTCAGAATCCCTCTCAACATGGTTCAGGTAAAAATAGTAACTCATCTATCACTGCTGCTGTTTCTGAGGATAATCATGACAAATTTACGTTCTCTACTCAAGAACTTGAAGGTCTTCTTAAACATGTTCTCTCACAATCAAGTAATCCTCCTCCTCATGCCTTGTCTCTCACATCAGGTAAATCTTTATGGTATTTTGATTCTGCTTGTTGTAACCATATGACTCATGATACTCACATCTTCTCTCTCACACAATCGTCCATCTCCAAACCTTTAATTCAAACTTCCAATGGTTCACATATGCATATTAATGTTGTAGGACAAGTTTCCACATCTTCTATATCACTTTCTGACACCTTTCATATTCCCAACCTTACTCTAAATCTTATCTCTGTTGGTCAATTATGTGAACTTGGTCTTACTATTACTTTTTCCTCTTCTGGTTGTCATATGCAGGATCCACAGACAGGACAGATCCTTGGGATAGGCCGTAAGGTTGGACGATTATTTGAACTTATCGACCTTCATCTACCCAATTCTCCTCATACTTCTGTTGCTGCTTCTACTACTCCTATCAACCTATGGCATGCTCGTCTAGGCCATACGTCTATAGGACGTCTTCGTCCCTTAGCATCTTCTGGTAAATTAGGATCTGTTTCTATTTCTGATAATGTAAATTGTTTGCCTTGTCAATTGGGAAAACAACCTGCTTTATGTTTTAATAAAAGTGATTCTACTTTGTCTCCCCTTTTGACTTAATTCATTCTGATGTTTGGGGTTCATCCTCACATCCTACTATGGGGGGATGTGTTTACTTTGTCATTTTTATTGATGATTATTCAAGATTCACATGGATTTTTCTCATGAAACATAGATCTGAATTACCCAAAATTTATTATGATTTTTCCCAAATGGTTAAAACCCAATTTTCTCAAAATATCAAAGTATTTAGAGCTGATAATGCTATGGAATATAAAGAAACAAAGTTTTTAAGTTTTCTTCGACAAAATGGGACTCTTTCTCAATATTCTTGTCCTGACACATCTCAACAAAATAGAAGAGCTGAGCGAAAATATAGACATATTCTTAATACTGTTCGCACTCTCCTCATTTCTAGTTCTTGTCCTGAACGCTTTTGGGGTGAAGCAGCTCTTACAGCTGTTTATACCATCAATCGTGTTCCCATGCCTATTATTCACAATCAATCCCCTTATGAGCGTATCTATAGTACTTCTTCATCTTATGAACTGCTCAAAGTGTTTGGTTGTGCCTGTTTTGTTCTTCTTCACCCTCATGAACGCAATAAATTAGAACCTCGTGCTCGCCTTTGTTGTTTCTTAGGGTATGGAATAGAACACAAAGACTATCGTTGTTGGGACCCAATCTTTAAACGATTGCGCATCTCTCGTCATGTCATCTTTTGGGAACATAAAATGTTTTCCTCTATTTCCTCATTTCATGTCTCATCTCCTACCTCACTCTCATTTTTTAATGACCCAACTATTGATTTATTTCCTCCTGACATTGCTCCATTACCCTCACCATTGTCTACTACGGCTTCTCCTGATGTGTCTGCTCCTTCTGCTGATCCTACCATAACAACATCTTTTGAAGACCAACTACCAGATTGTCCAGTCATCACTTCGTCGTTCTACTCGTGTAAGTAGTCTTCCTTTTCATCTTCGTGATTACCAATGTTTCTATACTATTTTGTCTCATTATGAACCCCAAAACTATAGAGAAGCTAGTTCTAACCCTCATTGGCAGCAAGCTATGACAGATGAATTACATGCATTAACAAAAGCACATACATGAGATCTTATTGATCTTCCATCTACTAAATCTTTGATTGGTTGTAAGTGGATTTTCAAAATCAAAACTCATTCAGATGGGTCTGTGGAACGATATAAAGCTCGTCTGGTTGCAAAGGGTTTTACATAGGAATATGGAATCGACTATGAAGAAACTTTTGCACCTGTAGCTCGCCTCACCTCTATTCGAAGTATCATTGTTGTTGCTGTTGCCCGAAATTGGAACATGTTTCAAATGGATGTCAAAAATGCTTTTCTCAATGGAGACATAACTGAGGAAGTTTATATGAAACCTCATCCTGGATACACTCATTCACCTCATCAATTATGCAGACTTCGTTGTGTTCTCTATGGCCTCAAACAAGCTCCTCGGGCTTGGTTTGCCAAATTCAAATCTACACTTACTGACTTTGGTTTCACTTCCAGTTCTTATGACTCTGGTCTCTTTATTAGGAAGACTCTCCCACTGGTGTAACACTTCTACTTTTTTATGTAGATGATATGATCATAATAGGGAATGATTCTAATGGAATTATTGATCTCAAGCAGTTTCTGAGCCATCAATTTGAAATGAAAGACCTGGGTCATCTCCACTACTTCTTGGGCCTAGAAATCTCATCTGATTCTCAAGGATATTATCTCTCTCAAGCAAAGTACTCATCTGATATTCTTAATCGGGCTGGCCTTACTGATTGCAAAACTGCATCAACACCTCTAGAAACCAATGTCAAACTTACTCCATTGGATGGTACTATTCTCTCAGATGCCACATTATATAGACAACTAGTAGGCAGTCTTGTTTATCTCACAGTCACTCGTCCTGACATTGCCTATGTTGTTCATCTGGTTAGTCAATTCATGTCTGATCCACGGTCTACCCATTATACTGCGGTTCTTCACATTCTCCGCTACATCAAAGGCACCATGTTTCACGGTCTCCACTTCTCCAACAAGTCTAATCTTCTTCTTTCCGCCTACTCTGATGTTGATTGTGCAGGTGACCCAACTGATCGTCGCTCTACTACTGGATATTGTTTCTTTCTTGGAAACTCTCTCATATCTTGGCGAAGCAAGAAACAATCCCTCACTTCTCGATCCAGTACTGAAGCTGAATATCATGCTCTTGCTGACACCACTTAAGAACTTCTTTGGCTCCGTTGGTTACTTGCTGATATGGATGTTTTCCAATCAACTGCAACTATCCTATATTGTGACAATCAGAGTGCTATTCAGATTGCTCACAATAATGTATTTCATGAACGAACAAAACATATCGAGATTGATTGTCATTTTGTTCATCAACATGTTCTTCAAGATACTGTTTGCCTCAAATCAATATCCTCCACAGATCAAACAGCTGACATCTTCACCAAATCTCATCTACCAAGCAGATTTCAAGAATTAGTTTCCAAACTCAAGTTGATTGTTTCTCTTCCTCCTTGAGTTTGAGAGGGGATGTTAAGTTATATTTGATATTGTAATTCATTTATACTTTACTTTTACTACACTTATTATTTCACTTGTACTACACTTCCAGTATTTCACTTGTACTATTTCACTTGTAATACACTTACTATTTCACTTGTACTACACGTGTACTACATTTGTTACAACTCTATAAATAGAGTTCTCTATATACATTCTAAAACACACCAATACAACATTAAATCATTCTTTCTTCTTATCTCTCTATACTCTTCACAATTATGATTATAAGTTTTAAATTTATTATTTTTAATTTTTTTAATTTTTTATTATCAAGGATTTACCTTTTTGAAAAACCAAAAGATAGTGGCTCTTCTAAGAAAAACAGACACTAAAATCAAACAATTAGTTCACTTATTAGTTATTACCTAGAATTGAAATAAAATCATTAAAATATGAATTTGCGAGGTTCAACATATATGGAATAATTTCGAAACTATAGCAACCGAAAAGGACTGAAAAGTAAAGAAAAAAGAAGAATTATTTAGTAAGGTTTATATTTACATGAGCTCCTGACATGGAAAAAAATACAATCTTTATAATTTATTTATTTTTCAAAATAGGGCATAATAATAAATTAAAAAAATCATTTTATCTAAATTATGTGAAGTGCTTTCCTTAAATGATGTCATCTTCGTCTCAACAAAAAAATAAAAATACTTAATCTGGATATTACAAGAAATTTATCATGTAGATGAATTGGTTTTCATTTGGCTTTACAAGGAATTAATATGAACATCACTTCACTTAATGACCAAACTTGTTATGACGAATTGGAGACTAGCCAACGTGTATTTTCGTGGGACCTATTGCAAAGACGAGCAGAGAAGGATGGCTGTGGGGAAACTGTTTCAACGGCTTGGAGTGACGGGTGGGTGGTGGACTGTTAGAAAGGTTGCTAGCTAGAACAGCTTCGATAACACAAGCATTAGCAAAGAGGAGCTATGAGTTCGTGGGTTCTATTCGACAAAAAAATCAAAGATAACAACAAGTGCAAATTAGAGGCTATTACAAACTCAACTTATACTAATTTATAATGTAGATTGGAGGTTCGACAGAATTTGAATGGGTTGTTTGATTTGGAGGAGAACATGTGGGTACAAAGAACTATGGCAAATTGTGGGTGATGAGGTATGTGTCGCTTGCCTTGAAGTTTTAAATGGTGAATATGATGTTAGTTTAATTAACAAAATGATTATTGCTTTAATACCAAAGGTATATAGCGTAAAAATAGTTGCTGAATTCCGACTGATTAGTCTTTGTATGGTGATATGTAAAATTATATCTAAAAGCAATTGCCAATATAATCAAGAAAGTTTGCCATATTTAATAGAAGAAGCTCAAAGTAATTTTGTTCGAGGAAGATAAATTATTGATAATTTAATCGTTGCGAGACAATTCTCTATATTAGAAAATCAAAAAACAAATTGGGGTGCATACTTTTGAAACTTTATATAAGCAAAACGTATGATAGGGTGTAATGAGAATATATTCTTAGAGCGTTACACATATGGATTTTTTTGAAAAATGAATTTTCTTAATTCTTCGAATATCTATTCTTATAATGTGTCAATGATCTATCTTTTATTATCTAATAGTATCCTAATAAATGCTCTATAAAATGGATTAAAGTTGTTTGTACTAGTCTTTCGATATCTCATTTATTCTTAGTGTATAATTTATTTATATTATGTGATACTTGTATTAAGCAATATAAGGAGTTATGACTATTTATGAACATTCAATTGGATAATAGATTAATTTTGATAAATATGTAAAAAAATTTAACTATAAAACAAATGTAGATGCCAAATAGGACATTATCGAGGCTTTAGGTGTAAACAAAATCTCATGTCATAAAAATATTTGAGACTTATAATCAAAATTAAATGAGACAAAAGAAATTCCTTTCAAGTAATTTGTGAACAGTGAGTGAAGAAACTAGATGGATGGTGATACAAGATATTGTTAAAGGTTAGCAAGGAGATTCTAATTAAATTTGTTTATCAAGCAATCTTTGTTTATCACATGAGTTTATTTAAGCTCTCTATTAACCTCGTTAGAATGATTGAAAGTATCGTAGCCTTTTTTGGTGGTGGAATAAAAAAGATGGTGGTGGTATCAACTAGGTTGCTTGGCGAGAGTTATGCAAGCCAAAGATATTATGAGGATTAGGATTTCAAAATTTGATTGACCTTAATCAATCTATGTTAGTAAAACATATTTCGTGATTGATACAAAATCCTTTTTCACTTGCCAACCGTATGTTGAGTGCATTAAAATATGCAACTAGGAAAAATATGTAAATGACCCAATATTTATTTCAAACAAGCTTTGTACGAAGGAGTCTTGTTTAGGGGGCCTATATGACCCAATTGGGCTATGTGGACTTGCGATCTTCTTAAGAGGGCATAAGGCTCTCCAATTGGGGGTATATGATGCAGCGAAGATTGTATCAATCTCACATCACTTATGAAACTAAGTGGTGAAGTGCTAATAAGAGGTGAGTACTCTCTAAATAACATTACGCTTTTTAGGATGTTAGACAACTATACCCTAGTAACAAAGTCATAATGTCTTACTAAATTGTAAAATCATGGTCGTGGATCCGCTGAACTTACAGTTATAGACCAAAGTGACAATATCATGCCATGTGGAGTAGGACCCCGCACCGTTGTCTGTAGGATGAAGCAATCCTCTTGCATCATATTGTCGAAGGGCATAAGATGGAGAATAAATGATGGGTATATGGTTTGTACTTATAAGGATCCTTGGCTGCCAATTAAGGGGTATGGATTTTGGGTACATTCACGCCACATATTGGGTGAGGAACATTTTTGACTATTATAGGAAAACAATGGGGTAGATTGTGGTGCCTTCGAATCATGGGAAAGGTTATACACTTTATGCGACGTGTTTTGAAAAGAGTTATCCTTGCTTGACGACCTTCAATAAAAAAAATATTATAGTATGTTTAAGCTGCCTTGTTTGTAAAAGAGATGCTAAAACAATTAATCATGCATTATAGAGATATACAAAAGTGGTTGTCATTTGGAAGCAACTTGAGATAGTGGATTTTATAGAGCACACAAAAAAATGGACTTTGTTGAAAATGTATGAAAAGTTTTGTCTGAATTGAATGATGGGTTGTTAGAGATTATGGAAAACTTGGCATATTGGATTTGGAGAGGTAGGTGTGATACTACCCATGACGAGAACAAATGATTTTATATACAATTTCTTGATTAGGCAATGTAACAAAATGAGATGCACCAACAAATCTATTTGTATCATGCCTAACTTGTGCTTGGTCATGCTCATATTCCAACCTACAACTTGTTTCCACCATCAATGGGTCATGTAAAGCTCAATGTTGATGCAGCATATGCTGCACATGAGGGGTTGGTGTGACTTGGGTGTGTTATCTAAAATCATTTAGGTATGACAACGGGGGTTATTACATGTAGAAGACCCATTATAATGTCACAATATGCAATAAATAACTTTGCAGTTTGATGTTAATTAGATCGTATAAATGGTGAATAAATAAAAATAATTCATTTATTATAAAAAAAGGTTATCGTGAAAGACATTTGTGCTTTTATTTAATCTATTATATTCACTTTTATTTATTGTCCAAGATGCTCGTAACTTTGTTAAATATAAACTTATTTATTTTAAATTTATTACTTAAATTGAAATAGAATCAATTTGATATTATTCAATATTATAGAAAAGATGTTGTAATGATTACTTAATTTAATAAAATACTCTCATTTTCTCTAAAAGAAAAAAAAAATCATTAAATAATAATAAGAATAAGTTGTAATTAATAATAAGATAAATAGTTTTTTATAAAATTTTATTATGATAATAATAAAAATAATTGTTTTAATATTATTAAAAAAAATCAAAATGAGCTTACTAAAATTTGTTTTTATTTATATTTATTTTTAAATATCAATTATCTATTTTAATTTCAAGCATATAATAATTTAATTTTTTTAATAAAAATTAATATTTTAACTCTTAAGAATATATTGCTTATATGTAACAAAGAAAATACATAGATTCTATTCCTCGAGACTTAATGTGGTTTTAGCGCCGATAGCTACCATTCGGCATCAACGTAAAACCAGAGATGACGGACGAGGAGTTCCTGAAGAAGCTCGGGGAATCCACGTGTCACCAACTCGAAGCCCTAAAGTCCACACTCGAACGTCATAGCTGCGTACGTTATCTCCAGCGCTACCTCAAAGGCTACAATGCGCCCATCGACGTTGACACCTTCCGGCGAGCTGTGACATTGTCCACCTATGACGATTACTCTGACTACATCACTAAGATGGAAAATTTCTCACTTGATCATGATGATCATGAAGATGATCAACCTCTCTTGTCCGTTGACGCTTTGGTCTGTTTCTTCTACAGGTATTGCTTTAACTTGGATCACTGTTCTCCAAACCAATTTCATATAATTTTATTACTGTTTTTCTGAAAATAAAATTATAATTTTCTTTTGTTTCTGATTTTTTGTTTTTTTTTTTGAGTTTCTGTGAATGACTTTGATGTAGCTCTGGCCCTGGTACCATGAAGCCAAGTTGATCCCTTATTTTGATTCATCACTATCAAAAGCGGCCTCTTACCTTGCTCATATGGGCAGTAGTGCAATTCATAGGAGGTAAATATCATCAAATATTGTTGTTCTTCATTCATGTTTCTTTAATTTTGTTGAATTGGGTTTTGTTTATTGGTATAATGTGTTTGATGATGGAATTAACCTTAATTAGGTTGTTTCCTCCAAGGCCCCAAGCCAATAAGGTACTATGGTTTATTTATGCTGACAAAATGAATAATACAAAGGGTGGTTTAAAGGTTATGGCTGCCTCTTCTTTCCCTTTGTACAACAACAGTAACAACTGGTCTCAGATTACCTCTTGTGCTAGTCCCAAAGAAATTGTTCTTGGATTCAATGTTGAGCATCAAATGTATTGTCACCTTCTTTGTGACCTCAAGAATGCTGATTTCATTGATGGGATTCGTGCCCCATATGCTGTAGGCTTAGTTAAAGCCTTTAATCTTCTATAGTCCAAGTGGAAGCATCTATGTGATGATCTTGAAAAAGGGTTCCAAAGTATGGAGATTTCTGATATTTCAATGAGAAATGCTGTTATTGATGTTCTTGCCGGTTCTGAAAGTGATATTTCCAAGAGAGTTCGATTCATTTGCAAGGAAAAGAATTGGAATGGTATTTTGAGGAAGTTGTTTCCAAATGTTTGGTATGTTTGTTGTGTTACCACTGGCAGTATGGAACAGTATTATCAGAGACTTAAGCATTGTGCGGGAGATGTGCCCTTATTAGGTGGAGACTATTTTTCTTCAGAATGTTGTGTTGGCATTAACATGGACACTTTGAAACCTCCTGACACAACCCGATTTGTTATGCTCCCAACTGCAGCTTACTTTGAGTTTCTTCCATTTGATTCCAAAGAGATGAAAGCTGCTAGTGATCATGAAACAGTGGATTTTTCTGGTGTTCAAATGGGGAAGATGTATGAAGTGGTTGTCACTACTTTTAGAGGATTATATTTAGGCGATATAGTGAGAGTTGTTGGATTCTATTATTCATCTCCAGAAATTGAGTTTGTGATGCGAACACCGAAGTCCTCTTCTGAAGTAATGACTGAGAGGGACTTAATGTCTGCAATGAAAAACTTTCAGCTTGCTCTGAGAAAGAATTGACCACTGAAGTTACTGAGTTTTCTAGTTTTTTGGACTTAGAATTAAGTCCGGTGCAATTGGAGATATTTGTAGAAGTGAAAGATGGAAGAATGATTATGCAGGAGGAGAAAGTGGAGATATTTGTAGAAGTGAAAGATGGAAGAATGATTATGCAGGAGGAGAAAGTGCAAGATTCGATGGTGATTCTGAAGAGACTTTGTCATTTACTTGAGGATGACTTAGGAGGCCTTTATAAGGTTCAAAGGGATAGAGAAGAAGCAGGTCCCTTGTTGGTTACGATAGTTTTAGCCTGGTAGTTTTGATGCTTTATTAGAAGTAGCTATTCAGAATGGAGTATCAGCCAATCGGTATAAACCACCCAAGGTAATAAGAAATCATGACATTGTTGTCTTTCTGGAAAGATATGCTCTTCTGAAGATATGCTCGGATTCAGCAGATAATTAGCTCCTTAATAGAAGGAAAATGAAAGAGAAAATAGTAGAGAGATAAGTAAGATAATACTGACTGCTGATTCAGTTATGCTACTGTGAGTAAATGAACAAGTATACTGTAGAATTATTCTTTGTTGTTTATTCTTGTTGTTCCATTATATAATGATGACATCTACTGCTTGTAAAAATTGTGCTATCATGTAACAAATGGCTTATTTCTGTATCAATAAAGAATTGGTTTAGCTTCACTGTGTTAATCATCTCCCCGCATTGCTTTCTTGATAATAGTCCGTCTTCGACTTCAGTTTTCTTCTCTGTTATATTGATGGGTTTTCTGTTTAATAACCTTGTTTCATAGCAGATATTCACAATGCATGCAGTTTTCATTTTGTTCTGGAAGTTGCTACCCTTTGCCAATCAATAAGAACATTCATACCCATTGAAATAGACATAACATGATTATCTAGAAATGAAAAAAATACCATAAATTCATCTAAATGTTCCTGAAGCATTACATTGTTGTTGTGATTTTGAAGGATCTTGTACTAAACAATATGTCCTGTTGAGCTTTCCAAAATCTCAAATGAGATACACGAAAAAGAATGCATTTTATTTGTTTCACCGCCTCTTTACTTTCCACTGATTCAATATTCTGAGTTAATATTTGCTTGAATTTGTTCCAAAGTTTTCCCCTTTGTTTCAGGTACCACGAAGATAATGAACACTATAGCCAGAACATTGATAGCTGCGTAAAGAAGGAATGTTCCTGGAAACCAAGTAAGAAGAAAGCTTATATAACTTAGTAGATCAATATATCATCCTGAAATATTGAGAGCCCGTGTAGATATTGATTTCAAAAGAGGAAGAAAACGGTCTCTCTCTATTTACCGTAGGAACTCCAAGTCATTAGAAAGTTGAAAGTGTAGGAACACACCCAGGCACCGAACCAGTTCACTAGAGTTGCTAAGCTTCCTGCTGTTCCTTTGATATTTATAGGGAATATCTGAGACATGAGGCAAGTTTAGTGAACTGTGAACTAATTAAATTTTTTTTTTTTGAAAAACAATAAATTTTGAATATTTCATTTACCTCAGACATCACAACCCAAGGAATTGCTCCCATTCCTATTGAAAAGGCTGCTATATACACCTAGAATTCGTAATGAAGCACTTGTAAGATAATAATTTAGATTGGAAAATTGAAATAGTATATGATTTAATAAAGCCAAGGAATTACCAATATTCCAGTTACAGCTAGTATAGGGACTGCATTGAGTGACAATTCATTAACCTGGTAACAAAACGAGCCTTTTTAAATTATTGTTGTATAAACCTCAATGAAAGCTGTTAGTTTCATAATTGAACGAATACCTTAAAATAGAATGAAATGGCAGCTAGGATACAACCAGCTACTAACCCTGCTCCAGAGACCTAGAATGCATTGAAGACGATTCACATAAACCCTTTTAACATGCTTGAAATGGCATTCGTCGAAGAAAATTTTCCGGAAAAAAGGAGATATAGCCTACTCATTTTTACCAATAATAGAGGCTTTCTTCCAACTCTGTCAACCAAGGATGCACCAATACCAGTAACCACAAACTGCAAATGGGAACCATATCAAGACTTTTCTTACAGAGATTTATTAAAATTTTAGTGGATTGGTCAAGTAAGAATCCAAAACTAACCTGAAGAATAGCATATGTGATAGTTCCAACAGTTGAGGAAAACCCTGGGGTGTTAGAAGAGCCAAACTTACATGTTAATTGTTGTATCATTTTGCAGTAATTTAACTTCCACTAAAAAATATGAGTTGTATTCTGAGGTCACACTGAAGGACATTAAGGTAATTTCTTCTATCTCGTTGTAAAGACTGTACCTGCTGATTCAAAAATGTTGCTGACATAGAAGCAGATTCCATTGATTCCACCAAATTGTTGACAAACCATTAGTCCAACTCCTATCTGATATAATATATAAGAACATGAATATGAAGAATTTAACCCAAGAGGCAGAGAATGATAATATATATCTTTGATAAGTTAGTAGAGAAATAATTACAGTGACTGAGCGTAAGTATCTCTTTTGAAACAAATCCAGAAGTTTGGCTTTGGGAAGACGGTCAAGTGTGGTTATATAGTCCTGTCAATCAAAATGATAAAATGCTCCTTTACAAATATGATGTTATAAATACTTCAAACATTTTCAATGTAAACGGAGATAAGGTTTTGGGAATTGAAGACACAAACCTGAATTTCTCCTGCCTCGTCAGTTATGTCAGCATCCTTACCGCGCAGTTTCAGTAATGAATTTTCGAACTCCTTTGGACGTCCAATCTTTGCCTGCATTCACAATGTGGTTGAAATCTATCAATGTACTGTATTTTTTTTTATTGATTAAGTATCATGATCTAGAACATTGAAGAAAAATGTGAGAATTAAGTCGTTCTCTTTTGGATAGCAAACAACTTCTCACCAGCCATCTAGGAGACTCAGGAATGAAGAAAAGGCCAAAAATCACAACAGCGCATGGAATAAGTCCTGCAGGCACATCAAGAGTGAGTCCTCTACCTCTATATCATTTATAGCTCTGTCTTCACTGTTGAATAATATGTTTAAGAAGTTTTCACCGGTTAATGCTAAAACCCTCCATGATAATACATTCCCAATAATGAAGGATACAGACACTGCGGCAACAATCATGAACTGTAGTATAAGAAAAACATAAGATTAGACATCACTCATTCTTCATTTAAGATGGCTTATTGTGATCGAGATTCAATAATTAATTACATCAGTAATTTATCAAAGATCTTTTCAGAAACAGAAGTCCTAGTTTTGTTGAAGCAATATGTTAACATGTGCACCTGATTGGAAGCAGTCAGCGCTCCTCGAAGATTCTTGGGTGCAATTTCAGCTACAAAAACTGGTACCTTGAATCCCATCAAATGCAGGCAATATATATCTTTGTAAGTAATGAGACTGGAAGTGAATTTTTATATCAAATGGCACTGGCTGAAAATAGTAGCTAAGAATAGAAAAATTACCACATAGGAAAAAGCTCCCATTCCATATCCGGTAAGCACTCTTCCAATGTACAGAAACGTAGCTCCCTTTTATAGTATTCAAGATGTAGAAGAGTCATTTTCATGGGAAAAAAAAGGCTTGCTTAGCCAGTTAGCCTGCTGGTAAAAGCACTTACAGATATGGATACATAGAGTAACTACGCACCTCTGCAAAGTAAATGCAAAGCCACCCTGCAACACAGAAAGCAGTATATACCCTCATTGCCTGCAAAAAGTTCCAATTTGAGATACCGTCATGTATTCATGTGGATATTCAACAAAACATAAAATTATTGACAATTTCTTAAAAGATAGTATTTTCGCTTCGCTCACCCCTTTCCGACCAATAAAATCAGCAATAGGACCACTTGTTATTGCACCAATCATAGCCCCAAAAGTCAATAAAGAGCCAAAAAGAGAATACTGCATTACATATACACACGAAGCAGTAAGATTTTCAGTGTAATTAACATAGCCGGATATACAGGTTTCATTTTCAGAGTAACAAAAGTTTGCTACCAACTAAAACATCACACTTTAACACCAGTATTTGATTCCTAATTGATATACAACCACAGTTCTAAAATCAATTGTGTAATTATTGGCAGAGGAGTTGTTTCAAACACTTGGCATACCTCTGCAAGAGATAAATTGAGATCTTTAATTATAGCACTTTGAGTTGGGGATGAATAACCCGCCTGTCAGTCACAAAAGAATCTCATAACAAAATAATACTATAATCATTCATATACAAAATAATCTGATAAATCATGAAAGAAATTCTTGAAACTTACACAGGATCCAAATTCATAAGAACCACAAACTGCAACAAAAGTACTCAAGTAAACCATCCATGGGTGTTTCTTGCTGTTTTCATGACTTGATCCATTTTCATTAGCAAGGTTCTCTTCTGCCAGAAGGGGCCCTCTTACCTCATCCTCTTTGATAGCCATCTCTACTTGATCTTAATAACTTTCAGTTGTGTAGTTTTCTGGGTTTCTATCTAAATGGCAAAAAAGGAAAAAGATTCAAAAGGACAGACTCATAACACAGCAAGTATTTCAAAATGGAAGCAAAGGAATATCTTTCCTATTAAAAGCTTACACACATATATTTCCCCTCATAACATATACAATAAGGGACATGTATTCTCTAAAATGTAAAACAGTATCTATTTTGAACTCTTAGTTTAATCTGTATGCATCTTGCACTATAACCAGCTGTTTAATATCTGTATAATGTAGTGATCTCTTAACTTGGCTTGCTCATGTTTTCTACTACTCTTCATCTGTCATATTGGCTGAGTAGTCCCATTTATTTAGTTAATCAATGAAAAGGACAAAAATCTATAATTGAAATAATTAAAATAAAATTATATAAACTCAACTAAAATATTGAAAAGTACACGGTATGGCGGCGGTTCAACCTTATTATACCATCTCAATAGATACTAAATGATAATAAAATTATACTTAATCTTACATTACATTAATTATAATATACCACGTTTCAATTTTTTTTAAAAAAATGCATAACTTTTTTGTTCTTAAAATTATTTAATTATATGTTACATTATAATTAATTTAAATATAAATATATGTATAAATTTATATGATATGATTCTTCATCGTAAAAAAATAAAAAGAAAGGGATATTCCATCACATCTCTTAAAAAAATAGAATTGTATTTTTATTTTATTAGTAAATTAGAAAAAGGTTAAATAAACATATAATTAGAGAAGTCTGCATAACCCATAGTTAGGTAAGGTAATCATACAAATATGGTACATATCTAATGAACCACCTTTGATAAGATAATATCCAGGCTAAGATCTCGAAATAACTCTATTCCCCCTTTCTTTTTCTGTTGAACAAAGTTGTGGTCACTATGCTTTTGGGGTAGCTGGAATTTCATAAAGGACCTGTTTGTTATTTTATTTATTTTTCTTTTTAAGCGGTTTCAAATCAATCAAAAATACTTTTAAATGTTTGACAAATTTTAAGGAAAATATTGCTTTAAATATTTTGATAAGTAATAATAAAATTTGTTAAGAATTTTGAGGGAAAGAGAACACTATTTTATTTATAAAAAAACATTTTATTTGTACAATTATTGTACTTTTTTATAAATAATTATTAATTTCTCGTATTTTTTTAATTTTTATACACTCACAAAATAAGACCCATTATCTATATACATGTATGATAGGTTGGTTACTACATTTTAATTAATATATATCAAGAATTTTTTACAATAACTCTTAAGTGATTTCAATTAATTGTATAGTTGAAGATGATATTTAAATTCTTTAGAATAGAACTATTTAGAATAATGGAGAGAGAAAATTGGGTTATACTAGACAACAAGTTTCTCATGAATGCTATTCACTTACAATGTATCATCATATTTTAGATTTGGTTTCTTTGATCTTGTTGATCTTCAAAATGGTTGTAATTCCTCCGAATCAATCTCAAGTTAACTTGGCCTAGATTCTTTTATAAATGGTTGACGTGCTATTCGTCGCTCTGCATTTTGCATTTCCTTTGATGGCTTATCATCCGCCTCACTTGAGTACTCAAATCTTGATAGGATTAATGAATTTTGACGTTCTTCTGTCATTGGCTCTCTTATTTCTTAACACACTTCTTTAGTTAATGATAAATCTTCTCTTTGATGACCACCATGACAACACTTCGTCAAATACTATATTTCTCAAAACATAGCATGATCGACTTTTGGATCATATCATCTCTATTCTTTTCTCTAACTATCGTGCCCTAGAAAGATGTATCGTGTTGCCTTATTATCAAATTTGCTTCTATGATAATCAGGCACAAACACTAGCACATACACTCCCAAATACTCATAAATGAGTAACTATTGGCTTATATCCCTATAATTTTTGAAAAGGTGTCATAAACCCCAAACTTATTGAGGCAACCTATTAATCACATGTGTTTTCGTCCTCGTGCCTTCAGCCCAAAACCTCCATGGCATGTTTTTAGCATATAACATACTCCAACATGATTATGCAAGATGCCAATTCTTTCTCTATGTCATTCCATTTTGTTGTGAAGTGTTCAAACACGTTAGTAAGTGAAGTATGTTATACTCTCATAAATATTAGGATAACTCATTTGATGTGTATTCTTCCTTGTTATCCATATGTAAGAACTAAACCTTTCTAACGATTTCTCCTTTTGATTTTCTTGAGAATTTTTAAACTTATTAAACATTTATAATTTTTCCTTTATAAAGTAAACCCATACGTACTTGGCGAAATTGTCTATAAACATCACCATGTAGAAGATTCCATTAATTAATAGATTTTTAACCAATGCAAATACATATAAGTGCACAAACCATAATGGTTCTTTTTCCTTGAAGTTAGACTCTTTAAAAGGCAATTGTTAAGCCTTCTCGTACTGGCACCCTGCATTTATTGTATTGTCTCTCACTTCAAGTGATGAGAAACCATTCAACATTGTCTTCATCATAATATCTTTTAACTTATAATAACTCACATGTTTTAATCGTGCATGCCACAAATTTGTTGTCTCATTCTTCTGTGCCTTGTCTACGTATGTAGACTAAGTTGACATTACGTAAACGAATTCTAACTTTCGCCTTTCCATTTTTGGTATCCCTTTGACCTTGATATCTTGATATACCTTTACATCATTAGGACCAAATAAGACATAATTACATGTAGATGTCAGTTGCGATAGAAACAATAATTTTTTCCTTATTCTAGGCACATGATACACATCTTCCAATTGTAATTGAATAGAACCCCAACATAACTAATCAACATTTTTTTATTATTAGCCACGAATACTACTTTGCCTCCCTTGTACCCCTTAATGTTTTACAGCTTCTTCTCATTCTCAATCATATGATTTGCACACCCTGAGTTAATTATCCAATCCTCTTCATATTCAACTTGTCTAGTAATACTTATAGAAAGTGTTGACTCCTCTTTGCTTGTACTAAGCTCATTTTTAATTAGTGTTGCATATGCTACACTATATATCAAACTCTTTCTCACTTTAATGTTCTTCTTGATTGTTATATGTCACAGTATTTTCTTCAACAACGGTACAATCTCTTACTTAATGACCTTTCTTGCCACACATAAAACATGGGCCATTAGCTTTCAAATATTCTTGAAAATGTTGAGCCTTCTCATACTAGCACCCTGCATATATTGTATTGTCTCTCACCTCAAGTGATGAGAAAACCTTCAACATTGTCTTCTTCGTAATTTCTTTTAACTTATAATAACTCACATGTTTTAATTGTGTGTGCCACAAATCTATTGTCTCATTCTTATATGCCTTGTCTACGTATATAGACTAAGTTGACATTACGTAAACGAATTCTAGCTTTCACATTTCCATTTTTGGTATCCCTTTGACCTTGATATCTTGATATACCTTTACATCATTAGAACCAAATAAGACATAATTACATGTAGATGTCAGTTGTGATAGAAACAATAATTTTTTCCTTATTCTAGGCACATGATACACACCTTCCAATTGTAATTGATTAGGATCACAATGTGCTAAGACAATTGTCTCCCCAACATAACTAATCAACATTTTTTGTATTATTAGCCATGAATACTATTTTGCCTCCCTTGTACCCCTTAATGTTTTGCAACTTCTTCTCATTCTCAATCATATGATTTGCACACCTTGAGTTAATTATCCAATCTTCTTCATATTCAACTCGTCTAGGAATACTTATAGAAAGTGTTGACTCCTCTTTGCTTGTACTAAGCTCCTTTTTAATTATTGTTGTATATGCTACACTATCAAACTCTTTCTCACTTTAATGTTCTTCTTGATTGTTAGATGTCACAGTATTTCCTTCAACAACAATATAATCTCTTGCATAATGACATTTCTTGCCACACATAAAACATGGGCCATTAGCTTTTGAATATTCTTGAAAATGTTGTCATTTTCTATTGTAATTACTTTCAGTTCCCTCTACATGGGAATATCCTCTTTTAGATCTTCTCATTTGTCCCTAATTACATCGATCTTTTCTTTGACCACTAAAGAGTGCATTATCACTACTCTTTAGTAAGACTTCAGAAATTTGTTTTGCCAATGTTTCCTTATCGAAAAGCAAACTCTCTAATACTATTAGATAAGGTTGGGTTGGCCAATCTCGCATAGTAGTAATAAATCCTCTATAACTTAGATTTAATCCATGGATAATAATTCTTCTCATTATAAACTCAAAAATATTAGCAGTATAATCTAACTCTGATATCTCGTGTCAGAGAGTTTTTACCTTGATGAAATAGGCATTCACTAATATTTCTCCTTGTTTGATTGAAAGGAGCTCATTCTTCAAAAATTGTAACCTTGTATTATTATTTTTAAAGTGTAGGCATTCACTCATATTTGATCCTCCACTGAGACCCTAATTATGTAAATAACCTTGCTTGCTTTGATCTTTCACTTTCTTAAAGCACTGGCATCTTGCGGCGGTGTAACCTTATTGCCACCCATGATCTCTCATAAGTCATGGTCTTGGAGGTAGGGTTATATATGCAACGATCATATGCTATAATTATTGTTATTGAGCTTCTTACATATCCCATGTAGTTCACTCATTATTAAGACTTGAAAAAACTTTCATGTTATCCAAGAGAACTTGATCAACAAGTTTCACAATCATTTGCAATTGTGCATGATTTTCCTAGAAATTTGAACAAAAATTTGACCATTGACCAACTCGTTCTGATACTAAATTGCTAAGAATTTTGAGTGAAAGAGAACACTATTTTATTTATGATAACCATTTTATTTGTACAACTATTACACTTTCTCACAAATGTTTATTAATCTCTCACATTTGTCTTAAGTTTTGCACACTCACAAAACAAGACCTATTACTTATACATACGCATGATAGATTGATTACTACATTTTAATTAATATATATGTAGAATTTTTTACAATAACTCTAAAGGATCTCAACTAATTGTATCATTTAAGATGATGTTTGAATTATCTAGAATAATAAAAAAAAAAGTTAAGATGATATTTAACAAGTATTTTCGTATAGTTTCAAATACATGCTCAATTTTTAAATAATTATTATATTATTGAAAAAAAAATTAATATTTTGATGCCAAACGCCAAAATATTCATCATAAAACTACATTTTAAACAAAACAATTCACGTCAAATGTTCATACATTCACAATTCAGTTTTTAAAGTTGTGATACTACGAAGAAAAAAAATGTTCAATAGTCAAATCTTAATCCCACATTCTACAGTAAAAAAACAAAAGGTGCAATTAAAAATCAATTCAATACAAATGAACCAAAAATGTGATGTCGACTTGTACGGACAATCAACAAGTTCTAGTCAGTCCAACAAATTGCTGAGTAAGAGAAGTGATATACTAGTAGAGAATGTCTTTATCAACCAAATTTCGACCTTTTAGCTAACGAAATTAGCTACCTTTCGTTGGCTGCTAAATTTCTTACCTTAGCTTGATAGTTTCTTTGACTGGTGGTTCTCAGAATCAAAACAAGCACAAAAACGACTATCACTACTGATTGAAATTTATCAAAACCTCAATCTCTCAAGCCTTACAATTATTTACTATATTTTCTAAAATGTTAAATTCTCGATTCAAAATATAAAACCAAAATAGGGTATTTCATTATTTTTCATATTTGATCTTTAGAACGTGAGATCTGGTTCAATACAGTACAACACAACTTATTAAGAAAAAGAAACCAAGTAACATAAAATCTTCTGAAAGTAAAATAATTTTAAACTATAAAACAAGGATTTTGGAATCTTTTTCATGTGTGTTGTTGAACAATTAAAATAATTTGATTTAAATTGATAAATAAATAAAAAAACATCATGGAAGAACCTTTAGATCTGATTCAACGACATATTTGATTAGACATGCATAGTATACAGACAAATTAAGTTGTTTTTTACATAGTTGTCAGGTTCGTATTTTTGTTTTGGGATCCAGCTAACTTTGAGCAACTAGACAAATATTGTCTGAACATTTGAAGAAATAAAGGTTTTTGATGGATACACAATTCTAACCTTGCTATTTCCCGATATAAATAAAAATAACTTGCAAAACGTTCTTCTTTTTTTGTTGGACTGAAGAGTTTCACCATGTGCTTTTGTTTACTCTAAACATCAAATTGAACGGAGCCAAAGAATCCATGCCTACTCAAATAGATTCAACAACAATAAGGGAGAAATTATGGGTTCCAACTTTCTTTCTTTTTTTAATAAAAGAAGAAAATGAAGATGAATAACTCCCACTGTTACCTTCGACCAAGCAATGCAAATGAAGAAACACAGTGCAATAGATTATGAAAAATAACAAAAATATTATTTTAAAACTTATAACCACAAAAATAGTATTTTTTATTTTAATCTTATATATTTTTCAATATTAAAAAAAATTTAACGTTTTATTAATTTTAAACGTCGTTTAATTAAATACCGTTCAAAATAAACTACAATTATTTAAATTCTTTTAATATTAAATATCGTCTAATTAAACTTTATTCAATATTATTGTGATCCTATTATTATAAGTTGAAAATGTATCGTTTTTATCTTAAATTTCCCTTAAAAAAATTGATTTTTTTTCCTTTCTTCCCTACTTGGAAAGTCATTACTACTATTAAATTCATACAGAAAACTATTCAAGAAATTCAATGATATAATTTATTAAATTTTTTCCTTACTTGGAAATGCACTATCACTTTAAATTCATGTTGACGCGTAATTTTATTTTGAAGATTTATTTTTTATTTTATATATATATATATATATATATAATTTTGAAGAAATTGTTGCACGGCTTTTTTTTTTCCTTATTTGTCCTAGAGGTATTCATGTTAATATATTTGTACTTTTTATGTATCTTAATTTAAATATTATATCTTTTTAATCATTTTGAATATATTTTTTTTATCAAAATATATCACATGTTATATATTGCAAATTTTAATAGGTCAAAATTTAAAAAAGAAACAACAAAACGATTGTATTGAATTCTTATAAAAAAAATACTTTTTGAACGAATTAAATTAACTTGACTATTATGAACATGAGAAAGAGAGATCAAGTTTGTGTTTCAAAGTGTGACAAAATATTTGAAATCGGGTCTAAAATTCATGAAATGATCAACAATTAGAAACCTTAATATTGATGGAGGATGCAATGTTTTGGGCCTTATAAGTCTTGTAGGCTTTTTTCTTTCTTTACTAGATATAGAAATGGTAGTTTTGATAGTGTTAAATGTAATATTGATTTTTTCTTTCTTAAATTCTCACATTAAAATAAATGAATAATAGGTATTAATACTTAAGTTTATGTATTAAAATAAAACATTTTAATAATATAAAATATAAATGATATCAATATATTAACATAAATACCTTTCAGCTAATGAACCTTTTTTTTTTTTATATCTTAGAAAAGCATTAATAATAGTAAAGATTTATACAGTGAAGTGCATATATAATAGATGAATAATATATCATTACTTCATTAGTGTACTAGGATTTTTCTTTAAATAGCCCATTAGTCTACAAGTTTTGAAAAATAAGTTTTTAATTTCTTTTTTTCTTTTTTTCCATTATGTTCACCATAACATATTTGGTGGTTGTTCATAACTCTAAGACTCAGTTACTAACCTAGATTAGTGTTTTAGCTCACCTCCTCGATTATCCATCATTCTTTTAGCATATAGGATTTAATTTATTTGTTTTTTATTGTATTTATTTTATCTAAATATTGTACTTATATTGAACCTCTTATTATTATTTATAGAAGTATTTCCATATTGTGCTATAAAAAAATTAGTACAAATTAAAAAGTTTTCTTTTAAAAACTTAGAAATTTTTTATCGATCAACTGCTAACTAATTAACATACAGTTTATTTAGATATGTGAAGTTCATGAGTTTCAATTCTTAATTATAAATATAAAAAATATAGTTATTAAAACAAAAATTAAACAAACCCATTAAATACACATTTTTGCAGGAACTTTTACAAACCTTTATTCAAAATTCATATATACCTTTTTAGCTAAATTACACGAGGAGGGGAAAAAAGACAAAAAGTTCTTAATATCAATAATTTTTACATTCCCACTTTTATTAGATTTTACTTTTAATATTTTTTTTAAATATATATTATTTATGTTAAAAAACATTCATGTATAATATATTTTTTAATATACATTAAACATATATTTTTATGTTATAATAAAATATATATTTTTAAAAATGCGTTAAAAATAAGTTTTTATATTATAAAAATCACACATATATTATGTGTGAATTTAAAAATAATTCTTTACTAATTGTTGGTATAAAATAGTTCATATCATATAACATAATATGAGATGTTCTAGTTAGTAAATAACTCGTAGACCAGTTCGGTAAACATTGAGTCAACAAATAAGCATCAATAGCAACTATATATCTAACATGATATATAGTCGGTATCCAAACTCTTAATTATCTGACAATAAGATAATAAGCAAATAAAATTTTAACATTTGAATATAAGTTATCATTAAGAGTAAGTATCGTCAACAAGTATTTTTTCTCCTATAAATAGTCATTATTATTCGATATTATAATATAACTTCTTCTTTTCAAAACTTCTCAACTACAAATATTAAGATTTATACTCTTTTCTTAAATATTTTTCTCTACATCTCTCTATATCATAAAAAGAAACATTAGTCTCCTCTTTTATACTATCTGAACTTACTTAAGTATCAGATGACCAAAGGTCATTAAACCTTGTAGTAATCAAAGGTTTTAATGACATGTTCTCTGTTATGAGGTCCATTGGAAGCAGAAATGTATCTAATCACTAATGTTGATAAAAATTGGTATCATCTGACACCGTCTGTGAAAAATGAGTGTGCTCTATGAGTTGAATCACAACTAGAAAAGAAAATATTTACAATGTCCTTTAGCATTCTAAACTAGTGGTCTTCGAAGAAAAGACCTCAAAAGTTTAGAAGAAAACTAATCCATAAGAAGTTCACTCTACGCGATCTCTAGAGGCTGCACCTTTTTTTCTTTTAATTTGAACCAATCTCTTGGCTCGGACACCAAGCTTTTGTAAGGGCAATGTGGTTTCATCTCATGCCCAACAAGCTATGCAGCCAACTATACAGGTTGTTAGAACCAAGACTCCATCCTCGACAAAGGGCAAAGAAAAATGGTTAACACTTATTCTAGTCCTACTAGCAGGGTCACTCAACGGGCACACCCATTACATGATCACTGACCATGATATGACCGGATATGCCCTATCCACGGCAACCAAAACAATGTTCTAGCCCCTCCAATATTACGTAAGTACACATGATGCCCAAGAGACACATACCCAAGATGTGAACGTGGGCGAAGAAGGCCCTACAAAAAGTTTCAAAAAGACTATTCCTACATAAAGCCATAAGTTCCTGTCCTTACACATCATATCTACCAAAAGCTCTAGAGATAATAATTGTCTTGAAATAGTAGAAAATGACATAAGGTGCCACTCATAAGAAACAACATGAGACAGAAACAATGCCCCGTTATGATAGAAAGACACACAGTACTTCAAGTACACTTTTATTTTAATAAAAAATATGTTTATAGGTATTTGGGACTAACTTCATCTACATTCATGCTACAACTTATACATCCCATCCTTGTAAACACAAATTTACTTATATTAGTAACCCTAGGTTTCCAACCCTGGCTAGTTATCAAAATTTCCAAACATTAATGGAATGCAATGACACTCACGACAAAATGGATTAATCCACCAAGGATTGTAAAAGTTTTCTAAGTCTCAAGAACAAATGCTTGGATGACTTGATAAACTTAAGCACACCAAGCAGGAGGCTAGTATACTACGAATACTCTGGTTCAAACAAACCACCTTTATGTAGACAAAATGAGAACAAATCATATGAAGGTGACAAAGTTCAAGCACAAGCCTAATTGGCACACAATCAAATTGAAAGTGGATGAACTAGCTAATGAACAAATGACAAACAAGGCTAACATTGGCACATGGCTAGACATAACACTTGTGACCCATATGGCACACATAATCGAACATGACCTATGTGACCGAACAAAAGGAGCACGATCGGACATAGCTTATATAGTGGAATATAACGTATAAGATTGGTTAGGTATGTGTACATTGACATGCATCCATCTGGATCATTCTAGACCTTCTTACCAACAAGTACACACCACCACGTACCAAAGCAATGGATCACAGATCCCTACAAGAGACATACTCAAAGAGCATCCTCTATCTCAAAACAAATGAGATCACATGTACATTTCACTAAAAAGTAAAAGAAGTATATTAATGCAACATAAGTATAGAATCACAAGTATGTGATTCAAAATTATAGAAATAGTAAAGAAACATGACATATACATATATCCAAAAGGTCCATACAAAGGCTTGAACTCTAACATCAAGATCCAAGCATATGGTAGACCATTAGGCTCTAAAAACCCTATTGGGCATATAATAGTTCACAAGTTTCATGAACTTTAAAAATCTGGAACAATGATGACCTCGATGAAGTCACAATAGAAGCACCTAACTCAATAAGTCGTGAACTTGTACCATCTACAATCGACACTAAGCATTCCAAAAACACTTGAACAAAAATAAAGGGACGAAACTTACTGTTTAAGGCCAAGAGGCTATCACCTTCCAATATGACCACTATAAGGTGAAAACCTTAGTAAGTAAATCACTCAAGGTGTACAAAATCCAAAGTGCATCAAGTGTTAAGACATCTCTAGTCTCTAAAACTAATTGAAGGTTACAAAGCATAAACTTCCACCTCATATAGACTTGTATCTATTGAGCTATGACACCTTATTTATTGCCTTCCTAGGTCAAGCCACATCATATGTCCTCCTAGAGAATAGACACCTCCAATAATGCACTTCTACATGTCCTCCCTTATCGGGTACATTCCTAAAGTCAGGCACATAATTTGTTAAGTCAACCAAGATATTGGTCTTACTAGAACTTGAGGCGATCAAGATAAGATCCATCACCATCTAGACCCTTTATAAGAGTCCAAACCTCGTGTGCCAATGATACTTTTCTCCAATAAGGGACAGAAGTGCACAATTTATAAAAATATCTATAAGAGTAGTATCAAACCCCCCATACTTACGTAATCCTCCTAGAAAAGGATGGTCATTTCAATAACTAATCCTCTAAGAATATCAAAACCATCGTCATGGACAAAATTGCATCATAAGGATGGTTAGAAACCATCATCCAACTCGACACGCACCCAGTAGCCACTGCATGACAAAAGTCGTCTACACTATGACTGGACACCTCATGGCCGATCGGACCATTATCAGACATGCCATGAGTGGCCAGACCATGGTTGGACATACCATTATCAAACATACCATAGGTAGCAGGACCATGGTTGGACCTTCCTTTTCCAGACACACCTGGTCTACCGGATATGGGTCCCTCACTCCTCCATCAATTCTCTATTAGACAACCACGTCACATGACCCGTTCCAATCCATGCTTGCTTGTTCCTCTGATGTCAAAGTTTGATCATGTTCGGGCTTAAAATTCCACACATTTTGATCCATATCCTCCCTTCAACAATGGGAAAGTGAATCCATTGAGTAGTGATTTTTAACGTCAACATACCTCCCTATTTGAGAGTCTGATTGAGAATATGTAAAAATCACCAACATCAGAACATCATCGCGCATATCTAGAGTGCCTAAGAAAAGAAGAAATTTTCCATACGAGTAAATAATGATCACATAATAATGGACTTGACACCATTAGTGAGGTTCAAAAAATAGTCAACCATGATGGTGATAGAATGGCAAAATAGACATCCTAACGTATGTACCCATGCCTAACAAGTCTAGGGAGTTGATATTAGGTGAAAAATAGTTAACATTATGTGACATAATATAAAATTTCTTAGTAAGTAAATAACTTGTTGACCAACCCAATCAGTGTTTAGTCAACAAAAACATCAATATCAGTTAAATATAAGCTTAATTTTAACCCTATAATTTTAGTATAAATCCTACATAGTTAAATTTTATATTTTTTTATCAATTATGGTGTCAAAAAGAGATAAAGAAGTTTAAGAGGAGATATAATTTTGATAGAGATTTAATATGAGATATAATTTTTGTAAAAATTTAAGAAGAGATTGATGTTACAATTTAAAATATTGATTGCATTATTATTATTCTTATTTCTTTATCAATTTTCGTATCTTTCTTTATGAACAATATAAGATTTATAAACTTAATTACATATGATTAATTTATTAATTTATGGGTCTTATGAACCTAATTTTCTACATATAATAATTTAATATTTTTATCCCAATTATGATTTCAATTTAATAATATTATTTAATTTGATTTTTATGGTATTAATTGTTAAGCCATAATTGATTTATAGATGTAATTAAATAGATTTGATAGAATTATTTAATTATTTTTCTTAATTTAATAACATGTATAATTTCTAAACAGAGATATATAATTTTTATATATGTGATCTATAATTAACTAACTTAATAAATATTATGTAACTTAATTTACATGAATATGTAATTAGGTTAATTACTATATAATATATAATTTAATTGAGAGATAAATATATCATAGATTATATTCAATTGACCTTATAATTAATTAGTAATTATATTATGAGGATTTTTAATGATTTACATGCATAAAAATTTTAGAGATTAAATATTCTTATATGTTTTCTCATATATCTTCTAAACTACTCATTTTAAATTAAATAATTACTACTATTTATTTTTAATTTTTTTAATTTTATTTTCTCAAAACGTATAAAATTGATCTCCATTTCTTTAATTTTAAAATAAATTTATAACAATATAATATATATGGAAACAATATTTTCTTATTATTATATTAATTATTTACAATGTGTATATTTACGTACCCATTACACACAATTCTTACCTATCGATCACACTGAAAAGGAAAAAAAAAACAAATAAACATGAAACATCAGAATTATATACATGAATATGGTACTAAGAATAACAGGATTGGAGTCTATGCATTTTGCAGACCAACAACTTTGAAACCACAGGTGCTCCATGTAGCAAGAAACAATACAGGTGGACAAAAATTTGTAACCATCCAGTATCTCTTTGAAAGAATCAACTCCAAGGATACAATTATACAACTAGTTGAGGGGGGGGGGGGGGGGGGGGGGGGGGGGGAACTCTAATGATACAAGCCTACAACTATCTTATCTATACAATGATCGTGCAATTCCGAATTAGAATATCACGGGTATAAGGTATAAACCAACAAATGAATTGCGATGAGCATATACCACTTCGTGATACCAGAATTAGACAGTTAAGAGTCCTCCCATATCATGTCCATCGACGCTCAATTCAGCAACCTGACCTTGCCCCTTTAGACTGTCACGGCCCTTGCATTATGGAACCAGAAATTTGACCCTCATCCTTGCGATCAACAGGGAGCTCACTTTCAAATGTAAAAGGACGAAAGCCAGCACCACTGGTCAACTGACTCGAGTCACTACTGCTCATAGATCTTTCAATATCGTCAATGGCAGCTATGAGAGGAATTGGGCGTTCTGGGATAGAGGGCACAAACAAGTCTGTTTCCAACATTTTAACCACTTGATCCATTGTTGGCCTAGCATACAACTGTGGATGAGAGCATAGAACAGCAACTAAGACATACTTCTCTAAAACTTCAGGAGCACCCTTTTCTGGCATATTATCTTCAACAACATCTAGAGCCCTTCCTTCCCGCACTAGCGTCCACGCCCAATCAGTCACAAGGGATGGCTGGCCATCAATATTCACACTCAGGGCCTTTTTCCCACTTAGAATCTCAAGAAGAACGACACCAAAACTGTACACATCACTTCTCTCTGTCAATTGCCCATACAAGGCATACTCTGGAGCAACATATCCCATTGTTCCTGCTACCCTTGTGCTCAAATGGGTCATTCCCTCAGGTGTGAACTTTGCAAGTCCAAAATCAGCCACCTTGGCTTCAAATCTCTCATCCAAAAGTATATTATTAGCTTTAATGTCCCTATGCATAATAGCTGGTTGAGCCCCATAGTGCAAATAAGCCAATCCCCTTGCAGTCCCTAATGCAATCTTTTGACGAATTGGCCAACTGATCTTGTTCTCTAAAGACCCAAATAAATGGTCATGAACGCTTCCATTTCTCATCAAATCACAAACAATGATTCTTTGATGACCCTCAAAAGGAGTAGAAGCAATACAATAGCCTCTCAAAGAAACAAGGTTCACATGTCTAACACTCGCAATAACCTCAACCTCATGAGCAAAGCTGGCATCGCCAGTAGCAGAACAATTCTTAAACCTCTTCAAAGCAACTTCAGAACCATCAGCCAACACCCCTTTATAAACATTCCCGTACCCACCTCTCCCAATAATGTTCTCTCTAGAGAAATTCCTAGTTGCCTTCTTAATCTCTTCAAATGTGAATTTCACCAAACTAGTACTTCCACTAATGGACTCCAATGCAGAACCTAAACCCAACTCTCTGTTACTTATTAACTCCCTCCTCCTCCTCTCCATCTTAGACTTAGTGCGTCTATGCCAGAAATACCAAACACCACCAATTATCAACAGTGACGCCACACCACAACAACAAATCAAAATCACCAAAATCAGGACTTTCTTCTTCTTACCTGAGCTTTGGGAAGTAAAATCAAGCGAGAACAAGCACTTGACAGTCCCTTTATCAGTGGGTCCAAATCGATTGGCAAAAGCCGCCGCGTAGATAGATGGGTAAGCCGTACAATCTGAAACGTTCCCGATGGAAGGACCAGTCAAATACAAAGCCGGCAAGTTGGATAAGCTGGTGGTACACTGGGAACATGGAGAGCCATTCTCAAGTGACTGGTTACAGTTTTCAACGATGTCGTTTATAACAGATTTCGGAACTAGGGCTTCAAATTGACTCCTAGTGGTGATATTCATACATCCCTGAGAGATCCAATTCGTCTGGAATCCACACTTTGACCGAATATCGAAATCGCTAACGTAATTTTTGAGTAAGTTCTGATAATCGGACCAACACGACTCGGAGGAGTTAAGTGGAGGAACGAACGAGCCAGTGAGTCGGAGGTAACTGGACTGAACGAGTCGGAAGCTCTGAAGGATGTACTGGCATTCTGTTTTGACATCGAGATCTCGGCGGCTGGGGTTTGGAGCCAGCTGACGGAGAACATCGAAGTCAAGAGGGCAACGAACGGTGACATTTCGCTGGGAAAGAGTTGGAAGAGGTATAGAGAGTAACAGAAAGGGGAAGAAAAAAAGGTAGAGCGAGGACATGAAGCTTGATCTCTGGTTTCATGGAGAGAAGAGGATGAGAAATGAGGAAGAAGGAAGAGAGGAGCAGTTAGGGATAGGAGAGGCATTTGACTGAGAATTTGGAAGAGTTTAGCCAGCCAGCCAGCCAACTCTGACAGATTGACAGTTGATTTATCGCTGTGTACTTTGTTGGTGTGCCGTGGCGTGTGTGCGTGGAAGTGAGCTGTCTGTAGTGGCTTGCTGGAAAGAAACAACATGGCTGTTTCCTCTCTCATAGTCTAGACCCAAACCCAAGTTTAAGTCTATGCTGGGCTAGGCCCAACTCGGTACTCTTTCTTATAAATAGGTATGATGTTAAATTTTAAAGTATATTTTTATTAAAATAATTAAGTTAATATCTGATTTATTTGCATATAAAGGGAAGATGCACTATCTATCAATATAACTGTGTCATATAATTTATTTATTTTAATATAAAAAACGGAGTAAGGCCGTAATTCTTAAGTTGAAATTGAGATAATCAAAGGAAGATTATAATAGTGAAGAAAATTAAAATAAGCTTCAGGTGTTTGTGACAAGTTCAACTGGCTTCAACTTGACTATTGACTAATAAAACTATGAAGTTTCGTGAGACAATTTTTCAGGACAATGGTCACGTTTTAAACATAAGTGTGAAATAATACTAAAATAATTATAAACAAATTGTGATATAAAAACATATCACCTGCGAAAAGAAAAATTATAGCATGCTCAAAAAGAATTTTCACGTTGAATTTAATTTATATAAAAGACACTCTTTTCATGCATATATATTGCCTTCAAAATTCATATTATGGTATTAATATAAAAAATATATTTGATTTCATATAAACATTTAACAACAAACGTCTTAGTCAAACTATGTTTCTATTTTATTTCATTTTAATAAAAAAAACATTCATTAAAATTTAAAAACCAAAGCAAAACAAGTTAAACAATTCTAATATTCCATACTAATTTTAAAAACTTATAAAACATCAATATATTACAAACGAACATGATTTATCTTGATAAGAATATATATAAACATACATTTAAAAAAACCAAAAATAAAATTACATACATAAAACAAAAACTCACACACAAACACAAAGAATAAAATTAAAACGAATAAAACATAATTCCAACTACGAAGAGAAAACCTAAACCAAACACTTAAAAAACATGACCATTAATATTACTACAAGTAAACTAGCCTTTCAAGAGAAAACACGTAAAAACAAAGCAGATCAGTAATCAATCAAGACAAACACACATTTTCCACTAACATAACTAGAAACAACCAATACATCTATAATCATGTCATCACTTAATGAGATCACCAAAAGATTACTCACGATCCACCTAACTATGGTCTGTCATAAGGACCTCAACATCTACAACATATAAGGAAATTTCAAGACATCAAGGCATACTCTCACCCTAACAGAAAGCATGGATCCATAAACAAGAAAAATTGTATCCATTTCAATTATAGGCCCAACAAACATTATAATCTCCTTATAATAGCCTATTTTCTCCAATCCATTAGCAAGTTATGGATATGGACCCAAAATAAGTGTAAACTCAAATAAAGATTAGATGGTGTCATACTTGAGAGAAATGTTTTATAGCTAACAAACACCCAATAAAAATCCATAGAGCTCTTTGAAACACATATATCAACGCATTTTCATACTCAAAATAAAAGATAAAAGTATTACAATCAACTACCATTATATTAAAATCTCTATCTTGAGTCTAATTTTTGTGATGCATTCAAAGTAGTCAAATTCACCATCTTTTGAGACAGAAATTACACATCAATTGCAAACTTTGAAACTCCTTTTTCACACTCAATTAAAGAGGCAAGGTCGATCATAAGACCTAATTGATCAATGCGAGCTCTTAAATTATCTATAACTAAAGCTTCAACGAACAAAGAACAAACTTAGAGTAAACAAAATTTTAAATGAATGAAGAACAAGGCATAAAGAAAAATGAAGAGCAAAGAAAGAAAAAACAAGACTTGATTATGGTAGAAGACAATTTTTTTTTAAAAAAACACACACATTCACAAGGGTCGAAAAATGAATACTACAGAGTTTTGAGCCTATGGATGAGTTTTACACTTAATATGTTGAACAAGAATAAATTCAACCTACTATTTTTCATTGAAACAAATGCAACATAAAAAAATTCAAATAGTCAAATATATATGGTGAGTGTTCTAAAGACCAATGATCTTATCCAATCACATATTCTCCAATGGATTAGAGTAATTCAACGTTCAATTATAATTAGTCAGATATAATGATTGGTCTTCGAATCCTAACACAAATAAGCTAATCATTATTAATTAAACTAATAAAGCTATAATAATGGAAAATATTTCAATTAAATCTAAATATCTTAAAAATTATGAATATGCCTAATAGTAAAACAAATTCGAATATATCTTTGAATAATAAAAAGTGGAATGTTTAATGAAAAAAATAGATATGTTAATTCAAACTATATACATTATATAAAATTGAAGGATGTATGTTTTAAAAGTTATTCTGTTTGATAAAGATTTATGTATTGTTCATGATTTTGAATATTATGTATTCTTGTTCCTTGAGATTAACATGTTATATTTTGGAAGTGTTCAAGAAGATGCACTTGGTCTTGAACCATAGAACTCTTAAAATGAGAAACATGTAATCCTAAATATGTTCATAATTTTGGTAATTAAGGAGAAACATTAATTACTATGAAAGATTATCATATCGGTTAAAAGTACATTATAGTTCTATAAATGTTAATAAGAGATTATCATTTAATAACATGAGTATATAAAATGTAAATTTTATATATGAACATGACCTACCTAAATGGAACATTATATGGAATGTGTTTTGTGTCATTATTGTTTTCATTGTGTCTTTAGAATCTTAGATATGAGATGTGTAAGTTTTTTATATGAGAAGTATATAATGTGATTGTTATTTAAATATTATATTATGATATGAATGAAATAGTAGTTCATTGTGTACAACCTGTGCGGGAGAATATTATCATTGTCCCTCGATTTTGAGTTATGATATTACTGGGTCCTATGATAAAGTAGAATTATATCGCATGCAATATAACTGATGTAATTATAATTATAATTCACCTGAGAGACCATGAAAACGAATATAATGCAAAAGTGACACAATCCTATTTTACATATTATTCATAATATCATGTGACAAGGATAGACACAAAATTAGTTGATCGAGTAAATAATTTCTATCATTTAGAAAACTATAATGTAATAATAGAATCTCTTATAGTCAATAATATAAAGTTTTATATTATTGTCAAAATGATATAGATTCTTTATAGAGTCACATCAACCGAAGAGAAACAACAAATATTTTACATTTCATAATAATGTATAATATATTAGATGAAATGCTAAAATAAAATGTCATAATATGACATGCTTAGACCATAAATAATTTTGTGAAGTTATGTAAATATTATTTGGTATAATGTTTGAATGCATTATAAGAATATTAGAGATATTGTATAATAGAATAATATGAATAATATAATTTGTTCATAAATTAATTTATTAAACCAATCACAAGTTGATATTAAAGAGAGCATGAGATGGCTAAATAAGGCTAGTGACATTTTGTAATTGATTCAAACCTTACATAAAGAGTTGCCCTAACCAATAGCCTATTTAAGGAGGCATAATTAAGAAAAAAAATGTTATCCAAATGTGCTGTCTCTAACCCTAGCCGAAATCCTCCATTTTTAGCAATCAAATTTTTCCTTCTTCTTGGGCAAAACCTAGGTGGTTTAACCCTAGGTCAAAAGTCTCTTCTCTCATCTCTTCTTGCTAAGCGGTTGGATCTAAGTCTTGAATTCCACATACATCTATCTAAGAAGTGTGGTAGTTTGTTGTTTAGGTTCAAGGTGAACCAAAAGGTGCTTTCGAAAGAAAAGTGGTTTCCAAGAAATCTAGAAAGGAAATCTACTTCCCTATTCTCAAGAGATTTGACAATCTTTTTAGGTAAATGTAATTTTCTTCATCTCTAGCAATAAGGTAGATGAGATTTTTTTATTTTATTTAGTGCACATTAGGTGTTTGTTGTAATACTTAAGATAAAATTTTGCTTACAATTGTTATACAAATGAAGTCCTTTGTGTATTGAGCCAAGTAGTAATAGAAAAATTTTAAATTCTCACCATATAGACATACATATGAAATCCCAACAAAGATAGTGCAACCTAGTAAATTTATGCTACAAGATGTTGACCAGAGGAACTTAGATTTGAAATTCTACTTCACATAACCTTTTTTCTCGAATAAGCTTTGATTTTTTTCTTTCTATTTTTTAGAAAATAAAAATTATTTATTTATTTATTAAAATTATAGTATATTAAAAATTAATAAACACTTTAATACACAAGCATTATTTTTCATCATTATATCAAATGTGGGTATTTGTACCATTCTTAAATTGACTCAAATAATGTTGGTTTGAAAAAATGATACACATGACAATGTCATAGATTTTTGCATTGGTTATGGAAAAATCATTGTTAATTTTTGAATAGATTTTGTAAAAAATTGATGTAAATATGAGTCAGTTTTCATAGAATCAATGTAAATATGTGTCATTTTTTCATAAAATTCATGCAAATTTGTATCAATTTTTCAAATAATTAATACAAATATTACATAACATATTCTTAAAACTACTTAATTTACATTAAACAAGTTAAAAAGGTTATAAATTATTCATACACATAAATTTTTATGATTATATATCTTTTCATACTAAGAATGAAAAATATTTAATATTTAATAGTTGATATTTATGTAAAAATATATTATTGATTAATAAATTTTAATTTAATTCATACATATGTTATTAAATTATTAAAATATATTATTTAGTCTTTAAATTTTTAAAATTTAAAACATATTTTTAAAATTTTAAATTGTATGATTTATTTTTTAAATTTTATAAAAATCTTAAAAGTTTAATTTATAAATATATAATTTATTAACTAAATTAAGATCAGTATATAAAATTTTAAAATTTATTTATAGAATTAAATTATAAAATTTTAATAGGATTTAAAACCAACGAATTGTCGAGCTAAATGGTATTTTGTATATGTTGCGTGACAATTACTTGCTTTGTGAGATAAGATTGTCGCTGGACCAATAATCATTACCACGAATCCAAATGCCTTGCGGGACAGTTCTGAATCATAGCGTTGTAATTGCACTAATAGTAATTTCAATATTTTAATCATTTCTAATAAAATTAATTATATCTTAAGGAATCAGTGTCACCTAAATTATTTATTATTTTTTAATATATACCAATATGGTATTTTAAATTAATATATTTTTTAAAAAATATATATATATATATATTTAAAGATAGAGAAAAAAATAATATAATTAATAAAAAAAATATTTTAAAATTACTGATTTTTAATTTTTTCCCCTTAATAATACTTATTTTAGAAAAAAAGTAGGAACGTTTATGTAACTCCACATTAAGTACCTATCAGATTGCTGCCTATATATCATTTTATAATATTTATTCATAAGAGTAATTATACTTCTGCAACAAACTGATCTCGAGTTGCTCTAGCTGCTAGCTCAATCACATTTAGCATTATTGACTTCCTATACTAAAGGAATTTTTTTGACTAGTAGTGACAATAATATTTAAAACGGTTCTTTATAAATAAAGAAGAATCAAATGTTTAAGGGATATTTTAAAATCTAAATAATTATAATTTAATTTAAACGTATTTAATTAAATAATATTTAAAATAAAATAAAATGTTATATTTTTTGAATAATAAAAATATACAAAGTAAATGATTATAAATTTTAAAGGTCTAATTTTTATTATTTTTTTAATATTTTTTTATTAGTTAAAATCATTTTAATTAATAATTTGATATCCTTAATTTTTTACTTCTTGTATTTGTTTCTTTCTCCTTTTTTTCTAATTTTTATATTTTTGTCCCATATTGTTTTTACACATAAATATTTTAAATTAATGTAAAATATTAAATTAAATAGATAAAAATTAAAAAATAAAATAAAATAAATCTTCACGGCACAAAGATTTTGGAGCCCTTACCTACTCGCTATAGAAAATATAAAAATAAATAGTTTTACCTACAAATGAATTCATGATAAGTGATTACTGTCGTTAGTATTTGTTTTACACGGCATGGTTGTTTTATGAAATAAGATAAATCCTCTAGAATCTACATCATGCATGCCTGAGAACTCAATCTCCATCTTTTTTCAAATCAAAGTTGGTTAACATAAATGAACAAAATAATAATAATTAACGTAACAAAACCATCAAAGCTAATGGATTGTAACCTCATAATTATTTTGAGCGTCAGATATATCGCTTACCAGTTACCACGTCTACAGTGAGAGAGTAGCTAGGAATTAGGAATAAATGATTATTATTCTTGATAATCTCAATTAATATATTAAAATTTTAATTTAATTATATTTTTCAATAATATTATAATATTATTTTAAATATATTTCAATCATATAACCAAATAATTTTGTACCATATTATATATGCTAACTTGATTTATGCATTAAATAAACTGACTCTATTATATTAGAGATAAAAATAATACTATTAATACTCTTAATTATATTATGTTACAAACTTAATTTTAACTCAATTCTAATTTCATTAACAACAACATTGTTAACGATTATCTAATAGATATGAGATTAATTTAATACTTTTTCTCACATCCATAGTCCATTGACGAAGAGAGTAGACTTAAGTTATAATAGTATGAGTTTCAGTGTATTGATACAACATCAAGAGCCTGTTTTGATGTTTTATTAAAAATTAGAACATAATTTAATCCAATAAATATTTATTAAATTAATGATTCTTTAAAATTATAAATAATATTACTATCGAATATTTAATTAATATGAAACTTTCTTAACTTGTTCTTATTTTTACTTATATTCTTTTTCAAATAACACTGTAATTTTTTAATTTTATTTTTATATATTAATTTTTTTAATATGAAAATAGTTTAAAAATAAGTAAAGTTTATACAATTATTTAAAAAATAATACAAGTAAAAATAAAGATGAGTGTTGTTTGCATAGGTAAATTAAATTATTTTTGAAAATTGTGTCACTACTTAATTCGCTAAAAAAAATACAAAATGTCCAAGAAATTTCTCACAATCTCACGAGTTAAATATTTTTATTTGTTTCTGCATATACTATAAATATTCAATGTATGTACACATATATAATGGATGTTGAAAAAAACATTTACAAAATCATATTCTGGTTTTACGAAATTCAAATGTACATTTGAGTTAGTCAAACTTTGCCATATATATATATATATAGTTGGTTCTCTGGAATTTTAATTATAATCATTTGAAATTTTTGTACTATTATATGTCAATTGTGTAATAAAAAATTGAGAAAAAATGATAAACAAATATATCAATAATAATCTTTTGATCGAAATATCTTATAAAACAAGAGTTGTAAAATGTTACTTCAAACCTTATTTTGTCATTACTCCTCAAATTTAGTATAGTGACAAATAAAAAACTTAATACTTGTAAGTAGTAAATTAATCATTAGTTTTAGACTAATTTATATTGTTAGTAAAGATTAATTAAAATTTAAAATAGTAGTTCCAAAAACATAAAAATTGTATATTTTTACCTTTTATTATATTCTATTAGAGGTATTCTTATTGATTGAATATTATATTATAATATAAAATGTTTTAAAATTATGAGTACTTTTATTCATTGGGTATAATTTTTGATATTAAAATGGTAATTCTTATAAATTTCAAACTTCAATTGATAAATTGTAAAAAAAAAATACTAATGAGTCATCACAAAAAAAAATATAAGCATTGGAAAAAAAAAGAACAATTGTCAAAAATAAAAATATTAAATATTAAGTTAAATTGCTCACACTTTGAAGAGTATATTAAAAAGAATGAAAATTTTATATTGATAAAGACTTTAATACTATCTAATGATGTGAATTTATCTAGTAGGAATCAAATTCTTAACCCCAATTTTAACATCTATGAAAAAATGCCCTCGTGAAGACAATTAGTTTGTTTTAATAATTTTAATTCTAAAAATATGATATTATAATATATGAGATTAAAATAATAAAATAAAATTTTAATTATAAATATAAATTATTTTTAAAATTTTAATTTATTATATTTAATTAAATAATAAATTTATTTATTTTTTAATTTTATTTTTTAATTTTAATTTATTTAATAGCGAATAATCTTAAAATTCCATAAAATACTTTAAAAATTTGATGGAGAATTTTTGCCCAAAACCTCGCAAATGAGAATGATAATACCTCTATACTCCTACCCTATTCCTTTGATTTTTCGTAACTATCTGTCATATTATTAGTTTATATTAGATAACTTATTTATATATCAAGTAATTATTATATAATAAATAATATGATAAATAATTATTAATTTAGATAAAAAAAATTATATTTTAAAATTAATTGTTAAATGTTATATTAATTATTATTAACGTAAAAATTGATATATATATATATATATATATATATATATATATATATATATATTATATTGTGTGGTGCCTAGTTTAACCTCTTGCTACGAATTCATAGTCAAACACATTTTTCAAGTAATACAGGTGTCAGGCTGCAGCTCCACAATCCAACGTGGAGATGGCAGGCAAAAAAAAGCGAGCCGTTTCTGACCAACGATGCAGCCACGTACGGTTAGTAATAAATATTAAAAAAAATGTTTCTAACATTATCCATGTTTATTATATTATCACTTAAAAATAAATAAAAACATGTAAGATATATAACTCACCTATGCAAAAAATTATTTAGTTTTAAATTTATGGTAAATAATTAATATTTTATAATATTATTTATACTAATAAAATTTATATAATTTCTGTAATGTATAATAATACTGATATGATATATATATACACATAACTAATCTAACATTCAAGGGGCACAACATTTCCAATTTCCTTTTAGTTTATCGTAAATGTATTTTAGTAAATTAAAAAATAATATTTTTATATACTTAAAATCAAATTAGTTGTTATTTGATTTAAATAAAGTTAAATATAAAATGATTGATTAAATTTTTTAATATTAATAAAAATATTATTTGTATGATTATAAATTATAAAAATATTAGTTTTATTGTTTTTTTATTTTTTTAAAATTTAAAACTTTCAGACAAATAGGTGAAATTAATGTATAAGCAGTGTGACCCGGCAAACATTGAAAAGGGATTGATTCATTGTTGAAGCGGTTAGAGACTTGGAGTAATACCGAATCCATATCCAGCTCTTCCACTTCTTCTTCTTCTTCCACATTTTGCTTATTTCTTAAACCCCTCACCTCTGCTTTAACTCTCTGTTTGATCAGGGAAAGCAACAGAAAACTAGCAAGCTTTATATCTGTGGTATGCTTTTTTCACAGTTTTGTCTTTATTTGAATTCAAAGTTTTTGTTTTTATATCCACGCTTGTGCAGTTTATTTCCTGAATTTTGTGTTCCACTCTCTGGGCTTCTTCAATTTTATTAATTGCTTTTTTGCCTTTGGTCTTTTTTATGTGGGTGAGGTTTATTTCTAAAATTATTTCATTTTCTCAGTTAGTAACTTATATATCTTTGTATCATAGAATTATGACGAACTAGTTGGTTTATATTTCAGAGCAATAAACAATTTATTTGTTTCGATATCTTCCTTTGTTCCTAATCAGTATTTTCGGTTATTAAAACATGTCTTCACTGAATGCTTTATTAGGTTCATCATTTTTTTTTTCTCTCTTTTCACAATTTCGTTTCTCAAATCACCTCATTGTTAAAACCTTTATCAAGATTTTTCCTTTTTTCCTTTTCGGGATTCTGTTGATGATTTGGCTTAGTTTCCATCTAATTGCAGGGAGATTACAGCTAAACGACGACTTTGGGCAACACTTCCTGAGAAATCTGAATGCTCTGCTCAGTTTTTCTGTTTTTACTTGAGGTATAATCCCCTGCTTTTCCTTTATATATATTATTTAATATCATGCTTTCAAGTTCGCACTTGCTGCAATGTTTTCCCCCCCCTTTGGATAGGTTTTGTGATAGTAAAATATGAAAGATAAAGAAAATATGTATTCTCCAAATGGAGTTCTGGAAGACTATTTCAGAAGCTCAGACTCAGAATCAAGCTTTTCAAAAGAGCCTAACTTGGGCTCTGATGTTCAGAAAAATTCAAAAACAACTTCTCTGTGGCATGGTCTTGTTAGACTACTGAAAAGTAAATCCAAGAAGTCTTTGGCCACAATGCATCCTCTTAGCGTTATGAAGCTTTCTAAACGATTGAGCAGTAGCATGCGAGAGATTATAGCACCGAAATTGGTTTCGGATATTGATTTTTACAGTATCAATTCACCTTGGAAGAACTTTACCTTGTATGAGCTTCAGGCTGCAACAAAGTTTTTCAACCATGGTATGTAATGGGCTGCTTTTCGAATTTCACAATTTGATATTTGTTTGTTAAAATTCCCACTTGAACATGGATGTTCAGAATCTGGTTGTTGAAATGCGTGATATAATTTTTTTCTCTTTGTTTTATGTAGACAATCTGATTGGGAAAGGTGGCTATGCTGAAGTTTACAAGGGCCTTTTGTCAAATGGGCAATTTGTGGCAATTAAGAAGTTGATACGCGGATCTTCGGATGAAGTCACTTCAGATTTCTTATCAGAGATTGGGATCATGGCTCATGTAAATCACCCCAATACTGCAAGATTAATTGGCTATGGAGTTGAAGGAGGATTGTACCTAGTTATTGAATTGTCTCCACACGGGAGTTTAGCATCTTTGCTTTATGGTAAGTTAACTTACCAATTGAGGGTGACTACTAAAAAATTGAATGTGGGTTCATTTGAGCTGATTCTTACTGGAAAATATGTAACCTTTCCTAGGTTCGAAAGAAACGCTGGAATGGAATATTCGATATAAAATTGCACTAGGAACAACCAAGGGTTTGGTATATCTTCATGAGGGTTGTCAAAGGAGAATTATCCACAGAGACATTAAGGCTGCTAACGTTTTGCTTACTGAGGAATTTGAGCCTAAGGTCTTGTTCTTCCCATTTTAAGAGAACTCTTTATAATCATCTTTTGGTTTCTATCTTTATTGCATTTCTCCACAGTACTACAGCTAATTTGGAAAGAGTATGTGTAAATATTTTGTAGATTTGAACTACATTGGTCAGCATTTTTTTTTTCTTCCAGATATGTGATTTTGGTCTTGCAAAATGGCTACCAGAGAAATGGACTCATCATACGGTATCAAAATTTGAAGGCACTTTTGGGTATGTAAACTGCGTGCTTCCTTTCATTTCTGTTTTCCGTCAAAAATTCAAATACCCTAACTCCTAATTATATACTGATGCTGCAGCTATCTCGCTCCAGAGTACTTACTTCATGGCATAGTAGATGAGAAAACTGATGTCTTTGCATATGGTGTGCTACTATTAGAGCTTGTAACTGGACGTCGTGCTCTAGATTATTCACAGCAAAGTCTTGTTTTGTGGGTAAGTTTTAATTTTTTTCCTTGTGACTTCCATTACTATGGTCTATAAATAAACCAAATTCAATGAATGAACTTTATTAAATTAAGACTTCTCTATTTACTAGGCAAAACCTTTGTTGAAGAAGAATGCAGTAAGAGAACTAATTGATCCCTCTCTAGCTGACAACTACAACTCCAGACAGGTGACTATCATGCTCTTGGCTGCTTCTTTATGCATACAACAGTCCTCAATTCGACGGCCAAGTATCAGAGAGGTATCAAATTTGTTCTTACATAATCAATTATTTATAGTAACCATGTATTTAAGCGATTTACATCTTTGTTGCATAAACCATGTATTAGATTGTGTATCTTATATGAGAATTGGATTTGCTTGTTGTGACATAACTTCAACTTGAAGTTATTTTTCAATTTTGAGGTAATGTTGTACAAGGAAGCTGCTCAAATAAGCATTTGAATTTATCTTTTGGTGCCTGAAACATCTCTTCCAAGTTTGGTTATTTTCATTCAAACATGTGTTGCAGGTTTTAGAACTTTTGGAAGGCGATTTTCGATGCTTGAAGTGCATGAAGAAGAGTCGAATACCATTTTTCCGCAAGGCATTCCCAGAAGGGGTCACTGATTCAGGAGCCTGAAATTGAACAAGTAGTTTATTTTATTCTCAACAGGTTTTAGATTGAATTCCAACAGCCAATATTACAGTCAGAGATTGAGAAGATAAGGTTGTCCGTTTCAATATAATTTCACAACTTGTACAATAGAGGGGAAAAAAAGAAGAGAATCAGAGATTCAAAGGAAGCCAAAATTATCCTTGTATATACATATTCCAAGGAATCAAATAGAAGAATAATATATTATATTAATATTGAATAAAATTTATATTAATAAAAAAAAATACTTAAATAAAATTGAATTGGATCAAATTTATCAACATTAAATATTGAATAATAATGAAACAACATTTAATACGAAATAATATATCAGATTTATTTTTTTAATAGTAAAAATATTTAAGTTTGATGTAAAAGGTATTATTGTTATGTTTATAAATTTTAAAGATAGTTATTTTTTTAAAACTTAAAAAATTAGGATTTATTTTTTTTAATGAAAATAAGTGGGTTTTTTTTCACTAACAAGATATTAGTGATAAACTGATGGCTAAATAGTAAATTAAAGAATTTTTATCGAATGCACTCCATGATGGCTTTGATTAATGTGGTATGGTGTTGACATTTTCTTTTTTAATTTTGCCAAGACGACTAAGGAGTTTTAATAAGACTACTTTGTGATGAAAATGTGAATGACTTCAAAGAACACTTTTGCTGTCGCCGTAATTATTAGGCAAATATATGGACAAAAATAACTTACACTCTTTGTAAGTTTTCTCAAATTTTTATTCTTTTTTGTTTTCCTTCTTGTAATTGTTACGTATCGGTGAAAGAGAAAAGAAGACCGTAAGTCCTCAACCGTTTGAGCTAAGATGCCCATTCGTGGATGCCAATGCTGGTTCCGTCAACATCACACTCTCTCACACGGCACGCAACGCGACCACACATATGCACGATCCATTAAATGTTAATTTGGTATTAAAAAGAATCGCAGGGAGAGACTCTCATTTTCACTCTTATACCTTATAATGACATCTAACATTTGCCATTTGATTTATTTTTTTCATTATTTTTAATAAAATATTAATTATAAAATCATTTTCTTTATTATATCTATGATTTATTCGAAAGGATTTTTTTAATAGCTACGTTAAATTTGAAAATTCGCACCTTTTATTAAATAAAAAATGAGTCTTATGTTTGAATTCTTTAATTCTCTAAATTATTTGTATTATTTTTCTCTTCTTTTCATACGTAACTTTCATATATTCATGATTCGTTATTTTTTCTCCAAACTAATGCATTTTTAACTCACCTGCTGAAGATTTCTTCCATCTTTTTCTCCCCTTTAATCATCAGATTTTAACATATGTCATTTTTAATGTCATGTGTTAAAAATTAATATTATACCGTATTTGATTACCACTTTTAAATATAATTAATATTATACGATATTTAGTAGATAATAAAGAATTTAAAATGACTATTGATTGTGCTAAAAACTCTTCTAAATTGAAAGTTTTTATAATTTAAAGATGTTATTTATGGTTCTTTAAATATATTTCTTATCAAATTATTTTTTCTCTTTTATCTTTTAGTAGGTATTTGTTTTTTTTTAAATTATAATGTGTTTTTATATATAAAAAGACTCAACTATCCATACAAAAGGAATAAATGAAAATGAATATCACTTGTAGGAGAATCTATTGGAATCAAATATTGAGTTGGCTTATGATATTCAAATTACTTAGAATATTTTGGTAACGTAATCATATTTTCTCACACGTTTTTATTAATAGTATTTTCTTAATGCATATATATATCATAATTTTTTTTAATTACTTTAGTGCTTATAAAATGATTATAACACAAGAGATTTTTCTTTATGTTATAACACAACTAAAGATGAATTTTTGACAGAAATAAATAGTTACTTTAATTTCTTTTGTTCTTATAATCTTCATTTTTGTTATATGTTTGTGGCCTTATATAATTTATCTGTGAACACTACAATAACTTCGGTACTATTGCTTTACTAAAAGTTGTAATTCTAAATCAACTATGCAAATAATTGAAAATAGTATAATATAAATATTTAATTTTATTTTATTAATTATATGATCAATTATGAATAAATTTAACAATTATTTTCATTTTTTTCACAAATGGGAGCCCATTATTATTGAAATATGTAAATAGATCATTTATGTGCCCTTTCAACTTCATTTAAAAGTTATAAAGATAATATTTATTTTTCATTGATGTACATATTTTTAATATTATTACATATAAAAATATTAAAATTATGACAAGGTAAATTTGTTGTCATTGGAGTTATTATTTTCTTTTTGGCTTTGATACTTTGAAAAATATTGAACTTATATGATATAAAGATAATAGAAATATACTTAAAGTTTTAATTAATTGCACTTAATGTTATTCTATTTTATATGAAATTATAGATATATTTTTTTATGAGTATAAATTTTCATTTTTATTTGTATCTCTTTGTGGATAAAAAATGCAATTAATAAAAAATATATCTTTAGAATGAAAATTAATAGGTTGTGTCTCATACTTTTTAAAAATGTTTTAACAATTTAATTTTTTTAGAATACAAATCCAGCATGCACTAAGAAAAATAAATAGGAAAAAGTATCATGGAGATTTTTTTTATTTAGATCTTAGAGATTTTAGTCATTTTGTTTAAAAAAATATGTGTTTAAGTCTATTTATATATAAAAAAATATATCAAATAAGGATAAAATTAATTTTCTGTCAATTTTTTCATTAAATATAATAGAATAATACATGTAATACATACATGTTTTTATTTTTCGATAGACATATATCAAATAAAGTAATTTTTAATTAAAAATTAGTTAATTTTTTTAACAAATATTTGGATTAAACATAAATTAATTTTTTATTATCTGATATGTAATCTTAGATATTAAACAATAAAAAATTTGTTTGATTTTAAAATAAAGTTTTTACTAATTTTTTTATTAAATATTACACTTTTACATATTAACTATAGACAAATATAACCACACATATAAAACATATACTATTTTGTTATAATTAACAAAAAAATGAAATAAATAATAAAATTTATTCTTGATACTTTTTGACAAAAAAAAAACTTTAATAACATATTTTTCATAAATAAATAGATTTAAAAACAACTTTTATAAACAAATAATTAAATTTAACCTAAATAAATTGTTAATTTAATAACTTCCCCCACAAATAATTCCACACGAAGGGTTATAGATTCGAGATGGGTGACATTGGCATATTAACTATAAAAAAAATTTGTAAGAATTATGACGTTGATGAAAGAAAAAAACGATGGGCCAGAAACAGTTAAAGCCACAATGTCCCATGCACGAAAGTTAGGTAAATCTATCTTAATTTCCATGCTACGTTTTGATGAAAATTCATAAATTGTAAATTTGTGTTGAGTTGTATACTTGTAATAGGCTCACTAGGAGCAAATTGGGTTTTACGTTTCTTGCCTTCAACTTTCTATCAGGTTCGCCTGTAGAGATGAATAGATTCTGTCATGAGAGGAGTCTGGATCGATTTTCAAAGAATAAAAATTACAGCCAACTGTTTAAAATTATCAAATTTGATCAAAACATTACTATCGATTCAAATGTTTAGTATATAATTATAATATAAATTTGTTAATTTTTCAGAAAACACTTTAAAATACTAATGCATTATTTAATATAATTTACATGTCATAAATTTAACGATTATTTGAATTTGAATAAAATCGAACCGATAATCGTGAATTTATCCACCTAAATGTTTTTTATGCCCCAAAAATACCATACATAATTACTCTAATTGTTCAACTATTGTAACAGTTAAGTGGTGTTCGATTAGCTAATTTCATTAATTATATAACGTTTACCAATTAACTTGTGACTAGATAGTTGTATATGTACGTGCATTATATCTAACGGGTTACACCATTAATTATTTCAGAAAATAGTAATTTTAAATATATAATTAATTGACAGAGTCTAATACAATTTAAATGATTAATAAATTTATAAACTGGATTGAAATAAATGAAAAATGTAATCAAATTATCTAGTGCAATTCAATTTATGAATTGGCGGTCCGGTTTATATTTACCCACTCCTATCTGTGCCTTGTGTCCTGCTTGAATTACGTGGTTGATTTAAAGTTGTAAATAATAAAAGATGAATGTGATATTTTGTTATATATATATAAGTGTTCGCTCGCTGTTAGCTTAATTTATAGATGGATATGAGAAACGGAGAAAATCTTTCATACACCGATAATATAACCACACTATATTTTAGGTTATAAATAAAGTTTTCTCAATAACTTTTATCATATTCTAAAATTTGTAAAAAATTTCCTCTTTCAAAAGGATAATTAATTAGTTTAATTTTGTTCAATTAATTATAATTTTAGAATTCATTTATTTGGAGATAGTAAAATTATTTAACAACGTCCGAAAACATATATAACATTTATATCAAATCTTTTTAAATTTTTAGTGTTTTTATTTATCTTCTTTAATATATGTTTTAGTTTCTTTTAGTATCATATTTTCAATAACATTATTTGATTGCGTTATTTTGAGTTTTATTTATTTAAATCATAAGTAAATAATAGAGAAAATATATAAAAAAAATCATAATTTTTAAAGGAAAAATTATTTTAATAAAATGATTGAAATCTCTTTTTGTATACAAGATTTTACTTGAGTAAGGAATTAAGGGTATGGACTAATCTATTTCATGTTTACAGAGTATACGTAACCCTCTTTATTTAATCAAATTTGTAATTTTATAGTATAATTTTGTAATTTTTATAAAAATTAGATCATATTTAACATGTATCTTCAAAATTAATTTTTAAATTTATATTTTAAGTATAAATTGTTTTAACCTTACAACTTACATGTAAACTTGATTATTTTTTAATTAAAATTCAATAAAATTATAAAAATCTTATTTTTTGATACTATTTGTTTAAAATATATAATTCTTAAATTTTTGTCTTTAATATTTAATTTATTTTCTAATTTATGAACTTTTCGTGTAAATGTATTAAAACAAAAAGTTCTCGTTACATTATTAATTATTAATCAATATCTTTTCTAAACTCGAGTCTTACACCGGCCACTGAGGGATAAGGTGTTTTAGATATGGAGATCCTAAAAAGTAGCGGGCTGTAAGGAATGCATGTTAATACGAATGGCGTGTCATTTGCTAAATGAATAAAGTGGTGGGCATTATCAGGTAATATTTGATTTTGACCAATCTTTTGGTCGGTTTGGCCGGTTCTATAGTGTCATATTGTCATTCATGCTCAACCTTTATTTTTATTTATATTGCAACTCACGATGCCTACGCAAGCAGTAAGCACTTTAATTTACTGTTAAAAATAAGTAAATAAAATATTTTTAAAAAAATAATTCTATATAACTACAGCAAAAAAAAAAAAAAAAACCAACTTGTTTATCATATATTCAGGTGTACAGTAATACATCTGTACAAATACAGTTAGTCAATCTCAAATAAACATAAGAACTACATTTACTAGAAACTAAACCATGTGTGAGTTTTTTTACAAGTCAATTACTTTATAACTCATAGCCAACTTTAATCTCCAGTTTTTGGTTTTTTTTTTAGTTTGTTTTTCAATTTTTTTAAAATTTTCTTTTTAGTTCTTTTATTTTTCTGTTTTGTAATTTCTTTTTTATAAACTTTTGTGAGTGTAGATAAATACTTGTTTAATTTTTTTAAGTTTTAAATATATATTCATTACAAGTTTTTATAATGTTTATAACTAATGTATATGCAATATGATAGAAAAATATGAACCCATTTAGTATCTGATTGTTTAACAAATGTTTATTCTATTTTTTTAAACATGTATATTTTAATATATATATATTAAAAACCCGTTTTTAATGTAGTCTGACATATGTGTTTTATACGTTCATTGTTCAAAAAAAAAAATTCATTAAATATAAACACGTTGATTGTCACAAAAAAAATTATTGCAATTGTCAACTTATGGTTAACTAATTGATTAACAAGCACATTCATCTATAATATTTCTTTAATTGTTTCTTTGAAAGCCACTTACTTAACTTCAGATAAAGATAAGGCAATAATAGGCTATAAGCTTGTTTTCTAACTCATTGGGTTGCCAAAAACCTTAAGATAGTTTATGTTATAGATCTACGATTATCTATATCACTAACAAAGTCAAAATCACAATACCTTTCAACATATTGTTCTTTGAGGTTTCTTTTCTGATAGATTAATGTCATATCAAAGGTACCTTTGAGATACCTAAAAATACACTTTACCCTTTACCCTTTACCATTGCTCCTTGCCTAAATTCGACTTATACCTGTTTACAATATTCATTGAGTGAGTTAAATTAGGTATGGTGTATACCATTAGAAATAGCATTTGCATAAAAAAATCTTTCTCATCAACTCTATATCAGTATCCATTTAAAGGGATTGGGCACTTGATAGCTTAAAGTGAGATGCCAGTGGAATTGAAATTGATTTGGCATCCATTATCTCAAATTTTATTAGTACTTTTTGTATGTATACCTTTTGTATAAACATAATTTTCATAGTATTCTTTTCATTTTAAAGATCTTTTGTGCACTATCAAGATCTTTCATGTCAAATTCTATTCACAATGTCTGAGTTTTATTATTTTATTTTTATCATTACAAACTAATAACATATTATCTATGTATAACAAGAGGTAAATGTATGTATCATTTTTAGTCTTCTAATAATAAACAAAGCTATCAAATGAATTCCTTTCAAATTTTAACTTCATCATGAATGAGTTAAATTTCCTATACCATTGTTTGCGTGATTGTTTCATCCCATTCAATGATTTCACGAGCAAGTATACAAATTCATCACCATTTCCTTATTAATAGCCATTAAATTTGTCTCATGTAAATCATTTCTTCTAGATCATCATGTGAAAAAATTGTTTTACATCCATTTATATAAGAACATATACATCGAATTGAATTACCATAAAGAATATGTCTATTTTAAGCCACATGTAGCATCGATTGATACGTAAAATCAACTCTACGTGTCACATGTAGCATCGATTGACACGTAAAATCAACTCTACGTGTCACATGTAGCATCGATTGACACGTAAAATCAACTCTACGTGTCACATGTAGCATCGATTGACACGTAAAATCAACTCTACGTGTCACATGTAGCATTGATTAATAGGTATAACTGACATTACTGGTTACACATTGATTGACATGGAAATCAATGCTACGAGTGAGACTTAACATCGATTATACAGGTTAATCGATGCAAAGTCACGTGTAGCATCGATTTTATGTGTTAATCGATGCAAACTTATGAGTGAGTGAAATGTACAACTGACACTATGTCTTATGTGTAACGTTGATTTTCACGTTAATTGATGCTATTTTTTTATTTTTTTATCATTTTTAAGTCGGTTTATAAGTATATTGACTTAAAATTTATTTTAAAAAAAAAACAAATTTTAAATCACGATTTAAATAATTTTTATTGTAATAATGATATCTAATTGTGAAAGTAAAGTGATTTTAGGTACATTTTTCCTAAATGACTTTTAGTCTTTAAACTTAATTTTTTTTATATTGTAATTCTTAGTTTTTATGATTTCTTATTTAATTTTTTCTCATTCTATACTTAGTTTAGAAGTTAATGTGGTGTCCTTCACTTTTAACCTTATGAGTTTTCTCCTCACGTAAACCAATTTTGTAATTTGCCTCACTACACTACTACAATAAGGGGTATAAAAGTCGGTTTTTAACCGACTTTAAACAAATTTAAAGTCGGTTGTATGAACCGACTTTAAATTCAGAGACTTAAATTGTAAAGTCGGTTTTTAACAGTAAATTTTTTAATGATTTGGCCTTCTATATCTATTCTTGTGTCTGAAATCACTTGGTTGATGATGATTAATCATATATATGCTCATGTATTTAGGGGAATGCATTGTTTATAAAATATGAATTTATCTGGAATCTCTGCTAGTATTTTTAATGATATATAATGAGTTCTAAATGTACAAATCAGGTGTACGTATGTCGGTCCGATTTGTTTCTTGGTTTGTATGAGTTTTGGTGCATATGAACGTGTTCCATATGTTTAAGGGCACCAAAACTCACACAAGCTTAGCCAAGAAATCGAAGTTACATGAAATTGATTTCATATTTAGAGTTCATTATATATAGCATTAAAAAATACTATCAGAGATTCCAGATAAATTCATATTTATAAACAATGCATTCCCCTAAATACATGAGCATATATATGATTAATCATCATCAACCAAGTGATTTCAGACACAAGAATAGATATAGAAGGCCAAATCATTAAAAAATTTACTGTTATGTTGTCATATGTTATTCAAGATCATCAGAATCTTCTTCTGATTCTTCTTGCGATGATATAATTTGAACCATGTGTTCTACCCATTCCTCTCGTAAATCATCAAAAATTTGCTGGTCGTAACCCGTCTTGTTCCAACCGAAGAACTACATGTATTCAAAATCAAAATAAGAATATGATTTCATTAATTTACAAAAACAAACTCAAATATGTTAAAACTTGTATGTATATGGGTAAAATATATTACCACATCATCAATTGGAATTTTGATATTTGTGATGATTTCACTCATAAACTTCATGACATAATAACCACACATGACTCCATTATTTTGTTGTGGAACCTACAAAAAAAAGTGCATGTATACATGAATTTTCATATTCGAACATCCTTATTATTTAATTGTAAAATTAATAAAATTATTAATATTGAATTGTACATACCATAACTTTTGTCCATATAAGCTTATGAGATTTTTTAAGGACAATGCCCCTAGACTTGTTCCATAACTTCCATGCCCTGTCAAGATATAAAACGATTAGTTTTTATTAAATATTACAAAAAATAATAGAAAAAACTAATATGTAACTAAATATAACTCTTACATTTCAACAACTGCTTTTGTATCTTTACTCAGTTCTATGGAAGCTGAGTCACAGTACCAAGCATGATTATTGAACATATCAATGATTACCAATATCCAATAATCTTGGCCTTGTTCAAACCTTAATGGCCAATGGATTATCAACTTTTGATTTCTGCTAAGCGTTAATGCTCTATCACATAATTGTTTAGCTCTGATGCTAACATCCTTCTCTTGATATTGATTAACATATGAAGAATCATAGAACATTGCTAAATGTGATGAGTGATTATGTTGAAGTCGATAATAGCAAGCCCTATATATGTATATATATAATTAGATAATATAAATATAATGTTCTGCATAAATAAAAGAAAACTAACTAGATTGAGGACTCACTTTGTCCACACTTGAATTATACTTAAATCGATCATTTGATATTCAAATATTTGCAACAAGCACTCGATCGATATATAAGTTTGGCCGATGTCTACACCAGAAATTTCAATAGGAAGTGGCACAGTCCATCCATCATTTATGCTAGATGCCTTCCCAACAATAGTCATCAAACTGCCAAGATTTCTACTGAATTGTAACGCATAAGTATGACTATACTTTTTCCAAGGCTTCTTCTTGAATGACTTGGTGCACGAGGATTGACCACTAGTCATAGATTTAGCACGAGATACTTGCTTGGTATCTCTTAAATGTGATGCATTTAAGAGTTCTGGTATAATAGACTACCAAAAAAGTATCATATATGTATTTTTAGTAACAATATAAGATCACATTAAATAATAGTAGTAAACAAGTGTTATTTTTTAAGTTAAAAAATAGTACCATGTCAAAATTTAGAACAACTTGAATCGACGGCCAAGCCACATACTGTCCAACCGCCTCTTGGACTGTGGTAGCATCAGAAGGCACAGGTAGTGGACAATCATGAAACAATGATTGATCAATTACTATTCGCCAATGATTAGGCAAATATTGATTATGAATCATCCGATCATCACTCAATTGTTGTACCGTTCCAATAGCAACATAGTCCGTTGACGAAGGATGTTTCAACAAACATTTCATATTCTGTAAAAAATTTAAGTGTTATATATAAAAAATAAAACATATAATAAGAATTTAAAAATTAAAATCTTACCACATATGATTCATCAAATAGAGGAGGACTTTCATATGGGGTAGCTATTGGATGTACATTCTCACCAATATGTTCATCTTGGCTTGATTTATGGTAAGAATGTACAGATTGCATTGGAGAAAATGAACCACTACTTGATTGCATGTGCATTCCTGACATATAATGAGGACCAATAGGATGGCTATATCCCATACTGGATGTAGTTTGAGCACAATGAGATTGGGTGGATGGCATGCCTGGCATGGATGGTGGCATGCCTGGCATGGATGGTAGCATGCTTGGCATGGATTGTGGCATGCCTGGAATGGAAGGTGGTATGCCTGGCATGGATGGTTGCATGCTTGGCCAATATGGCATGCCCTGGTTGTAGCATGATGCCATGGCTGACAATTGTTGTGATTGATGTTCTTTTAGAGTGGCAATCTCACTCATCACGAAGGCCTTAAAGGAGTTGAATTCTTCTTCAATTTTAGTGTATTTCTCCTTACTTACCGTCTGAGGCTTATGTTTTGGAATTTTAAAATACTCTAAAGCACCATCATATTGGCTACCTCTTCTAACACGACCAGGATGATCGCGTCCGATTGCATGATATAAAGCATCTCTCCCAGGCTCTTCGATTATTTCACCCCTGTATAGTTTTTCTTGAACAGCTCTCTACAAATAATAAAGCACACAAACATATCATTCATTATTACATCAATTATTAAGTATCAGTCAGACTTTTTATCAAACGAAATTACTAACCAACTTATTTAATTGTTCTTCTCCTCGTTGACTCATCGGTCTTGCATTCTTCGTTTTGGGAGTCTTTGTTTCTATGTACAATTCCATTCGGGTAACAGGTCTACCCAATTCAGCTTCCTACATAAATTAGGAAAATTTTATTAACAATGACATGAAATTAAATTGAGAAAAATTAATATAAAAATATTTATAAAATTAAGACAAATTAATAATACCATTCGAAATCTAACTTCAGGATTTGAAGACCTCCCAGTACGGTTAGGAAGAATGTTATGCATTTGGACATTCTGATGATCTTCTCTAATAATTTGAAATTCTTCTGAACGTCTATAATCCACAAAATCTTTCCAAACTTGAGGTGTAATCCAGGGGTGTCCTTCAGGGATTTTGTATATCACATTCTCATCAAGTGTTTCCAAATATGGAAACACATAATTTTTCGCCAATCTAGAAGTCTTGTATTCCTTCCACGCCTTATTTGCAATCTTATAACACTTGCCCTGCCAATTGTCATCGACTTTGTAACGATTCTGTAAAAACACAGTACAAAAGATTAGATACAATCAATATAATATATATATATATATATATTGATTATAAAATATAATAGACTTACATAAATGGTTATCCATATTTTAAACTTTTCTGCATCGGCAACCTCAGACCAATGATTTATATTGATTGGTATACTGGACTTTGCCAGTCGACCAATAGAAGATTTCAATTGTTGACCATTCTCCCCTAGTGGATTACCAGTAGCATCAAATTTAATGGGTATTCTATCATCTGGGTTAAGTGAAGCATCAGGTATATTCGCCCAACCCCTTCTTTTCAAATACCCCAATGGATCATTTGGATCTACAAGCTGAATATCCATGAAATATCTGCAAAAGTGGAGAAATATAAATTAATTGACAATTTTAGGAACACACATATATACAAGAGTTATTACAACAATATAGAACATACATTATGTTTAATTAGGTTGTTGATCGTATACATATATTCCTTCACAATCACTACGAGTCCATGTCGAAGAATCATCATCATCAATTAGATCATCACGTACATTAGGCAATTTATTTGAGAAATTTCTAATATTGGTTAATGTATCAAGCATAGAGTCATCATCTTCTACAACATCACAATGGTAAAACTCTTTTTGTGGAGGCGTTAACACAACATACCATATTGGATCAATTTGATCGCTCACGTAAAATACTTGCTTTGCATGAAGTGCTAACGTGAAAGGATCATCTGTGTGACTTATCCTGGATAAATTTACAAGAGTAAATCCAAAATCATCTATTTTATATCCAACATTGATAACATCTTCGACCCAATCACACAAGAATACTGTCTCATGGAAGACCTCATAATCCAATTCCCAAATCTCTTGTATTATACCATAATATGTTCTATCAGAAAGGACAGGATTAACATCTTTTGAAACTGGAAAATTGCATAGTTTGTGCAACCATCTGCACCCCACTATTTTGATTTACTCGGACTTTGTCCCTAGCTTGAGTCGTAAACCTCGATCCATTTATTGTGAAACTATGAAATGATTGGACATCGAATTTTGGGCCATGTGCAAGCCATTGTAAACTTTCTGATATTTTATGATTGGGTTTCTTGAGTTCACCTCGAATCTATGTATACAAAAACACAAAATGTGTTTAGAGCAAAGTTTTAAAACATTGAATATATATAGGAGGATACATGCATGATTTTTTGTTTGTGACACTTACGTGGTTGCGAAACCAATTAATAAGCTCTCACTTATGTTCATCATACAACCATTTTTCTCCTCCTTTTTTTTTATAACGAGGATCGATCTTCAATAAGTTTAAATGCATCCTGTAACGTTATTAAATATATATTAAGTTATATATCATCATTAATAGTTAAATAAAAGATGAAACAATGAGCATCACTTACTCTATGTACGGTTGTGCCTCGTTATTATTTACCAAAATGATTCGGTGTGCTTTTTCCCATCGAGTGCGATCAATAAATAATTTCTTACTTCCACCAAGCATAGGGTTACCTACTTGGATCATGTGACGTTCTAAGAATAACTTGTGCGTAGGATTCCCAATTTCAGTGCAACCACTAAAGTATTCAGAACAAAACTCAATGGCCTCTTCAGCAATGTAGCATTCCACCATGCATCCTTCAGGTCTATATCTATTATTTACATATCCTTTAAGGACTTGCATATATCTCTCAAAAGGATACATCCACCTTAAGTAAGTAGGACCACATAATTGAACCTCTCGAACTAAATGAACACATAAGTGAATCATTATATCGAAGAAAGAAGGAGGAAAATATTTTTCAATTAGACACAAAGTTTCTACAATTTCTTTCTGTAAAGAATTTAACTCGCCAATTGATATAGATTTCTTGCATATGGTATTGAAGAATGAACAAAGCCTAATTATTGATATTCGAACATGTTTTGGAAGAATTGATCTAATAGCAACTGGTAATAACTGTTGCATTAAGATATGACAGTCATGTGATTTCAATCCATACAGTCTCTTATCGGTGATAGACACAAAATTTCTTAAGTTGGATGAGTAACCATCAGGAACTTTCACACCTTCCAAACATTTACAAAACACATCCTTCTCTTTTGTTGACATTGTATATGATGCTGGTGGCAAGTATGTTCGATTCTTATCATTTTCCACCCTTGGTTCCAATTCAGATCGTATGCCTAGTTTCTTTAAATCCAATCTTGCTTTAATGCCATCCTTTGTTTTTCCAGGTATATTAAGTAAAGTGCCAATCAAGCTTTCACATACATTCTTCTCAATGTGCATGACATCTAAGATGTGACGAATGTGTAGGTCTTTCCAATAAGGCAATTCCCAAAATATTGATTTTTTTTCCAACAACCATTCGGTTCAAAATCTTTTTCATTTTCACCAATTTCATTAGTTGACCTCCTTCGTTTCCCAGACTTGGTGAGTTTTTTTTTCATCTTTCCATATCGTTTGAATGTCATCCCATTCAATTGCCTTAATATCTCAATACCTCGCAAAGGTCGAGTTGCATGATCATGATCTTCTTCACCATCGAACGGTTTCTTTTGGTATCTAAACTTGTGTCCAGATGGCAAAAATCTCCTATGTTTTCTATAAGACATCTTTCGTCCATGAACAAGATACTTTGCAGAAGTTCCATCACTACATATAGGACATCCCTTGTAACCTTTTGTTGCATGTCCTGATAAGTTTCCATAGGTAGGAAAATCATTAATTGTCCATAAAAGAACCCCCTTCAAGTTAAAGTATTCTTCTCTATATGCATCGTAAACATTTACACCATCATTCCACAACGTCTTTAAATCATCTATCAGAGGCTGCAAATATACATCAATATCAACACCAGGTTGTTTCGGTCCTGAGATCAATAATGTTAACATCATGAATTTTCTTTTCATACACAACCAGGGAGGAAGGTTGTATGTTACCATAATTACTGGCCAACAACTATATCTACTACTGAGGGAACTATGTGGATTAATTCCATCAGCAGCAATGGCAAGACGCAGATTGCGCGGATCAGATGAAAATTGAGGAGATAAATTATCTACTACTTTCCAATTTGGAGAATCACAAGGATGACGTAGCACCCCATCATCAGATCGATTATCTGAATGCCAAGTCAACATCTTTGATGTATATTTACTATTGAACAACCTTTGAAAGCGAGGGATCGGAGGAAAGTACCAAAGAACCTTTGCAGGCACGCCTTTCTTATGTGTTGTATCATTTGTACCATGCTTCCATCTCGATTCTTTACACATAGGACAATCATGTAATGTCTCATATTCTTTTCTATAAAGAATGCAATCATTAGGACAAGCGTGAATCTTATGATATTCCATGCCAAATCGACTAAGAGATTTCTTCACTTCATACATTGAAGATGGCAATTCAATACCCTCAGGAAACATATCGACTAATAGAGTTAGTAATTCTGTGAATCCCTTGTCAGAAAAACCATGTTTTGCCTTGACATTGTACAAATGAACCAATCCTGACATCTTAGTGTATTTTTTGCATTTTGGATACAACGGTTTTTCGGCATCTTCTATAAGTTTATTAAAGGTTTCGGGATCATCCCCGCGTAATTCATCTTCAACACCACGAAACATATTTTCTGTCTGTACATTATGATATGATGTATGTAATCCACCCACATTCTTATTATACTTTTCTCCATGAGTATTATCAATATTTTCTCCATGATAATACCAACATTTATAGCTCAATAGAATACCATTACGGATAAGGTGATACTTAACCTCATCAAATTCATGAAATCGCTCATTTTTACATTTAACGCATGGGCATCGAATCATACTACTTCCAGTATTACTAGTTCTACAAGCAAATTCCATGAAACTTTCAACTCCAGAAATATAGTCTTGCTCAATTCTACACTTTGACATCCAAGATTTGTCCATTTTCTATTAATGACATTAATTAAACATATTACTTAATTATGTATTATTATATATAAATTTCCTAATTATTAGAATATATATCAAAACATACATAATGCAAAATAGTTATCATTTTAATCATTTTACAAAACCATTTATATACAAATTAAAAAATAAGCAGTTCATGTTTCATGAATATATATATAAAAACCAATCACGCGGTTGATTCTAATTTCTAAGCATGTTACTATATCATAATTACAAAGTAATATTAATTATACGTATAAATTTATCCACGCAAACCCACAAAACATTTCACATATTATTGAATACATACAAGTAATAATTCAAACATTATTATTACAAGCAAACAAAAAAACATAACTAAATCAAAAATTTATACAAAAATACGCTATTCGATTAACGAAATACATTTACACGCTGATAAATTAGCACAAATTAAACGTTGTTCACTTTATTTCGACTATAAAAAAGTCACTTTGTAATATTAATAATAATAGATCACAAACCCTTTTTGATTTATCGTACTTGTCACAAGCATATGTATTTTACAAATTATCACAACCTCCGGTTTTTAACTCATACTTATATAAGTTAAGATCAGACTTGGATCATCCCATTTTATTAAAAATGAAATAAATAATTATTTGGTTCTATTGCACGAAATATTGCACTCCAAATTAAGACATAAGAACATTCATATTTCGGGAATTAATCAATGGAATACCCATACGCAGATTTTAACATTTTGCTATTAAAAAAAGAAGAACTGACAGATAATATTGTGAGAAGAGAAAACTTACAAACGTCTGTTCAAATGGTGGTTGGAGGTGGCCGGAAATGTAGAACGAAGGTGGCGCACAGTTAAGATTGTGGGAGAAAAGTGACTCGAGTGAGGAAAGGAGAGGAAGAAGCAGATCGAAAACTGGAAATCTGCGTACTAAATGAGATGTTAGGGCATATATTAGGTGGATAGCGTCGGTTGTCCACGTCAACCGACGCTATGTTACGTAGATATCGTCGGTTGTCCACGTCAACCGACGCTATGTTACGTGGATAGCGTCGGTTGTCCACGTCAACCGACGCTATGTTACGTGGATAGCGTCGATTGTCCACGTATTAGGGTCAAGTCATCCAAGGTATAGACCTCCAAACAATCATGTCTTAATCTTAATGATCTGCTATCAAATAGTGAGATATCTTAATTTGTTAAGCCACATACTTTCGAACTTTCATAAGCTCTTTATCTTTACTAAGTATTTATCTTTATCTATCTGTTACATGTACAATATCAAACATATACACATGAAGTTTTAAAAATTTAAAAATTAAATTATATATTTTAAAAATTTAAAATTTTATGAATAAATTTAATTAAAATTAAAAAAATCAATCATAAATTTACTTTTAAATTTTTTTTTAAGAAGTAAATTTATAGTTGATTGGTGGCTGAGAAATTGACAACACAGCTTCGGAAAGGATTGCTTCCGGTAGTTGAGATGGGAATGTGACATAAACGTTACGGCAGAACAGTAAGGAAAGAAAAAAATAAGAAGAAGAAAGCGCAACGTATGCTCAAGTGTGATACAAAATATCAGTGTATGTGTCAATATTTTATTGCAGCAAACTCTGATAACTGGAAGGAAAAAAGAAAACAGAAAAGAAAAGTTATTCGTCAATCTTACAAACATTTGTATTTTCTTCCTGCTTTTCAAAGAAAGGAGTACATGATTCCCCACAATAATACTACTGAGATGGACTGAGTTTTACGTCGTTTCAGCTCAGACTTGAGACTAATAGCTTTTAAAGAAAAATCTTAATATATCACAAATTTGATTCGTTGGGATACCATTTTTTGATTATTGACCGCACGTGCTTGTAAGTACATAAAACTTGTATTATTTTTATATCTATATTATTTGTATTATATAATATTATTATTTTTCATTTGTAAAATTTTCTCTATAATCCTGTTATTGCTGTAATTTTTTTGTACGTAGTTGTGTTTAATGATGTTAGTTTTTGTTAATAGGATGAATAATCACTAAAAAATGTTAATTTTTTTATTAATGAAATAATCCAATGAAGAAAATATCTTTATAAAGGGGGGAGTCATGGAACTACATTCTCAATCTCTGTAAAAGAATTCGATTTTCTTAAAATTTTATATAATTTTTTTTTATATTTACTAATAAATTTAATTGTTAATTTTTTTAATAAATAAAGTATTTTATTGTGAAAATATAACATTATAATTAAAAAAATATTTTATTTTTATTATTTAACAACTATTAAAATAAAAATCTAATTATATTTATGATTTTTACACTAAATTTCATACCTATTAAATATAGATTTAATTTTTTCACCAATTTTTTGTATTCATTTAAAATTTTTCCTCAATAGAAAATCCCCAATCTCATAAATTCTGCTAATCGGTAGGAAAACCAAAATATAATTTTATTTTTAAAGAATGCATTTAAAGCTATTAATTATGTCTCCATTTATATTTTCTTGTAACGTGTCATTATAGTCTCACCAACAATCGGGAAATACTTGAATAAAAGTAAGCAAGTAATATAAAACCAGCTGTAAAAAGAGTTAAAATTACACATTATCCGAAATATAAAAGAAAATTATGCAAATATATCATTTTATTTTTATAAATTAAATATATATCATTTTATTTTATAAATTAATATTCAAATCGATTTTGCTTGAGTTTTTTTATAATAAAAAAAACCAAGAGAGATAACAAAAAAGATTAAGGAGTTATAAATTTTAAGGATTATTGGTAGATTTTAATAGAGATTTTTGAATTGTAGTGGATTTTAGTTAATGATTTTTTTATGAACTTAATAATGATAATAGTGGATGAGAGGGAAAACATAAAATTCAAATCTTTAACGATCTCTGGGCTAACTAATTAAGGAGGAAGGATGTATGTAGAGATTTTTATAATTTTAACAAAAAAGTTTATCAAAATTTATAATAAATTTTATATAAAAATTTAATTGAATACACATCAGTTTTTATTGAGTCTTTAAAAATTCTTAATTGCATTCCCATGGTTTTTAAAACTCCATGAATATAATTAAAAGTCTGAATTGAACACACTCTTATAAAATGTCCAAAATACAATGCATTAATTTTAAAAATGTGCATAGGAACGTTATATTTTTTTATACTTAAGTGTTTTTTTTAGATATTTTTTAATAAATATTTAGATGGTTGTAATATATACACTATCTAATTTGTTTGGTATCATTTTCCAAATAAAGTTTTTTTGGGAGAAACTTTTATATAAGACAAATTTATTAGTAATGTAGAAAAACATTTCATTTATTATTTGATATATTTATATTTGTGGCACATTTTCGTAAAGGATAAATATTAATGTTTTAAAAATTTCAAGATGTATTATTTATTAACGCACATATTTTATATAATTTTTTTATTAAATTATATAATATAACTTTTTTTATAATTGAAGTTTTATTTTTAACTTTTATAATATAAATAATATATATATATATATATATTTATAATTAAAAAATATATTTACTAGAGTCAAGAATACAATTTGTTAAGTTATTGGATAAAAAAATAGGAGGATACAAACTAATATTTTTAAAACCTATAACAATACAAAATAATATCATAATAATATTGAATAAATATAAATGATTATAATTTAACTTGAATTACGTCTAATTGAATGATTGATTATATTTTTTATTAATAGTAAAAATATATGAGTTAAAAATTAAAAAAATGTTATTTTATAGTTATAAATTATAGGTTTAATTGTATAACATTACTTCTTTCATACATTAAGTTTTATTTTTAGCCCTCGTAATAAATATATTTTATTTTTTTTATAATGTAACTAACATATATTTGTTAAAATAGTAAAAAAATGAATATATTTTTGTTAATGAGATTAAAAGTGAAAATAATTGAATAATTATATCATTTATAGATTGAGGGTGTAGGGAGTGTATCCTCTAATGTTTTTTTATATTGATATTTATCGATTAAATTAATAAAAAAAAATTATTTTAATTTTATTTATAAAAAAATTATTTAATAATATAAAATAATTTATATTTTTAAACGTTAAAATTTGAAGATAAAAAAAAAATCAAAGAAGATCCAAACCCTACGACAATTATTTTGGTTGTTGCTAGAAATTGCTTCGATGGTCTAATATATATATATATATATATATATTTTTCTTTTCATTTTTGGCAAGTAACTATTGAGTTTCCCTCGAACATAAATAGACCCTTTAGTCCGCCCTTGGACGTTGACAGTCTTGCGCTTTTCGGTGTCGGTACTTAAGGTTTCCGAGTTTCAGTTCTAACACAGAATTTGAGGTTGATTCAACAGTAAAAGTCGTAATTGAAAAGAGTAAGAAACCAGATCATGGATGCTGTTGCTCAGTGGCGGAGACAGTGGCTTGATTACACTCAATATCTGCGTCAACAGGTTAGTAATTTCGTTTTATTCTACTTTATTTATTTACTTGTGTAAATTGGATCTCATCTCTATATGGGTCTCTTCTGTTTCATAACTCTTTCTAGTAAAACTTTTTTAGATTAGGTTCTCTCTACCGGGGAAATATAATTTTGGTGCATATGTTTGAATTTTTCTGGTTTAAATGTTAACATTTACTAAAAGAGATGGAATTTTGGGCTGTCTATCGAGGAAATCGAGTTGTTCATATATCATGTTGTTTGATTTCGCTTGCTTTTTTCCGCTTTGTTTAATTTGCTGGGTAAATACTGACTAATGAATATTTGTTAATTTCTGCAAAGGGGCTTTTGGACGATCAGTTTGCGCAATTAAAGAAGCTACAAGATGAGAACAGCCCGGATTTTGTGGTTGAAGTTGTTTCTCTGTTTTTTGAAGATTCTGAGAAGCTTCTTAACAATATGGCCAAGGCTCTGTGAGTTTGTGTTTTTCCTTCAATCAATACTATCCTTGCTTATAGACCATATGTTATAAAAAGATGCTAACTTTGGCTTTCCTTATAACAATAGGGAACAGGAGGTTGTTGATTACAACCAAGTTGATGCCCATGTTCATCAGTTCAAGGGCAGTAGTGCAAGGTATATGTTATTGCTTGTGTAATTATTTTGCTTTGATCTTTCTTCTCCATTAAGTTGTTTCATTTAATAAGTGATGATTCCTGTATTACAGCATAGGAGCAGGGAGACTGAAAAAGGTGTGCATCACCTTCAGAAATTGTTGTGAGGCCCAGAACCTTGAGGGGTGAGTTCCCTTTGAAACATGTGGTTTTGTTTCTTTAATCCCCCAACACAACACACACATAGAGACACAATAATTTTGTCTTTTTTTGTTTCTTAATGAGTAAACTTGTTAGTTTACACTCGCACCAATCTCTAAAGGACTAAACGTCACCTTGTAAAAAGGTAGTTATAACTGTGCAAAAAGTGTGTGCAGCTGCATTCATCTACCAGTTATTAGCCAAAAATCAAATGTTTCTATATCAACTTTATTAGTACTCTAATTTTAAGCCTTTTTCAAGCTTTTCCTCTTTATTTTTGTTTTTTGGTAGTTTTTCTTTTGAACAGTTAAATTTCCAGTGTCCCCTTTCCACTATTGATGTTTCTTCAGTCAGTATATAACCAAAATGCCAAAATTAGTTTTGGAAATATAGAATGATATAGAATGTTTGGAAATATATAATCTGAATGATTCTTTAATGCTATATTGCAGATGTTTAAGATGTTTACAACAAGTACAGCAGGAATGCTTTGATCTCAAGACCAATCTTGAAAGATTATTTATGGTGAGTGCATGATACTGTGATACTTTTCCGGCCTAATCCTAGACGTAACCACTTTCATTTTCTGGTATACTGTCTTAATTAATCCCATTTCACACTAGTCAAACGATGTCTCTTCTATATCCTCTAAAGAAGAATGTTGTACTGCAATTCTTTCCTGAAATGATCCTTTGTTGATACTTAGGGTGTTTTAAAACGTGTTTGAGTTGCCCTTTTATCCTTCTCCGCTTTGGACTTGACATTAGTTTATATCTTTATTTCTCACTCTTGTTCATTCGAATCATTCCCCTTTTCTCTTCTGTCGTGTAGCTTGAGCGGCAGATCGTGGCTGCAGGTGGATCAATTCCTGAAATGGAATAAATTATAGTGGTGTTGTTTTCTGCTGGAGGTACTTCAAGAAATGCTGATGTTAAATATATTGTTATTCACAATTTGTGGTTTTGAGAGGAGTTTTATACCTAAACACGCTCATTTTTTTTAAGACATTGTTCGGGAGAACAGTCGACGTGAAATATCTGCCTATCTCATGTTAGGTAGGGAATACAAAGTAATATTTAAATTTCCTGTGGTCTAAATTTGTGGATTTATTTCACAAATTGCTAGATTTGATTAGATGAACGAATGTTATGTTTATCTCTAATATGTCTACTTAGATTGGTATAACGTAAAATTTTGAATAAGCGAAGCGTTCTTTGAAATGTGTTCTTTTTGCCTACATTTGGATAAATTTTCAGCATCTGGTGGAATATGGGCAGTTCCATATCATCAAAACTGTAGCTGGTTTGAACCTTGAACAGACAAACATGTCTTATTCATGCAATTGTTAGATGGATTTCAACCTTATATGTCGCTTTTTGGCTTTAAAGCTTAAGATGACAATAATAGTTTTCTGTTAAAAACCACGATAATCACTTTCAACGCTAAATAAGTTAAAAAAATGCTGATGTTGCAACGTGCACGATTGAGACACTCCTACAACACGTTGCAACATTTGCTTCCCTGCATTCTCATAAATATATTTTTTTGCATCACTTCTCTTTCTGAAAGAGTATATATATATATTTTTTGGCTGCTTTCTAAATTAGAAATTATAATTATCATAACCGAAGAAATAATATTTAAAGCGTTGACGGACGAACGACCTTTAGTAGCAGCAGTGGTTGTCCATTTTCTTGCCTCTACATTTCAGCGTACTGTTAGAACTGATATATAAGCAACGTTCTCCATCCAACTTAAAATTTTAATATAATTAATTTTTTAATAATTTTTAACTTGTTATTAAAATGAAAGGTTTTGTATTTTAATAATCTTAATTATTAAGTTATAAATATTTAATTTATATGATACATAAAATAAATATTTATATGTAAGTGATAGATGTATAAACATAATATTTATCTTTTTTTCAAACATTTTAAATTTTTAAGAGTTTTAATTTTTTAACAACTTTTAACATAACAAAAATAGTACCAAATAATCATATAAAATAATAATAAATAATAAGTTACAAACAATAATTTTTGCTAGGCTAAAAAATTGCTGATAACGTAAAAGGTGGAGTAGCTGGTACCAAATTAAAAAAATTAATAAAGTAGGTATTTATAATTAATAATAAAATTAATATTATTTTTAAGTAAATAATTTTTAAGGTTTAATATTTAGACTTTAAGATTTAAAATTTAGGGATTAAATATGAATAAAAATATATTATTTTAAGTTAATGTTTTTTTCTCCTTGTTTAAAATGTACATTCTATTTAATCATTTTTTATTTTTTTTATTTTATTCTTAATTGTAAATAACACATATATTAGTCACAAATTCTAGCTATAATGGGAACAAAAGGATGGAAATAGATTTACATAAATGTGAATTGAATAGAATAAGTATAATTGTATTAGAATAAATGATATTATAATTATTTTGTATAATATTTAGTAATAACTTATATAATATAATCAGATAAGTTGATTATAAATATTTTAATAAAATAATATATCATTTATTTTATGTAGTTTTCTAACTTATTAAAATAATTTCATTATAACAATTTATTTAAATTAATATTTAATTTATTTTTAATTTGAAATGAAAAAATAAGTCAAAATACATAATTTTAGAATTAAAATTTCACACAAATTAAGTAAAATATTCAGTATGATTTAAACTTATCCCCATTATTGGTATTAAATTTATACATAATCTTACTATTTTTATTTATAATAATATGATCTTACTTTACAATAATTGTACCGTCATTAAGGATAGAATATTATTAAAGTACACGAAACTATAGTCCCAACAAATTTTATAAAAAACTAATTACATATATATTTTTAACATTAAATAAATATTTTATTTTTAATAATATATTGGGTCTATTTTTTGTGTACATGGGTAACTCATTATATGTATTTACAATATTTAACAATATAGATAAAAAAAACATGCAAAATATTTATATGTGTTTGCCTATAGAATGAAAACCTCTAATGATGCATTATATGTGCCCTCTTTCTTCAGGTACATTAAAGGGTTTAACCATATGTCTACATTTGTAGACAAAGTTTGAACATAAGTCAAACACATAATTTATTAAATAGAATTAGATATTAGTCATACCAAAATTTGAGGTGATCTACACATGAACTCTCAAAAAAGTCTAGACCTCTATGGACCCATGACACTTCAATCGACAAGGGATAGAAGTGCAAAAGTTAAAAAAATAATTAAAAAAAAAAAAGAAAAGCTTAAGGGTTAAAGGATATCTACAAGAGCAATATCAAAAATCCTTACACTTACGTAGTCTTCTCAAAAAAGGGTAGTCATATCATCGACAAATTCTAAAAGGATTTCAAAACCATCATCGTAAATAGAACTGCATCATTGAGATGGTTTGAAACCATCACCCAACTCGATGTACACCTAACCATTGACGCATGCATCTGAGCTGCCCACACCATGGGTTGTTAGACCATGGTCGATCGAGTCTTGGTCGTCCACTCTTTCATTGGTTTTTCACTGGTAGCCACCTCACATTACCCATTCAAATCCGTACATACTCGATCCCATGATGGCAAATTATGAACCCATTCATTAGTCATTCCATCATTCATCAAGCTTTTGGGTTGCTTATGGGTTCACAAGCCTACAAATTTGAATACATGTCTTCCCTCCAAAATTAGAAAGTGAACCTATTGAGTGGTAATTTTGACTAGGGGTATTGAAAAAATCTGATCATTCGATCAATCCGATCCCATTCGACCATCAGATCAGATCGGATGACAGATTTCACTACGATTCATCTGATCTTATCTGATCCGAACAAAATTAATAATATATATTTATTAAATTAAATATATATATATATATAATTAATTAATATGTTTATTTGGTTTTTTAATGTTTCTTTTAACTTAAATAATTTTATGTTATGATTTATGTAAAAATTTATTCAAAAATACCAAAAATAGATTAATTAAGTTTATTGGTTAGATTGATCGGATGTCATCCGAATAGTTTACGGATCAGATTGATCGGATGTGAAAGGTGATTGAATCGGTTGCGGATTAAGATGTTTCAATCCGATCGGATGGTCGAATCAGATCGAATGAATATAAATCAACGGTTTCGATCCGATTAACACCCCTAGTTTTGACATCGACATAACTCTTTAATTAAGAGTCTGATTAGAAATCTGTAAAAACCACAAATAGTAAGACATGATCCTGTACGTTTTGAGTTCCTAAGACAAATAAGAAATTTTTCATTTCAGCAAGTAATGACCACTTAAGGGTGGACTCGACACACCTAATGAGGTTCAGAAAGTTCTGAACTCAGGTGATGGCATAATAGAATTATAGACCTTCTAACCCATGTATCCAAGCTTAACAAATCTTGGGGGTTGATACTGAGTGTAAAATAGTTCATACCATGTGGAGTGATATTAGAGGTCCTAGTGAGTAAATGACTCACATGATAACTCATGATCAATAGATAAGTATCAATATCAAATAAATATTAAACAAGATAAACAAATGATATTCAATCTATTAATTATCTTACAATGGGATAATTTAGTATATAATACTCTTACATTAAACATAAGTCTATCGTTATGGATATTGGTTATTAGTAGATATATTTTTTCCTATAAATATTCAATATTGCTCACCATTAAACATAAATTAATAGAACGTCAGATAATTATAAATTACTTCTCACAAATACAAACAATAAAATTTATACTTTCTCCCTAAATATCCTTTTGCATTTCTTTGCATGATAAGGAGAGACAATATTCTTCTTCTTACTACGAGACTTACTTAAGCATCATAGGGTTAAAGACAACCACGTCTCACTATGGTCCAAGGTCTTAATGTTATTTTTTGAGTTCTTAGTTCCATATAAAGCAAAGGTGCATCCAATCATTGGTGTTAACAAAAGTCGGTATCATTAATATATATTTGATATATATTATCAATTTTAAAATCTTAAATCATATCTAATTCTTTATATTTTATTATGTTTTTTTAGTTTTAGTTTAAGACATATATTTATGATATTGATACTCATTAAATTATTATATGTTTATCTTTTTATTTATGTTAAATAATTTTTATTATAAGTTATAATGTGTTAATTTTATATCTCTCTTGTAACATAACATGAAATTTTATCTTTGATTGAAAAAAATTTACAATGGCTCTTATTCTCTTACTCTTTCTACATAATGATATATTTTTTACTATAAAATATTTAATACAATTTTTAATTTTGTATAAAATAATTTATATTTCCACCACTGTCAAAATATATTTTTGATTCATTATTAATAATTATGATATTTAATACTCTCTAATAACACGAGGTAAAGGAGGTAAAGGATATACAAGAAGATTTGGTCAAAAACAAAGTCTAACTCCATAATAAGAATAAGACCGATCACTCATGCTTACCTCAAATATAATTCACTAATCTATGGGGCTATTTTTCAAATTTCATGAGACCATGCTCTTTGCTTGTGATAAGTCATGAATATATAAAAGGATGAGGGAATGTTTTATTATTTTATTTTAATAATTTAAAAAATATATGTAATTTAGTTCTAAAATTTTAAAATTACAGAATTTCTATAGATTTTTTTTTTTTACTAAAATGCATGTTTTTTAAAAAATCAAAAGACAAAAATACTTTGCTTGAAAGCTACACAAATAATACACTATTTTACCTAGATCATACGTACCCTTCTCGAAGTATAAAATGCACAATAATTAATATGCCCACCAGCTCTCTGCTTGTGCGTTTTTTGGGGATCAGAATTGAAACACCACCTTTGGCATTTATGAAGAGTACACATCTTCCTCTTTGAATTTTATTTTTGTAATCGATTTTATCCTTAATTAACTTCTTTTTTTTTTTGGCATATTTTGTACGTCCTTTTAGTAGTAATACAATGACCAACCTTTCACTTAATTTGAAGTAAAGAGCTTCACCATCTTGCATTTACTATATTTTAGGTATTTGTTATGACTTGAAAATCTGCTGCAATGCTAAAATTGGTGTATGTTCAAAAAAATAAAAATAAAATAAAAAAGCGAGCTAGTTTATTTCTAAAATTTGTGCATTCATCCTTACATACTTATTCCTGATGAATAATTTTTTTATTATGTTACAAGTTGTGCTATAATCATAATAATTATCCACCAATATATTGAGATTCATTCTTTTCAGCCTGAGATATCATTTTTTACACTACAGATCCCGACTTTACGCCTGCTTATCTGTAGCCCGATCCACAGGTAAAGAATTCCACATAGGCTCGTACAACGGTTTGCTCCTAGTTCCAAAAACTCAGCAAAGAAATGAAAACAGATACTATTAATTAATATAAAAATCGGAAAAATAATACAAGAAAATAAAACTTCGCACGCAGAGGAGCTGTTGTAGTTGCAGTAGTAAAACCTTGAGTTATTATTCCATCTTCTCCGACAAGGCCAAATAATGAAAAACCAATACCTTTGAAGCCTTGCAGTGGTAGATATGCACTTTTACGAAAAATATTCATTCAACCATTAATTGCTTCTTCAATTTCAAGCCACAACACATACAAGTAAATACTTATTCACTCTTTTTCTGTTTCTTGAATTTTGTTTTTCAATTGATGATATCTTTGACGTTGATGATTTCTCAATTAAAGCGTCCAGCCTATTCTCTCCCAAAATTTAGTCTTTAATTGGCATACTCTGAGTACTGCTTTGCTATAAAAAACCCATCAAGACCTTCTACTTTTACTCACTGAGTTGATCACCTTTCTTCACTTCTACTTGATTGTGATTGATCAAACTGTTTGTCCAATGGCAAAGAAACAAAGGGTTTTGAACTTTCTATTGATTACAAAATGTTGGTTCTTTGTTTTTTCTCTGTGTTTGTTTCAGCATAATCTGAATACGTTTGCCATTTTAGACCCAATTGATTTCTTGGCTCTACAATCCATTCGCAAAGCTCTTAAAGACATGCCCGGTTCAAACTTTTTGGCTTCCTGGGATTTCACTTCTGACCCGTGTAATTTCGCAGGCGTTTATTGCGATTCCGATAAGATCATTGCTCTCAACCTTGGTGATCCAAGAGCCGGTTCTCCTGGTCTAACTGGCCGGCTTCACCCTGCAATAGGTAAGCTGTCTTCACTCGCGGAGTTCTCAGTTGTTCCCGGTCGAATCTATGGTTCTTTGCCACAATCTATATCTCAGCTAAAAGATCTTCGATTCCTTGCCATTACCCGGAACTTCATCTCCGATGAAATTCCGGCTAACCTTTGTCAGCTACGCAACCTGAGGACCCTTGACCTTAGCTACAACCAACTCGGCGGAGAAATCCCTAGCTCAATTGGGTCTCTACCGAAGCTTACCATTCTCAACCTCTGCCGCAACCGGCTCTCCAGTTCAGTTCCTACATTCGTTTCTCAATCTCTAACCCGGCTCGACTTGAAGCACAACAATCTTTCCGGTTCATTCGATCCAAATTCACTTCCTCCTTCTCTTCAATATCTGTCTTTATCATCGAACCGTTTCACTGGCACAATAGACCAGCTCTTGATCCAGCTGAACCAGCTGAACTATGTGGACTTAAGCATGAATAAATTCACGGGTATAATTCCTGGTCGGATATTCTCATTCCCGATTACTGACCTTAAGTTGCAGAGAAATCTATTTACTGGACGGGTTCAACCGGCTAATGAAGTTACGATTACAACGGTTGATCTGAGTTATAATAGGTTGTACGGTCAGATATCGCCCCTTTTCTCGACGGTTCAAAATTTATATCTCAACAACAATCGGTTCCTGGGTGAAGTACCGGCTAGTTTTGTGAACCGGTTGTTGTCCGCAAGATTACAGATATTGTATTTACAGCACAATTATCTGACAAAGATTGATATTGATCCGACGGCTGAGATTCCATTGAGTAGTTCGTTGTGTCTACAGTATAACTGTATGGTCCCTCCCGTACAGACGCCTTGCCCCTTGAAGGCCGGGAATGAGAAGACTAGACCAAGTGCCCAGTGTAACGAGTGGAAAGCAAGAAGGGGTAAATCTGGAAATTCAGATTAATCTTTCCTTGATTAAGTTTAAGAGCAGTTAACTTTAATTAATATACCACTCTCATGCCAAAATGGACTTGTTTTAAATTCCACTGGGATTATTTTTTATTCACTTCACTGATTTTTGATCAAGAGATTAACTATCTAACTTTTTAAATGACAAATTTATTCAATTATATTTTAAATTAACTCTACTCATTATAAGCATGGTACACATAAATTAACATATATTTTAAAAAAATTCATGCTCAAATTAATTGAACGAACATATGTTAAAAAAGGAAAAAAGAATTTCGTGTATAAAAGTGACTAGCTAAAATGTTTTAAATGTGTGGCAAACATGAAGAAAAAATGGTCGTGTTTAGAAGCACTCTATATAGTTTCATTACAGGCTTCTGCTGAGAGGCCTGAAAAGTATACCTTAGTTATTTATACCGGTGGTAAGTTTGTGAATGATGATAATGAGAAGAGATACAGTGAAACTTGCTTTGATTTACAAGGGGTGGAATGATGGTGAGGACAACGATTTTTGGTTAATTTTTATGCGAAGAAGGATTGTGAGTTATGTGTAGTCGACAGAGATGTGGGTTTTTTTTTTTAAGTAATCGGGTCATGTAAATTGCACGCAACCTGTTACATGTAGTCTTATTAATTTTTTTTTCTAAAAAATTATAGATTGTTATAATTTAGGTAAATTTGGTAATAAATTTTAACATTTAAAAAATTTAGTAAAATTTATATAATTGAATAAAGTTTGATAATAATTTCTAAAGTTTCCAAGCAAATCAAATCTACGTTAGTGATTGTATTTTCCTCTAGGTTAATTAAAAGATTAATTAAGGACACATTAGAACCATAAAATTATTAACATTATTTTCATTAACTCATGCTAAATATAAATTTAATTTATTATCTAATTATAATTTTTTCAACGTGAGATCGTTTATACACCCAATAATTTCCTTAAAATGAGAAGATATCATTCCATTGGATTCTATCTATGTTTTATACATATAATCAATTATTTAGTCACATCTTTCTTATTCCATCAAATGCGTCAACCTTAGAAGAAAATTATCAAAAAATCAGCATAAACTTAATCAAATTTTTATATTCTTATTAGTTTATAATAATATCATACAATTCTTATCGCAATCAAACAATAGGTTATTATTCATTCAGATTGAACCACGTACATAACTTATATAGATGCGCTTTTATTTTAAAGATTTATCTGTTATGCATTCACACGATACAAATTAGGTATTTATATTATTACCATTTATTGGACTCGTGATTATAATCTAAAATATTAAAAAAAAATCTCAACGATAAAATTAATATATTTTCAATAACTTTTCAATGTGAGATATGTTTGTATATTCAACAATTTGAATAAAAAAATTTGAAAATAAAAAAATTGTATTTTCTATTAATTTTTTGCTTATTTATGTTTTAAATTATTTTAAAACATATAAAATATATATTTTACAGCCCTATCTAATAAATACAAATCTAAAGTGAAATTTTGCAAAAAGTAAGACTTAAAAATGCTTTGTTCTTCAGTAAATATGCCTTAAGTTTTAAAGTTAGACAAAAAAACTAATAAACTGAATCAAAATGGAAAATTAGATTATTTCAAACAATTCAATTTAGTTTGCTATTAGATTAGGTATTATCTGATTTATAAAAATTTTAAATTGATCAAGTTGATTAAAGCATTTATTTTTTTATATTTATAATTTATTTTTTTACAAATATAACTTGTAATTAGTTTAGTAGTTAAATATCCAATCTAGATTGATTTATTTAAATTTTATAAATTTTATATCGAACTTGATTGTATTTATTACTATTAAGTTCATCAATATATTTAATTTATAACACTCAATAAGATAATAATATTAAATGAAATTTTTAAGATAAATAATCCTGCTATAAATAACATAAATTAAATTTATAATTATCTTTATTTGCATAAAAAAACTAATATGCATTTCCAATTAATAACTATTATACCAATCAAGATTAGACTTTTAAAAAATATTTATTTTATACGCATACGTTTCATATTTTATTATTTGTTATATATGTCTTGAAAATTGAAAAAATTATATATTTTAAAATAATATTTACACGTAATAGAATTTAAATAACATTGATGCTTTACATTATGTGTTCTATATTCTTTTTATGCTTTCTAATAAAAAAGGACTCATTTAGGAATCTAAAGATAAAATGAGATATTATTGTCAACATATCGTGACGTGGTTGGGTTTGACACCCAACCCTATGTTAATTATTTGTAAGAATTAGGTAGATTTTATCAACCAAATTTTTAGAGAATTTGTAAGGATGAAATATTACCTAGTAATAAATAATATAAGTTTAATTATACATTTAATGTTAACAAAATTAAAAATTATGTTTAATATATATTATCTATAATTAAATTATATATATATTGATTGTTAAAAATCAAGATACAATATGTTTTTAATTGTAATGTTGTATTTTATAAATTAAATATATAAAATAATAAAAAACTCAAGATTTGAGAAATTGATATGACGG